>CM066031.1:1837816430-1839016430 GCA_033557465.1 Ichthyophis bannanicus | reverse complement strand
TATATACATACCAGTGCAGACTAATTACAAAGGATCCTGAAGAGGAGATGAACTATGGCACGCTTCCAAGAGGAGGGGAAAAAAACAGAGGACAAAGAAGAATTGAGCATGAGGAGGATTGAGAGAAGGAGAGCCAAGGAGGGCTCCAAGAGCCATTTAGAGGGAATGGGGTCCAGGGAACACCAAGTCTTACAAGCGGACCAGATGGTGCGGTGGAGCTCGGAGGCAGTGATGGGCTCAAGAGGACCAGGTGTGAATAAGAAAGGGGGAAGGGGGGGGGAAGGAGGGGGGAGGGGAAGGAGGAGGGGAGGATGGGAACGGGGAACGAGGAGAGGGGCAAGAGGCAAAAGAGGCCCAGAGGGCAAGGACCTTATCCGAGAAGAAAGTAGCCAGGTCGGTAGGGTCAGGGCAGGGAGGAGGAGCTGGACCAGTAGTTGAGAGAGAGGAAAGCTTGGAGTAGTGATCCTTTTTCATGACATAGACCATGGCCCGATACTCCATGTGATGCTGGCGGAAGGAGGCCAGAGTAACAGGAGAGGGGTAGCTGTGCCCATGGTTGGTTGATGATACATGCACTCATTCATTTCCTCACAGGTGATCATGCTCACTTCTACATTACAGACATTTTAAAAGTTGCTCACTTTACTCCCACACCACAATCAGACATGCATCTAGCTCATGAACAATTTAATACTACATATAGTCATCCTTCCCTCCCCGCCAGTACACTCACCAGTCAGAACACCTATGGCCTCCTAATTAGTATACGGGAACCCATAACACTAATCATGCATATAAACCAGAGGACAAAGAAACTCATCAATCAGAAACTCGTAAATCAGAAACTGATAGATCAACCGCCCTCCCACCCTGCTTATATTATATACAAAGGCCCCATTGTATCTGGGCATTCAGACCTGCTAGACTAACTGTGTTGAGTCGATAGATCCAGCTTTGCTCACAAAAAGACAAATATTTGTTATGATCAGACCAAGCAGTATTAATTTGATCTATACAGAAACATTCCAAATCAGTAAAGACATGCCCCTTACTCAGGCAATGGGATACAATATGAACTGGCTCCTATGCTCATCCATCCTGAGTTTAAGAGGTCTAATAGTTTTACCAATATATACAAGTTTACATGGACACCTAATAAGGTATATGGAATAAAGTATAAGGCTGATATGGAAGGGCAGACTAGATGGGCCATGCAGTCTTTGTCTGCCATCATGTTTCTATGTATACAATGCAAGATGAAGTAGTATTTGTTTAGCAATTTCGCTTTTTCAATGTCACTTTCCACGAGTCCGTTACCAGCACTTCTGAGTCCTGCAATTCCACCTCTGATTTTCCTCCTTTCCCGAATATACCTGAAGAAAGTTTTGTCGCCACACCTCACATCTTTAGCCTTCTTTTCCTCTGCCTTTGATTTTGCTTCCCTTATTTCTCTTTTTGTCTCTTTTAGTTTGATCCTGTATTCCTTTCTTTGTTCTTCTGTTTGCAAGCTTTTGAATTTTGTGAAAGGTGAAATTAGACTTACCTGCTAATTGTTGTTCCAGGAGTAGATCCAGTCTAGTCCTGGACCTCTGAGTTGTCCACCCCATTCAGCAGCCTGGAGACTGAGGAACCTCCTTTTTCTGTGATGTCATCTGTATATCTTCCAGGAATCCGCCTCCCTCCATCAGTTCACTATTGACAAAGCAGACTTCCTGGAGCAACACGTAAGAATCAAACTGTTTTTTTTTTTTTTTAACTGCATAAAAATCTACTGTTACACTTTGTTACTAATCTGAACACTAACTTAAACACCAATCTGAAAACTTTAAATGTGCTGAGGCTGTCCCCCCATCTGATTGGGCGAAACCTGCCCTAGATATGTCATCCTTGCTTTCGGGAAAGCTCCCTACCAGGTGGTTCGGCTTACCTGCCATAATCCCGACCTTCAGGCTGTTATTCTTAGACTCACCATGCTGGGACGGGACTCGGGACTAGACTGGATCTATTCCAGGAACAACAATTAGCAGGTAAGTCTAATTTCACCTCACTGATCGTAGCTCCAGTCTAGTCCCGGACCTCTGAGTATGTACCAGAGCAGTAATCTTCACGGGAGGGACCAGCAACACCAGCCTGAAGGACCGCCGATCCAAAACGCACATCTTGTGCCGCTTGTACATCTAGCTGGTAATGCTTCACAAAAGGATTCAAGGAAGACCAAGTTGCCGCTCTACAAATCTCTAGCGGCGGCACCAAGCGAAGCTCCGCCCAGGACACCGCCTGAGCTCTGGTGGAATGGGCCCTAAGCCTTTCCGGCACCAATTTGCCCTTCAACACATACGCTGACGCGATTGCCTCCTTGATCCACCTGGCTATAGAGGCCTTTGACGCCGCCTCTCCACGCCTGGGCCCTCCAAAAAGGACAAACAACCTTTCCGATCTGCGAAAACTCGCTGTCCGCCGCAGATACTTCTTCAACGCCATTCGAACATCCAGTTTCCTAGAGGCTTGACCCCCCGTGTGTCTATTAAACACCGGCAGAGAGATGTCCTGACTCAGATGAAACGCCGACACCACCTTAGGCAAAAAGGCCGGCACCAGCCTTAACACTACCTTGGACTCAAAAAGCGACAGATAAGGTTCCCTGCAAGACAACACCTGTAGTTCCGAAATCCTTCGAGCCGAACAGATTGCCACCAGAAACACAACTTTCAAGGTGAGATCTTTCAAGGACGCACCGCTCAAGGGCTCAAAGGGCTCCCGCTCTAGCGCTTCCAGCATGAACGGAAGGCTCCATTTAGGCACTAAGTGTCTCTTAGGCGGTCTCGATAAGGATACTGCTCAGAGAAAACGCTTAATATCCAAATGCCCCCGAGCGGAAGGCCACCTATCCGTCCTCGGTAACACGACAAAGCTGCCACCTGCACCCTAAGGGATGCCGCCGCCAACCCTTTGTTGAAACCATCCTGCAGAAACTCTAAGACCTGCGGGATGGACGCCTTCAACGCCTCCGAGCCCCTGTCTCCACACCAACCTTCGAAGATTCTCCAGACTCGTACATACGCCAAGGACGTCAACCTCTTCCTCGCTTTCAACAACGTGGTAATAACTGCCGAGGAATAGCCTCTCGCCTTCAGCCGCACCCTCTCAATAGCCAAGCCGTAAGCGAGAATCGATCCACGTGAGGCATGTACAGAGGACCCTGCGATAACAGGTCCACCCGAGCTGGGAGATGCCATGGTCTCGCTGCCAGGAGCCTTAATAGGTCCGCATACCAAGGGCGGCGGGGCCAATCTGGCGCAATCAAGATCACCTGCCCCCTGAAACTCTCTATCCGCTGAAGTACTTCGCCTATCAACACCCAGAGCGGAAAGACGTACAGTAGCTGATCCTCCGGCCAGGCTTGGATGAGCGCATCTAGACCCTCCGACATTCTTTCTCTTCGCCTGCTGTAAAACCGACTGGCTTTTGCCGACTGGAACGTTGCCATGAGGTCCATCACCGGTGGGCCCCACCGGCGCACTAGCATGTTGAACACCTCTTGATGAAGGACCCACTCTCCTGGATCCACCTTCACCCGACTTAGGAAATCGGCCTTCACATTGTCCACTCCTGCCACGTGCACTTCCGACAGTGCTAGGAGATTCTTCTCGGCCCAACCGCACAGGGCCTTTGCCTCGGTTTCCAGCGCTATACTGCTTGTACCCCCCTGTCGATTGACATAATCCACTGTGGTTGCGTTGTCTGAAAACACTCGGACCGCTGTCCCGGAGATGCAAGATTGAAAGTTCTGCAGGGCCAGGGACACCGCTCTCAATTCCAACCTGTTGATCGACCAGGCTCTCTCCTGCTCGTTCCACTGCCCCTGGAAATGGGCCCCCCATCCCAGGAGACTGGCATCTGTCATTAACGGCACCCAGTCGGGCGCCTCCAGCGGCCTCCCACACTCCAACGACGCAGGAACCAGCCACCAAAGAAGAGAACCTCGCGTCTCCTCCAAGCAGGGAAGCCTTAGTGACAGCGGGTCCCACTGATGAGACCAGCGCCGGAGAAGCACCCGCTGTAACGGCCTCATGTGTGCTCTCGCCCACGGTACCATCGTCACCGCCATTGTTCCCAGCAGCTGGAGGTACTGCCACGCTGTGGGCTGCACAAGAACCTCCGAACCAGGGCTCGCAACTTCTGCGCTCTCAGCCGAGGCAGAAATACCTGACCCGTCTTTGTGTCGAACCGAGCCCCTAAGTATTCTAAGCACTGCGAGGGAACTAACTGACTTTTCGGTACGTTGACCACCCAACCCAGACTCTCCAGAAACGCTACTACTCTGGCCATAGCACTTTCGCTCTCGCTTCTCGACTTTGCTCGAATTAGCCAATCGTCCAGGTAGGGGTGCACCAGGATCCCGTCCCTGAGCAGGGCCGCTGCCGCCACCACCACCATGATCTTGGTGAACGTGCGAGGCGCTGTTGCCAGCCCAAACGGCAAGGCTCAGAATTGAAACTGCCCGCAATGAACCGCAAAGCGCAGATACTTGTGGTGGTCCGGCCGAATGGGAATGTGAAGATATGCTTCTGAAAGATCCAGGGAGGTGAGGAACTCGCCTCTCCGAACCGCCGCTATCACTGACTGCAGTGTTTCTATATGAAAGTGAGAGACGCGAAGACAACGATTCACTCCCTTTAGATCCAGAATGGGCCGGACTCCTCCGTCCTTTTTCGGCACCACAAAGTAAATGGAGTATCGACCACAGCCGTACTGGTCCCGGGGAAAAGGCTCTATTGCCCTGAGGTCTAGAAGCCTTCGTACAGTCTCCCTCACCACCACGCGCTTGGCCGGCGACTTGCAGGGGGACTGTACGAAGGTGTCATGTATTGGCCGTTGCAGCTCCAGCACATAACTTTCTCTGATGACCTTCAGTACCCACTGATCCGTGGTAATCCGGACCCAGGTAGCATAGAACTCCTGCAAACGCCCTCCCACAGGAACTACGGGCGCTTGGGCCCCCCTGACATCATTGAGGTTTTCTAAGGTTAGAGGAGGAAGAGGCGGAGGAGGAACCAAAACCTCTACCCGCTCCTCAAAATCCACGAAACGCCTGGCTTCTATTGGGGAATTTGCCTCTGGACCCTGAATTAAACCTTTGAAAATGAAAAAGGCGAAATTCCCGTTGCTGGCCCTTACCACCGGAACCTGTTCGTCCCTGCTTAGGCTTGTCCTCAGGCAGTCTACTGCCTTTTGTTTCGCCCAGATCCTTGACCAATTTCTCCAGATCTTCTCCGAACAAAAGACGTCCCTTGAAGGGAAGCTTACTCAATCTTGCTTTAGATGAGTTATCCGCCGCCCAATTGCGGAGCCACAGATAACGCCTTGCTGCCACCGCCGATGCCATGCTCTTTGATAAGCCGCGTATGAGATCATAATGAATATCCGCCAGGTACACCGCTCCCGATTCCAACCTGGACGCGTCTTCAACCGCATCGCTCTCTTGCCTTCCTGGACTCCGCTGTGACCACCGCAAGCAGGCCCTGGCCACCCATGCTCCACAGAGAGGGCATTCACATCAAAAATCTGTCTTAGCAAGGCATCCAGCTTTCTATCCTGAGAGTCTTTGAGGGCAGCACTGCCCTCCACTGGGATAGTGGTCTTTTTTTATCACTGCCGCCACGGCGGCGTCCACCTTGGGAGGCTTGAAAATCTCCTTATCCTGATCCACCAGAGGGTAAAGCCGACTCATCACTCTAGAGCCCTTCAGGGACGCCTCAGGAACGTTCCACTCATCCTGGATCAGTTCCTGAAACACACTGTGCACCAGAAACACCCTTTGAGTCTTTCTAAAGACCTGAAACAAAGGATCCTCCAGGGTCACATCCTCCGCTGAACCCTGGTCCGGCATATTTAAGGCTCTCAGAGTCTCCGCAATGAGTGCCAGAAGCTCCTCCCTGCGGAAGACCCGCATCACTCTAGCTTGCTCTTCCTTCTCAGCAAGCTCCCCTTCTTCTAGCTCTTCTTCAATCTCCACACTCCTGTCTTCCTCCTCCGATAGCTGTTCCTCTGATACCACCGACAGATCCGCGAGATCTCCATCTAGCCGTGGCCTTTTGGGTCCTTCCCGAGCCTCTGCCGCAGCTGTGGACCCTGGTCTCTTTATTCCCCGACTCTCAGCATTGCCCTTTACCTGCTTGGGCGGGAGGCCTCCCACCGCTTGCTGCAGGAGGGCCAGGAAGTCGGTAGAAAAAGACTCAAGCCCCTTGGGCCAGGCCATAGAGAAAGGCGGGACGTCTGGGGCAGACAAAGTCCCTGCCACTGGATCTCCCAGGGATGGAGCGACTCCCGGAGCTACCAAAGGCCCCGGCTCGGACTCCAACCTGACTTCATTACCTTCCCCGGAGTGCTCCACTGCTGCAGACTCTCTTGTGCAGCCTTTACACACACCGGAGTCCGCGATCGTGCCTCTCTTGGCCCCAAAGACCAAGCATTGTGCCTTAGCCGGTATCCCAGCACCGATTAGGGATCCGGTCAGACCTTGTAGTTCCCTAGCCGTGCTGCTGTCCAGACGGGCAGGACACTCTCAGACACCACCGCGCCAACATGTCTTCTCTTCCTTTTTTTTTTTTTAAACTAACCTCGCTTGCTACCGACAGGATAACACAGGGCACTGAAACAGGCCCCCCGCACAGCTCCCGACGGTCTGAACAGCTGCGGTAACTGAGCCGAGGCTGCGCTCGCGCTTCCCACGCAGGAGCCACGTGGCTAGGCCTACTCTGCTAAACGCGCCCCTTCGCGCTGAAGAGAGACTCCACAGAAGCTCGCTTACCTTTTCCTGCCGCCCCTCCACTCATCAGCGTGTCTCCGGCTTTCCTCCGCTCTCAGGGAAAACAAGCCGAGCTGACTCGGGGCCCCGGCCTGTGCACTGCGCAAAAGTCCAGCTCCGGGCTATCGCCGCAGTCAGCTCAGGCACGCTCACAGGCAACCCCTCTGCTGCGTGCCTGGCTGACTCCCTCTCCTCAGAAAACCGGCGATTCAACGATTCAGCTCCGATCCTGCCAACAAGGAGCGAACGCTGCTCCTCCGTGTCCCCTGCTTGTCTGCCCTCCCGCAGCAGCGACAACAGATCAGAGGAGAGCCTGTGCACCTTCAAAGTACAGCACGTTATTTTTCTTTTTTTTACCCCGAACTGGAAATTTAGGCAATACTAATCCTATCAACTTCTCTAATAACTATCCTTAATCATTCCTCCAGTGAGCCCGGAGCCCCAGGCTCACCGTCCCCTTCAGCTGCTTGGAGACTGAGGTAACTGATGGAGGGAGGCGGATTCCTGGAAGATATACAGATGACATCACAGAAAAAGGAGGTTCCTCAGTCTCCAGGCTGCTGAATGGGGTGGACAACTCAGAGGTCCGGGACTAGACTGGAACTACGATCAGGAAGCTGTGGGGTTTTTTTCCTTTATTTGTGCAGCCACTTCTTTGGAGAACCAAATAGGTTTCCTTCTCCTTTTGTTTTTATTTACTTTCCTTACATATTTATCTGTTGCCCCTTTTATTGCCACCTTTAGTTTAGCCCATTGCAAGGGTTTTAGATAGCGCTGGGGAGGAGTCTGCTGTCTTGGTACATGTTGGTACCAATGACATAGGAAAATGTGGGAGGGAGGTTCTGGAGGCCAAATTTAGGCATGGTTCAGAAGAATGTATCCCAAACAAAACAGGGAAGTTAGGACATCCAAACAGAGAGGTTCCAATAAAGACAAAAGTTACCCAGATGCCCTTAAGTACAGAGATGAAAGATTCAAAATTACCCCTATCAACTGATAACCAGATTAATATGATTGAAATACAACCTCTAAAATACCTGTATGCAAATGCTAGAAGTCGAAAAAATAAGATGGGAGAGTTAGAATATATAGCACTAAATGAGAGGCTAGATATGATTGGTATCTTAGAGACCTGGTGGAAGGAGGACAACCAACAGGACCTGGGTACAAATTATATCACAATGATAGAGTACATCAAATTGGTGGACGGGTTGCACTCTATGTTAGAGAGGGCATTAAGTCACATAGGATTAAAGTTTTTCAGGAAACAAAATATGCTGTAGAATCTCTATGGATAGAAATTACATATAAAAAAGGGGAGGGCAATGGCAGTGGGTGTGTACTACCGACCGCCCGGCCAGAATGAACAGATGGATAATGAAATGCTGAAAGAAATCAGGGAAGCTAACAAAAATTATGACGCAGTAATAATGGGTGATTTCAATTAACCAATTATTGACTGGGTCAGTGTCTCAACAGGACATGCTAGGGAGATAAAGTTTCTAGATGAAATAAATGACTGCTTCTTGGAGTAGATAGTTCATGAACCTACAAGAAGGGAAGCTACAGTATTTTGGACCTATTCCTTAGTGGTATGCAGGATCTAGTGCAAGAGATAAGAGTATTGGGGCCACTTGGCAATAGTGATCATAGCATGATCGCGTTTGATTTAATAAATGAAAGAAGGACGGCAAGGAAATCCACAGTACTCCCATTTAACTTTCAAAAGGGAGACTATGATAAAATGAAGGAAATAGTTAAAAGACTAAAAGAAGCAGCTGCAAAGGCTAAAGATATACATAAAGCGTGGGCATTGTTTAAAAATACTATATTGGAAGCCCAGAACAGATGTATTCCACGCTTTAAGAGAAGTGGAAGGAAGGCCAAAAAACTGCCAGCATGGTTTATGTTTATGTTTTTATTACCAAACAAAATGCAATGCAATGTGTGCCTTCGAGTCAGTCCTGACTCCTGGCGACCCAGAAGCTCCTGGGTTTTCTTGGCAGTGTCACCGGAAGTAGATTGCCAGGCCTTTCTTCCGAGGCAGTGGAGGGTTAAGTGACTCGCCCAAGGCCACAAGGAGTGCTAGTGGGAATCGAACCCTGGTTGCTTGGTTACCAAGCCAGTGTTCTAACCACTAGGCTACTCCTCCACTCCTATTACCAAACAAATGCCAACAATTCCAATATATCATTCCATTGTTGTGACAATACAATGTTAATATACTTATATCATCTTCTGCTTTTAGTTATTTTATGATTACCCTCCTCACCCGCTCCCCCCCAACCAACACTAACTTATTTATCCTGTAACAGTAGCAGTACCTTTATGCTACCCCCGGTGGGTGGTGGCTCTTACACCATCAGGGAATTTGAACAGCAGAACAAAACAATTCGTAATCTAACAATTAGGAACTTAACACTGTGATTTAATCTTATTCCCCACAACTTCCCCTCCCCCATGTCTCCTGAAGGCCTACTATATTCCTTTCCCCCCGCATGCTCACTAACCCTCACACCCCTCCCTCTACTCTCTAGTGTCTGCCCCCGGAGTCCACCTGCGGGCGCTACCGCTCTCTCTAGACTCAAAGTATTTACTACAAAATATTAATAATTTGACTTCTCTCTCTCGGGGTTAAAGTCTGAACGTAGGGCTCCCACTCTAATAGAAATCTTTCTCTCAAGGACTCATTTCTCTGTGCTCCAGCATGTTCTAACATAAGCTCATACATCTCTTTTTTCCATCCCTCCAGGTTAGGGCCACCCCCTATTACCCAATCCCGGAGTATAAGATGACGAGCAACTAGAAGAGCGCGGCCTAGCCAATATCAATATTTCCTCGGGACCTTTCCTGCGCTTTTCATCAAACCCAATATCACTGCTTTTGGTTCGGTCACCATGCCCACTTTTAACAGATTACTTACAAATCTGTATACTTCCTTCCAAAACTGGATTATCCTAGGACATGTCCACCATATATGTCCCAGGTTGGCTCCTTCTTGCCCATACCTGGGGCAGTCTGCCGTGCCTGCACTTCCTGCCTTATATATTTGGGGCATAGTGGCTTCGCCGTATTATTCTGTACTGCATTTCTCTGCACTCCGAACTACTACTAACCTGCAGGAGCTGCTTGAGAGCCTCCATCACATTCTCTTCCATTACGTCTACATGCAGGTCCCGCGACCACTGCTCCACTAATAATTTTCGGCTTGTTTGTCCTCTAATGCCAAATACTCCTTCTGAAGAGTTGTAATGCGCGCCTGTTGTGCCATCTCCACGTACATTAGCTCCTCCAGGCGGGAGCATATGTCTCCCTGCAGGTCCAAAACCGGCATACTGCGTATATAGCTGTGAACCTGCATATACCGCGCCTTCAACTCACTATCCTGCCCTCTACATTGATCACCTGCTCAATAGGCATTATTCCCTTGGACTCCCACATCCCAAAAGCCTCTCCCTCCATCCCAGGCCTAAAAGCACCATTACTGTACAAAGGTAACAATGGGGTGGATCTTGGGTTCCCTTGACATCGGCGACACACTACCCTCCATACCCGTCGCATTGTTCGAAACACCATATGCTAAGAACCCTGGGGATAGCATTCGCTGTCACATGCAGAACATAGTGCAATAAAACGGAGAGGCCAGTTCTTGTTCCATCGGCAGTGGGGTATAATCTGTGGTTGCACTAAGCCAATCCCTTAAATTTCACAGCTGACAAGCTATATTTATTTATTTATTTATTTAACAAGCACTTATATACCGCAGCTTCCAGAGATCAGCTGCGGTTCACAATTAAACAACAGTCAACAAAACATTGTTTGTTTTACATGAAACGTCATAACTATATACAATGTAAAGTTAATAGAGAATACTAAACAGTTTGGCACAGAACAGTGCAACACGATATACATTATATACATATACATTTTATGTGAAGTATAAACATAATGAGTGGTTCAGATTCATGTGGGTTGGGTTATCTTTTCTGTTATAGTGAAATGTTGAGCGGAAAGTTATAGAGAGATGATGGTTAGATAGAGATTAGCCATTATCTAATTCATTTGGGGGTTGGTCTATGCTATTGTAGTGTATTGTGAAAAGGTGTGTTTTCAATTTTTTGCGGAATTCTTTAATCTCTGTTAACATTCTTAGTTCGATAGGGAGGGCATTCCAGGCTATTGGGGCTGCATGTGAGAACGCTCTGTTGTTTGTTGATTTATTTGATTTTGTGAAGTCTTTAGGGGTTTTGAGTTTGTTCCGTTGAGCTTTTCTTTGAGTAGGTTTTGGATGTTCTTTGGTAATTAAGTTACTTAATGTGTCAGGTGCCATATCAAATAGTGTTTTAAATGTAGTTATTAGTGTTTTGTATTCTATCCGGCTTTGAATTGGTAGCCAGTGAAGTGACGCTAGTATTGGTGTTATATGTTGATGAGAGTGTGTTTTCGTTATAATCCTCGCTGCTGAGTTTTGTGCAATTTGCAGTCTTTTAATATTATTTTTTGATGTACCTAGTAATATAAGGTTAGCAAAGTCAAAGTGGGGGGTTATGGTGGCTTGGATTATACTGATGAAGTCATGTATGTATACAAGCGGTCTAAGTTGTTTAAGTGTTTTGAGTTTGAAATAAATTTTCTTTGTGGTGTTCCTGATATGGGTATCTAATGTGAGATGTTTATCTATAATGACACCTAAGTATCTTACTTCGTTTTTTATTTTAATTTCGTGGTTTTGAAGAGTTATATGTGTTGGTGGGGTGTAATCTTGATTTTTAGTGACTATTAGTACTTCAGTTTTTGATTGGTTTATTTGGAGATTGTGGGCATTTAGCCATAAAGTTATTTCATTAAAACAATCTGATAGGAGTTGCAACGGTATGTTAGGAATTGTAAAAGGGATGTACATCATAATATCATCTGCATATAGATGATAGAGTACACCGTATTTTTTAAAGATGTCACAAACTGGTTTTATGTATATATTGAATAACAGAGCTGAGAGCGCAGAGCCTTGTGGTAAACCTGTTTCAAATTTATATGAATCTGATGTTTGATCGCCTATTCTGACATTTTGGGTTCTATTGCTCAGATAAGAGGTGAACCATTTATGAAGTGTAGAGTATATTCCTATGTATCTTAAGTTGTTAAGTAATATTGAGTGGTGAACACTATCAAAAGCGGCTGATATGTCGATGAATAAGAGGATAAAGGCATTTTTGTGGTTGTCTATTCCTCTTAGGAGTGTATCAGTTAGAACAGTCAGAAGTGTTTCAACTCCGTGCTTGGGACGAAATCCATATTGTTGGTCGTCAAGAGGGTAGGATGAATCAAGGAAATCTTGTGTCTGTATTTGTACGTTTTTTTCAATGGCTTTTGATAAGAAAGGTATACTTGAGATAGGTCGGTAAGATTTTGGGGTAGTTTTGTCAAGTGAGTTATTCTTCAGGATTGGTCTGATTTGTACATGTTTAAGTGAGGGTGGGAGGTAACCTTGGAGTAGTGATAGATTGACCAAAGGGAGTATGAATGATATAAGAGTTGGGAGTGTGTTTTTTATCCAGATTACTGGGCAGGGGTCGAGATAAGAAGTTGTGGTGTTGAGATTGAGAATGATGTTCTTTAATGATGTTTTGGATATAGTGTGAAATTCTGGCCATTCATTTAGAATGTGGAGGGGTTTGTAGCTAGGGTCTAGGGTCATTGGTGAGTATTTAGTATTGTTTTGGTAATAATTAGCTAGAGTTTGTGCAGAGATGTCAGTGATTTCCTTGCTGGAGGTTTGATAAGTGTTTGTTAGATTGTTAACAATGGAAAATAGTTCTCTTGGTCTATTATATGATTTTGATAGGATTGTAGCGTAATAATTTTTCTTTGAGTTATCTATGGCGTCTTTATAGAGTGTGAAGTGGTTGTAATATATTTCTCTCGCAATGTTAGATTTGGTTTTACGCCATTTACGTTCTAGATTTCTTAGTACTCTTTCCATTTGTTTTAATGTACTATTAAACCATGGTGTGTAGTTGTTTTTTGAGTGAGTTGGTTTTTTATTACATTGGGTTATTTTGGCTGCATTATTTATAGTAGTATGCCAGTTTTTGACGGCTTCATCCAGATTTGTTGGTGATAGAGTAAGGTGAGGGATTGTGGAATCAAGAAACTCAGTTTCATTAAATTTCTTAAATTTTGTTGTCTGGTCATTTCTTGCGTGTTTTTTGGTGCAGTTAATATTGTAGTTGAGGTTTAGTTTGATAAGGTGATGATCAGACCACGGTATTTGAGAACATTCTAATGAGTCTGGTTTAAACAATTTATAGATTGCTTTGGGTAGTAGTACAAGATCAAGAGTGCCACCCTTGGTGTGGGTAGGTATATTTATTACTTGATGGTAGTCTAAATCAGATATCGTTTCGAGAAAAAGGTTGGATTCATTTATTGGTAGTGAGGGAAGGTTGAAATCACCTAGGGCAATTAGTGGATTCTGTTCCGATGATGAGTTGAGGAGTTCTATTAGTGAGTGGAGGCTATCTGCATTTTGGTTGGGGGGTCTATAAATTAAACAGATTCTGAGTTGGTCTATTTTTATTATGAGAGTGTCGGTGTTGTTGTTTGAGTTAGATATAATTTTTTTAGTTTTTAGTGTTTTACTTGTCATAATCAATACACCACCTCCTTTTTTGTTGGCTCTATGTGTATAGAAGATATCGTAGTTGGAGTTGTCAAGTTGATTTAGGATAACTGTATCTGTATCTGAGAGCCAAGTCTCTGTTATACATAGTATATCAGGCTTTGAGTCAGTCAGTAGATCCTTAATTATAGTGATTTATTTTTTAATGATCGAGCATTTATGAGGGTGCATGATAAAGATGTTGATTTGTAGTGGTAGTCTGGCTGTGTGACATGTTGTGGATTAGTTTGTTTTATTTGGATGAGTCTGTGGTAGTTTATTTTAGCTTGGTTTTGTGAGGGATAATAGCCATTATGGAGTATGTTCCGATTTGTTGTGTGTATGATTGGGATTGTCTTGTAGTTTTTACTGTTAAGCGTTAGAGTTAGGTCAATTAGGATTGTTAGGAGGATGCAGGTGTATGATGCTTTTAGCAGCATGGTTTTTGTGCTTGCCATTTGTGTATATGAAGTGAGTTTGAGTGATATATATTTGGAGTGTGGCAAGTAAAATGTGTGTCAGTATTACACAAAGACCTAGGTTGTTGTTTATTTTGGAGAGATTGGGTTTCAAATATGTACAGAGTTATTAAAGCTGGTAGTTAATCTATCTATAATGGTGAATTGTTATGAACTGCAGAAGTATTAATTTAGGTTTTAGTCTGTGAGATGTTACACTTGATAATTCGTAAGGAAAGAATTAGGTGTGATGATTTATATTTCAGTAATTAGGTCATGTGTAAAAGTAGCAGTATGTGCAATCATATACTGTGTGGTGAGGAAACCACTGCTGAACCTAGAAATACACAGGAAAATGAGTCCTGTCACTTTAAGGCAGAATGTATCAAGGGTTTCCCTAGTAACCAAGAGTCTGTGACTCAGAGAATAGTCATCCCTAAGCCCCGCCCACAGCAGCACGTCAGGGAGAAGCTTGACCCTAGTCACATGTGCTGGGAGCAAGGTGTGGCTCAGGAGGAAGGAAAGTTTAAAAAGCTGATATGCAGTAACACAGATAGAAGAATGAGAAGTGGTAAGAAGGTGCCACTCTTGAGACGGAGAAGCAGCAAGGGAAGAGAAGGACAAGGAGAAAGACAAGGAGCATGGAGAGCAAGTGAGAGAGTGCTTGCAGAGCATGAAAGGCAGAGTGTAAGAAACACTGGAAGCCGAAGAGAGAAGCTTGATGAGAGATTGCCAAGCACAGCTGAGGAAGCAAGGAACGAGAGGCTGGTGCAAGCAAACGAAGGTGCTGCAGCTGAGAGACAGCATGACTGGCTTGCAGAGCAGAGAGAGTTTCTAAATACCTCAGAATCAAGGCAAGTGTGTCCTTCTCAATTCCTAGACAGGAAATACCCACGAGAATTAGCTCTAGAAGGGAAAGCTAATTCTAGTTATAGACAAAGTACCAGGATAAAGGGAGAAAGTTTATCCAAGCACCAAGTAGCTCACTTAACAGAAGAGCTACTGCAAAAGCAGGCTCTACTTAAGAAGTTAAATGAACTAATAGAGAAAGAAAATAGCCAGCTCTCTGTTCAGATACCTTTTGATGTGAGTGAGAGAGATAGTGTAGAGGAAATGGACATAACAAGTGTGGAGAACAGTACCATGGATTTACAATGTGCTATATGTCAGGTCTCTGATGTGGAAGAGTCCTAGAGAGCAATTGTATGTGTGCCGTGCTTAGGAAGCAGCCTAATTCTGAAGACGTCACAACTGAAAGAAACAGCTGAGTTCAACTGATAAGGTTGAGAGCTGGATGTAAATGTTCAAGGGATATTTAAAAGTTTATTTTGCTGCCAGAAGTTTGTTCCTGCAAAGGAGAAAACATTTAAAAGTTTAAAAGTTTTGGAAAGTGGCAATTTTGATTTACAAGCAAGATTGTGCCTGTTTCTTTGAAGTTTGGAATAGAAAGCAAGTTGCTCCTGGTTTCTTTTTGAAGCTGTACTGTGGATTAAAAACCTCCTTTATATAATTTACCCCTCGCGTCCTGTGTATGAAGGAACCCCTGAATACATTGAATAAATTTCTCTGTCTTACGCCTGAACCCTTGAGTCACAACTCCTTGCTTTAATATAGGACTACAATTCCCAGCAGCCCTCCTGGCAGCCATTTTGAGGGAATCTTATTTTAAAGCCAAAAGGCGACCTCACCTGCTACCAGTTACCTACCTGGCCAGGCGGGGGCGACAACTGGTAATAGTAAAGTACTGCAGAATATTAAGATGATTATTTACTGACAACAGTAATAGTGAAGTACTGCAGAATATTAAGAAGATTATTTACTGACAATAGTATGGATCAGGGAGTAATTATAACTGAAATACTGACAACGGTAAATCAGATAGTGGTTCTTGATGAGGTTACTGACAACAGTAGCAATCAGCAAGTAATATAAATGATTTACTGAGAGGTATAAAAATCATCCAATAGTTTATAAGATGATAGTGTTAGCATTAATATATTTGGATGACTGGCAACAATAACATACAAAGTAGTGTGCATATGATGGTATAACAAGGCTTGTAATAGTAGAACAGTTTACATATTACTTATAGCTGCTAGTGATTCGACATGATACATATCTTAGTAATTAGCTAGGCATTACATATTACTTATAGCTGCTAGTGATTCGACATGATACATATCTTAGTAATTAGCTAGGTATGGTGATGAAGTAGAATTCTAGTATAGTTAAACAATATATGCTTGTTATAGTATACTATGGATTATGTATTTGTATCAGATTACTGGTTGTACATCTTAGCTAGTGTTGCTAGAGAAGCAAGCTGATGGTAGTGGAGATAAACTAACTGCGCTGGTAGAGCAGTATAAAGTAATCTAATTTAGCAATCTAATTTAGTAATTCTAAATAGAAGGGCTATCTGTTTAGACACATTCAAAGGTCTATACTTGCTGCATTGAAGATCTGGGTGATAACGTGAGGTACGCGAGCTCGATCCTGAGAGAGCTCAGCAGTGCCGGGATGTTATGATTAGTTTGTTCTTCGTTGTCTTCTGTGTGTCAGATTTGGATTAGTATTTGTAGTAAGAGCCTTCGCCTAAGGGCCGTGCCAAAGGGCCCTCTTGCGCGGCCCTCAGGCGCGGGCCCGCAAGGCGCGGGCGCGCTTGTTTGCGGCTGCTTTTTAAATGCTGCTCTCAGTCCCGATTGGACAGAGCACGTTGCTGTGGAGGTGTCCCGATGGCTCGATCCCTTCCCTGGGAGAGCTAGCAGCGTGCGGGTGGAGGCGGCTCAGAAGGGCTTCGGCCTGCTTGCAGCTGCTTTTTAAATGCTGCTCTCAGTCCCGATTGGACAGAGCACGTTGCTGTGGAGGTGTCCCGATGGCTCGATCCCTTCCCTGGGAGAGCTAGCAGCGTGCGGGTGGAGGCGGCTCAGAAGGGCTTATATCTTCGGATATCTGGCATAACCATACCTCCCCATTCCCATGATTGCTGTATTAATCCCAAACGAATTTCTGGTCTCTTACCTCCTATATGAATATTTAAGTATTCTGGTTAATTGCTTTAACTCTTTCCACGCCATCAGGACAGGTAGCACCTGCAGTACATATAGCCATTTAGGGAATATAACCATCTTATACAATGCTATCCGCCCACTCAACGAAACGGGGAGATCCTGCCATCCCTCCAAGTAGTCCTTGGTATCCGCCAGAAGCGCCTGCATGTTTAAATTGTGCAGTTTCCTAGTCTCTGCAGTTAGTAATATGCATAAATACCTAATTGCTGTCGTGCTCAATTTTAACGGGAATTCTCCTCTCCAATTAGCCTGAATCCTGCGGTGTAGAGGCATGGCTTCCGACTTTTCAAGATTAAACTTCAATCCGGGAAACTTCCCAAATTCCTCAAATAAACCTAGCAGGACTGGTAGCATTTCTTGCAGCAAGCCCAAGTATACTAAAACATCATCAGCAAATGCCAAAATGCGAAATTCCATCTTACCTATATTTATTAATTTTATTTATTTATTTACATTCTCTTATATACTGCGCTATTCTGCATCAGTGCGGTTTACATTGAACAAACTGAAATTACATTGAACAGGGCATTATAACTTGGAGATAACTATTTTACAGGGAACATGGGCTATGGAGGGTTAAGTGGCTTGCCCAAGACCACAAGGAGCACCTGTGGGACTAGAAACCCCAGTCCTTCCGGCCCAAGGTTGCTGTCCTCTAGTGGGATTTGAACCTCCGACCTTCCGGCCTGAAGTACCTTGCCCCAACCACTAGGACACTCCTCCACCATATGCACTCCCATGACCCCAGGGTGCATCTGTATACGTTCCAGCAGGGGCTCCAACGTCAAAACAAAAAGAAGCAGGGATAAGGGGCACCCCTGCCTGGTCCCGCTCCGTATGGGGAAATCTGGCATTAGGGAGTCGTTCACCAGTATCTGTCCTTGTGGGTCTGAGTACAGCACGCGTACAACCTCTTCGAAAAATCACCTAGCCCCATATACTCCAACACCCTAAACATAGAAACATAGAAATATGACGACAGAAAAAGACCGCATGGCCTATCTAGTCTGTCCTTCCATATCAACAGCTACAATAGTCCCTTTTTTTCCTTTAGAGATCCTCTGTGTTTGTCCCATGATTTTTTGAATTCAGATACTGTCCTCATCTCTACCACCTCCACTGGGAGACTATTCCATGAATCCACCACTCTTTCCGTAAAAAAATATTTCCGCACATCACTCCTGAATCTATCCCACTTCACACTCATCCCATGTCCCCTCATAGCAGAACTTGCTTTCAACTGAAAGAAGTTCTCCCCCGTACATTTATCCCACGGAGGTATTTAAACATCTCAATCATATCACCTCTATCCCACCTTTCCTCTAAGTTGTACATATTAAGATCCTTAAGTCTGTCCTCATATGCTTTATAATGAAGACCACTAACCATTTTAGTAGCCACCCTCTGTACTGACTCCATTCTGTTTATATCCTTTGAAGGTGGGATCTCCAGAATTGCACACTATACTCCAAATGAGGTCGCACCAAAGACTTATACAAAGGCACTATCACCTCCTGTTTTCTGCTAGCCATTCCTCTCCGTATGCATACAAGCATCCTTCTAGCTTTTGCCGTCGCCCTTTCTACCTGTTTAGCTACTTTAAGATCATCAGATACAACCACGCCTAGGTCCTGCTCTTCTTTAGTGGACAAAAGTACTTCTCCCCCTATACTATATTGCTCCCTTGGATTGCTGCAGCCCAAATGCATGACCTTACATTTTTTAACATTAAATCCCAGCTGCCAAATTCTAGACCATTCTTCAAGCTTAGCTAGATCCCTCCTCATGTTATCTACCCCTTCCTGGGTGTCTACTCTATTGCAGATTTTGGTATCATCCGCAAAGAGGCAAACCTTACCTGAAAGCCCTTCCGCTATATCACTAACAAAGATGTTAAAAAGAATCGGACCAAGGACAGACCCCTGGGGCACACCACTGATAACATCCTTCTCCTCAGAGTGAGCTCCATTTTCTAACCCAAGCAGTAACTTTAGGGTCCATCCCTAGGGTGCTCAGTTTGTTTATAAGTCGCCTGTGAGGAACAGTGTCAAAGGCCTTACTGAAATCTAAATACACCACATCTAGAGCTCTCCCTCGGTCCAACTCCCTGGTCACCCAGTCAAAGAAATCAATCAGATTTGTCTGACAAGACCTGCCTCTGGTGAATCCATGCTGCCTCGGATCCTGTAATCCGCTGGACTCCAGAAACCTCACTATTTTCTCCTTCAGCAGCGTTTCCAATAATTTACTCACCACCGAAGTTAAACTAACCGGCCTGTAGTTTTCAACCACATCCTTACTTCCGCTTTTGTGTAAAGGCACCACATGAGCCTCTCTCCAGTCCTTTGGCACCACTCCCGACTCAGACGAGGCATTGAAAAGGTCAGTCAGTGGAGCTGCTAGAACGTCCCCAAGTTCCCTCAGTATTCTCGGGTGTATCCCATCCAGTCCCATCGCTTTGTCTACTTTAAGTTGAGATAGTTTCTCACGAACAGTCTTTTGAAAATTGTTCAAGATGTCCTTTGCTTCTGTTCCTGTTTGTGGGTGTTTTCTGAGGTCCTGCTCCTGGTTCTTCATCTGTGAACACAGAACAAAAATATTTGTTAAGCAATTCCGCTTTATCCTTATCAGCTTCTACATATTCCTCCCTTGCACCCTTAAGTCTGACAATACCACTCTTGCCCTTCCTCTTCTCACTAAAATATCTGAAAAATGTCTTATCCCCCCATTTTATTGCATTGGCTATTTCCTCCTCCTTTTGAATCTTTGCCTTCTTGACTACTTTGCTAGCTTCTCTAAGTTTTTCCAAATACAGATGCCTGTCTTCCTCTCTCTATGGAAGGCTACTCCTATGAAGAGAGGCTACAAAGGTTAGGGCTCTTCAACCTGGAAAAGAGACGGCTGAGGGGAGATAGAGGTCTATAAATTAATGAATGGAGTGGAACGGGTAAACGTAGATCAATTGTTTACGCTATCAGAATATAGAAAGACTAGGGGACATGTAATGAAGCTACAGGGTAAACTATTTAAACAAATAAGAGAAAATATTTTTTCACTCAACATGTAATCAAACTCTGGAATTTGTTACCGGAGGATGTAGTAAGAGCTGTTAGTATAGCTGGGTTTTAAAAAGGTTTGGACAAGTTCCTGGAGGAAAGGTCCGTAAACCATTATTAAAAAGGGACCCAGGATATCAATGCTTGACCCAATACAAGCATTGTGGAACCTGTGTCTTTTGGGGAAACTGCTAGGTACGTATGACCTAGATTGGCCACTGCTGGAAACAGGATACTGGGCTTGATGGACCTTGGTCTGACCCAGTATGGCATATCTTATGTTATGTCCCTCGCTTCTGTTCCTGTTTGTGGGTGTTTTCTAAGGACCTGCTCCTGGTTCTTCATCTGTGAACACAGAACAGAAATATTTGTCCCCCCGTTTTATCGCATTGGCTATTTCCTCCTCTTTGCGAATCTTTGCTTTCCTAACTACTTTGCCAGCTTCTCTACGTTTTTCCATATATATATATATATATATATATATATATATATATATATTTTTTTTTTTAGCTGTATTTATATCCCGCTTTTCACCGGGTCAAAGCGGTCAATTGGTGATACATTTAACACGAGGGGATATGAGACACATACGCTAATACTTACAGGGAAAATGGGCAATGGAGGGTTAAGTGGCTTGCCCAAGACCACAAGGAGTGCCTATAGGACTAGAAATCCCAGTCCCTCCGGCCTGATATTGCTGTCCCCAGGTGGGACTTGAACTCCCGGCCCTCCGGCCTGAAGTACCTTGTCCTAACCACTAGACCACTCCTCCCACCGAGGCATATAGATGCCTGTCTTCCTCTCTCTGTGATCTCTTGTATTTCATGAAGGCCTCTCCCTCTTTTTCTTTACCTTTTCAGCTACTTCTTTCGAAAGCCACAGCGGTCTCCTTTTCCTTTTACATTTACCATTTTAACAAAATGGTTGGTTGCCCTTAAAATATCCCCTTTGTTTTGCCCACTGTTTTTCTACATCCCCCAGCTGTTCCCATCCCACTAACGACTCCCTGAGGTATTGGCCCATCTTGGCAAAGGTTAGTCTTCCTAAAGTCTCTCGCTTTTGAATGGATTCTAACAGCCCTAGTCCTAAACCACACCATCTGGTGATCACTGGATGCAAAATGATCTCCCACTATAACACCAGAAACACTTTCACCATTGGTAAGCACCAAGTCTAGTATGGCCCCTTCACATGTGGGGTCTGTTACCAATTGCCTGAATAGTTCTCCCTGTAGAGAATTCAGGATCTCTTTACTTCTAGATAATACTGCAGCAGGGATGTGCCAATCAACATCTGGCATATTGACATGCCCTAACAGTAGCACTTCCCCTTTCCTAGCAATGCTGCCTATGTCTTCAATTAACTCTCTGTCCACCTCTTCCTCTTGTGAGGGAGGTCTGTATATCACGCCAATGCAAATAGATTTCTCTTTCCCTCTTTCTAGTTTAACCCACAATGACTCCTCTCTCCCTTTTAAGCTCTGTAATTCCAAAGCTTTAATAGTATTTTTTACGTATAGTGCCACTCCTTCTCCCCTTCTTCCTACCCTGTCCTTTCCGAATAAAGTACAGCTAGGTATAGTTACATCCCAGTCATGGTTTTCTGTGAACCATGTTTCTGTAACTGCCACTAAATAAGATGGCCACTCCCACCAAAGCTTCATCATCAGGGATCTTATTTCCCATGCTACAGGTCAGATATTTTACTGTCCTAGAGTCAAATTGTTAACTGTAAACCGCACTGATAATAAAGAGCGCGGTATAGAAGACCTGTTAAATAAATAAACAGATTTATACACACTGCTTTCCATATGTTACCACTGTTACCAATTTCATAAAGGTATTTAATTAAACATATAGGCCATGCTACGCAATCGAACGCCTTTTCGGCATCAAAGCTAATCAGTAATGTGGGTACATCTGCCATGTCCGTGATGTACAGGGCAGAGAGGATCTTCCTCATATTCTTAATTATACGTCTGTTCCGCACAAATCCTACCTGATCTTCATGGACTAGATGGGGTACTATCAGAGTTAAGCGCTCCGCCATAACTTTGGCTAGTGTCTTAATATCTACATTCAAGCTATTTGGTTCACCTCGGGAAGTTCACCTCGGGAAGTTCAAGCTATTTGGTTCACCTCGGGAAGTTCTGCTCACCCCTTGGTCCCTCTGCTCTCCTCTTCTCCTATCCCTGTCGTCACTTCTCTATGCTATCTTGGTGTCACCCTTATTTATTTATTTATTTATTTATAGCTCTTCTATACCGCGCTCTTTTTCATCAGCGCGGTTTACAATGAACAAGAATACTCACAGCAAGCAACAGGTTTACATGAAACAGAAAAATTCAACTGGGATTCAACTTGGTGAAACTATGTACATATATGTTATGAAATTATATACAATGAATAGAGATTTATTAACATCTTGTATAAATAATATATTTACAATTTTCTATGCTGGCTTGGAATGTATTAGAGGGTTGATGATGGGCACTGGGATTGGTAGTAGAAGGAACAGGTGGTGTTTTATGGCTTTTCTGAATTGCTTGAGGTCCGTGATTGCTCTAATGGTAGGTGGTAGGTTGACTCTTCTCTTTCCTTTAAAGATCACATCTCCTCTGTGGTTCAATGCTCTTTTTTCACCCTAAAGCAACTTCGCACCGTCCGTCCCTTTCTTACCCTTTCTTCCATGACCACTCTGCTCCTTTCCCTTGTCATATCACGACTGGATTACTGTAACGCCTCCCTCGCTGGCCTTCCCCAGTCACAACTTCACCGCCTGCAACGCATTCAAAATACCACTGCCCGCCTTCTTACTCACGCCTCCCATTTCGATCACATCACCCCTATTCTTATCCGCTTGCACTGGCTCCCCGTACCCTACCAGATTCAATTCAAGTTTCTCATTTTTGTTCATAGATCGATCCACACTGGAATCCCCCTTTACCTTGCTGATCTGGTTCATCTTCACTGCTCTCAACGTCCTCTCCGCTCCTTTCACGTAAATCGCATGTCTCTCCCTTCCCCATCCCAGGCCCATCTGGAATCTACCTGTTCCTCTGCCTTCTATTTCCTCGGCCCTCATCTCTGGAACTCGCTCCCCACAGCACTCCGCCTGGAACCATCCCTCAAAACCTTCAAGGCCAAACTAAAAACCTACCTTTTCTGCTCCGCCTTTGACCTTCCCCCTCCTACCACCCCTCTTTCCACCCCCCCCCCGCTGAAGCGCACTTACCAGCCTACTCATTTCACTTGTTCTCTCACCCTTTATCCCCCACTCTATTCTTTACCTCTATTCTTTCCTTTCCTGTCCATTTGAATTGGCGTTCTTTTCTCTTTTCCAGCAGCCTTTTGACGTGTTTGTAAACCGCTCAGATGCTTTTGTAATGAACAGTATATTAAGTTCTCAATAAACAATAAAACAATAAACAATAGGACTCCGGTCTCAAGGGGTCCCAGCCTGCTTTAGGAAGGACAGTAATAACTGCTCTGTTAGGTTCATATGGAAATGTCTGCCTCCTCAGTTGCCCTTAAGGACTACAAAAGGGGACTGCTACTTCTGGAGAAAGATCTGCAATTAATAAGTATTGACTTCTGGGAATTTTTCTAAATCTTGGAGAAAAAGGGATTCTTTAGATTAAAGCTGATTAATCTGTGAACTCAGTGTATTTGTTAAATCAGTCAGGGCCTAGTAGTAACAAAGAGCTTTCAGTTTAAATTTAAAACACAACAGAGAGCTTTATGGTTAAATTTAGAATCCAGCAGAGAGCTTCCAGTTTAAATTTAATACTCCGTCAGGGCCTAGTAGCAGCAAGGCACTTTCAGTTTAAATTTAAAACACAGCAGACAGCTTTCTGGTTAACTTTAGAACCCAAGACTCCCTCTATCCAAGCAAGGGCTGTGGGACTCCCCCTGGAGATTGGTCACAAATTGCCTTAGAAGCACAGGATAGGGTACTGTATAGCAGCCAGCTTTTAATAAGCCTTCTTTCCCTCTCTCCATCCCTGACACCCACCCACCCACCCCTGGGATAATCATAGCTTTATAGGTGCTTAAACCTCTTAAAGGAACAGAGGTGCCATATTCACTTTCGGGTGCAGCTATTTATTCTCATCAGCATACATTAAGGACCTGAGATTAATTAAACTTCAGGTGAACAAAGTAATTACATGTATTAGACATAGTTTTATTAGTATAAGTATCCCCAGCAACCCTTAAAGGACTTAAATATCTAAACACAACCTTAAAACGAAGATGCAGACAGCAGTCCAGAAGCGAGATGGGGGCTTTCCAGGCTTTTGCATTGAGTGTCAAATGTATGATTTTCTCCCAGTTGGTGAGGGGTCTTTCTTACGTGTGCACAAGGTGCAAGGAACTCTTTGCTCTCAGAGAATGAGTCTGATCTCTGGAGGCTAGAGTAGCAGACTTGGAAGAAATAAGGAAGACAGAGAGGTACATAGACAAGACCTACAGGGATATAGTCCTGAAATCCCACCTCCAGTCTGGTAGCCTCTCAGTTGCCATGGACAGAGGTCACGTGACAGGAGAGCATCACCCTGGTATGGCAGGAAGTGATCCTATAGCTAGGACCTGTCCTCCAGGTGATGTAAAACCCTCTCGCACAAAGGAAGTTTCTCCAGGGCCATGTGCCCATGAGGAAAGGGTTAGGACAGCCGGAATAGTTGGTAATTCGATCATTAGGCATGTAGATAGCTGGTTGAGTGGTGGACGTGAGAATCGCCTGGTAACATGCCTGCCTGATGCGAATGTAGCAGATCTCATGCGACACCTAGACAAGGTCTTAGATAGTGCTGGGGAGGAGTCTGCTGTCTTGGTATATGGTGGTACCAATGACATAGGAAAATGCAGTAGGGAGGTTCTAGAGACTAAATTTAGGCTTTTAGGTAGGAAGTTGAAATCCAAAACTTCCAAGGTAGCTTTCTTCGAAATGCTTCCTGTTTCACGCGCAGGACCCAAAAGTCATTCTCAATGCATGGATGAGACGATGGTGCAAGGATGAGGGTTTTGGATTTGTTAGGAACTGGGGAACATTCTGGGGAGAAGAGGGGCTCTTCCAAAGGGAGGGGCTTCACCTCCCTCTTCGCTCAAGAATCTCTATGGATTGAAATTCCATGTAAAAAGGGGAAGGCGATGGCAGTGGGGCTGTATATCGACCACCTAGCCGGAATGAACAAATGGATGATGAAATGCTCAAAGAAATCAGGGAAGCTAACAAAAGTTACAGAAAACTAATAATAATGGGTAACTTCAATTATCCCGGTATTGACTGGTTCAGTGTCATGGCAGGACATGCGCTAAGGAGATAAAGTTTCTAGATGAAATAAATGACTGCTTCTTTGAGCAGCTGGTTCATGAACTGATCAGAGGGGAAGCCATATTAGACCTAGTACTTACTGGAACACCAGATCTAGTGCAAGAGATAAGTGTGTCGGGGCCACTTGGCAATAGTGATCATAGCATGATCGCGTTTGATTTAATTAGTGGAGGAGGGATAGTAAGGAAATCCACAGTACTACCTTTTAACTTTCGAAAGGGAGACTATGATAAAATGAGGAAAAAAGTTAAGGAAAAACTAAAAAGGTTTAAGACTTACATCAAGCTTGGGTGTTGTTGAAAAATACTATCTTGGAAGCCCAGACCAGCTGTATTCCACACTTTAAGAAAAGTGGAAGGAAGTCCAAAAAACTGCCAGCATGATTTAAAGGTGAGGTCAGAGAGGCTGTTGTTGCCAAAAAAGCATCTTTCAGGAAATGGTAAAAAAGAGCCAAACGACAAAACCTGGAAACAGCACAAGAAATGGCAAGTCAAATGCAAGGCATTGATAAGGCAGGCAAAGGGAGAATTTGAGAAGAAGCTTGCTGCGGAAGCAAAAACGTGAAATAAAGACTTTTTCAAGTACATTCGTAGCAAAAAACCTGTGAGAGAGTCAGTTGGTTCATTAGATGATAGAGGGGTTAAAGGGGCACTAAGAGGCGACAAGGCGATAGCGGAGAGACTGAATGAATTCTTTGCTTCGGTCTTTACTGAGGAAGATGTAGGGATGTTACCCATGACTGAAGTGGTATTTAAAGGTGCGGAAGAATTGAAGGAAATATCGATACATCGGGAAGATGCATTACAACTATTAGATAAACTGAAGAGTAGCAAATCACCTGGGCTGGATGGTATATATCCAAGGGTGTTGAAAGAACTGAAATATGAGATTGCAGACCTGCTATTAGTAATCTGTGAATTTTCATTAAACTCATCTCTAATACCTGAAGATTGGAGGATCGCCAATGTAACACCAATTTTTAAAAAGGGTTCCAGGGGTGATCCTGGAAACTACAGACCAGTGAGCCTGATGTCAGTACCGGGAAGAATGGTAGAAACCATCATAAAGAATAAAATTACTCAGCATGTAGATAGTCATGGCCTAATGGGAGACAGCCAACATGGCTTTAGACAATGAAGATTTTGTCTTACTAATCTGTTATGTTTTTTTGAAGGTGTGAATAAACAGGTGGATAAAGGTGAGTCGGTTGATATAGTGTATCTGGACTTTCAGAAAGCCTTTGACAAGATCCCTCATCAGAGACTTTTGGCAAAACTAAAGAGTCATGGGATAGGAGGCAGTGTACTATTGTGGATTAGGAACTGGTTAAAAGATAGAAAGCAGAGGGTAGGGCTAAATGGCCAATTTTCCCAATGAAGAAAGGTGAATAGTGGTGTACCCCAGGGATCTGTGTTGGGTCCGCTGCTTTTTGACATATTCATAAATGACCTGGAAAGTGGAATAACGAGTGAGGTTATCAAATTTGCAGATGACACAAAACTATTTAAAGTTGTTAAAACCCAAGAGGATTGTGGAAAATTGCAAGAGGATCTTGATAAATTGGAAGACTGGGCATCAAAATGGCAGATGAAATTTAATGTGGACAAGTGCAAAGTTATGCACCTAGGGAAGAACAACCCAAACTACGGTTACACGATGCAAGGTTCCACATTAGGAACAACCACCCAGGAAAAAGATTTAGGCGTCATTGTGGATAACATGTTAAAACCCTCGGCCCAGTGTGCAGCGGCGGCCAAGAGAGCAAATAGAATGCTAGGTATGATAAGGAAAGGAATGGAAAATAAAACAAAAGATATGATAATGTCTCTATATCGTTCCATGGTGAGACCGCACCTTGAATATTGTGTGCAATTCTGGTTGCCGTATCTTAAAAAGGATATAGCGTTATTAGAAAAGGTTCAGAGAAGAGAAGAAGAAAATGGTAAAGGGGATGGAAGGATACTCCTATGAAGAAAGGCTAAAAAGGTTAGGGCTCTTTAAGCTGGAAATGGGACGGCTGAGGGGAGATATGATAGAAGTCTATAAATTAATGAATGGAGTGGAACGGGTAAAGATAGATCAATTGTTTACGTTATCAGAATATAGAAAGACTAGGGGACATGCAATGAAGCTACAGGGTAAACTATTTAAGACTAATAAAAGAAAATATTTTTTCACTCAACGTGTAATCAAACTCTGGAATTTGTTACCGGAGGATGCAGTAAAGGCTGTTAGTGTAGCTGGGTTTAAAAAAGGTTTGGACAAGTTCCTGGAGGAAAGGTCCATAAACCATTATTAAGAAGGGACCCAGGATATCAATGCTTGACCCAGTACAAGTACTGTGGAACCTGTATCTTTTGGGAAAACTGCTAGATACATATGACCTAGATTGGCCACTGTTGGAAACAGGATACTGGGCTTGATGGACCTTGGTCTGATGCAGTATGGCATATCTTATGTTCTTATGTTCCCTTGGATTTCTGCTTCCCAATTGCATGACACTGCACTTCTTCACATTAAATCTTAACTGCCAAGCATTAGACCATTCTTCCAGCTTTTGTAAATCTTTTCTCATATAACTAATTAACAGGTTTTTATTCTGCTTTATCATTTCAATCAAAGCGGTTTACATTGTAGCTTAAACTTGGTAATGTACATTAAACAGGGAGAAGTGGCCTAGTGGTTGGGGCAAGTTACCTCAGGCCGAAAGGCCATACACTTCTGAACTCCTCAATCTCCCTGTTGAACACGCTCCATTACCGAGGTACCACCATGTCCCTCCAAGATCATCTCTCTTCCCTTGTCCATTGCTCTTTTTACTATCTTCGCCAGATCTGCACTGTTCACCCATTTTTGTCCACTCCCTCATTGACCATTCTCCTGCTGTCCCTAGTAATATCATGTCTCGACTATTGCAATGTGGTTCTGGCAGGGCTCCCCAACTATCAGCTTCACCGCCTTCAAATTATTCTAAATACTGCTGCTCAAATACTCACCCATGCCTCCCACACTGATCATATCATTCCCCTCCTTATTCACCTCCACTGGCTCCCCCTTAAACATTGCATATAGTTTAAACTCCTCACACTGGTACACAAGACTGTTCACTCTGGTACTGCTCTCTATCTATCTGACCTTCTGTATCTCCAGTTGCCACACTGTGTTGCGCAGTCCATACATTCCAACTGCTTCCACCTTCCCTCCTCTTCCCATGCCCGACTCGAATCTACCCGAAACTCTGTGTTCTTTATCCATGGCTCCACATTATGGAATACTCTCCCCACTAACCTTCGGCTAGAAGCATCCTTCCCCTATTCAAAAACAACTTGAAAACCCACCTGTTCCAACTGACCTACAATGCCCCACTCCCCAGTATATGAACTCTTCTCCCACCCTTCTCCCCTAGGCCTTGTGTGACTGACAATCGTTTCTATTTATCATTGGCATTCTTTTCTTATTCTCTCCCTTTGATATTTTTGTATTTGTACAACACCTTGTTCTATTTGGCACGGCGCGGTATATCAAATGTAATAAAGCATAAGCACAAGCACTATCAACTCCTAGAGCCTTCAGCAATTGTATCTCCTCTTTCTCCCCACTAACCCCCTCCCCCCACTCTACCCTGGCATATAACAAAAGAAACCAACTGATTTCTCCACTGTAAGTCTACTAACACTCCCGTCAGCCCCCTCGAGACTCCCACTCTCTCTGTTGTACTCCACAAGAGCCCCCTATATATAACTGCCATCACCTCTCCCCTCTTTCCTCCCCTGGGTACCACAACCCATTAATATACTCCAGGGTTACTACTACTATTAATTATTTATATAGCGCTACAAGACATAAGCAGCGCTGTACAGATACATATAAAAAAGACAGACCCTACTCATCATCAGAGCTTACGATCTAATCAAGACAGACAATACAATAGATGACTGGAAGAGTGGCTACTACTACAACTACTGAGCATTTGTATAGCGCTATAAGATGTACACAACGTTGCACAGACACATGTAAAAGACAGTCCCTGCTCATCAGAACTTACAATCTAATCAAGACAGACAACAAAGTAGCTATAGACAGAGGATACATCTATTTATTTATTTAGCTAGGCTTATATACTGCTCTCACTTGGTTTGCAGCTTGTCGTGCTGTGAGGGTTTGCGTGCATCAGTGATGCTGAGAGCTAAACTATCGGTAGTTTAACTACTGGCAGGGTCTCCCAAGATGGACACGTCTCAGCTGAGGTGCCAGACCAAGACAAACCACACATCTGGGCAGCAGCAGAATGGGATAGTGTTGACGGTGGAGGATCACATTTTTGTGACAACGGCAACAACACCAAACTTAAACTGCGCGGAAGAAAGGCCCGGCAATCTACTTCTGTATCTGGCCATGAAAACCCAATGGATAGTTACAACAAAACAAATTGTGCTATGGTGCTGGAAGATGAGACCCCCAGGTTGGAAGGCACTCAACTAGCTACTGGGGAAGAGCTGAAGACTTTTCAGAGTAAAGCCAGCATTTATGATGTGGTTGGATCAAAGCCTTCGGGAAGTCTGACTGCTGATGTAGCTGCGCATGAAATGAGAGTTAGAAGCTGTAAAGATGTCTTACGCATTGGAACATGGAACGTACGAAGCATGAACCAAGGGAAGTTGGAGGTGGTCAAGAATGAAATGGAACGTGTACAACTTGATCTGTTGGGTGTCAGCGAACTGAAATGGACTGGCATCGGGCACTTTGCATCAGATGATCACAAGGTCTACTATGCTGGAAATGAAAGACAAAGAAGAAATGGTGTTGCATTTATAATAAAGAAGAAACTTGCAAGAACTGTAATGAAATACAATGCAGTCAGCGAACGCTTAATCTCTATTCGTCTACGAGGATTGCCTATCAACACAACTATAATTCAAGTATATGCCCCAACAACAGCTGCAGAAGAGAATGAAATTGAAGAGTTCTATGAACAAGTACAAGCTGAAATTGACAGAACATGCAAACAGGATATCCTGATAGTCATGGGTGACTGGAACGCAAACGTTGGCAACAAAGAAGGCGGCAAAGTAGTTGGAAAATATGGACTTGGCAACAGAAATGAAGCTGGAGAAAGACTGATAGAATTCTGCAAGACCAATGATCTATTCATCTCAAACACCTTCTTCCAGCAACACAAGCGGCGACTGTACACATGGACTTCACCCAATGGATTGTATAAAAATCAAATTGACTACATCTGTGGAAGTCAACGATGGAAAAGTTCTATATCATCAACAAAGACAAAACCTGGAGCTGACTGTGGTACAGATCATCAACTACTAGTATGCAAACTCAAGCTAAAGTTGAAAAAGAGCAAACCACTCATGAATGCAGCAAAATATGACCTTGAGAATATACCACTGGAATTTAAAGACTGCCTGCAAAATCGATTTGCTGCTTTAGATACAAATGACAGAGCTCCGGAAGAGTTATGGAATGACATCAAGAAGGGTGTGTTGGAAGAAAGCGAGAAGTCTCTACAAAAGGTGAAAAAGCAAAAGCGGCCAAAATGGATGACGGAAGAAACTCTGAAAATTGCCCAGAAACGCAGAGAAGCTAAAGCCAGAGGAGAAAGAAAGACAATCGCAGAACTCAGAGATTTCCAACGTGCAGCAAGACAGGACAAGGAAAAGTACTACAATGACACTTGCAAGGAAATAGAAGCAGACAATATTAGAGGAAGAACAAGATCGGCTTTCCTAAAGCTACGAGAGTTAAAGAAAAAGTTCCAGCCTCGAATTGGAATGTTACAAGATGCTCAAGGTTCTATGTTGAATGATGCTGAGAAGATCAAGAAAAGGTGGAAAGAATATACAGAGTTTTTATATGATAAAGATCAAGTGGACCAACAGCCGTTTCAACCTGTACCTTATGATTGGGAACCATTGGTGATGAAAGAAGAAGTTGAAGCAGCATTGAAAGCCTTATCAAAGAACAAAGCACCAGGCATTGATAGCATTCCTATAGAACTATTGCGGCAATTTGACGCAGCTGTTACCATACTTACAAGGCTCTGCCAAGAAATATGGAAGACAACATCATGGCCAACTGACTGGAAAAGATCTGTGTTTATACCAATACTAAAGAAAGGTGATCCAACTGACTGTGGAAATTATCGAACAATCGCTCTGATCCCACATGCCAGCAAGATTTTACTGAAGATTATTCAAAAGAGACTACAACCATACCTGGAACAAGAACTACCTGAAGTGCAAGCAGGGTTCAGGAAAGGGCGAGGAACGAGAGACATCATTGCGGATGTGAGATGGATCCTTGAAAAGACTAAAGAATACCAAAAGGATATCTATTTGTGCTTTATCGACTATAACAAGGCTTTTGACTGTGTAAACCATAAGAAACTCTGGGCCACATTCAGAAGCATGGGTATACCAGAACACCCGATCGTACTCTTGCACAATCTGTACATTAATCAAGAAGCAACAGTTCGAACGGAACAAGGAGAAACAGAATGGTTTAAAATAAGCAAAGGTGTAAGACAAGGCTGCATACATTCCCCCTACCTGTTTAATTTATATGCAGAACAAATCATCAGAGAAGCAGGATTGTATGAAGACAACAGAGGTGTGAGGATTGGTGGAAGACTCATCAACAACCTTCGCTATGCTGATGATACCACATTACTGGCTGAAAGTGAAGATGATCTGAAACATTTGCTTCTCACAATCAAAGAACATAGTCTCAAAATGGGCCTGCACCTTAATGTAAAGAAGACAAAGATGATGACAACTGGCATAATCAACAGGTTCATTGTTGAAGGAGAAGAAATTGAAATTGTGAACAACTTCAACCTACTTGGATCAACTATCAATAAAGAAGCAACAAGCAGTCAAGAAATCAAACGACACATTGTTCTTGGCAGAATGGCTATGAAAGACCTAGATACGATTCTCAAGAGCAGAGATGTCTCTCTCCATACAAAGATTCTGTGGAAGGTGCAGGCCTGTGATCCACAGTGTCTGACATAAGCAGGCAGGCCTAACTAGCTTGACCTGTAAATGAAGCCTGTGAAGAGGCTCATAGGAATTACACATCCCCCAACATGCTGCTATTGTAGGATAGAACTCAGTAAAAGTATTGAATTAGTTTAGACAAGCAGAACTGGAAGATGGAAAAATACAGGAAAATATGTTTAAAAGTTACTGATAAGAAAGTACATCTGCAAGGGATTTAATTGGGATTGCTGACAGATGAGTTGCAGAGCCCTGCTCCCCTACCTGCACAAATTGGCTCTATGGCCTTGAGAGTATGAAAGTAACAAGTTGATGAACTGACCATTGTAATTGGGACTAGAAGGGGGGTAAGCAGGTGCTGAGCCCACTGAAGGAACATAATTGGATAATCATATCAGTACCGGCACCAATAGAAGGGGTACGGGAGGTACGGGAGAGTACCGGGACCAATGAAATGTTTTGCTATACCTAGAATGGAGTAAAAGTCTATAAAAGTTGTTGTATTGCCAGAAAACTTTGCTCAGCCATTTGAATTTGATACTGCTTGAGACTTGTGCACAAATAAATGATTTGGACCTTCTGAACAGACTCCTGGTATTATTGGTTTGTCTGCGCTCTGCTGCTACATATTCTTGGTGCGTTGGCCGGGAAGTTGTGGAATCAGAGTGTATATAGGGCAATATACCACGACTTTCCGCCTCTATAGGCTTGGTCCTGCCGGGATCGCGCCCTTCCGACGAGGGCTGCTCCCTGGCGCCGCCGGTCCCTTGTATCGGAGGGAGCTGGTCGGACCTTGGCGGGTGCCGGGCCCGGCTGGAGCCAACGCCTCGAACCCGAGTGAGGGGAGTCCGAGGTCCAACTCATGCGCCTGCTTGGGAAGTTTGAGGACCGGATCCGGTGAGTATAGTTTTGATTTGTTGTCTAGACAGATATAGAAAGAGCAGTACTGCCATTGGAACTTGGAATTTGTAATCTCGAGAAATTGGTAATTGATAAGAGAGCCTGATCACCTCTCAAAGACGGGCCGAGTAACCCTGCATGAGTATTCGCAGGGCGAAACCCCCATCTTTTTGTATTTTGGAAATTGGGAAAGACTAGTTGATTTTGCCAGTTGTCATGATCTTTGTCTTCTTTACATTAAGGTGCAGGCCCATTTTGAGACTACGTTCTTTGATTGTGAGAAGCAAATGTTTCAGGTCATCTTCACTTTCAGCCAGTAATGTGGTATCATCAGCATAGCGAAGGTTGTTGATGAGTCTTCCACCAATCTTCACACCTCTGTTGTCTTCATACAGTCCTGCTTCTCTGATGATTTGTTCTGCATATAAATTAAACAGGCAGGGGGAAAGTATGCAGCCTTGTCTTACACCTTTGCTTATTTTAAACCATTCTGTTTCTCCTTGTTCCGTTCGAACTGTTGCTTCTTGATCAATGTACAGATTGCGCAAGAGAACGATCAGGTGTTCTGGTATACCCATTCTTCTTAATGTGGTCCAGAGTTTCTCATGGTTTACACAGTCAAAAGCCTTGCTATAATCGATAAAGCACAAATAGATATCCTTTTGGTATTCTTTAGTCTTTTCAAGGATCCATCTCACATCCGCAATGATGTCTCTCGTTCCTCGCCCTTTCCTGAACCCTGCTTGCACTTCAGGTAGTTCTTGTTCTAGGTATGGCTGTAGTCTCTTTTGAATAATCTTCAGTAGAATCTTGCTGGCATGTGGGATCAGAGCGATTGTGCGATAATTTCCACAGTCAGTTGGATCACCTTTCTTTAGTATTGGTATAAACACAGATCTTTTCCAGTCAGTTGGCCATGATGTTGTCTTCCATATTTCTTGGCAGAGCCGTGTAAGTACGGTAACAGCTGCATCAGATTGCTGCAATACTTCTATGGGAATGCTATCAATGCCTGGTGCTTTGTTCTTTGATAAGGCTTTCAATGCTGCTTCAACTTCTTCTTTCATCACCAATGGTTCCTGATCATAAGGTATAGGTTGAAACGGCTGTTGGTCCACTTGATCTTTATCATATAAAAACTCTGTATACTCCTTCCACCTTTTCTTGATCTTCTCAGCATCATTCAACATAGAACCTTGAGCATCTTGTAACATTCCAATTCGAGGCTGGAACTTTTTCTTTAACTCTCGCAGCTTTAGGAAAGCCGATCTTGTTCTTCCTCTAATAGTTTCTGCTTCTATTTCCTTGCAAGTGTCATTGTAGTACTTTTCCTTGTCCTGTCTTGCTGCACGTTGGAAATCTCTGTTGAGTTCTACGATTGTCTTTCTTTCTCCTTTGGCTTTAGCTTCTCTGCGTTTCTGGGCAATTTTCAGAGTTTCTTCCGTCATCCATTTTGGCCGTTTTTGCTTTTTCACCTTTTGTAGAGACTTCTCGCTTTCTTCTAGCACAACCTTCTTGATGTCATTCCATAACTCTTCCGGAGCTCTGTCATTTGTATCTAAAGCAGCAAATCGATTTTGCAGGCAGTCTTTAAATTCCAGTGGTATATTCTCAAGGTCATATTTTGCTGCATTCATGAGTGGTTTGCTCTTTTTCAACTTTAGCTTGAGTTTGCATACTAGTAGTTGATGATCTGTACCACAGTCAGCTCCAGGTTTTGTCTTGGTTGATGTTACAGAGCTTTTCCATCGTTGACTTCCACAGATGTAGTCAATTTGATTTTTATACAATCCATTGGGTGAAGTCCATGTGTACAGTCGCCGCTTGTGTTGCTGGAAGAAGGTGTTTGAGATGAATAGATCATTGGTCTTGCAGAATTCTATCAATCTTTCTCCAGCTTCATTTCTGTTGCCAAGTCCATATTTTCCAACTACTTTGCCTTCTTCTTTGTTGCCAACTTTTGCGTTCCAGTCACCCATGACTATCAGGATATCCTGTTTGCATGTTCTGTCAATTTCAGCTTGTACTTGTTCATAGAACTCTTCAATTTCATTCTCTTCTGCAGCTGTTGTTGGGGCATATACTTGAATTATAGTTGTGTTGATAGGCAATCCTCGTAGACGAATAGAGATTAAGCGTTCGCTGACTGCATTGTATTTCATTACGGTTCTTGCAAGTTTCTTCTTTATTATAAACGCAACACCATTTCTTCTTTGTCTTTCATTTCCAGCATAGTAGACCATGTGATCATCTGATGCAAAGTGCCCCATGCCAGTCCATTTCAGTTCGCTGACACCCAACAGATCAAGTTGTACACGTTCCATTTCATTCTTGACCACCTCCAACTTCCCTTGGTTCATGCTTCGTATGTTCCATGTTCCAATGTGTAAGACATCTTTACAGCTTCTGACTCTCATTTCATGCGCAGCTACATCAGCAATCAGACTTCCCGAGGGCTTTGATCCAACCACATCATAAATGCTGGCTTTACTCTGAAAAGTCTTCAGCTCTTCCCCAGTAGCTAGTTGAGTGCCTTCCGACCTGGGAGTCTCATCTTCCAGCACCATAGCACAATTTGTTTTGTTGTAACTATCCATTGGGTTTTCATGGCAAGATACAGAAGTAGATTGCCGGGCCTTCCTTCCGCGCAGTTTAAGTTTGGTGTTGTTGCCGTTGTCACAGAAATGTGATCCTCCGCCGTCAACACTATCCCATTCTGCTGCTGCCCAGATGGGTGGTTTGTCTTCGTCTGGCACCTCAGCTGAGACCTGTCCATCTTGGGAGACCCTGCCAGTAGTTAAACTACGGATAGTTTAGCTCTCAGCATCACTGATGCACGCAAGCCCTCACAGCACGACAAGCTGCAAACCAAGTGAGAACAACTGGCAAAATCAACAGGTTCATCGTTGAAGGAGAAGAAATTGAAATCGTGAACAACTTTAACCTACTTGGATCAACTATCAATAAAGAAGCAACAAGCAGTCAAGAAATCATACGACGCATTGCTCTTGGCAGAATGGCTATGAAAGACCTAGATAAGATTCTCAAGAGCAGAGATGTCTCTCTCCATACAAAGATTCGACTTGTTCAAGCCATGGTATTTTCAATAACATCATATGGATGTGAAAGCTGGACAGTGAAAAAGACAGACAGGAAGAAAATTGATGCCTTTGAATTATGGTGCTGGCGGCGAATACTGTGTATACCATGGACTGCCCGAAGAACAAACCAGTCGGTACTAGAGGAGATCAAACCTAAGCTTTCTTTAGAAGCTCAGATGACAAGACTTCGACTTTCATACTTCGGACACATCATGCGAAGAGAGAGATCATTAGAGAAAGACATCATGCTTGGCAAGATAGAAGGTCAACGCAAAAGAGGAAGGCCAGCAATGAGATGGATCGCTACAATAACAGCAGCTACGGGTACCAGTCTGTCAACAATGAGCCGCCTGACTGAAGACCGAACACAATTTAGGATAGCTATCCAGAGGGTCGCCATGAGTCGACTCCGACTCGACGGCACTTAACAACAACAACAGTCACAATAGATAAAAACGAATGCATTCTGGGATACGTTGCTAGCATGATTGAGTGAATGAAGTGTGGATGAGAGGTCTGGCAGCACGGACCAAGTGAAGGCGGACCCCTGAGTAGCGCATTTCCTGACCGGGCGACCGCGTTCAGGTCGCAAAAAGGGGGAAGCGATTGTCGTCTTGTCTTGTTATTTGTTCTCCTCATACGTTTCCAGGGCCGTGAGGACCCCTTACCCACGGTCCACCCTCCTTTTCCCTTTTGTCTGTTGTAGCACGCACACATCGAAATGGGAGGGGCGGGGTCTACTAGGAACACTCCATTAGAATGTATGATCGCACATTTTAAAGAGGGATATTCTGGAGATTATGGTATTAAAATGACAGCAGCCCGTTTACAGATTTTGTGTACTAGGGAGTGGCCTGACTTAGACCCCACCTGGCCCCGAGAGGGAACTTTTAATGTAGAAATTATCCAGTTAGTACACCGTAGAGTGCGGATAGCGCACCCCGATCAGTACCCCTATATAGATTCCTGGTTAAGTATCTGTGAAGATCCGCCCCCTTGGGTGCAGCGCTGTTATGAAGAACAGTGCAGAATAATGTTAGCAAAGACAGATAATAGTCAGAAAATAGAACAGCCTAGAACGAAAGGGCAGGATAAGAAGTCCAGGAAGAAGCCCATCCTGGTAGATCCTGATTCCCCAGAAATAATTCCCCGACAGCCTCGAACCCCAGGTCCAGTAAGGGCTGCCCGGCATCCCGCCCCAGAAACCCCGAGACAGCCGAGGCGAGACCCAACCCCAGAGCTATCAACCGAAGAGCAGGAAGAGGAATCCTCTGTACAGGAAGGTGAATCGTCTGAGACAGAGAAAGGAGAGTCAGATACAGATGCAGAGCAATTAGAAACTGAAAATTCCCTAAGCGATGCTGACAGTATAAAAGTGGTTGCCAGCACTAGCTTGCCAGCAAAATGTACATCCAAAGTGAAACATGTAAAGAAGAAAGTGACCCCTGATAAGACAGTTACGAAAATATCCCTTAGATCTCAAAAGATATCGACTGCCAAGATGATGCCCTTACGGCAAGTCCCGGGAGTGCCCGTAAAGAATGATAATGATGAGGTGGTAGCGGGACCCCTAAGTTATGTGTATATCCCTTTCTCTACAACTGATTTGTTAAATTGGAGGTCGCATTATGCTTCCTATACTGATAAGCCCCAGGAACTTACAGAATTAGTAACTACTATTATGGAAACCCACCAACCCACTTGGGCAGATTGCCGCCAGCTCCTGACCACTCTATTCACAACAGAGGAGCGAGCACGAATTAGAAAAGCAGCTATTGAGTGGATGGCAGATAACCCTGTAGCTCCGGGACCGGGATGAACAGAATAGACCACCGGGAAGCGGCCCAGAGAGAATTCCCGAATGAAGACCCCCGATGGGATCCAAATACAGAGCAAGGATCCACAGCCCTAGCCCGTTTTCGCCAAGGCTTTTTACAAGGTCTGAGAAGGGGGGGCCAGAAAGCTATGAACCTTTCCAAAGTTGCAGGAGTTATCCAAGGTGTAGATGAGAGCCCCGCAGAATTTCATAAAAGATTAACTGAAGCATACAGAATGTATACTCCCTATGATCCCGAGGCACCAGGAAGTTTGTGCATGGTGAATTCTGCTTTTGTAAACCAGTCTCAACCAGACATTAGACGTAAATTGCAGAAGTTAGAAGGGTTTGCGGGCATGAATACAACAGTTACTGGAAGTCGCTCATAAAGTGTATGTGAATCGTGAAAATGAAAGGCAGAGAGAATGTGATAGAAAGATGAAGAAGAAAGCTGATTTTTTGGCTGCGGCCATAGTTGAACAGAAAAGGGGAGGTATCCCTAGTCGACGGAGCAGAGGAAGGGGGCGGGGCCGAGGTGGAGGCCGGTCCCAGCAGCTAGGCGTGAACCAATGCGCCTATTGCAGAGAAGAAGGACATTGGAGAGATGCGTGCCCGCAACTCGAAGACGCCCAGCAAGATGATGAAAACAATCATCAGTGGCGAGAAGAAAGACGAGGCCGTCCCCGAAACCGCGGAGGAGCCAATCGAGAACAATTCCAGCGCGAAAGAGGAGGAGCCATCCAAGCATTGACCACGACAATCCATGATGAAAATGACGTGGATTAGGACAGACCGGGCTCCGAGTTTGCTTTAGGTCTCCAGGAGCCTATGGTCGGGATACAAATAGGAGACCAAATTATGAACTTTATGGTTGATACTGGCGCAGAACATTCAGTAATCGACAGAAAAATAGCCCCATTTTCTACAAAAGCAGTCACCATCATAGGAGCAACTGGTGCCAAAGCTACAAAATCTTTTCTTCAGAATCGTATATGCAGTCTAGGAGGACAGCAAATAACTCATCAATTCCTTTACATGCCCGAATGTCCAGTGCCACTACTGGGACGAGATATGCTAGCCAAACTTCAAGCACAGATATCTTTCTCTGAAAAAGGAGAAATGCAAATGACAGTAAATCCCCAAGTCAAACCAGCAGGAATAATGCTGCTGACGGTTCCCCGAGAAGAAGAATGGAGATATTACATTGATGACTCTATCCAAGACACCTATTTCGAACAAACTTTAAAGAACATTCATGCACCACCTGGAGTATGGGCAGAAGGCAGTCCTCCAGGCCTAGCCAAGCATATAGCTCCAGTAATTGTAACCCTTAAGCCTAGTGCTATACCAGTACATGTCAAACAGTACCCTCTCACAAGAGCTGCAATTGAAGGCATTCATCGCCACTTGCAAAGATTGCTTGAACATGGCCTACTAAAAGTATGCCAATCCCCATGGAACACTCCACATTTGCCAGTAAAGAAACCTGGGACGGATGATTACCGCCCAGTGCAAGACCTAAGGAGAGTGAATGATGCAGTTGAAACTATACATCCAGTTGTACCCAACCCTTATACTCTTCTAGGACTGATACCTGCTGAAGCTACCCATTTCACTGTACTAGATCTAAAAGATGCGTTCTTCTGCATAAGATTAGCCCCTGTAAGTCAAATATTGTTTGCATTTGAATGGCAGGACCCCATCTCTGGAAGAGGGGGCCAACTCACATGGACACGATTACCCCAAGGATTCAAAAATTCGCCTACCATTTTTAGTGCTGCACTAAATCAAGACCTTTCAAGCTATCCAGTGGCCCCGGGGAAGAGAGTGCTTCTCCAATACGTGGACGATCTGCTGATAGCTGCCATATCAGAAAGTGAATGTATACAAGCTACCAAAGACCTCTTGCAGTTACTAAATGAAGCTGGATATAAAGTTTCCAGAGCAAAAGCACAACTATGCCAAAAAGAAGTGAAATACTTGGGTTTTTGTATAACCCAAGGAAGCCGAAGATTAGGCAGAGAAAGAAAAGAAGCAGTATGCAGAATTCCAACCCCAACAACCAGAAAGCAAGTCAGAGCCTTTCTGGGAGCGGCAGGATATTGCCGAATCTGGATACCCAACTTTGCCCAAATTGCCAAACCACTGTATGAAGCCACAAAAGGAGAAGAGAAGTCGCCACTGGAGTGGGGACTTGAGCAGGATACAGCCTTCAAGAAGTTAAAGGAAGAATTGATGTCATCACCAGCACTTGGACTACCAGATGTTCACAAGCCTTTTCACTTGTTTGTACATGAAGCACAGGGAAATGCCTTAGGCATGTTGACTCAGAAATTGGGAAATTGGGAGCGACCTGTAGCATATCTATCGAAACAATTGGACACTGTGGCCAAAGGATGGCCACCATGCCTGAGAGCAGTTGCAGCTACAGCATTATTAGTGAGTGAAGCAGACAAGCTCACATTAGGACAGAACATACGAGTCACTGTGCCACATGCAGTCCTTGCCCTCATGGAACAAAAAGCAAATTATTGGCTCACCAATTCCCGAATGTTGAAATACCAGAGCATGTTATGTGAAAACCCACAGATACAACTAGAAGTGAGTCATGCCTTGAATCCAGCCACCTTGATACCCATTAGTGAAGAACTCCCAGAACATGACTGTATCGAAGTCATGGAAACTGTGTTCTCCAGTCGACCTGACTTGACAGATGTGCCCATAGACAATCCTGACCAAATCTATTATGTTGATGGGAGCAGTCTCATCCTTGATGGACGACGCTGTGCTGGGTATGCAGTCGTCACTCAACACGAAGTAGTTGAATCATCAGCTCTAGCCTCAGGCACATCAGCCCAGAAAGCCGAATTGATAGCACTCACCAGAGCATTATTATTAGGAGCAAAACTTGTGCTAAATGTGTATACAGATTCCAAATACGCCTTCACGACCTTACATGCCCATGCGGCTCTCTATAAAGAACGAGGGCTCATCACATCCGGAGGAAAGTCAGTCAAGTATGGTCCCGAGATACTGATGTTACTTGATGCAGTTTGGGCTCCAACACGTGTAGCTGTCATGCATTGCAGAGGACATCAAGCAGGAAAAGGAGAAGTTGCCCGAGGAAATAGGTTTGCAGATGCCTCAGCACGACAAGCGGCTATGACGGGACAAATTACACCACAAGCTATGCCAATGCAAGCAGCATTGTTTCCAGTACCTCTGAATTTATGGACACCACGATATACCACCAAAGAATTAGATTACTACTGTAACAAGGAAGATGGAGTACTGAAAGATGGATGGATTGAGCTGCCACCAGCAGAGGGCAGTCAACCCCCTGGACGAATCGTAATTCCTGAACTGTTAGGACCATCTTTTGTCAAAGCCTTTCACGAAGCCACCCACTATGGGAAAAGTGCTATGGAAAAAGCACTCAGACCACATTTTTACATTACTCTATTGACAACCATATCAGCTTCAGTAGCACGTCAATGTCTAACTTGTGCCAAAAATAATGCCAAGCAAGGCCTTATAACGGCACCCCGAGTTCAGTCAGGAGGTGTAACCCCCATGCACAACCTCCAAACTGATTTTACCGAAATGCCAAAAGCCAATGGATACCATTACCTATTAGTATTAGTCTGTACTTTCTCTGGGTGGGTAGAAGCCTTCCCAACCAGAACTGAAAAAGCTCGAGAAGTTACCAAAGTTTTAATGAGAGAGATTGTCCCTAGGTTTGGAATTCCAGCAGTAATAGGGTCAGACAATGGACCCTCATTTGTCTCCCAGGTTACTCAACAGTTAGCTAAAGCTTTACAGATACAATGGAAACTCCACACTGCATACAGACCCCAGAGTTCAGGGAAAGTTGAGCGAATGAATCGTACCTTAAAAGCTCAGATGTCCAAGCTTTGTCAGGAGACACACTTGAAGTGGCCCCAAATGCTCCCGATAGCTTTACTCAGAATACGCTCAGCTCCTGTAAAGTCAACAGGTTTTTCCCCTTTTGAAGTTCTGTATGGTAAACCCCCACCAATAGTGCAGGGAATTAAAGGAAGTTTAGCCCAAATTGGTTCAGAAATAACCAGGCAAGAACTCCTAGCTCTTAGCTTTGTTCTGCAGACTCTCCATGCGTGGATCCAAGACCAGTTGCCTATCAACTTGACGGAACCTCTGCATCCCTATCAGCCTGGTACCTCGGTGTGGATCAAAGATTGGAAGAAGACACCGTTGGAACCCCATTGGAAGGGACCGTACACTGTCATCCTGTCTACCCCAACTGCAGTAAAGGTGGCAGAGATCGACGCCTGGATCCACCACAGCAGAGTCAAGCCCGCCGCTGATCCTGAACCTGAGCAATGGACAGCAGAACAGCATCTTGATGCACCTTTGCGAGTTACTCTGAGACGGCAACCAGCAGCTTAGACACTTCATCACAGTGCCTTGCAGTAGCCAAGTCTTTCGAAGAGGATTGCTGTTTTTCCATGCAGCAACAGCTTTGTTTCAACGAACTCAATCTGTGTGTGATTTTGCACACTACTTTGATACTATATTGACCCATACTTCAAAAACCAACTGAACTTGCTAAGTTGGTTGAGGTGTGATGGACAACTTGAGGATCTTCAATCAACATTCAGCTCCCGTTGAATTACTTCATTAGCGCACGGGACGAAGAAAAAGAACGTCGTGGTCAAGATTTGCAAGCTGAGGATTCAGAAGAACTCCAATCAACATGTATCTTTGTCTTTGCTTTGCCCTGGTTGCCTTCTTTGGAGGATTTGAACTGACTTATGCTTTACCTCCATGCACTGCCTGCATTACTTCCACTCGAACTGGACTGAAAGTAACTCAGACTTTGATTTACCATTCCTACTATACCTGCAAGGGAAAAGTGACTCGGTGTATTTATAACACCACTGAACTAAATGTTTGCACAAATGGCAAATCTAGAGTATGCTATAATCCGCATCAGAATCCATCCTATTACACGTTGGAAATACGATGGAAGGATGCAGATGGACCTATAATAGCTGCTACGCCACCACTTAAGGACATTACTAGACCTGCTGTTTTGAATTTTGATGCATGTAATGTCATAAACAGAGATAGTTATTCCACCTGTGGTACTTGGGAAAAAGCGTATCGAAATGACCATAAATATATGTGCCCAGAAGGTGCCACAGGATGGAGAAAGTGTACAGGTAAAAAGGAACCAGGCTATAGTACTGCCCCAGCAGCAGATTACTATTGCCCGGATTGGGAATGCGTGTTTTATGCTACATGGAATAATGGTATAGTTGACGAAAAGATAGATAAACGCATGGCCACCTTAACCAAGCCAACGACAAATGATAAATGTCAGAAAGATGCTTGTAACCCCTTACACTTACGCATACACAATCCCAGTGCATGGAAACAGGGATACAAGTTTGGTTTACGTATTGCTGGTGGAGCAATAGATCCTGGGACCATTGTGTATATCAGATTGAATACCCAAGCCCACAAGTCATCTAAATATCATATCCATAATACTTTCTATGAGGCCATGCATGTAAATAAGTTTGAGATCCCTCATCCTTCTCAGAATTTATTTCTAGAATTAGCCGGAGCAGTAGTATCTAGTCTTAAAATCTCGAACTGTTATTTCTGTGGTGGAACCCAGATGGGAGACCAGTGGCCATGGGAAGCTCAAGAATTGAATTATTCTTTGATTTACAATCAGACTGAATTACACAAGGCTACTAGCGAATGGGTGTTAGCGCACTCAATCGTTGGACGTCTTTGCTATGCCAGAACTGGACCCCAGTTCACCCAACAGGTAGGACAGCTGGTCTGTCTTAGCCAGAAATTCTATAATGCCACAACTAAAAAGACGTCATGGTGGTCAGGAATCAAACACCCTGAACCTCCTAACCCATTAGCCAGATTTCCTGAACTTGCTGATTTATGGACTAATCTTGCCAAAGTCCATACCTGGCAAGCCCCACCTGGCCTATATTGGATCTGCGGAAACCGAGCATATGCACAACTTCCACCACTATGGGGAGGAGCATGTGTCTTAGGAACTATCAGACCTTCTTTCTTTCTTTTAAACACTGAACATGGAGAACAATTAGGATACCCAGTATACACTACCCACCGACATAAACGAGCCTTGAGACAGAAGAGATCACCCCTCCAGGTAGGCAAGTGGGAGAAATGGCAGGGGGATGATTGGCCACCAGAAAGAATCATTGAGTATTATGGGCCTGCCACTTGGAATGATGATGGTATGTATGGTTATCGAACCCCAATTTATATGATTAATCGTATTATCCGCTTACAAGCAGTAGTTGAAATAATAACCAATGAAACTAGCCAAGCTCTTACACTTTTAGCTAGACAAAGTACTCAGATGCGCACTGCTATATATCAGAATCGCTTAGCACTTGATTATTTGTTAGCAGCTGAAGGAGGAGTATGTGGTAAACTGAATTTAACCAATTGTTGTTTGAAAATAGATGATAAGGGTCAAGTAGTTGAAGAAATTGCCAAAGATATGCAAAGACATGCTTATGTGCCAGTACAAACTTGGCACTCATTGAAATTCCCTAACTGGTTTGCTAACCTTTTCTCATGGCTGGGAGGATTTAAGACTTTCATTGTCTTAGTACTAATCCTTGTTGCTGTTATTTTCTTATTACCATGTTTAATCCCATGTTGTATGCGTTCTATTCATAATGCTATTGATAGTACAGTAGAGCGGAAGACCGCAACTAAAATAATGGCTTTATATAAAGCCAGTCCTAGTCGAAATCCTTCGATCATGATGTGATTCTTCTAAAGGTGATTTAATTCTCACACCTTATTAAGTAATAGGGTGAGATTAATCAAAGGGGGGAATGTGGCAGGTGCAGGCCTGTGATCCACAGTGTCTGACATAAGCAGGCAGGCCTAACTAGCTTGACCTGTAAATGAAGCCTGTGAAGAGGCTCATAGGAATTACACATCCCCCAACATGCTGCTATTGTAGGATAGAACTCAGTAAAAGTATTGAATTAGTTTAGACAAGCAGAACTGGAAGATGGAAAAATACAGGAAAATATGTTTAAAAGTTACTGATAAGAAAGTACATCTGCAAGGGATTTAATTGGGATTGCTGACAGATGAGTTGCAGAGCCCTGCTCCCCTACGTGCACAAATTGGCTCTATGGCCTTGAGAGTATGAAAGTAACAAGTTGATGAACTGACCATTGTAATTGGGACTAGAAGGGGGGTAAGCAGGTGCTGAGCCCACTGAAGGAACATAATTGGATAATCATATCTGTACCGGCACCAATAGAAGGGGTACGGGAGGTACGGGAGAGTACCGGGACCAATGAAATGTTTTGCTATACCTAGAATGGAGTAAAAGTCTATAAAAGTTGTTGTATTGCCAGAAAACTTTGCTCAGCCATTTGAATTTGATTCTGCTTGAGACTTGTGCACAAATAAATGATTTGGACCTTCTGAACAGACTCCTGGTATTATTGGTTTGTCTGCGCTCTGCTGCTACAATTCGACTTGTTCAAGCCATGGTATTTTCAATAACATCATATGGATGTGAAAGCTGGACAGTGAAAAAGACAGACAGGAAGAAAATTGATGCCTTTGAATTATGGTGCTGACAGTGAATACTGTGTATACCATGGACTGCCCGAAGAACAAACCAGTCGGTACTAGAGGAGATCAAACCTAAGCTTTCTTTAGAAGCTCAGATGACAAGACTTTGACTTTCATAATTTGGACACATCATGCGAAGAGAGAGATCATTAGAGAAAGACATCATGCTTGGCAAGATAGAAGGTCAACGCAAAAGAGGAAGGCCAGCAATGAGATGGATTGATACAATAACAGCAGCTACGGGTACCAGTCTGTCAACAATGAGCTGCCTGACTGAAGATTGAACACAATTTAGGATAGCTATCCAGAGGGTCGCCATGAGTCGACTCCGACTCGACGGCACTTAACAATAACATATACTGCTTGTCACGGGTCAAAGCAGTTTACATTGAACAAAACAATAAGTACTGTGAGAGATAGTGAGTGATAGCTACCTCCTATGACCCTATTAGGCGGCTGCCTAGGGTGTTAAGATTTAAGTTGCCTTTAATACAAAAAGAGTCTTGTAGTCAAGTGGTAAGGCAAAAGTAATATTAGGGCTTTATTCCCTGCCCTGATGGGATATTCCTGGGATACAACAAACAATATGAAACAAAAGAACTGTTGCACAGAAAAATATCTTCTTTCCTTTAGGGACCATCAGCTGGTTGCTTTGCAAACGCTCAACATAAAGATACAATATCGTCAGATAAACAAATTGTACAATCCATGGGCACAGGGTCAGAATTATAGCTGCTGTTCTCCCACTGCGTTAACTCAGAGTCACTTACAATTGCATATGGGTCACACTCTTCACAGCTGCTGTCTTCCTTAAAACTCTCCTGTGAGTCATGGGCTAACCTTTCTAGAAAGGGCTCTTTAAATCCAGGGCTCTGAATGCCTGGTATATTTAAAGCTTCCTTCTGGCTTTCCCTTCTTCTCCACGCTGGTGGAATTACTGTATAACTTTCAGTATCAAAGTTACTTCTGGTGCCACGCCCTTGCCTTTCAAACCAAACAGAACTTCTTGCCTTTTCTTTAGCAAAGCTAGGTTCCCACCTCTTAGCTGTGGTTCTGTCTCTTATATCTGGGCTTCTGGCAGCTCTCTCCTGGGCTCTCCAACTACCAGGAATCCTAGCAGGGTCCTGGGCACGGTGCTGGCTGTTTCCTGCTCTGCTGCCACACCTACTGCTTCCTTCCCTCAGTGGGTTTCCTCCAGCATGATGTGTGTTCACTGGATGCTGGCTTAGTCCTCCCAGGTCGCTGCCCCTACTGGCCTTCCCTGGTTCTACCCTGCAGCTTTTATCCTTGTTCTCTTTGCATGCTGCGTGGGTTTCTGAGAACAGGTGTTCCTGATTAGCCTTCCTGCTTCTAGCTACATCAGGACTAGTGCAAGGACATTTTACTCTAATGCCTTTTTGCTTTTCTTGTGCTGAGTTTGTTTGCTGCTCAGCTAATTCTACATGAGCTGAGTTTGTCTGCTGCCCAGCTGCTTCTGACTATGGAAACTCACTATACCAAGGCCTCCCCCAGCAGTCTATTCACCCACTCCAAATGGTGCGGAATACTGCAGCACGCATCATCACAGGCACTTCAAGATCTGAATACATCATCCACGTCCTGTGACAGCTGCACTGGCTCCCAATAATTGCAAGGGCAAAATTCAAATCAATCCTGAACATTTTCAAAATCTTCCACTACCGCTCTGCAGATGCGCTCCAGGATGTAATAACCAAGGATGTCAGTAACAGGCCTAGAAGAACCAACAAGGACAACAGGATCACCTTACCCACAGGTTATCACAAGACTAAGCAAGTAATATCTAAGAGAACTCCCTCGCTACTGGCGCCTGCATTATGGAACTCCCTCCCCTAAATGATACCAAGAACTTCCGCAAAGCTCTCAAGACCCATTTCTTCACCGAGGCCTATGAGCAACCACTAAGTTGCCAAGCACTAGATACCACCCAAGTGGCCCACTAGATACCCTCACCACTTAGCCCCACCACCCATCCCCATTTAGACCTATAAGTAGATAGCTATTTACGTATGTGAATCGTATCTCCTCCTGTTGAATGTATGCCTCCCCATGTCTTGTTGACCACTTTGATTGAAGGATAAGGTGGTATACAAAACTGTCTAAATAAATAAATAAAAATATACATCAATGAACTATACACAATTGGTTGGACAGTTATACACAATGGTATATGTTTTGTTATTTACAAGTACAGGTTCAGTCATATGGGTTTCTGGGTTTTTTAGTATCATGTTGGTTAGGTGATGGGACCAAAGTGGTCAGCAAATAAGTGGGTTTTTAAGGGTCGGAGGGCAGAAGTTGCCTACACCCCAAACAGATTACGGCGTACCACCTGGCTGAAGGCAATGTCCTAACAGGACTCGCTTTCCAGGCAATATTGAGCTGTGAATGTATGGATTGAAGACCATGTGGCGGTTTTCCAGATCTCCGTCACTGGTATTGAGTGCAGGTTCACCACTGCTGTGGCCATTGCTCTCACATGATGCACTGTGATCCGGTGATCCAAGGAGACACCAGCTCATTCATAGGCAAGGTCAATGCAGTCTGCCACCCAAGAGGACAGGGTTCGCTAAGTTACAGGAAGCCCCAGTCTGCTGTTGAAATTGCAGGAAACAAAAAGCTGAGGAGCTTTGTGTTGGCCCTGGGTCTGCTATAGATAGAAGGACAGGGCCCATTTGCAGTCCAATGTATGGAGTATAGTTTCCTCCCTACCAGCGTGAGGCCATGGAAAAAAAGGTGGTAAGGACTACCTCCTGGTTGAGGTGAAAAGGAGATACCACCTTTGGGAGGAACTTGGGGTGAGTGTGGAGCCCACCCTTTTCTTGTAGAATCTTGTGTATGCTGGCTCTGCCACCAGGGCCTGAAGCTCGCTTACTCTGTGAGCGAATGTGAGAGCTACCAGGAAGACCACCTTCCATGAAAGATACCATAGGTGGGAAGTAGCTAGCGGCTCAAATGGCGGACTGGTGAGCTGTGAAAGCACCACACTGAGGTCCCATTCCATCGCCAGGGGCGGACGGGGGGGGGGGGCGCAGTTAGACAGCAGGAGGCCCCGGAGGAACTGAGAGACCGGGAGCTGACCCGAGAGAGGTTTCCCTTCGATATGATGGTGGTGTGCGGCAATCACACTCAGGTACACCCTCACTGAGTTGAGCTTCAGTCCAGTGTGCGACTAGTGCAGTAGGTATTGGAGCACTAGTTGCACCAGGCAGGAGAACAGGTTTTCCCGCTTCTCCACATGCCATACCGAGAATCTACGCCACTTAAAGGCATATGCTCGCCTTGTGGAGGGCTTGCAGGAGGCCAACAGAACCTCCTCAACCTCTCATGGCAGGTTGAAAGGTGCCAAGGCTACCCTTTCAGAAGCCATCCTGTTAACATTAGAGACCCCAGATTGGGATGCATGAGGGAGCCCTCCCCTCCTGGGTCAGGAGATCCGGAGCACTGTCCAGCAGGACTGGGAGTGCTGTCGACAGGGAGTGCAGCAACGGAAATCACGGTTGTCTGGGCCACCTGAGGGCAATTAGTATCAGTACTGGCCCCTCGTGCTGGACCTTGAGGAGGGTCCTGGTGACCAGAAGGGTTGGTGGAAAGACATAAAGGAGGCCTTCCATCCACGGGATCAGGAAGGCATCTGTCGCTACCCTTGCCGGGTACGGCTGCTGTGAGCAGAAGCGGGGCAGCTGCGCATTGTCTGGTGAGGCAAAGAGGTCCATCACGGGCATCCCCCAGAGGCCGAAGAGCCAAGAGGCTTCCCTGGGATTCAGGCACTATTCATGCAGCTAGAGCATCCTGCTGAGTGTCTGCCAGGAGGTTGCCCTGGACCTCGAGGTGAACCGCCCCCACAGGAGCATGTTGTGAGCTGCAAAGGACAGGAGGGCCACTGCCTTCTGGCAGAGAGAGTACGACTCCGTGCTCCCCTGCTTGTTGACATAGAATATGGCGATCTGGTTGACCATCTGTACCAGTACTGACTGGTGTCGCAGGCGGTGGCAGAACGCCCATAGGGAGTCCAAAGGAAGCACACTCCCTTGCAAGTCCAGCAACAGTACCACAAAGAGCAAGGAGTCACCCATGCCCTCTCAATCGTTGAAACAGACATTATTATAACCCCAACACTAGCAATGTTTCGGCTATTTGTGCCTTCCTCAGGGGGCATGCAAAACGAAAACCCCCCAACATAAACAAACAAGAAAAGGAAGATCGCCCTGATCTCCAGAAGATTGATCTGTAGAAGGGATTCTGCCTGGGACCAGCTGCCTTGTGTGCGATGGTCCTCTCAGTGTGCCCCTCACCTGAGGAGGGGGGCGTCTGTGGTCAGGACCCTCTGGGGTGGGGGCTCCCGGAAAGGCATCCCAGCCTGGAGGTAGCAGGGAAGTTGCCACTAGTCGTGGGACTCTGCCAGCTGATGGGTTATCTTGATCCTGTCCCGCAATCTGCCCGTGGCTTCTGTCCACTGAGTGCGGAGGCAGCACTGGGCTGTTTGCATATGTAGGCGGGCTAGCAGGGTCACATGGACCATGGAAGCCATGTGGCCCAGAAGGTGGAGGAGGAGTCGGGCTGGCACCGAATGACAGTGCTGCACTTTCGCCACTAACTCCTTGAGGTAGTTTGCCCTTTCCCTGGGCAGAAAAGCCTTGGCCTGCGGAGTGTCCAACTGAGAACCCATGAACTCCAGGCTCTGAGCTGGAGTGAGATGAGATTTGGGGTAGATGATGATAAACCCCAGGTGCTTTAGCAGGAGAGTTGTGCGCCCTGTGACTTGGTGGGCCTCTGCGGCCATGCCGCCCCGATAAGTCAGTCGCCCAGGTAGGGAAAGACAAAGGCCCTTTGCAGACGTAAGTGGGCAGCGACTACTGCTAGGCATTTTGTGAAAACCCTCGGTGAGGAGGTCAGGCCAAAGGGTAGCACTCTATATTGGTAGTGCCCTCCTCCTACCACGGACCTTAGGCACTGCCTGTGGGAGGGGTGGATCAGGATATGTGTGTAAGCATCCTTTAGATCCAAGAATCAAAGCCAATCTCCCTGGTGGAGGTAGGGCAGCAGCATTCCAAGGGAAATCATCTTGAACTTCTCCCTCACCAGAAACTTGTTTAAGTTTCGCAGGTCACAGAAGGGTCTGAGGCCCCCAGGTCACAGAAGGGTCTGAGGCTCCCAGTCCTCATTGGGACAAGGAATAACCTGGAGTAGAAGAGTTTGCCCCACAGGTGTCTGGGTACAAGTTCTACTGCGTTGTCCCTGAGAAGGCTTGCAAGCTCTGTGAGCAGCAAGGTCTGGTGAAGGAGGGGTCATACCGGCTCTCCTGGAAAGAACCTGAGTGGAATCTGTTATAGGTGGAGGAGGTATCCCTCCCTGACCACCTGCAAGTACCCACAGATCTGAGGTGACTGAGGCCCATCTGTGGGCTGATGAAGGTCTCCTGGGGAAGGGGAGGCCCTGCCCTGGAAGTCAAAAGCTCCTCCCAGGCTGAGTGGGAGCTGGAGTCTGGGGCTTAGGTGCTTTTGCCTTCTGAGTCCCCTCTCCTTGTTTCTTGGGGTAAGAACCCTGCTGATGACCAGAGTAGGGCTGGTATGATGACCCTATGCAAAGGCACCCTTTTTCCTTGGGAAAAGGGTCCTTTTCCCTGACAGTTTTTTGCAGGGAGGGGATGAGATCTTCTTGGAGAACCTATGCCAAGTCACAAAGTCGGTCTCTATCTCAGCAGCTTTGCCAGCCATGGGTTTGCCGAAGAGGTTCACACTGGTACAGGGGACATCTAGCAGTTTGTCCTAGACTCACTGCTCGAGGTCAGAGGATTGCAGCCAGGCCTGGCTTCTGGTCCCAATGCCGGCTGCCACAACTCAAGCCGCCGACTTGAAGCCATCATAGGCAGCCCAGGAGAGGAACTTGGAACAGTTCCACACTCCTGAAGTCAGGGTCTGGAACCACTGGAGGGGCTCCCCAATGAGGCCTGCTGCAAACTCTGACAGCTCCTTGGCCATTTCTTTCAGTTACATGCCTATGTAGAGTTCATAGGCTTGGATATGGCAACCCAGCATTGAGCCTCGATAACATTTGCTCCAGAGGGCGTCAAGGGTCCGGGCCTGCCTACCAGGAGAAACAGAGGAGTGGGTCTTCTGGCTCTTGAGCTTTTGCATGGTTGACTCGATGACCATGGAATTGTGTGGGAGTTGGGATTTGTGGAACCCCAGTCCTTTCCAGATGCGGTACATGGCGATGAGCTGATTGCTAACTATTGGCAAAAAGACACCGATATCACCCACATTCGGAGTAACAGCTTGTCAAGGATCAGCTGTATGGGCACCTTGAGGGTTTTTTTGGGTGGAATCTCATACTGGAGAATCTCCAACTCCTCGATGTGTGGGTCCTCCTCCGCCTCGGTTTGCACGGAGAGGGCACTGGCCATAACCCTGACGAAGTCATAGAAGGCCAAGCTCTCAGGAGAGGAGTGGCATCAGGGAGCCGGGGGAGACAGATTCAAGGGGACGCCTTGTCCTCTGTCTCCCACTCAGAGTCAAGTGGTGATGATGAGTTCGAGGCCCTGTGACTCCTTGCATCGAGGCAGGTGCCAAAGGGCTGACGGCCAGTGGAGGACCTGGGGTCTGAGCCGTGGACACTGGACAGCGAGGACCAGAGACCTGATGGATGGGACCAGGACCTCGATCACGCTGAGGGCTGGGGGCGCTCGATGCTCAGCTCGACGACCGGGTACTCCCTCGCAGTACAGGGCTTGGTCATCGGGGCAAATGAGGCAAACTGGCCATCATCGTCTGCTGCAGAGCCAGGATAGCAGTGATGTTCTGCTCTAGGGTCGCCATTCTGGTTTCCAAGTCAGAAGGCTCCTTAGCCTTCGGTGCAGGCACCAAGGATGTTGGGCCTGGCATCTGCACCTTTGGCACTGCATCCTTGAGGACTATGGCCTCGAGGAACCTCACATGGTCTCCGCCGGCCGAGGAATCCTTCTTGAAGACCTTGGTGAGGTGCTTCTCGGAGTTGCCAGAGTCCCTCCTTGGGATTTTACCAAGTTTCTCTGGTGCAACCTTGATGGACTTCGACGACTTCTTCTCCGGCTCTGAAGTCTCCTCGGGGCCCCACGGCCATGGGACTTTGAGGACGCCCGGGCATCTTGGGATGTGCTGGGCTTGGAGCTCAGTGCAGGGGAAGTGGGTGCAAAGTAGGACCTGGGGATCAACCTTTCCTGCAACTCTGACAGTTTCCTGTTGGTTATGACCGACATGGCCTGGCAGAAGTCGCAGGAAGTGCCGTCATGGTCAGGGGTCCAGGCAGCGCAGGCAGCAGTCATGGGTGTCAGTAATGGACATACTTTGACTACAGTGATCACACTTTTTGAACCCACCGGGAGACATGGTGGGAGACACCCAGATGGGGTCAATGACCCCCGGGCGAAAAAAGGCAGGAATGCCAGTTGAGGAAGACCTCGATAAAAACATAAAAAGGAGCCAAGAACGGTGCCGGGAAGCGCTGACTCGAGATGGGAAGAGGAACCAGTACGCCTACCAAGAAACTAAGTTTTAAGAACAGTTTTGTCAAAGATTTTTCTGGGGGAACAGGAATATGTCCATTGGGCTCCATGGAAAAAAAGGAGACTGAGCAAGATGGCACCCTTGGGTTGGAAGGGGACCATACTTGTGTGCTGGCATCTCCCAAAGGCTTTCTTTGAAAGTTGGGGAGATGCTTCCATGCAGGCTCTGTCGGCACAGATGTCACTCATATGAAGAATGACTTCCTGCTTGTTCCTGGAGAATTTAGTTTTAAATTGACGCAGAGTGCGGGAGTACCAGGGAGTTTTGTGGATGTGTTGTTTTTTGGAGAAACCAACCAAGTCTGGGCATGGTAAGAAGAAACCGTCTTTATTAAAACATACATGAGAGAGGTCACGTGATGTGCTAAGCGAGCTCAGACGCGAACTGAGCTGGCTCTGTGGCTCTCTCTATTCCACGGGCCCTGTAAATGCTCCAATTAGACTAAAAGCAGGAGAAATGATGTTGGAAAGCAACGCAGTCAAGAAAACATAGAAACATAGAAATATGACAGAAAAAGACCACATGGCCTATCTAGTCTGTCCTTCCATAACAACTACAACAGTCCCCTTTTTACCTTTAGAGATCCTCTGTGTTTGTCCCATGCTTTTTTGAATTCAGTTACTGTCCTCATCTCTACCACCTCCACTGGGAGACTATTCCACGGATCCACTACTCTTTCCAAAAAGAAGCTGAAAGTTGTAAAATTGCAGTGTACAATAAAGGCAGCTCGCTGGGATCAAGAGAAAAGCTCAACAGCCCCAGCTCCAACTAAGATGGCCGACGGACCTTCCTCACCAGGTCAGCCAGTGATGTCCACTGAAGAGATGACTAATGCGGTGGTGAGTGCTTTGAGTGGAAGACTTGATGGTATCACTGGGCAGCTGGATGGGATCAGTAAACAACTAGAGGCTGTGGGCACACGGATACAAGCAGCGGAGGGACGGATATCGACATTGGAAGACGAATTGCACAAAGCAGGCATAGAGATCATTGCATTGCAAACTGCAGTCAGTAAACAGGGAGGAAAACTCGACGACCTAGAAAACCGTGGCCGCCAAAAAAATCTATGGGTATTTGGCATAGTGGAGACTATAAAGGATGCAGAACTACACAATTACTTTTTGGGCCTGCTACATACATTAATCCTGGGGGACAACAGTACCCAAAATTGTCATCAAAAGGATTCATCTGGATCAACAAGACATGAACACATTACTCCTGTTCTAAAAGACCTTCACTGGCTCCCAATTAGTTCACGTATCAAATACAAAACAATCAAACATATTTAAGATCAAACAACACACCTCAGCCAACAGCTTACACACCCTCATACAACCAGACACCAGCACACGCCCCAGAAGAAAAGGAACCTCCAACCGAGTTAGCATCCCAAGAGATGTCAGAAAAACACGCAAAGACACCACAGAAAGAGCACTCTCCCTGGCTGCCCCAACAATCTGGAACTCCCTCCCAGGCGAGCTGAGATCGACGACGGACCTCAAAGACTTCCGCAAACAACTGAAAACAACGCTGTTCATAGAACACTATGGACACGTCACTTGATCTAACTACCAGGAACTCCTAACATACCCCCCTCCAATCCCCTGATAAGAAATTGTATAACGGCACTCAATGAATCTCAATATATAGAATACTGTATTATAGCACATACTGTATCATAGCGCACTATGTACATAGTTCAACTAATCAAACACACTATAACTTCTCACACACAAATCATGATATAGCTTTCACTGCATGAAATTCACGTTCACCTCTTTTGATTGTTTTGCTGTGATACCGCCTTGATTGTGAGGCGGTATAGAAATACTGTTAAATAAATAAATAAATTCATAGATTGGGAAGGCCCCGAATAGTACTAACCAGATTTATGAACTTTTTGCAGAAAGATGTGGTAAAAGCTAAAGGGGCATTGATGTATGAGGGAGCACACATACAGATTTTCCCAAAACTATTCAGTGGAATTGGGCATGAAGCGAAAGGTGTATGCCGCTGTATGTCAGAAACTGGTATCAGCGCATCTGAAATTTGTGGTACAATACCTGGCGAGGCTGCGGATTTTTTATAATGAAAAGGCAGTGACACTGGAAATGCCAGAAGAAGCGCACAAATGGATACAGAACCACACGGATATCTTGAAAGGCAATACCTGAAGCTGGGAGTGTGGAGCTTTACTGGAATTCATCATGGAAATGAAGTTGGAAGGCAACAGTATGAGCGATGTTTATGTTGTTGGTTGGTTGAATAAGGAAGACACTGGAATACAAGGAGGACTAAAAGAGCATTAGTTTGAATGCGTTATGGTTGCATCTTTCTCCTGGTTTTTACTTTGTGTTGTTCTCACTACTTTTCAATAATTCTTGTTTGCTGAAGTGGTGTAAGAGAGCCATGAATTCATCAATTGGATTAGCCATTAGAAGAAGAGGAGGAGAGGAAGTTCGGGATTGTAATAGGGAGAATGGTTAGTTAATTAGGAAAGGGGAGGTGACATATAAGAAACAACATGGGAGGGATAAGGGAGGGCCTAACACTATAAGTGACCATGGTGAAGGTGTGGGAGATTTATTGGGTAGGGGTTAGGGGTAGGATTAGAGGAGGGGTTAGGGGGGAGGGAGAAGGGGTACAATGGGCATGAAGGGGTATCACATGTGCAGAGTCAACTTGGAATCCAATGGGGAAGAAAATTATTAGTAGCTTGGAGAGGGGGGGGGGGGGAGGGTCTTAGGCTGTGAGGGCCCTTCCAATAAATATGGAAAGAAGACATACTGTCACGCCACCACCACTCGCCTCTAGTTTAGAGGGGCATGGATTTTTGGAGAAACTTTCTGCTGTATGCTTTTTCAGCTTTTTTAAACTATTTCCCTGCAATGCCCTCTGGGAAATGTAGTCCTTATTCAGCTTTATGGGTGCAGCATGCAGAAAGCTGTAGTCAGGCTCAAGTAGGTAAGGCAAATGACAGAAATTTATTATTTTTATATACACAATGGTTCGGTCATACCACACATAGGATTGTTGGTTCAGGACTCTTTGAAACAAAAATTGTCCAAAACATATCAAACCACAAAATGCAGTTTTAAAGGTTCTCTCTATTGCAGGATACACAGTCTTTACCAGCAAGCCTTTTGTATTCCCTTCTTAGCCTTGCTGGCTAAAGCACCAAACACAAAAGCACATTTAAAGTCTGTGGTAAACTTCCCCTCTATAAACACAAGGGAAACACAGCCACCCTGCTTGTGGAATAAGGGTATCTTTTTCCTGGATAACCTTCTCTCAGGACTGGCTTGCTTTCTCTACGTTCCCCAGGTTTACAGCTTGGCACAAGGAACAGTCCATGGGTGTGCCCTCCTCAATCAGCTTCACCTCGGGCTCTCCCAGCTGCATAGGCTCTGACTCCCCACCTTGCTCACAGTGCTCAGCTAACAGCCTTCCGGGGAATCCTCGAGTCTCCCTTGTTCCTGGGCTCCAAACTCTCCTGCAGCTGTGCTACATGCCAAACAGCACTCTCTCCAGCTAGAAGCTCCGTTCCTCTGCTCTTCTCAGCCTGGCTTCCTGCTTCTCCTCTCCAAGTCATACTCTGCTCTGGGTTTATACTTCCAGGGCTCTAGCTCCAACCCCACCTTACTCAGGTGACGGCAATCAGCCTGACTCTGGGCACCTGAATGCTTGAAGCATTCACTGCCTAAAGGGTTCTGAGCCTTGTATCCTTTCCCCTTCATTCCACTAGGGGGAGTATGAAATGTGGTCCACATGGAAGTTTTCGGATTCCTGGAGGTGTTTATGGCTTTCCTACCCTGATTTCGTGAAAGGGGGCCCTTTACTAGGGTGAATTCCGTGTCTCTTTGTCCTCCCCCAGACTCTGGATAGGCCTCCTTGCCACAATACTCAGATAATATGTTACAGATAATACAACTGGGGTGAGAATAGTTTCCTGGAACGTATGTGGACTAGCGAGCCCCTTTAAAAGGAACAAAGTTATGTGTGCACTGGGGCAACATAAGGGGGATATCATATTATTGCAAGAAACCCATCAAGCCATAGGGGACTTGGTCAGACTAAAGAAGGGTGGGATAGAGCAAATCTACGGGGCATCAGCACAGGGAAAAAGGGGGGGGGGTCGCAATATTAATTAAGAGAGGGATAGGATTTAAAGTGGAACAGACTGTGGCAGACCCAGAAGGTTGGTTTGTATTAATACAGGGAGACCCGAAGGGGCGGAAGTTGTTAGTGGGTAGTGTGTATGCTCCAAATGTGTCTGACCCAAGATTTTTCACTAGAATAGCTGCGGAAATTGACGCACTGCTGGAATCCCCAATAATTCTGGGGGGTGACTAGAAAGCACAGTTACTTACCTGTAACAGGTGATCTCTGGGAACAGCAGGAATAAGTCTTCACATATGGGTACGTCAGTACCGACGGAGCCTGCGCGGGAACGCTCCCCAGCTTCCCAAAAAAGGAAAGCTTTTGGGAGCATCCCACAGCGCCTGCGCGCTGCCTTCCCGCCTTTCCTAACCGCCTCTCTCCAGTTCGAGTTTTAAAGCTGAGACAAAGAGAGAGAGGAAAGGAAAGACAGATAGAGAGATACAACTCCTAGGGGAGGTGGGTGGGTTGTGAAGACTTATTCCTGCTGTTCCCAGAGATCACCTGTTATAGGTAAGTAACTGTGCTATCTCCAGGAACAAGCAGGAATGAGTCTTCACATAGGGGGACTCCCCAGCTAGAGATGCCTGGGAGATTCCCACGGCTGTGAGACCCTGAGAAGGGCTCTACCTCTTCCCATGGATCTCAGGCATCCAACCAGGGATGGAGGGTAGGAGATGATTAAGCATGGAACAGGTGTTTGAGAACAGCCTGACCAGGCGGGAGTCCTTGTCCAAGTAGTAATGGGCTGTGAAGGTATGAACCGAGGCCCAGGTGGCCGCTCGACAGATCTGGTCGATGGACACAGAATTTAGATGAGCCATAGAGGTTGCCATGGCCCTCACATTGTGAGCTGTGACATTGCCCTCCAGAGAAAGGCTCTTACTCTGGTAGGCGAAAGAAATACGCTGAGCAATCCAATTTGACAGTGTCCTCTTAGAGACTGGAAGTCCCAAATGAGAGGGATCAAAGGCAACAAAGAGTTGAGAAGACTTTCTATGTTGCTGTGCCCTTTGCAAGTAAAAGGCAAGAGCCCTCTTACAATCCAGGGTATGAAGATTCCTCTCTGCACTTGATGCATGAGGACCTGGAAAAAAGACAGGTAAATATACCTCTTGGTTAAGATGAAAGGGCAAGACCACTTTATTTATTTATTTATTTAACATCTTTTATATACCGCACTATTTGTTTTCAGTGCGGTTTACAAGTAACAGATCTGCACAATCAGAAAACACTGGTGTGCTTACATTATAACAGGGAACTTAAACTTGGAACAGGGGGTAATAAAACTATAACTATGTACACACAGTGAAACTATGTACAAAAAGCAGTGTAAAAACTGAGCTATGTATAAACATATTGGGTTCTTTAGTATTCACAGGCAGACTATAGGCATAAAGTGTGGATTGGTCCTAAGGACTACCTTATCAAGATGGAACCTTGTATAAGGTGGATTAGCCACTAAGGCTTGCAGTTCACTGATGCGGCGAGCTGAGGTGACTGCAATAAGAAAGATAACCTTCCAGGAAAGAAATTTCAAGGAGGTAGTGGCTAATGGTTCAAAGGGTGGCTTCATGAGCTGACCAAGAACCAGATTCAAGTCCCAAGCCACTGGAGGTGGTCTAATGGGAGGTTTAGTTAAAAGAAGGCCTCTCATGAATCTTGCAATAAGAGGATGAGAGGAAACAGGTTGTCCATTGAGAGGCTTGAGAGATGCTGCAATAGCACTCAAATGGACCCTTACTGAATTCGTCTTGAGGCCTGCATGGGAAAGATGCAGGAGATACTCTAGTAAGGAATTCAAAGGTATTGCTAGAGGGTTAATACCCTTCTCAGCACACCAAATGGTAAACCTTTTCCATTTAAAAGCATAGGAACGTCTGGTAGAAGGCTTTCTGGAAGCATAAAGGATATCCCTTACTTGCTGAGAAAGATGCCAATCTTGAAGGTCTAAGCCTTCAGCAACCAAGCCTTGAGATGGAGAGATTGGGGGTTTGGGTGCCACAACGTTCCCCCCTCCTGAGACAGGAGATCTGGAGCAGACCCTAAGTCCAGGGAGGGAGCTTGGGAAAGATGCAGAATTAGAGGGCACCACACTTGGCGTGGCCAACGTGGAGCTATGAGGATCATAGTCCCTCGATCTCTCTGAAGCTTGAACAGGGTCTTGGGAATTAGGGGAATGGGTGGAAAGGCGTACAGGAAGTCTTGACCCCAATGAAGGAGGAAGGCATCCTTGGCCTGAACTCCCTGACACGGAATTCTGGAACAGAATCAGGGAAGTTTGGCATTCCACGGACTTGCGAAGAGGTCTATGTCCGGGGTTCCCCAAATTTGAAAGATTCTGACTATCTGGTCCATATGAAGGACCATTCGTGTGGAAGCAGAACTCGACTGAGTCTGTCTGCCCAAGAGTTTTGAACTCCTGGAAGGTATATTGCCAGAAGATGAATTTGATGCTCTCTGGCGAAGGCCCACAATCTCAGAGCTTCTTTGCAAAGCGACAGAGAGCCAGTTCCTCCCTGCTTGTTCACATAGAACATGGCTACTTGGTTGTCCGTATGAATGAGGACTGTCTTGTAGCTGAGCAGGTTATGGAAGACTCTGAGAGCCAAGAAGATTGCTCTGAGCTCTAAGAAGTTGATATGTAGGGAGGTCTCCTGTGGGGACCAAATGCCCTGGGTGGAGAGGTCTTGAAGATGAGCTCCCCAACACTTTGGAGAGGCATCTGTTGTAAGGATTGCTTGGGGTAACAACTGTTGGAAGGGGGACCCCAGCAACAGATTTTGAGTGGACTTCCACCACTGGAGAGACCAAAAGAGGCGCCTGGAGGTTGCTATTTTGTCTGACAGACTTCCAGATGCCTGGGTCCACTAGGTGGACAAAGTCCATTGAGCTGCCCTCATGTGAAGGCAAGCATAAGGGACCACATGCACAGTGGATGCCATGTGGCCTAGCAGTTGTAACATCTCTCGAGCAGTTAGGTGGGTTTTTAACTGAATCTGAGAGGCTAACTGCACTAAGCGTAGGCAACGGGCCTAGGGAAGATGGGCCCTTGCAGTTGTGGTATCCAGCAAGGCCCCTATGAACTCTAAAGACTGAGTAGGGGTGAGTTGGGACTTTGGAATGTTTATAACCAGTCCCAGATACTGCAGGACACACATTGTGCAGGCTAGGGAAGTCTGGGCCTCTGACTGGGATGGAGCTCGGATGAGCCAGTCGTCCAGATATGGGAATACGAATATTCCTAGAGTGCGTAGAAATGCAGCTATTACTGCCATGCATTTTGTGAACACTCTTGGAGCAGAGGCCAGACCAAAGGGAAGCACCTTGTATTGATAGTGCTTTCCCTGATAAAGGAACCGAAGGAACCTTCTGTGTGCTGGATGGATGAGTATATGGGTATACGCATCCTTGAGATCTAGAGAACAAAGCCAATCCTGACTCTGAAGGAATGGAAGGAGAGTACCTAGAGAAATCATCTTGAATTTCTGCTTGCATAGGAATTTGTTCAATTCTCTGAGATCTAAGATGGGTCTGTAACCCCCTGTTTTCTTTGGGATGAGAAAGTAGGGGGAGTAGAACCCTGAGCCCTGTTGAAGAAGAGGCACTTCTTCTATTGCCCCTTGGGCAAGAAGGGTAGAAATCTCTTGACCCAGAAGGTCGAGGAGAGAGATGTTGGAGAATTGAACTGTCTCACCATGGTGTGAGGAGGAAGGTTTAAGAAATGAAGTTTGTACCCTTCCCTTATGATGGAAAGGGTCCACTGCTCTGCTGTAATTTGCTCCCATCTGGGAGCAAAGTGAGCTAACCTTCCTGGAATGGTGAGAGGCTCTGGATGTTCTAGAGCCAGGAAAGGCTAAGTTCTCTAGCTGCAAGTCAAAGGCCCTGAGGAGGCTGAGGCTGTTGGGCTACAGTAGGCCTTGCAGCCTTAGACTTGGCCTGTTTAGGTTGTTGACGCTTTGCAGCAAAATGACCTGCAGAAGATGTCTGCTGACCATAAACAGGATATCATCTTCCCTTCTTGGGAAAATATGTCTTTTTGAACAACCTCTTCTGGACAGGATTAGAGGTACACTTTGAAAACCTATCCAAAGCAGAGTTTTCTGCATCCATCTGGGTGGCCTTTGCTTGCCAATCTTTGCCAAACAGGTTTTCACCTGTACAAGGAAGATTTCCTAATCCATCTTGGACCCAGGGTTCCAAATCAGAAGCTTGTAACCAAGCAATTCTGCGTGCACCTATGGCAATGGCCGAGGCTCTTCTGGCCCCCCTCAAAAGAGTCAAAGGCTGCACGGTTAGAGAATTTGGAAACATCCTGGGCATGCTTAAGCCAGGTGAGAAAGTCCTCCCTTTTATCTTCTGGAAGAAAAGGGAGGAAAGTTTGCAGATGATCTGTAACTTCCTTCAGAAACATCCCCATATAGAGACTATAGGAGTTGATTCTGGCAACAAGCATACTGGCCTGGAAGATTTTCCTGCCAAAAGCATCTAAGGTTCTACATTCTCTTCCTGGAGGAGCAGATGAGTGCCTCTTTGCACTCTTTAACTTTTTCATAGCAGACTCCACCACAATAGAATGGTGAGGAAGCTGAGTTTTATGAAATCCAGGACAAGGAGGGACACGATACATGGTGTCCAACCTACGAGAAAGAGAAGAGATGGTGAGAGGAGTCTCCCATATGCCTATCATGTGGTCATAAAGGATCTCATGAATTGGCAAAGTGGCTGCTTCTTTAGGAGCCTTGGGATATTGCAAAATATCCAATTTTTTGGCTCTAGGCTCTGTCTCAGGGGCTACTGAGATAGAAAGCCCCTTGGCCACTTCCCTTATGAAGTCTTGAAAAGACAAGTCTTCTGGAGGGGACATTCTTCTTTTTGGAGAAGGCGGCTCCTGAGGAAGGAGTACCGATGCTTCGACAGAGGCCTCCAATGCATCAGAGTCTTCGGAGGAATCAAAGTATCGCCTATCTGGATGCTCCTGTAAAGCCCAATACGCATACCTTGTGGTATCGACATCGGGAGTCATCGGTACCAAATCGGTACCGATAGGCATCATCGGACAGGGTACCGCTGCAGTCGACACCAAAGCCGATGTCGATGCAACCGGTACCGGCACCGGAATCGATAACGGAGCCGGTACCGACAATGAAGCTTGTTGCGGTACCAGCGGCGTCGCAGCTTGTATGAAAGCCGTAATGGCACGCTGCATGGTCAGAACATTCTGATCCATCGACGCCATGAATGTCTGGAGGTCGGTACTGGCAGATTCCACCGGTACCCCAGAACACTGCAACAGGTGATCGGTCGAGGCCGTGCCATCGATGTCAACCTGTGACCCCATAGGAGGAGCTTTGGAAGCCGGAGCTTTCCGCCGGGGTACTTTTGCCGGTGCAGGATCCTCGAGGGGAAGCCCGGAGGCATCTCGATGCTTAGAGGGAGATCTACCCTTCGAGGACCGGCTGGACTTATGTTTGGTTACCTGAGATCCATAGGAGGAAGAAGCAGCCCTGGACGACGTCGATGCCACCGAAGCTGCATCAGAGGGAAACAGTGTACTGAGCTTGGCTGCTCGGTTCTGTAAACCTCTTTTAGACATCATGGAGCAGGACGGACAATCCGTGATGGAATGGTCAGGACCCAAACACTTAAGACACCAGTCATGGGTGTCGGTAACAGAGATGGTACCGCTGCACTTAGTGCATTTTTTAAACCCAGAGGCAGGCTTTTCCATGAAGAATTTTTCTGTTAGGCCCAAGGCCCAAAGAAGAAAAAAATACACTGAAGTGGAACGGAGTATTCTTTTTTTTTTTTTTTTAAAGAAAAGAAAGAAAAGACCGCGGTACCGGTCCGAAGTCGAAGAAGGCAGACGCGCGACTAAAGAAATAAAATAAAATAAAGAACTTCTTCAGCGGTGACAGGAACACGACCTGCTGGCTCCGCGGAAAAGAAGAACTGGAGAGAGGCGGTTAGGAAAGGCGGGAAGGCAGCGCGCAGGCGCTGTGGGATGCTCCCAAAAGCTTTCCTTTTTTGGGAAGCTGGGGAGCGTTCCCGCGCAGGCTCCGTCGGTACCGACGTACCCATATGTGAAGACTCATTCCTGCTTGTTCCTGGAGATAGAGTAGTTACTCACCTGTAACAGGTGTTCTCCAGGAGCAGCAGGAATCAGTCCTCACATATGGGTGTCATCGGCACCGATGAAGCCCCAGCGGAGCATTTCCCCAGCTTTCTAAGAAAGCCTTTGGGAATGCAGGCACGCTTGCGCGGTTCCCTTCCCGCCTAAAGGTGCCATCTTACCTCAGTCACATGACATAGCTAAAAACAGCACACAAAAATGTAAAAATAAACTATGTACAACTGCAACTCCCAGGGGAGGAGGGAGGGTTGTGAGGACTGATTCCTGCTGCTCCTGGAGAACACCTGTTACAGGTGAGTAACTACTCTTTCTCCAGGACCAAGCAGGAAGTCAGTCCTCACATATGGGTGACTCCCCAGCTCTGGGCTACCGAGGAACCCAAGCTGAACAAGAGAACTCCCTCTAGTCTCAGCAGCAAAGAAAGGCTTTCCACTGACACAACCTCCACCGGTAGCCCAACAGAGGGCAGGAGGGCAGGAGTTGCCTAAAGCTCAAAGAGATTCCGGAGTACTGCTTGGCCAAAAGCACTGTCCCTACGGGACTCCCTCTCCAGACAGTAATGGGCTCAAAAGTCTGGCTTGAAGACCAAGTTGCAGCCCTGCAGATGTCTACCAAGGGCACAGAGCGGAGATGAGCCACTGAGGCAGCCATTGCCCTGACACAGTGGGCCGTGACCCGACCCTGCAAAGGAAGGTCAGCCACCTTGTAAGCCCAGGTGATACAGTCAGCCACCCAGATGGACAAGGTACGCTTGGACACAGCCAACCCCAACTTATTGGGGTCAAAGGAGATGAAGAGCTGAGTAGCCCTTCTATGCCCCTGCGTACGGTCAAGGTAGAAGGATAAAGCCCTCCTACAGTCCAGGGTATGCAGAAATGCTTTTGGAAGAATGTTGGAAGAACCACCTCCTGGTAGAGGTGGAAAGAGGAGACAACCTTTGGGAGGAACTTTGGATGAGTCCTAAGGACTACCCTGTTCCCATAGAAGTGAGTGTAAGGCCTATCACAGATCAGGGCCTGTAGCTCACTCACTCGCCTGGCCGAGGTAAGGGCTACTAGGAAGAGTGTCTTCCAGGACAGGAAGTGTAGAGGGCAAGTAGCCATCGGCTCAAAAGGTGGGCGAGTCAGCTGCTGCAAGACCACATTCAACTCCCACTCAGGAGCAGGAGGACGGATTGGAGGTTTGAGCAAGAGTAAGCCTCTGAGAAACCGGGACACCAAGGGGTGAACCGACAGAGAATGTCCTTCCATCAGTGAGTGGTGAGCTGCTAGAGCTGAGAGGTGGACCCGAACAGAATTGGACTTAAGTTCCTGATTGGACAAGTGCAGTAAGTACTGAAGCACTACTGGTACAGTACAGGAGAAAGGATCCTCTGTACGTAGCTGACACCACACAGAAAACCTTTTCCATTTGAGAGCATAGGTTTTCCTAGTGGACTGTTTCCTAGAGGCTAGGACAACCTCCTCAACTTCCTGAGGTAGGCCCCAGGGAGCCAAAACTACCCTTGCAGCTTCCAGGCCATCAAATTGAGAGCTTTGAGATTGGGGTGCAGAAGGGAACCCTGATCCTGAGAGAGAAGGTCGGGTTGCAACCCCAGAGCCAGTGGGGGATCCACCGCCAGCTGAAGTAGAAGTGGAAACCAAGGCTGTCTCGGCCACCTGGAGGCCACCAGCAGGACCGAGGCCTTGTCCTGAAGGATCTTGAAGAGAGTTCGGGCCACCAAGGGCGTGGGAGGAAACGCATACAGGAGGCCCTGAGACCAGGAGATCAGAAAAGCATCTGCTACTATCCGCAGAGGATGCGGTTGCCTGGAGCAGAACTTTGGCAGTTGCTTGTTCAGTGGACTGGCAAACAAATCTATCCAATGGAGACCCCATTTCAGGAAGATCTTCTGAACTACCAAGGGATGCAGCTGCCACTCGTGGGGCTGCAAAATCCTGCTCAACCTGTCGGCCAGGTAGTTCTCCTGGCCTGGAAGGTACACAGCCCTGAGGAGCATGTTGTGCTATAGGGCAAATGAACAAAGGTCTTGAGCTTCCCGACAAAGGAGCCTGGACCCAGTCCCGCCCTGTTTGTTTACATAAAACATGGCTACCTGGTTGTCTGTTTGAACTAGGACAGAATGATGAGCCAGGGTAGGAGAGAAAGCTCTGAGTGCTAATCGAATAGCTCTGAGCTCTAGAAGATTGATCTGCTGTGCAGCCTCCCAAGGAGACCACAGGCCCTGGGTGCACTTGCTCAGACAATGAGCCCCCCAGCCCTGCAGGGAGGAGTCTGTGGTCAGTACCACTGTGTACCCAGGAATTTGAAAGGGCACTCCTTGTAGTAGATTGGGTGGGTGCAGCCACCAGCTGAGGGAAGTCAGAAATTGTCTGGACACCCTTATCCTGTCTCTGAGGCTGCCTGTAGCCTGGGACCACTGAGTCCGAAGGCACCACTGTGCAGGCCTCATATGGAGCCTGGCATTGGGGGTCACATGTACTGTCGAAGCCATGTGGCCAAGCAGCCTCAGGCAGAGTCTGGTGGAGACCACTGACCCTCTGAGAAACTGATTTGCTAAGTCCATCAGTCTTTGGGCCCTGTTTGCTGGCAAGAATGCCTTCGCCAGGACAGAGTCCAGCCTTGCCCCTATGAACTCCAAGTTCTGGGAGGGGAGCAAAGTGGACTTTGCAAAGTTTATTACAAATCCCAAGCTTTGAAGAAGAGAGATAGTTCTGAGGGTGGCCTGGCAGGCCTCCTGGCACGTCTGACCCCTGATGAGCCAGTCGTCCAGATAGGGAAAGACAAAGATGCCTTGATTTCTCAGGTAGGTCGCCACCACTGCCAGGCATTTTGTAAAGACTCTGAGAGCGGAGGTTAGGCCAAAAGGCAGTACCCTGTACTGATAATGGCTTCCTCCCACAATGAACCTGAGGTACTTTCTGTGGTCTGGATGAATGAGGATGTGAGTGTACGCATCCTTTAGATCTAAGAAGCATAGCCAATCTCCCTGCTGGAGGTAGGGCAGAAGTGTTCCAAGAGTAAGCATCTTGAACTTTTCTTTCTCTAGAAACTTGTTTAGGTTCCTGAGATCCAGAATAGGTCGAAGGCCACCGGTTCTTTTGGGTACCAGGAAATACCTGGAATAGAACCCTTGACCTTGCAAGTGGGGAGGCACAGGTTCCACTGCCCTGTCCACCAACAGACCTTGGAGCTCTTGGAGGAGAAGAGCTGTGTGCAGGGGAGGCCGTGGAGGTTCCCCTGGAAAGTATGGCGGAGGCAGTTGGTGAAAATGTAGTGCACAGCCCCTTTGGACTATGTTCAACACCCAACTGTCCCCAGTTATGAGGGGCCAGTGGTGGGCAAAGAGGGCGAGGCGACCCTCTGTGCAGGATTGGAAGAGCAGGGACTGAGAGGCTACGCTCAAGGAGTCAAAAAATCCCACCCTGCTGAGTGGGAGCAGGGGCCGGAGGCTTGGGGGTCCTCTGCCTACGGGGCCCATTACCCTGCCCCTTGGCTTGCTAACCCTGGGGTGCAGCTTGGGCAGCCTGATACTGAGGGTACTGTTTGTAGACAGTGCCCTTCCTCGGGTAAAAGGGCTTCTTACCCTAGGCCTTCTTCTTGTGAGAAGGGGCAGAGGTCTTCCTAGACAGCCTTGTCCTGGTAAGGTGCTCAGTCTTGAGCTGTGCGGCCTTCTCGGTCATGGGCTTGCCAAAAAGGTTTTCACCTCGGCAAGGGACATCGACCAACTTGTCCTGAACCCATGGCTCAAGGTCCGATGACTGCAGCCATGCCTGGCGTCGAGCCGCGATGCCGGCTGCCGCAACTCGGGCCGAAACCTCAAAGCCATCACAGGCGGCGCAGGACATGAACTTCGAGCAGTCCCGAATCCCCGAGGACAAGGACTTGAATCTCTGCAAGGGCTCCCCAGAGAGACCAGAAGAGAACCCGGCCAACTCCTTGGCCAGGTCTTGCAAGTACATGCCCATGTACAGCTGGTAAGACTGGACACAGCAAGCAAGCATTTATTTATTTATTTAGACAGTTTTGTATACCGCCTTATCCTTCAATCAAAGCGGTCACAACACAATTGGGGGATACATTTAACACGCGGGGATATGAGACACATACACTAATACTTACAGGGAACATGGGCAGTGGAGGGTTAAGTGGCTTGCCCAAGACCACAAGGAGCATCTGTGGGACTAGAAACCCCAGCCCTTCCGGCCCAAGGTTGCTGTCCTCTAGTGGGATTTGAACCCCCGACCTTCCAGCCTGAAGTACCTTGCACCAAACAATAGGCTACTCCTCCCTCCACTGAGCCCTGAGCATTGAGCCCTGGAAGCACTTTCTACCGACACCATCGAGGTTCCGGGTCTCCCTGCCGGGGGGCACCGCAGAGTGCATCTTCTGACTCTTCAGGCGATGCATGGCCGATTCCACAACCATGGAATGATGTGGTAGCTGCGCCTTCTGAAAGTCAGGGCTCTTCCGGAGTCGATAAATCAAATCGACTCGCTTGCTTAGAACCGGCGCCAAGGCCGGTGCCTCCCACATCTGGAAGAGGAGCCGTTCCAGCATCGGAGGAACTGGGACAGTAAAGGCCTCCTTCAGAGGAGTGTCGTACTGTAGGGCCTCGAGCTTTTAAGCTCGAGGCTCTTCCTCGGGGTCCGCCGGAATAGCCAACGCGGTGGCCATATCCCGGACAAACTCCGAGAACTGGGTATCCTCCGGAGGGGATCTACTCCGGGGCTCAGACTGCGGTGAGTCCGACGGGACGCACCGAGTCTTGAACGTGTCGGGGGACTCCTCATCCTCCGTCTCCCAGGCGGACTCGTCCGACGAGGAGTCAGAATCCGACCCCGCGGGACCCTGGAGCACCCACCCCGATGCCGGAGGCACCGGCGTTGACGCCCTCGGTCCCGAACGGGAGGTCGAGGGAGACCGCGACCGAGGTCGACTTCGAGCCATGATAGACTCGAGTATCGGCTCGGACTCCGGGGTCGACTTCGATGTCGATGTCCCGGTGGTCGGGGCAGATGCGCCAGACAGGCTGGCCATCAGTGCCCGCTGCTGCTCCATGAAGGCAGACAATCTGCTCTCCAAGGCTGTCATCCTGAGACTCAGCTCGGGAGACGCAGCAGCCACCGACTCGGGCCCCGGTGGCACCGGGCCCGACGTCGGCTCTCTGGGAGGAGAGTCCTCGAGGATCACAGGGCTTACGTGTCCAGCAGACTCCGGCTCCACGCGAGGAACTTTTGCAGGCTTCTCTTGTTCCACGGGCCCGGAGCGACGGTCGAGGGTCTTAGACCTGGCCCTTGAGGAGCCAGGGACCTCCTCCTCCGACGCCCTTACGAGCCGCTTCTTCCTCTTGCGTTCCCAGTCAGGGGACCCCCTGTCCGAGGAGCTTCGACGGCGCTCGGGATCCGAATCCCGAGATATCGAGGCCTCAGACGAGGTCCGGGCCCGGCCGGAGGCTGAGTCCGAGAAAAGCCTTTCTTTCTGCTGCTGGCAATTTCGGAATGCCTTGGAAGACATCTTCCCACATGGTCCACACGTCTTAGGGTCGTGATCAGGACCGAGGCACCGAAGGCAGCAGTCGTGTGTGTCAGTGAGAGACATCAACTTCTTACATCGATCACACTTCTTGAAACCGCTGGAAGCCATCGGGGAAACATGAGTCCCCGCGAGGTCAAAGGACCGGCCTTCCAGGGAAAAATCAAAAAAGGGCAGAACGCCAGCCACGAAGGGCAAAAATCGAAAAAGAAGAATCGGGCTCGATACCGGTGTACCAAACCCGGCGGGAGGGGAACCGGCGTCGAACCGGGAGGAAAAAATAGCGAAAATCGCTGAAAAATCAAACTTTTATCCGGGATGACAGGACACACGTCCGGTGGGCTTCTCGGAAAAAGAGAGACTGAGGTAAGATGGCACCTTTAGGCGGGAAGGGAACTGTGCATGCGTGCCTGCATTCCCAAAGGCTTTCTTAGAAAGCTGGGGAAATGCTCCACTGGGGCTTCATCGGCGTCGATGACACCCATATGTGAGGACTGACTTCCTGCTTGGTCCTGGAGAATGGAGGTTGTGACCCTAGCATAGATGTGTCAGGAGAACACAGGGGTAACCATCTCAGCACCACATGGCATTTGAGGAGGTTTTGTCAACGGTGTCAAATCATAGATGTATGGAGATCCCTCCACCCAACAGAGAGAGACTATACACATTTGTCCAGGGCACACGGCACAAGTGCAAGACTTGATGCTATACTAGTTTCTGAGGAGTTATTTCAAGCAATGACAGATGCGGTAATTGGACCCTATGAAATCTCGGACCATGTTCCAGTATGGATGGATTGGGAATGTGAGCCTTTAGGTGGTAGTAGAGGGCCTTGGCGTCTGCCACTGGAGCTATGTAAAGATAATAAGTTTAAAGGTTATGTGATGGAAAGGTGGAAGGAATATGAAGATCGCAATCAAGCCCATAAAAGAGATCCAGAGTTGTTCTGGGAGGCATCTAAAGCTGTATTGTGGGGCGACATAATAGCTTATAGTATTCGCTGGAAGCGTATCATGGCAGCTAGGAGTCTAAGATTGGAGAAACAGATTTGCAAAGAACGCTGGCTTCTGGCTGGTTGCCACTGCAGCTAATAAGGCACAGTTGCTGGCTACCCAAGCAGCATTAAACACTTTATTACATCAGAGAGCTAAAAAGTCTCTAGTTTTATTATAAATACCAACTGTACCAATATGGAGATAAAGCAGGGAGGCTATTGGTCCGCTGTCTTACATGTAGCCAGGGATTCAGATTTGTGCCACTTTTAAGAGACGAGATGGGGAAGACACACACAGATGCTGCAGCTATCGGGAAATTTTTTTGTAAATTATTATCGTAAATTGTACACAAGTGAAGATGCCTCACGTTCAAGGATTAGGAAGTTTTTGGCTGAGGTGGATTTACCTCATCTTACACAAGAGCAACAGGGGTATTTAGCAGCCCCAATAACAATAGATGAGGTTCAAAGGGGTATTGAAAAAGCAGCAATGTGCCGAGTCTCTGGATTAGATGGATATAGAGCTGAATACTATAAATTGCTGATAACACAGGTTACTTCTGTGTTAGTAGCCCTATTTAACACGTGGTTGGACAAGGGAGTTTTCAAGTATAATAGTAATACAGCCCATATAGTGGTCTTGCCGAAGCCGGGTAAAGACACAACAGAAGTGGGATCATACCGACAAATTTCACTAATTAACTATGACCTCAAACTGTTTGCAAAGATTTTAGCGGATCGTTTAGCTATGCACCTCCCCAGCTTATTGCATACATGTCAGACAGGGTTTGTGCAGGGGCGTTATCCTACTAAAAATGTTTGAAAAATACTAGGGGCCTTGGAATGAGTCCGGAAACAAGGTGCCCCCTCCTTGCTGGTCAGTTTTGATGCCAACAAAGCCTTTGACAGGGTAGAGTGGGCATGTTTATTTGAGACTTTGGAAGCATAAGGCGGAGCGGTGTTCATAAACGGTGTTCAAGGATTATATCAGACACCGACGGTGGTAGTTGGAGTGAATGGGTTAGTCACATCTAGTTTTGAAATTACATGGGGGACAAGGCAGGGGTGTCCGCTGTCCCCGTTATTATTCGTGCTCTTGCTAGACCCACTACTGAGAATGATCTACGCCCGAGACGATATACCGGGGGGGGGGGGGGGGTGAAGGTGTGGTCCTGCACATTCAAGGTCTCGGCTTTTGCAGATGACTTAATGGTCATGTTGACAGAGTCTAGAGATTCTCTGCCCAGGCTTTTGGAGGTGATAGTAAAGTACGGAGAGCTAGCCGGTTTGAAGCTGAATATGACCAAATCTGAAGCTCTAGATATCACGGGGGGAAGGGGGGGTTGCAAGAGGACTGGGGCGAATCGTTCTTTTTACGTTGGGCAAAGAATAAATTCAAGTACTTAGGAATATGGTTACCCCAAGATCCGAAAAGATTATGTCATCAAAATGTCCACCCCTTATTGCAAGGAATTCAGAATAAACTAAGAGAATGGACGCCATTGCTCTTCTCCCTTATAGGTAGGGTGGCTGCCTATAAAATGATACTTTTCCCAAAAATTTTGTATATCCTTCAACTCCTTCCTCTGCAGTTGCAGAGAAAGGATATTCAACAAATTGAAAGATCTCTACAGAGTTTTTTTTGGAAAGGGAAAAAGCCCAGACTTACAATTGATCGGTTATATGGTCAGTGGCATCAGGGAGGAATGAGGCTACCACGATTAGAGCAGTATAACTTGGGATGTGTGTTGTGCTATGTTCGAGATTGGTTGGGAGGGACGTCGGTGTATACGACTTTGAATCAGCATTAGCTGCCCCATACTCGCTCCTATCTGTGTTGCATGTCCCGTGGGCGCAGTTGCCTGAAGGTTTTCGAGACAATATCCTGTGGAAAGGGGTGCATCGGAGTTGGCGGGTTCTTTGTGGTAGGCTGGATATCCCATGGGCATTAAGGGGCCTTCAACAGATGCGACAAGTTATTAATGACGAGGGAGAACTCAAATCTTTTTTGGAACTGAAAGAACTCTATGATTTACCAAGTGGGAATTTTTATGCATATCTGCAGTTAAAATATTATATGGCATCAATGACAGAAGGGAAGAGAGGCCTGAAAAAAGAAAATTTTGAGAAATTAGTGGGGTGGTTTGAGTTGGAAGATAAAAAACGGATAACAGTTGCTGGTTATTGTAGGGTCCTGAATAACATCGTCCCGGATAAGTGTTATGTCCAGTCGAGCATACAATGGGGTCGGGAGCTGAGAATAAATCTTGGCTCATTTGCCTGGGAGGCGGCAACAGGAAGAATCCCCAGATTAATAACAGGAGCTAGACTTCGAGATATGCAATTTAGAATATTAGAGTGTGCATATATTTCACTATATAGAGCGTGGAAAGCGGGATTTGCGGAGCACAGTGGTTGCCCATGGTGCGGAGCTGTGGAGGCACATTTGGGGCATATGTTTTGGGGATATGGACAGGTAGGGAAGTTTTGGAGTAGAATCCAACAATTCTTGGAGGGAATACTGGGACAGACATTGACGTTGACCCCGGGCTAGCTATTTTGGATACTCCAGATCCCCTGGGACTCACTAAAGCAGGGAATAGATTGATGGTGAGGAAGTGTTGCCTTATTGCCAAACAATGCTTCCTTCGTAGATGGAGGGACATAGGTGGGCCTGAATATTGGGAGTGGAGGAATTTATTACACCAGCTGGTGATATGGGAGGGGGAGTCATCTAGGCAACATGTGCGAAAGAGAGCAAACTTCCTGATGATTTGGTCCCCCCATACTTAGAGGGTGTATCTGCCAGGGCGAGGAATGATATCCTAACATTATAAGTTGGCTAAAATAAGCGTAAGGACCCAGGAAGGAAAAGGGGGGAGGGGTGAAGGATTAGAGGAAGGGGGAGAGAATGGAATGGAATGGGAGGGGAAGAAAGGGGGGATAAAGGGAAGATACAACAATGAAAGTGCTAGAAAATGTCAGAAGTGTCAATTGATTTGCTGTTGATTAAAGATTGGGGAAAATTTATCTTAAAATAAATATTTATGAATGGATCAATTGGGTGGATAATATAAGGTGCCCAAGAATGTTACAGATTCATGTGTTATGGAGTTTATGTGTTGTGGTATTGATAACAAAAAAGTTTAAATATAAAATCTCCGGCGGGTATGAGAGTTCCCACCCGCCGGAGAGTTCTAGTGGTTCTGGTGATTCTAGTGATACTGTTATTACCACAAGATATGTAGACTAATTTATTGGGGAGGGGGGAAAAGGAAGGTGGGGGACAGGTAAGGATAAAAATATATTTATTTATTTATTTACTTTCTTTTATATACCGCGCTATTTTCCATCAGTGCGGTTTACATGGAACCATTTTCATACACATTTCAACCATTTGATTTGTGTTTACAATTAACAGGTATCAGAACTTGGATCGAAACAAGGGAAACTATTTACATCTGTACAATGCGAACTGACTGAACCATTCGTATTGGCTTAGCTAGCTAGCTGATGAGGCATTTGTGGTGCTGTCATCAGGGTAATGCATGAGGAAGAGGTAATGTTTCAAAGCCTTCCTAAACTGGGTTATATTGTTGAATGCCCAGATACTGTGTGGAAGGGTGTTCCAGCATTTCGGTGCGGCGAGCTTAAAAGCCCTGTTCACCATTGTCTGGCAGCACTTGGTCATTACTTTTGGGATTACTAGTTTATTGGCTGCTGGGGATCTTCTAGATCTGTTAGGGGGGGTTATCTGTACAAGGTCAATTAAGGAAGATGGGGCAATCCTGTTTATGATCTTGAAGGTCATTATTAATGTTTTGAATGTGATTCTACCTTTTATGGGGAGCCAGTGGAGTCGTTTCAGGATGGGTGTCATGTGTTCCCACATGGAAGCGCCTTGGAGAACTCGTGCTGCGGAGTTCATTGCCAGCTGTAGAGGATGCAGAGTGGATTGCGGGAGTCCTTGGAGTATGGCATTTGCATAATCAAGATGTGGTATGATCAAGGCCTGATACACTGTCCAGAAGTCATCCGGTTCCAGTAGGGAGCGTAGGTGTCTGAGGGATCGGATTTTATGGTATACGGCTTTTGCTACATTGCTTATATGAATCTTCATGTCTAGAGGCTGGTCTAGCGTGACTCCCAGATATCTGATAGAGGGTTTGGTAAGAAGTTCTGCATCTAGGACATTCAAGCAGGGTGGTGTGATGAATCTTGGGTTCCTTGTGATGAAAAGGACTTCCGTTTTCTTATGTTGTATTCGAAGATTTTGCGATTGGAGCCAGCTGGATACTGCTGGCTCCAAAATATAAAAAGGCAAAATGGATAAGAAGTAACGGTTGTATTGTCTGAATATTTTCAATGATGTATCAAAATGTCAATTTATTGGAAATGTTGAAGTTTTGGTTAATAATAAAAAAGATTTAAACATAAACCATACATGAACAATGGAAGTTAGACCCTGCACAGGGAGAACAATAAGCCGAACCCAACACAGGCCGTGTTTCAGCAATGCCTTTTTCAGGGATTCAATGGCAGGCTAAAATCATGAAATAAATACAAAACATGAAAAATATTAAAAACATTAATAAAACTGATAATAAATGAATACATAAATACAAACAATAAAAATGTTAAAAAACATGACATCGTAAACAAATGGTCCTCTTAAGATGTAAACTGATAAATAAAATAAAAGGAACATGCATGTAAGAAAATTAAAAACATGTTATATGACGACAACAATAAATATAAAACTATAAGTATAAAACAATAAATAATTAATTAAATGAAAATCCTGCAAACAATAAATAAATACGAAGAGATATAATATACGAAATGGACATAAAAGTTAAAAACACATGTTAAAAGAATCCAACCTTGTACCAGATGTAAGCATGAGACCTGTTCCAACCCTGATAACATTTAACCAACTAAACAGGAAAAACAGAAACATGGCTTAAATTTATTACATATGCCACACAGTGCAATAACTTCAATGACAGATGAATGTTAAGTACCGTGCCGTGTGAACAAGAGCAGGAGGGAGCCCCGATGTAAATTAATAATAATCAAAAGTGTGAGGGGAGAAGAGGGGCCATATCTGGAGGATCCAGCTGTCAGTTAGAATGCATGAAAATACCCCACTGTAAATAAATATCCAACCAAACTTCAAAGATCCAAAGGCAAATATTAAAAAGAAACCCTACCTGCGCGCAGTGCCGATATCCACTTCAAAGAAGGAGAAACGCCGGCATCTGCACACAGTGCAGCTTTTATAGCAGGAAAAAGGAGGTACCCGCTTCAGATCCTCCCATTGCTTCTACAGCGCTCTGATCTTTGCCAATTGGAGCGATTATTTAATCGGTTCCTATGGCGGGGCCGCAGGCCTCGGGTGCGCCTGGAGATACTTCGGCAACCCTGGAGATTAGGTGGAATGGGATTCCCGGATATAAGGAAATATAATGTGGCATGCCTGCTGCGTTATGCTCGTGACTGGTTGTGGGACCTGGCAGACTGTTCCCCGAAGGCGATGCTTGAGGCTGTGGTGGAACCTTTTCATTTGCGATACCTGCTACATGCTAAAACGGTTAAGGGATTGCCGGGGGACATCCGGGGAATCCTCTTAGAACCTATACAGAAGGCGTGGCGGTACATTTGCGCTGGGCGCCGGATTTCGGCGTATCATACGCCCTATCTTCCTATTAGGGGCAACGCCGACTTTGCGCCGGGCATGGGAAGGTCTTATTTCGAGTCCTGGGAAGCATTTGGAGTGGTGAATTTGGAACATGTGATGACCTCTGAGGGGGATATGGCGGCTTTCTCAGTGTTACATCACCAATACCCGCTGGGGGATCGGGATATCTTTCAGTATGCGCAACTTCGGAGCTATTTTCGAACGGTTCCTGTGGAAGCTATGCGGGGGGAGGTCTTTTGGTAATTGAGCTGGCGTTACTGGGGGGTGACTCTGGGGCTAGTGTGTCCGTGTTATATAAAATGCTATGGGAGGGGGTTTCACCCCTTGCTGTAGATGCATTGGCAGTGGCCTGGGCCGAGAATTTGGGCGAGGTGATCAGAGCTGAGCAGTTACTTGGTGGTTTGACTGATATCCCGACTCTAAGTGTGATGGTGCTCCACAGGGACACCCAGTATAAGATCCTGCGTCGTCTATATTTTGCCCCTTTGAGGGCCTGGCGGGCGGGGGTGGGCGAGAGTCATTGTTGTCCTCGCTGTGGAGAACCTAGAGCGACATTGGGTCACATGTTTTGGAACTGGTCTAGGGTTCAGGTTTTCTGGGGACAGGTATCATACTATTTAAATAAGTGCTTGCAGCAGTCGGTGCCTCTAAGTGCGCGGAATATTGTGCTGGATCTTTGGGAGGATACGTGGGGAGGAGTTCTGGGGTTACCGGGATTGCGCTGGCTGCGGTTGGCGCTGATGACTGCCCGTATGACTGTGTTACAACAGTGGTTAGAGGTTCGGGGACCCACTTATGGGGCTTGGAGAGTACAACTCCACAGGGTCTTGATTATGGAAAGGATATACGCCAATGGGGCGGGGCAGAGATGGGACCGTTTCCTGCAGGCTTGGGGACCGCATCTACAATTATTGTCGTCGGGGGCTCGCAGTCGAATATTGGGGGAATCCTGAAGAGCTGGGGTTGGCCATGGGGGCTGGTTTTTGTTTGACCTGGGGATTGGATCCAAACTCTGCTGCAATTTTTGTTTTATGGCTAAGTGGGGCTGGGGGGAGTGGGGGTAGGGGGGGTTACCAGGGGAGTCGTCCTAGTAGCTTTGCCGGTTTGTCACTGGGGATGGGCCCGGGAGAAGAACCAACCCTGGGCCTGTCTATGTCTATGTTTATATCCATACTCTATCCACACGTTGAGCTGGCTGGGCTGTGTGTTTTTTGGTCTTGGCATTTGGGGGGTTGGAAGGGAGGGAAGAGGAGGGTGGGGGTTTGGGGTTCTATGTTTTGTTTTCCTGCTCTTCTGCATTCCATGCCTTATATAATTATGCGGTTTTTTCGATTTTTTGTGACTTGTGCTTAGCATCTGGATATAAAGCATCATTCAATGTTGTAAGCAATGGAGTTGTATCTCTGGTAATATAGTTGACTGGTTGAATAAAAAAGATTTAAACATAAAAATCAAATTGACTACATCTGTGGAAGTCAACGATGGAAAAGTTCTATAACATCAACAAAGACAAAAACTGGAGCTGACTGTGGTACAGATCATCAACTACTAGTATGCAAACTCAAGCTAAAGTTGAAAAAGAGCAAACCACTCATGAATGCAGCAAAATATGACCTTGAGAATATACCACTGGAATTTAAAGACTGCCTGCAAAATCGATTTGCTGCTTTAGATACAAATGACAGAGCTCCAGAAGAGTTATGGAATGACATCAAGAAGGTTGTGTTGGAAGAAAGTGAGAAGTCTCTACAAAAGGTGAAAAAGCAAAAACGGCCAAAATGGATGACGGAAGAAACTCTGAAAATTGCCCAGAAACGCAGAGAAGCTAAAGCCAGAGGAGAAAGAAAGACAATAACAGAACTCAACAGAAATTTCCAACATGCAGCAAGACAGGACAAGGAAAAGTACTACAACGATGCATGCAAGGAAACAGAAGCAGAAACTATTAGAGGAAGAACAAGATCGGCTTTCCTAAAGCTACGAGAGTTAAAGAAAAAGTTCCAGCCTCGAATTGGAATGTTACAAGATGCTCAAGGTTCTATGTTGAATGATGCTGAGAAGATCAAGAAAAGGTGGAAGGAATATACAGAGTTTTTATATGATAAAGATCAAGTGGACCAACAGCCGTTTCAACCTGTACCTTATGATCGGGAACCATTGGTGATGAAAGAAGAAGTTGAAGCAGCATTGAAAGCCTTATCAAAGAACAAAGCACCAGGCATTGATAGCATTCCCATAGAAGTATTACAGCAATCTGATGCAGCTGTTACCATACTTACAAGGCTCTGCCAAGAAATATGGAAGACAACATCATGGCCAGCTGACTGGAAAAGATCTGTGTTTATACCAATACTAAAGAAAGGTGATCCAACTGACTGTGGAAATTACTGCACAATCGCTCTGATCCCACATGCCAGCAAGATTCTACTGAAGATTATTCAAAAGAGACTACAACCATACCTGGAACAAGAACTACCTGAAGTGCAAGCAGGGTTCAGGAAAGGGCGAGGAACGAGAGACATCATTGCGGATGTGAGATGGATCCTTGAAAAGACTAAAGAATACCAAAAGGATATCTATTTGTGCTTTATCGACTATAGCAAGGCTTTTGACTGTGTAAACCATGAGAAACTCTGGGCCACATTAAGAAGCATGGGTATACCAGAACACCTGATCGTACTCTTGCACAATCTGTACATTGATCAAGAAGCAACAGTTCTAACGGAACAAGGAGAAACAGAATGGTTTAAAATAAGCAAAGGTGTAAGACAAGGCTGCATACTTTCCCCCTACCGGTTTAATTTATATGCAAAACAAATCATCAGAGAAGCAGGATTGTATGAAGACAACAGAGGTGTGAAGATTGGTGGAAGACTCATCAACAACCTTCGCTATGCTGATGATACCACATTACTGGCTGAAAGTGAAGATGATCTGAAACATTTGCTTCTCACAATCAAAGAACATAGTCTCAAAATGGGCCTGCACCTTAATGTAAAGAAGACAAAGATCATGACAACTGGCATAATCAACAGGTTCATCGTTGAAGGAGAAGAAATTGAAATCGTGAACAACTTTAACCTACTTGGATCAACTATCAATAAAGAAGCAACAAGCAGTCAAGAAATCAGACGATGCATTGCTCTTGGCAGAATGACTATGAAAGACCTAGATAAGATTCTCAAGAGCAGAGCTGTCTCTCTCCATACAAAGATTCGACTTGTTCAAGCCATGGTATTTTCAATAACATCATATGGATGTGAAAGCTGGACAGTGAAAAAGATAGACAGGAAGAAAATTGATGCCTTTGAATTATGGTGCTGGCGGCGAATACTGTATATATACCATGGACTGCCCGAAGAACAAACCAGTCGGTACTAGAGGAGATCAAACCTAAGCTTTCTTTAGAAGCTCAGATGACAAGACTTCGACTTTCATACTTTGGACACATCATGCAAAGAGAGAGATCATTAGAGAAAAACATCATGCTTGGCAAGATAGAAAGTCAACGCAAAAGAGGAAGGCCAGCAATGAGATGGATCGATACAATAACAGCAGCTACAGGTACCAGTCTATCAACAATGAGCCGCCTGACTCAAGACCGAACACAACTTAGGATAGCTATCCAGAGGGTCGCCATGAGTTGACTCCGACTCGACGGCACTTAACAACAACATTAGGCACTTGTGACCTGGATTGGCCACTGTTGCAAAGAGGATACTGGGCTTGTTGGATCTTGGTCTGACCCAATATGGCATATATTATATTCTTATGATGCCAATAAATGGTCCCTTTATATTGAATATGGCCTTGCTCATTTTAATTATCATACTTCTTAGGTGTTAAATTCAACTTGGGTATCTTTCCTTTGCCTGGAAATCAGCATATTCATATTTTTCAATGTGACCTAGGTTGATCCTGAATTCTTCCATCTCTGGGTCTTTCTCCTCCCTTTCTTCCTCCTCTTCAGCTGGTTCATTAATCTGTCCTGTATTCATCTCACTCTCCTGCAGTTGCAGATCTCTCAGCTCCGCCTCAACTGCTCGCTCTTTTTCTGTACACTCATCTAGGTCTCCTCCTCCTCCCTGTGCTTCTTTTTCTACGGAAGCCCTTATTTTCTCCAAGATGCTATCACTCACATACTTCTTTACTTTGATCTGCAAAATTAAAGATCTTAAATTTGCATCTGTTACTTTTTGCAGTTTTTCTTGTGGCAGTTTTCCTCTTTCTTCCAGTTTTTGGCAGATTCTCTTTCTATACCCTCTTGATTTAAATATAGGGGCTGTAGCATAAAAGTAGCAGTACATTATCCGCACTTTGTCTGCAGATGCCCACTTTAACTGTAGTTAACCTTTTCATTAATTCCCATGGTTTATCTCCTGTGGTAGGGATGTTATCTACATCTGCATAGATTTCCTCTATGGGTCCTTGGTGTGTAGGCAACTGTGGGGTGTTGGTGGATGGTAGTGCAATATGGATTGTCTGAGATTTGCAGTTTTGTATTCTTGATGCTGCCAGTCTGAAACTTTAAAATACTTTGTCACTTCAGATTTGAGAAAATCTCAGATTTTAAGAGAACATCTCAGTTTCATGTTCTTTAGTAACCCGATAGCTTCACTGCTGCTGATTTCTGGGCTCTTCTAGCTCTAGCATGGTCCAATCCAGCCTGGGCACTATGACCTTAAATTTATGGCTACCAGGATTTGTTTTTGTCATTTTATATCTATCTTAAGCTGGTCATGACAGTGACCAAATAAATCCAGTATGCAGATCTTTATAATGGTTTGTTATTTTGTGGGCGTGAGAAAGTGGTTTTAAATTAGAACTTAAGAACATAAGATATGCCATACTGGGTCAGACCAAGGTCCATCAAGCCCAGTATCCTGTTTCCAACAGTGGCCAATCTAGGTCATACGTACTATGATAAGGAAGCTTATCAAAGCTCAGGGAGTAATGACAAAAGAGGAGAATTTACTCTGATTAAGGGAACTGTGCTGGCAGGTTATAGAACTAAGACAACTTGTTTCCCTAAAAGACTACATGATCCAGAATGCACCTGTATGCAGAAAGTCCCTAGGGGAGCTAGAGTGGAAAAGCATGTGTCTAATCAGAGAAAGCATTATGTCATCCCTAATCAAACAGTCCCTAGAAGAATGCTTAATCCACAACACCTGAAGAATGTAAGGGTGGAGTTGCAATCTAAGCCCTTTAAAACTATAGGGGAATCTTCAGGAAGACAGAAGGAGAAGGAGAAGGGGAATCAGAAGGAGAATTAGAACAGAAGGAAGAACAACCGGAACCTGAAGGAACAAGGACAAGGAAGCAGACGGTCCAAGAGAGGAGCTCAGAAAAGTACCTATGCCTGGAGAGATACCTGGGGGAAAGGTTCAGAGGACTGGAAAAAGCCAGAGGTCTGTAGATCCACAGCCAGGGACCTTCAAGCAACACCTAGGAAGAGGACTGTTGCAGCTAAGGAAGAAAGGAGCCCAAATACCTCTTGGAGGACGTCTGGAGAAAAGATCCTGAGGTCCAGAGATACCAACTGGAGGACAGGACACAAAAGCTCTATTGCACACTGGCCAGAATACCAGAAGAGGCAGCCTGACGCTTGCCTGGATTCAGGTAGGAACTGTGAACGTTTCTCTAGCTTTGAGCAGTGCAAACAGCAGGGAAATAGTTTCTCTCCGTGTAGAGGTCAGTTCCTAAAGCCCTCTGAGTCAGACGGAGAAACAGAATCTATGCAATTTCAAGAGCAAGGTTCAATATCTGATACAGAGGATAATTATATGGACTGTTCTTTGAGTAACATAGAAACATAGAAACATGATGACAGAAAAAGACCACAAGGCCCATCTAGTCTGTCCTTCCATAACAACAACTACAACAGTCCACTTTTTAGCTTTAGAGATCCTCTGTGTTGGTCCCATGCTTTTTTGAATTCAGTTACTGTCCTCATCTCTACCACCTCCACTGGGAGACTATTCCACGGATCCACTACTATTTCCGTAAAGAAATATTTCCGCATATCACTCCTGAATCTATCTCCCTTCACCCTCATCCCATGTCCCCTCGTCGCAGAACTTGCTTTCAATTGAAAGAGGCTCTCTCCCTGAACATTTATGCCACGGAGGTATTTAAACATCTCAATCATATCACCTCTATCCCGCCTTTCCTCTAAGGTGTACATATTAAGATCCTTAAGTCTGTCCTCATATGCTTTATAATGAAGACCACTAATCATCTTAGTAGCAACCCTCTGCACCGACTCCATCCTGTTCACATCCTTTTGAAGGTGCGGTCTCCAGAATTGCACACCATACTCCAAATGAGGTCGCACCAAAGACTTATACAGAGGCATTATCACCTCCTTTTTTCTGCTAGCCATTCCTCTCCGTATGCACCCAAGCATCCTTCTAGCTTTTGCTGTCGCCTTTTCTACCTGTTTAGCTACTTTAAGATCATCGGACACAACTACGCCTAGGTCCCGCTCTTCTTTAGTGGACAAAAGTACTTCACCTCCTATACTGTATTGCTCCCTTGGATTGCTGCAGCCCAAATGCATGACCTTACATTTTTTAACATTAAATCCCAGTTTCCAAATTCTAGACCATTCTTCAAGCTTAGCTAGATCCCTCCTCATGTTATCTACACCTTCCTGGGTGTCTACTCTATTGCAGATTTTGGTATCATCCACAAAGAGGCAAACCTTACCCGACAGCCCTTCCGCTATATCACTAACAAAGATGTTAAAAAGAATCGGACCAAGGACAGATCCCTGGGGCACACCACTGGTAACATCCTTCTCCTCAGAGTGAGCTCCATTTACTTGTACTCTTTGTCGCCTCCCACCCAACCAATTTCTAACCCAAGCAGTAACTTTAGGGTCCATCCCTAGGGTGCTCAGTTTGTTTATAAGTCGCCTGTGAGGAACAGTGTCAAAGGCTTTACTGAAATCTAAATACACCACATCTAGAGCTCTCCCGCGGTCCAACTCCCTGGTCACCCAGTCAAAGAAATCAATCAGATTTGTCTGACAAGACCTGCCTCTGGTGAATCCATGCTGCCTCGGATCCTGTAATCCGCTGGACTCCAGAAACATCACTATTTTCTCTTTCAACAGCGTTTCCATTAATTTACTCACCACTGAAGTTAAACTAACCGGCCTGTAGTTTTCAACCACATCCTTACTACCGCTTTTGTGTAAAGGCACCACATGAGCCTCTCTCCAGTCCTTTGGCACCACTCCCGACTCCAACGAGGCATTGAAAAGGTCAGTCAGTGGAGTTGCTAGAACGTCCCCAAGTTCCCTCAGTATTCTAGGGTGTATCCCATCCGGTCCCATCGCTTTGTCTATTTTAAGTTGAGCTAGTTTCTCACGAACACAGTCTTCTGAAAATTGTTCAAGATGTCCCTCGCTTCTGTTCTTATTTGTGTGTGTTTTCTGAGGTCCTGCTCCTGGTTCTTCATCTGTGAACACAGAACAAAAATATTTGTTAAGCAATTCCGCTTTATCCTTATCAGCTTCTACATATTCCCCCCCTGCACCCTTGAGTCTGACAATACCACTTTTGCCCTTCCTCTTCTCACTAATATATCTGAAAAATGTCTTATCCCCCCATTTTATTGCATTGGCTATTTCCTCCTCCTTTTGAATCTTTGCCTTTTTGACTACTTTGCTAGCTTCTCTAAGTTTTCCCAAATACAGATGCCTGTCTTCCTCTCTCTGTGATTTCTTGTATTTCATGAAGGCCTCCCTCTTTTTCTTCACTTTTTCAGCTACTTCCTTCGAAAACCATAGCGGTCTCCTGTTCCTTTTGCCTTTATTTACCTTTTTAACAAAAAGGTTGGTTGCCTTTAAAATACCCCCTTTCAGTTTTGCCCACTGTTTTTCTACATCCCCCAGCTGTTCCCATCCCACTAATGACTCCCTGAGATATTGGCCCATCTTTGCAAAGTTAGTCTTCCTAAAGTCTAAGATCTTCACCTTGGAATGGATTCTAACAGCCCTAGTCCTAATACTGAACCACACCATGTGGTGATCACTGGATGCAAAATGATCTCCCACTACAACATCAGAAACACTTTCTCCATTGGTAAGCACCAAGTCCAGTATGGCCCCTTCACGTGTGGGGTCTGTTACCAATTGCCTGAATAGTTCTCCCTGTAGAGAATCCAGGATCTCCTTACTCCTAGATGATACTGCAGCAGGAATGTGCCAATCAACATCTGGCATATTGAAATCTCCTAGAAGTAGCACTTCCCCTTTCCCAGCAATGCTGCGTTTGTCTTCAATTAACTCTCTGTCCACCTCTTCCTCTTATTTATTTATTTTTATTTATTTAACAGTTTCTTATATACCGCCCCTTCCAGAGATCAGGGGCGGTTCACATCGAACAAAAATCAATATACTTCTGTATATTTTACATGGAACTTGTGTTAACTATGTACACGTTTAGTTACATTGAACATGTTTTGAACATTAACTAGAATAACACTATTCAAACTATGTACAGGTCATCACAACACTTGTGAGGGAGGTCTGTACAGGTCATCACAACACTTGTGAGGGAGGTCTGTATAGCACACCAATGCAAATAGATTTCTCTTTCCCTCTCTCTAGTTTAACCCACTATGCCTCCTCTCTCCCTTTTAAGCTCTGTAATTCCAAAGCTTTAATAGTAGTTTTTACATATAGTGCCACTCCTCCTCCCCTTCTTCCTACCCTGTCCTTTCTGAATAAAGTATAGCCAGGTATAGTTACATCCCAGTCATGGTTTTCTGTGAACCATGTTTCTGTAACTGCCACTAAATCCAAGTCAGCCACTCCCACCAAAGCTTCAACTTCAGAGATCTTATTTCCCATGCTACGGGCATTAATACACACTGCTTTCCATATGTTACCCCTGTTACCTATTTCCATAAAGGTATTTAATGTATCACTTACCTGGGGGCTTTCACTTACCGGGGGGCTTTCTTCACCCATCCCCAACGAATCTAGTTTAAAGCCCTCTTCAGTAGATTAGCCAGTCTACTACCAAAGATGCGTTGACCTTTCTTGGACAGATGGATGCCATCTCTGCTCTGCAACCCTTGGAACAGCATCCCATGGTCTAGGAAACCAAAACGCTCTCGAAGACACCATCCACGCAGCCATGCATTAATCTCCAGGATTCGAGCCTCTCTGCCTTGGCCTTTACCCTCAACAGGGAGGATTGAAGAGAACACCACCTGTGCACCTACCTGCTTCACCCTCTGTCCCAGAGCCATGAAGTCACTTTTGATACGTTCCGAGGTATACCTGGCAGTATCATTTGTTCCAACATGGATTAGCAACATTGGGTAATAGTCAGTGGGCTTGATGAGTCTCGGCAAACTCTCCGTAACATTTTGGATCTTGGCACCAGGCAGACAGCATACCTCTCTGGACATCAAGTTGGGTCGGCAGATGGACGCCTCAGTACCCCTCAGAAGAGAGTCTCCAACCACCACTACCCTTCGTTTCCTTCTGGTCACTGATTCCGCAACTATGGGGTACTTGAACTCTGGTTCTTCCCTTTCCAGGGATGCTTTCACCTCCTCAACTTCCAGGGCTGCATAATGGTTCTTCAATTCAAGGGCTGGAGAAGTTGGATTGGTGATTTTGCAGGCTCTGGTGACTTTTGACCAACCATCGACATTCTGTTGGCACCCATCTTCTCCTGTGCTGGAGAGCCTGCACAGGAAAAGATGGGTGCCAACAGTAGGTTGTTATTTTATGAAAATCCTAAATATCAGAGCAAACATCAAAAGGAAACATTCTAAATATTACCTTCCCATAAAGTTTTGTTGAATGAAAAAGCTTTTGGGAAGGTTTTGTACGTGTGCTGAAACCAAGCTACTGATTGCAGTTAATTGTCACCTGCTGGTGGAGGAGAGCCCAGCACAAGCCGTGCACACGTAGGATTAAAAAGTTATTTTCTGTATGGAGAAAGTGAGCATTGCTTTTGTATAAAGAAGTTTCCCTCTTTGATTTGTTTTTCCCCAGCACTGCTAAGGAGTTTATTAGCAGTGGCTGAAAGAAGCCTTTCTGTTCTATAAAGTACTTTGATTCTTATTTGCATAAGATATTTCAGTTGCCTTATTTTGTGTTGAATAAATAGAAATTACACTTACCTGGTAATTGTCGTTCCTTGAGTGACAACAGTTTAGTCCTCCACCTCTGGGTTGTGCACCTCTTCCTGCAGCTTGGAGAATGGGCATGTCAAAGTCGTGACATCACTGGATATAGCCTGCTGGTATCTCCCATCAGCCTCCAGTGTACTATTGACAAAGCAAACTCAAAGGAACAACAAATAAGTAACTATATCATAACTTTAAATAACTCCCCATTCCTCAACCTGAGGAACCTTTTTAACCATATCTGTCTTATTTTTTTTTTTTTAACTTTACATTCACGTCCCCCCTATGCAAACACGTTTCCTATACCATCCCCTCGTTTAAATAAGAGAGAAGGAAGAAACAACAGAGGGATACTCACTGCGATCTAGAAACCGAAAGGATCTGTCTACTCCTTGAGATTGATGCTCCACTCCGCCTGAAAATAAACTCTGAAGAAATCACACCCCTGGGCAGGAATGAGGACTAAACTGTCATCACTCAAGGAAAACACAGTTACTTACCTGTAACAGGTGATCTCTGGGAACAGCAGGAATAAGTCTTCACATATGGGTACGTCGGTACCGACGGAGCCTGCGCGGGAACGCTCCCCAGCGTCCAATCAGAAAGCTTTTGGGAGCATCCCTCAGCGCCTGCGTGCTGCCTTCCCGCCTTTCCAATTGTCTCTCCTCAGTTGAGTTTTATAGCTGAGACAAAAAGAGAGAAAGAGGAAAGGAAGATAGATAGAGAGATACAACTCCTAGGGGAGGTGGGTGGGTTGTGAAGACTTATTCCTGCTGTTCCCAGAGATCACCTGTTCCTGTTATCTCCAGGAACAAGCAGGAATGAGTCTTCACATATGGGGACTCCCAAGCTAAGATGCCTGGAGCCCTAGCATGGTGAGGATTGGAACATGCTACACCTCATATGGCCAGGCATCCTGAGGATGGAGGGTAGGAGTTGAAAAGAGAGGAGCTGTAGGAAAAACAGCTAACCTAAGGACTACAGGTAAGGAGTCCTTATAGGTATGATAATTACCAGGAAAAATATTGACATGAACAAACACAATATGGTTCTCACCTACTGGATTGCAGGAAGTAGAGAGGCTGATGGAGTCTACTGGAGATCCAGTAGAGGAATCTTCAAGGTGACTTCACTGAAGTGAAGGCGAAGGTCCAAATCTGGATTTGACAGGTGACCCAGCTGTCAACTGGGGTAGCAGAAAAACGTCAGGTCTTTAGTGGAAGCTTTATGGAAAAAGCTAGGAACTCTTTTGGATACAGAGTTAGTAACATTTAGGAACAAAAGAGGAAGACTGACTGATTTGGACAACTAGCCCAGTCCTGGAGGGAAGAAGGGATATGGAAAAAAGCCCATATTCCCAAGGAGGACAACTGTCTGAAGGGCTGAAACTTCAGATGTACTGAAGATACAACCTGTCTTTCCTATCTGTTGAGAGATAGGAACGATAGTGAAGCATGGAGCTTCAGGGGTACCCAGACGTAGGGTTAAAGTAGAAGCTGTCAGTACCACAGTAGTGGTTGTGTGCATAATACTCCAGACATACTGAGGGACAGTATGAATATATGCAAGCCTACTGTCTGGAAGCTATAGGAAGGTAAAACCTTTATAAGCATAGACAGTTAGAGAGATAAGTATGTAAATACATATCTACCTATAAGGAAGCATCCCGACACATACACATATATATAGGGAGATATATATAGGGAGATATATATATATATATATATATATATATATATATATATATATATGTCTAAAGTGAGATCTGGAGGGGCATAAGATATGCACACGCAGCATACAGACATATGTATCTATAGAGCAGTATATAGAAATATATACATACATGTATATAGATTTCTAAAATAAATGTCTGCAACTAAGCAGATAGAGATATGCCTATAAGAACATTCACATGGGAGATCTGAAGGATAGAGATTCATCTAATAACAAGAAGGTGGAACCTACTTGAGAAGATGTATAGAGAATCTATTCCCCCTGGCTAAGATGGTGCAGGAATGCCATGCAGTGGAATAACCAGGATGGTTGCGTGAAAAACAGAGGATAATATCAGTCTGTAAACAGCAAGTCCGGGGTTCTATAGAACTCTCGCATGGTAAATGGACAGAAACGCATAGGATGAGATACTAGGTTGACCCACTTGAGGAACAAGGGGGGGGGGGTACCATGCGTTGTTAAATTAAATATGTGCTGTCCATGAAGGATTAGGATACCATGAGGACAAGCTGCAAGGAAAAAGAGCAGTTTTTCTGCAGAAAACTGGGTAAGTCTTTAGACTGTCACATAGAGAAGGCTTATGTCCTTTATTAAAAGGAAACAGAAGGGTGTAAAAAAAACCCTACAGTCATGGGGAATGACTGAGGAAGCCTTTTTCAACCATATAGGATAGTAATTAGAGAAAAAATCCCCATGCTCTCTAGCAAGGGCCCATAGTGGAAAGCTTCTCAGTAGGATTGCAGAGAGCACTATGCAGGAGAATTGGGAAATAAAAGTGGCTGTTGGAGGAAACCAGCTGCCACCTCAGTGATGCTGCCAATTCCAGAGATTTGGAGATGACAGAAAAGAAGCGATAAGGATTTTCCAAGATAGATGGGCACTATCTTGGAAGCACTACTAAGACCAGAAAAAGTAGTGGAAGACAAGACTGGAACTCGTAGAAAGTACCAGTAGTCCAATGACTGGAACTCTTGTATGGGCAGCTGCTGAATAGAACAGCCGAGAGAATCCTTCTGTTTGTAACAGAGAGAACAGACAAAACAAGAGGAGAAAATCTTGATCATGTCTGATGAGCTGCCCAATGAAAGCAAGGAGATAACTCCAGAGAAAAACTCTACAGTGGAAAGGAAAGGAAGACTATAAAGGCTAAGAAAGCCTTCCAGTCGTATAGTACCCCTCGTACAGGGGAAGCCCTGGAAACGAGGGTAAAGAAAAATAGGAGCTGAAGGGAGACTTGCTATATGGTAAGTCTGTAGAAGGAAAAAATTCATGGTGGTACAGGGAAACGATCATGAGATAGTTGGCAAACCTCTCTGCATGGTAGGAAGAGGAGGAAACCCTGTGACCCACAGACATGAATTTCCTGACAGCTCAGCCTACCTGAGAGCAAGTGGATGTCCTGGAAACAGGAATCCAAGCGTAGAGTTTGAAATGAAAAAACAGTGAAAAAACTTCTGCTGAGAAGAAGTGAACTGTATGTTATAAGAGATCCATTGGAACCCCATTGAGGGTTAATTTTCCTGGCTGGAGTTTGGATTCTTCAGACCAGAACGAGGTTTCCCCTGTTTGGGAACATCTGTATGATGGGCAGGAGAAGAATAAAACTTTCTTCTTTTAGGGAAAGAAGGTTTGGTAGGGCATTTCCTACCTACTGGGGAAGGAGAAGGCTTAGGATAGCCCTCAGAAACAGGGAAGTCAGTGGAGCAATGAGTAACCTGACATAAAGACTCCCTATTGAAGAGATTTTCTCCAGTACAAGGAGTATTACCCAGTCTTTGTTGTGCCCATCTGTTCAAGTCTGAAGCTTGGAGCCAGGCTTTACGTCGTGCCCCTATAGCTATAGCAGAGGTTCTGCTAACAGACTCAGAGTCAAGGGAAGCACGAGAAAGAAACCAAGATATATTTTGGCTATGACTAAGAAGTAAGGAATAGTCTGCAGCCTTGGGCTCTGATAGAAAAGGAGTCAAAAGAGATAATTTCTTTGTGACCTCCTGAAGGGATAGACTCATATAAAAAATATATGAGAGAATCCTTGTTGCCAGCATAGATGTTTGGAAGGTTTGACATCCAAAAGCATCCAGTGTTCTAGAAGCACGACCTGGCGGATAAGAAGAATGCTTCTTCTTGCTTTATACCTTCCTCATTGCTGATTCCACTACAATGGAATGATGGGGAAGTTGAGTCTTTCGAAACCCTGGAGAGGGGGGCACCTGATACAGAAGATCAGTTGCTGTAGAAGGTGAGGAAACCCTTAAAGGTGTTTCCCATATTCTCAGAAGAAGATCCTGCAAAGAAGGATGTAAAGGAAGCATTATATTGTCTTTTTCTCTAGAAGAGCCTTGTGTAGGATCATAGCCAGGGATAGGAATAGCAAGGAATGTAGCCATGTCAAGGAGAAATTTCTGAAAAGAAGGATCTCCAATGGGAACCACCCCTGGACAGGCTAAAGTTGAAGAACTAGCCTGGGCACCGGAGAATGTACTGGTCCGGTGCAGAAAAGGAGCCCTAATGGATGGATACTGGTACTGGCGGTTATGACTTGAGACAGTCAGTACTGCATCGTCCATGCCAGGTATCGACTCCAAACTAGGCATAGAAAGGAGCAAGCCTGGTGAAAAGGGAGTAGTTGGTCCCGATGTTACTGCAGGAACCGGCATCGGTACCGATATCGGTAGCTGTGCCGGAATCGGAGGAGATACCGACATCGAAGCAGTCATCGGAGGCTGCTCCAGCGGTACCGAGGCAACCAAAAACCCTTGGTGAGTATCCTCAATACCGCGCATCCGGAATCGGTAAGCGTCGGTTCCGAGACGCGTCGGTACCCAGTCTTCCAGACTAGATATCGATTCCAGACTCGGCATCGAAGGAAGCGAGTCTATCGATGCATGTCTGGAGGGTACCGGCGTCGGTGGTCGTATCGGCGATGCTGCCGATACTGGAAAGTCGATCTGTGACGTATCGATCTGTCCCGAAGGTACCGAGAATGCCAGATGACGATCCCTGGTGAAGAGTGGATCACTCAACACCAGTGCCGATGCCGGGGTATCAGTACCGCTCGACGCGGATGCCACCACCGAGCATGGCTCAGGTATGTTCTGTGAGGGGTGAGCCCCAGGAACAACCTGAAACCCCTGAAAGGCTTTGGAGACCGAAGACTCCCGCCGGGGTTTTAAAGCCAATAGGGTCTTGAGGGCAAGGCCGGAGCCGTCTTCATGTTTGACAGGAGACCTACCACTCAAGGACTGGCTAGTCTTAACAGACTGTTTGTGGGTTACCTGATCCTGTAGAGAAGAAATGGTCGGTGCCCTGACACTGGAAGGGAACGCGGTATCGAGGGAAACTCGAAATGGAAAATCTCTTCTCATAAAATTGTAGCCTAATGGCTCCGGAGGAAAAGGGTCAGGACCCAAACAGGTTAGACACCAGTTATTGATGTCTAAAAAGAAAACTGTATTTCCACAGTTAAGGCACTTCTTAGGAGAAGAAGGCTCCATGATGGAGAGGCCCTTACAGGTCCCAAAATTTAAGACAGAAACTGAGGGAAAAACTCTCCCTGAGTTTTTGAAAAGAAAAAAAAAAAAAAACCCACCGGCGGTACCGGTGGAGGCGGGAAAAACAGTCGCGACCACAAGAAAACAAGAATTAAAGAAAACATTTTCTGCGGTGACAGGACGACGTCCTGCCGGCTCAGCGGAAAAACAAAAACTGAGGAGAGACAGTTGGAAAGGCGGGAAGGCAGCACGCAAGCGCTGAGGGATGCTCCCAAAAGCTTTCTGATTGGACGCTGGGGAGCGTTCCCGCGCAGGCTCCGTCGGTACCGACGTACCCATATGTGAAGACTCATTCCTGCTTGTTCCTGGAGATCGACAATTACCAGGTAAGTGTAATTTCTATTTCCTTATCGTTCCTCCAGTTTAGTCCTCCACCTCTGGGATGTAACAGAGCAGTAATCATTGGGAGGGACCTATCCAGCCAACTCACCACACCATTGACCCGGAACAGGCATCCTTTACTACCAAAACATTTAGGTTACTGAGGAAATGAAGAGACGACCTGGAAGCTGCTCTACCAATCCCCCCTGGTGTAATGACACAGTGATTCACCCATGAAGCTGCTTGCGCCCTGGTAGCAAGAGTCAGAAAGCCCCCCAGAATCATACAACCTCGCCACCAGAAAACTGAGGCAACCACCGCCTTAACCCAGTGCGAAATGGCCGCCTTCGCTGCTGCTTCCCTTTTGCGGGGACCTCCAACCAACACACAAAAACAAAGAAACGAACGCCACACCCTGCATTTTATGTTTCATTTCGGAGTAAGCTACAAATAAAAACCTTCCCTTCCAGAAAAACCGAGAACTGGAAGAGAAACCAATAGGCTCAGGAGAAAAATCAGATACCACCTTTTGGAAGGACGACGGGACTGCTTGCAAACACCACCCTCTATCCAGAAAGGGTGAAAACGGCTCATTTATTTATTTATTTATTTATTTATTACAGTTGCTTATATACCGCACTATTCGGCATCAGCGCGGTTTACAGTATAACAAAGTGACCAAAACACACATTCTGTTTGGTTTTACATCGAACAGGGGTATAAACTTGGATAACAGGGGTTGAACTATATACATGAACTATTTACAAGAAATAGGCTATATACATGAACTATTTACAAGAAATAGGCTATATACATGAGCTAAAGTTCCTACATGACAATGCCTGAAACTCCAAAACTCGTCGCACCGAACAAAGAGCTATCAAAGCCACTGTCTATAACAGCAAATCCTTTACCGACGCCTGGAGTAAAGAATCAAAAGGGCTCTTTAGTTAACGCCTCTAAGGCCCAATCGGGATCCCCTGGCAGCACCCGAACTCCCCTTGAGGAGCGCAACTGGGTCCCAACTTGAGGAAACGCTACACATCGATCCGAACACCTAGCGCTATTCCCTCCACAGAACCTCTACAGCCGGAAACAGTCACCCGCTGGACCCTCTAAAGAACTGGCTGCTAGTTCCTTCAGACACTGTCCTGCAGAGAACTCAGACCAAGGATACCGACACCTTTGTCGCCCGGACTTGCCGCCGTGAACAGCAGCCTTCAAAAAGGCGCTAAGCACGGACCTATGTACCAGAAGCAGCCTGACTCCCTGCTCTCAACAAGGTGGCGAAGACTGCCGCAGAATAACCCTTCTTCTTCAGCCCCGCCCATTCAAAGGCCAAACCGTAGGCGGGTACCGATCCACCTGAGACATTGGTCGCGGACCTAGCCACAGCAGAACGTCCGCTACCGGTAACTTCTACGAAAAGCCTGTCGAGTAGGCGAATGAGATCAGCCTAGTATGGCTGTCTCGTCCAACCGGGCGCTACCAAGAGTACCTTTCCCCGAAAGCCTCGATACGCCAACTAGTTGCCCTATGAGAGCCCACGGGGAAAGGACAAGACAAATACTTAAATGGGAGCTTACTGAGCCTCGACTTGGACGAACCATCAGCCACCCCATTCCTCCACGAGAGAGATCTCCGGGTGAACCCCAAGGAAGCCAACAATATTAGCTAGCGCTCGAATTAAGCCATAATGCACATTTGCCACATAAAGCAAATCAGGCTCTAGTCGATTCAACTCCCTGATCCTTTCCTGTTCCAGGCGAGTAGACTGCCGTAAACACTGCGACCACTTGAAGCATGCTCTCGCCTCCCCAGGCTCCACAAATGGGAGCTTATAAGGACAGAGCATAGCCCCCAACGATCGCTTCAGTGAACCATCTACTTTCCTATCTTGCGCTAAAGAAGATTGCTAGGGCTCTCTTCCATACAGTGAGTCCACATCCCCTGGTAGTGCAAGGTGTGCACCAACCCACGTAGTACCCAGGCCTGCCCCTGCTTAGCCTCAAAATGTCAAACAAGAACAGGCGAATTCAGGACAGCTGAATACTTTTTTTTTTTTCCCCACAAAGACATCTCTTAACCAAAACTTCCTTCAGCATATGTTAAGAGACGCTCTTTCCGTGCCAACAATATGAAGTAAAAAGAACTCCCAAACACAGGCATACTAATCCACGGCCTTCCTGCTAGAGTAACGCCCCATTCCGTCTGACTGCACAAAGATGGACTTTATATTTTAAGTTCAACTAGCACCTGGTGTTAGGAAATACAGCTCTCTCATTCCGCAGTGGCAATTGAGTCAGCAATGAAGAAGCCGAGAAACTGCAGACAAGTTCCCATTATACCACCTGGTAAAGACTCCACTTTTAGACCACTGAAGCAAAAAAGCATGCGAGAGTGCCTTGTGCCCTGCCAGTAGCTGATCGAATTGAAATGATTCAGTGTATGCAGGGCATTTTCCAGAGAACGCAAGGTCTCTCATCCAGGCTGACTCCACATTCACAGTCTAAACCGGCAGCCATCTTGGCTGATGCCGATCAGCGCGGAAGCCATCTTGTAAGCCCAGCATATGATGTATGCCTACTAGAATCTGAGCTGCTGCCATTGCTGCTAGAGAACTAGCCTGGCTGCGTGCTTCTGGCCCCCATTAAGGCATTCGCTGAACACTAGCAGAGACTCTTCGTACTGGAGAACCTCTGATAAATGGAATGGGAGCATAGATAGCTTCAAAGGCTAGAGTTCTATTTTGCAACCTCTCTCTGCTGAGCTGCCTTTTCCATATGTAAAATTAAACCACATATAGCCAAAATTAAGACATTACAAATCTACCATAAAATCTTATAATTTGGGCAAAGCCAAACTAAACGGGAATATTTTCCATTAAGAAACCACACAACTATAAAACCCCTCTCATGACATAATGCTTATGGCAGAGCATTCCACATCTGTGGACTGGCCATGGCGCTCACCCAAGCACCTGTTACAACTGTCCAAGAGAGTTATCACCATAATTCCTTGTAACTTAAATATGTTTACAGCAGATCATAGTGCTATATCACAGCAGCTAAGCCAAAATATTACCTTGCCATATAAACCGACTTTAACGCGTTATAGGACCTTCTATGGATAGCGGAAGGAGATTCTTGTAAATTTTTTATTTTTTTTTTTTAAAGTATAGGACTCCAAAAACCAAGTTTCTGCCGACTCCAATGAAATCAAAGCAGATCAGCTAAAATTACCCGAACTGCTCCTATAGCTTTGCAAGAAGCTACCAGCCCCCGCTGCACCCAGTTTTCCTTCCCCCCTTATCCTGAGGGATTCAGCATTGCAGGACGTGTTGCGCACCCCCTGCCAGCCTGCTGCATCTGCCAGGGAGCTGAAGAGCAAAATAGAAAGTACAAACCCTGGAAGCAAACAGAGTCCTGACCTTGGGGTTCAGGATGCAAAAGGCCACTGAATAAATCAACAGTGTTAGCTAAAAATGAACAAGGCTATCTCTCACTAAAGAGAGTTTCTTTTTCTTTTTGAAATCCCACCGAAGTCCGTGGGACCCAAGCTTTCGAACACAGCCCCAAATGCTGTGCATTAACCACAAACAGAGAAATGAAATGAAACCCTGCTCTAGAAATAGATGAGAATTTCCTGGGAAGGGCATGCGAAGTGGAGCTATGAAACAAAAAGGCACCCCCCCCCCGGCCTTGAACCTGATGAGTAATACGATTTTGTATTTTACCAGCCCCCCCCCCCAGGGATGGGGGCACTGAATACTATATGTGATTCATGAGCAGCGCTACCATCCAGTGGCCTTTAGGGCACCAGAGCCCGAGAAACGATACAGAAGTTAAGAGCTTTAAATCTTGGTCATATAATCTTGATTTGCAGAACATTATTTATTTATTTTATTTATTTACATTCTCTTATATACCGCGCTATTCTGCATCAGTGCGGTTTACATTGAACAAACTGAAATTACATTGAACAGGGCATTATAACTTGGAGATAACTTTTTTACAGGGAACATGGGCTATGGAGGGTTCAGTGACTAGCCCAAGACCACAAGGAGCACCTGTGGGACTAGAAACCCCACAGTACATTACAGCTGCTTGTTTAGTCACTAACCCCTGAGAGGCCATGAGGTGATCTGTGGGTATTTGTTCCCTGACTTGCAGAGAATGATCACTTTGATAATGGCTGCATGCACACAGTCATAGAAAGGCACTATTGAGTGTACCAGCTGCCCTCTGGTGGCCATAGACCGTAGCACAGGCACTTCTTGGTTGACAGTTTAACTGTCAGTCTATTTTTTTTATATCCTAAGGTTTCCTAAACCTGTCCCTGTGAATTTTGGGCAACGTTCACTATAGAATACATAAAAGCACACTTCCAGGCTGTCCCTCCTTCCAACTACAAGTTAGGGCTCTGCTCTTGAACCTAAAAACTGGCAATTTTCCTAATATCCTGGGACTTAACATGCTCCTCAGAGACATGATTAGGAGGGAAAGAACATGTGGTATCAGGGATCAATTCCAAAACTGCTGTCCTATAAAACTAAGAATAAACTTAAAAATAAAGAGGACTGACAACAGCCCCCTTAAGGCTGAGGAACCCCCCCAGCCTCAAAAAACCTACAAACAAAAGAAAGAAACACTAGGCCCAAAAATCTAGCTATTCTGCCTGTTTTCCTCACACAGGCAGCTCCCTGCAGCTCTCACCATGCGATCCAAATACCTAGAGAGAAAATGGCTGCCCCTTCGCCAAAGAATTTTGGCGCCAAGAACAACAGCCGCTGCAAAAAGGAGGCCTCAGCAGACCGACAGAGCCCGAAGGCCTTACCTGCAGGGCACAAAGCCACACAGCCTGCTCCTACCACCTTGAATTCCTCCAATCCTCAAGCCGCGCTGATGCGCCTGGCAGCCGCGGCGAGGATCGCTCAGCCGGTTCCACAGAGTAAAAGTAAAATCCCGCAGCAACGGAGAGGCTCCGTCTCACACAGCTTCAGTGTGGCTGTATGGGTCCCAGAGCTCTCTCCCGTACAGTCCAGGGAGAGAGATCCGCACCGGCGAATGCCTGCAGTAAGTGAAAATAACTGACAAGGAGGGAAGGCGAGAGCTGCTACTAATTTAAAGAGCCAGGCTCAAATTTAAAATAACTGTAAATAAGGAAATTTGCTCCTAACTAAAGGGAACTAATCCCTGATTGCCAATTAACCAAAGGTAACTGAATTAAAAGTAAAATCAAAAGTAAATTAAAGGTAAAAATCAAAAGTAAAATCTGAATAGAATTTGTCACACTAAATGTTCCTTATCTGTTCCCCCCAAGTGAGCCCAGAAGCTAGGCTCACTATGTCCTCCTGCTGCATGGGAGACTGGACACACTGGAGGCTGATGGGAGATACCAGCAGGCTATATCCAGTGATGTCACGACTTTGACATGCCCAGTCTCCAAGCTGCAGGAAGAGGTGAACAACCAAGAGGTGGAGGACTAAACTGGAGGAACGATAAGGAAAACCCTGGAGAAGTTATCTGGAAGGTGTTACCAAGCATATCTGTGTGTGGGATATTCACCCCATAAATAAACTCTAATTTTGTCTACACTCGACCAACTACAAGAGTTTTCATTATTCTAAAAAGGCAAGCTTTGTGTGAATGGACTTCAATAACCACAATCCTTTGCAAGACAGTTAATTTGCATACTTGCCAAGATGGTGGTACCTTCATAACAAGCACCCCCTTTTACAGTACCTAGCAGTTTCCCCCAAAAGACATAGGTTTCACAATGTTTGTACTGGGTCAAGCATTGATATCCTGGGTCCCTTTTTAATAATGGTTTATGGACCTTTCCTCCAGGAACTGAGAAACTGATTTTTGAGTCATGATTGTTAGGTTTAATCTTTTGTAACGTCTATTTAAATAATATGCAATATGTATGTTTGGAAGCGATCTAGGATTTTAGAGGGGCAGCATATACATTTTAAAATTGAATTTATGCAAATGAGGACCAACGGATATGTAAATATTTATGGAAATGAGGCCCCTCAATGAGTCTCCGCACATGGCCCCGCATCACCTTTGGGCCACCCATAGCAAGGTGTGACCATAAGTAGATTGCCAGGCCTTTCTTCCAAGGCAATAGATGTAATATAAGAACATAAGATATGCCATACTGAGTCAGAGCAAGGTCCATCAAGCCCAGTATCCTGTTTCCAACAGTGGCCAGTCTAGGTCATAAGTACTAGCAGTTTCCCCAAAAGACACAGATTCCACAATGCTTGTACTGGAGCAAGCAGTGCTTTCTGTAAATATTGTATGAGCTTACCTGTATATACTCTACAAATTATTTCTTTATAACATCACTATTCCAAATTTACGTTCTAAGTTTATTGTAAGTTTAATGTAGTTGTTTGTTAATTGTAAACCGTCGTTGATCTCTGGAAGGGGCGGTATAGAAAAACTTATAAATAAATAAAACATAATGGAGGGTAAAGTGACTTGCCCAAGGCCACAAGGAGTGCCAGTGGGAATCAAATGCTGGTCTTTTGGTTTCCAGGACGCTGCTCAAAACACTAGGCTCCTCTTCCACTCCTAATATATACAGAGTACATTTTTTAATTTACAGCAGTCTAATGACATGCTTGTACATTTTTGGCCTATTTTACTTATTATTCTTCACAATACTACACAGCTTGTAACCTACTGGCTTGTCATTGAAACCTGTTAATGTCATCCCTGCATTCCTATAGTAACAGACTTCATTGCGACTATTCTTTGCATCAACATTATATCAACTTTGCTTATAGTTTCTAGATGTACATTGATGCATGGTTATGTTGCTGATTGCTAAATTCTATACAAAATCTTTCTCCTGCATATTTTTTCAATGAGTAAAATAGTTCTGAGCTGTCCACAGAGCTGAGTGTTTTTCTTTTGATCCATATCTAAAATTTAACATGCTCTTGGACTGTCACAGCCTGTTCATTTGATGCTGAGTATGAAGTAATTAGACCTTACCTACTAATTAGTGTTCCTGAAGGAACTCCAGTCCAGTCCATTTCATTTGGGTTGTGCCCCCCTTCCAGCAGCTTTGGAGACTGAGCTCATCACTGATTTGATGGCCCCCTGAATAAATACCACTGGCACCACCTACCAGCTTCCAGTATACTATTGAAAAAGCAAACTTGATGGAGAGACAAACAAAAAAATATTAACTCTAACTTTGTAAACTGTAATAAACCACAAACTCCGGAATGACGCCTCCCACCTCCCCAGGAAGGAACTTTCCAACCCCCCAGAAGAGGAGGAGGAGACTTACCTGATACTGCACCTGACCCTGCCTGCCCCACCGACAGGGCCCCCTGCCGATCCATTCATCGCCAGAAGCCTCTGGATTTCCTCCTTGTCTTATGTAACGCTTCGGGCCGGCGATGTAAAACCTGAAACATAATACTGACAATACTGGGCGGGAACAGGGACTGGACTGGAGTTCCTTCAGGAACACTAATTAGCAGGTAAGGTCTAATTACTTCTTCCTTATCGTCCCTCCAGTCCAGTCCCTTTCATCTGGGATGTAACAGAGCAGTTCAAGCCTGTGAGGGGTTCCCAAGACTGGACCGAAGCACTTCTCTCCCAAACTTCGCATCTGCGGCCGCCTGAACATCCAACCAGTAATGCTTCGCAAACGTATGTAAGGACAACCAAGTAGCCACCCTACAAATGTCCAGCGGCGGGAACAAACCATACTCCGCCCAGGAGGTCGCCTGGGCACGAGTTGAATGCACACGGAACCCTTCCGGGATCCTCTTACCCTTCAGGATGTAGGCTGATGCAATAGCTTCCCTAATCCATCTAGAGATGGAAGCCTTGGCCACTGCTTCACCCTTTCGCGGCCCCCCGAAAAATACAAATAAGCGTTCAGCCTTCCGAAACCGCACCATATGATTGAGGTACCGCTTCACTACCCTGCGCACATAAAAATCTGCGCAAGCGCGCATCTTCCGCTCCTCGTCCCTCCTCTGGAAAGGAAGAAAGAGAAACCAACTGATTTACGTGAAAGGGAGAAACCATCTTAGGCAAAAAAGAAGGCACCGTACGCAAGACAACTTTCTCTTTAAAGAAAGAGATTAACGGCGGCTGACATGTTAGGGCTTGAAGCTCTGAAATACGCCTCGCTGAAAAAATTGCCACAAGGAAAACCACCTTGAGAGTTAAATCTTTCAAGGAGGCACTCCCCATTGGTTTGACAGGTTCCCCGGCCAATGCATTCAGCACCAAATTAAGATCCCAAGGAGGGACCGCTGACCTTCGCTGCGGTCGAAGACGCCGAACCGCCCGCAGGAACTGACCTATATCCGTATATTCTGCCAAGGGTTTCCCGTGAACCTTACCCCTATAACAGGAGATGGTCGCCAGCTGCACCCGCAAGGAACTGGCCGCCAACCCCTTCTCGAATCCGACCTGCAAAAACGCTAACACTTCCGGAACCGCCACTGAAAGGGGTCTCTCACCTTGAAACGCGCACCAGCCCTCAAATATTCTCCAAATTTTTACATGAGAGGCATGTTGATAGCTTGCGCACATTCAACAATGTAGTAATCACTGCTCCGGAATACCCCCGCTTACAGAGCCTTGCCCTCTCAATAGCCAAGCCGTAAGCGAGAACCGATCCACCTGAGGCATCCGTACTTCACATCTTTAGCCATCTTTTCCTCTGCCTTTGATTTTGCTATCCTTATTTCTCTTTTTGGAAGTCAACGATGGAAAAGCTCTGTAACATCAACAAAGACAAAACCTGGAGCTGACTGTGGTACAGATCATCAACTACTAGTATGCAAACTCAAGCTAAAGCTGAAAAAGAGCAAACCACTCATGAATGCAGAAAAATATGACCTTGAGAATATACCACTGGAATTTAAAGACTGCCTGCAAAATCGATTTGCTGCTTTAGATACAAATGACAGAGCTCCAGAAGAGTTATGGAATGACATCAAGAAGGTTGCGTTGGAAGAAAGCGAGAAGTCTCTACAAAAGGTGAACAAGCAAAAACGGCCAAAATGGATGACGGAAGAAACTCTGAAAATTGCCCAGAAATGCAGAGAAGCTAAAGCCAGAGGAGAAAGAAAGACAATCGCAGAACTCAACAGAGATTTCCAACGTGCAGCAAGACAGGACAAGGAAAAGTGCTACAATGATGCATGCAAGGAAATAGAAGCAGAAACAGAGGAAGAACAAGATCAGCTTTCCTAAAGCTACGAGAGTTAAAGAAAACGTTCCAGCCTCAAATTGGAATTTTACAAGATGCTGAAGGTTCTATGTTGAATGATGCTGAGAAGATCAAGAAAAGGTGGAAGGAATATATAGAGTTTTTATATGATAAAGATCAAGTGGACCAACAGCCGTTTCAACCTGTACCTTATGATCGGGAACCACCAGCTCTCCCAGGAGGGAGAAAACCCAACATCGCCTCCAGGGCCGCCCCCGACGCCACAGACTGCTCCTGCTGCCCAATCGGGGCAGCCCGGTGACATAAAAAAGGAGCGCCGGTTAGGCGTGCCCGCGCCTGAGGGCCGCACAAGAGGGCCCTTTGGCACGGCCCTTAGGCAAAGGCCAGCAAAGATCTACAATACGGCAGGACAACGTTGAAGAGAAACCCACGTCACCACCAGCATCTGCCACAGAGTACAGCTGAGCTCCTCTAGGGTTGAGCTTGCGCACCACATCCGCACTGCATCTCCTCAACCGCAAGTATACCTACTGCAACCATCTAAACAGACTCTCCACAATAAAAAAAAACAAAAACAAAAAAAACCTGAACTTTGTGCCTAAATAGTTTAAATCCATTGCATCAGGATGAAACAAAGCCAGCAAATATAACTCACTGCACCTTAACGATATACTGTCGCCAGTATTCTACAATTTAGATTGCAGTTAACCAGAGACCATTGTACTGTTACCTATACTCTATTGTTACTGTTGCCAGTATTATATGCTAAAGAAATACCTCACTGTAACCAGCCACACTACTACACCCAACGCTAACAAAAGTATCAAGCAGGCCTCTTCCTACTTGTTATTGTTTATCTATTTACTTGCTACTGTTTAGCTATTTGCTTGCTACTGTTTAGCTATTTAACACTGTACCAGTACCAGATCTATTTTCAAGTAGGACATACAGTCTAATATCATATAGGGCACACTGATATTGTCAGTATCACCTCATGCCTACTATTGCTACTGTCTAGCTTTACTGCTTTCCCGCCACTACTACTGTGTGTATTACTGTATTCTTACCATTACCTCTGCCATAACCCGCAACTAGGAGAGGACACCTACCCTCTCTTCCTGTGTCACAGCAGAAACAACTGCCTGAGGAAAACATCCTTAGCCATCGGCCACTCCAACTCACCCTCCTTACACAAACCTCTGCCTCCCCTGTCCTGGCTCAGAAAGACTCAAAATGGAGCGCATAATCTGCACCCTAATGAGTCTTTACCTTCTACTTACAATCTTGCCATCCAGCTCACTGGCACTACTTACAACACAAAACCACATCCCAATAGTCTCAACTGGTGAAAGAAAATGGCCCGATGACTCCCACAACCATTATCATGGAACTAGCTTTTCACACCGCCACCACCTAGTACATATCCCACTACAAAATCCTTCGAAAGCCAAGCAAAGAAAAAACCCATACACTAGCAGCCTGAAGTGCGCACTCATTAACTCTCGCTCACTTCGCAAAAAATGGCCAGCAATTACTGAAACAATAACGCATCATAAATTAGATATTATTATGATCAACGAGACCTGGCTCTCACCGGAAGATAACACCATACTCAATCAACTACTACCACCTAACTTTGTGGCCTTCACCAGCCACAGGCAGAACAAAAGGGGAGGAGGAGTTGCCGTCTTCGCCAAATCCGACATTCAGTTCAAAATGGTAGAATCCAGCAGCATCAATACCCTTGAAACAATGATTATCTCCAACAACACCTGCTCTATAAACCTGATTTACAGAGCACCTTCTGCAGATCCAGACAACCTCTCCAATATCATAAACGTAGCATCCAACACCCATGGCCCAAATAAACCAAATTGGATCCTAGGTGACTTCAACTTGCCATCCCTACAGGACAATCAAGCAGCTACCTTCATAGAAGCACTAGATATCTTGGGATATACCCAATTGGTACAAGAACCAACACACACAAAAAGGCAACATTCTCGACCTCATATTCGCCCCACAAACAGTGCTTCAACAAGCACATAATATCACGCTATCATTAATAGCAGTACCATGGTCGGATCATAAACTCATCACTTTCCAGATTCCGACCCCCATCAAACCACAAAGACCCACTATGGACACAAGCATAAACTCGAACTCAACTACCAGAAGATTTCACCCATTTAACAAAGAACGTATCCTAGCCGAAACGAACACACTCCTTGATAAGAATTCACAAAACCTAGAGGACCTAATCACCACATGGAACAGCAAACTCAGTGCAATCGCAATCCGTCCCTCATCAACCAAAGCCCCGAACAAAAGATCATCTGCACCATGGTTCACAGCTGACTTAAGGGCTTCACTAACCCTCCTACGGAGATTGGAAAAGCGATGGAGGAAGTCACGTACCAGCAGTGACCAAGCAGCATACACACAAACATCGCAGGGCCGTCACAGACAGGATGAAACAATACCACACAGACACCCTGAAACGGTCATTAAACAAGCCACACGACCTCTTCAACCTGGTCAAATCTCTTGCCAAAGAACCCACCCCGGAGCACCCCGGAACCATACACCCGCAGGACTATGCCGTCTTTATGCAATCTAAACTGTGCAAGACTGACAAAGTGGTGATACCGGACCCCCCCAACGAACAAGAGTTATCAGTACATCTAACTACCTTTGTCACACCATCAAAGAGAACCATTGAAGACATCATCGCAACCCTAAATACCTCCACCGCATACTCGGACCCCTGTCCAGCATTCTGGATAAAAGATCTGCGATGTGACCTCGCCCCGATCTTAGCCAAATTGATAGGCCTATCTTTTAGCACCGGGTCTTTCCCCACCACGCTCAAACAAACCTCCGTTAGACCACTGCTGAAGAACACCAAATTAGACCCTCATAAGGTGGAGTCATACAGACCCATCTCCAGCATCCCGATGCTCGCTAAAATAATTGAAAAGATAGTCTACAAACAGTTACAAGACCATATTGATACCAAGGCCCCTCTAGATTCATCTCAACATGGATTCAGAGAGTCACACGGAGTCGAAACACTACTCACAACTCTTTTCGACACTATAATTTCAGGCATTGACAACTTACGTCAAGGTTTTGCACTCGTCTTTTTAGATATAGCGACAGCTTTCGACTCGGTCTGCCACGAAATTCTCCTAGGTCGGCTAAGAGAGAAAGGCATTAGTGGAACAGCTCTCGAGTGGTGCAGATCCTACCTGTCTGGCAGATGGCAATATGTCCGAGCAAATGGGTCCACATCCGAACCATTCCTACAAAGCCAAGGAGTTCCTCAAGGATCCTCCTATCATCACTTATGTTTAACATCTATATCCAACCTATCTGTAACATCATTAGATCGTTCAATGTGAGTTGCATGATATACGCAGATGATGTCTTACTCTACCTGCCAATATCCCTGGACCGCCCAGACCTTACCCCCTTGACCAAGTGTTTCAAAGCAATATCCGAATGGCTCCTCTCTCAAAATCTGCGCATCCAACACAAGAAAACGGAGGTCCTGTTCATCTCCAGAAATCCCGAATTTACTCCACCCGGCCACTTGGAAGTGGACAACGCCGAATTGCAAGTAAAATCAGCTATACGTTATCTTGGAATCACATTGGATCAGAACCTCAACATGAAGCAACACATAGCCAACACTGTAAGAGCGATCTACTTCAAGATTAGATCCCTTAGACGCCTACGCCCGTTACTCGAACCAGGCGACTTCCGCACCATTTATCAAGCCCTCATCATTCCTCATTTTGATTACTCAAACGCCATCCTACAAGGACTCCCTCAGGCCACCTTACATCCCCTGCAACTTGCCATGAACAGTGCAGCGCGGATTCTCCTCGGAACGCCAAGAAGAGATCATATCACACCCCTCCTGAAGCAGCTTCACTGGCTCCCCATTCAAGCCAGGATCAGTTTCAAAACCCTAGTGATGACATTCAAGGCGATCAAGGGGCTCTCCTCCTCTTCCCTATGTGACCTCATCCAACCACCCACACCCAACAGGCTAAGAAGAACCACTGTAGACAACATGCTAGTGATACCGAGAGACATGACAAAATGCTCCAAAGCAACATCGAACAGAGCCTTTAGACTATGCGCCCCAAGTCTCTGGAACTCCCTACCACCACACATCAGAGCAATCCCCAACTTGAGCCAATTCAGGAAGGCCCTGAAACACTTTCTCTTTATCAAACACCTCACTGACTGCCCCGAACCCCAGCCACCAAATATGATCAATACCCAATAACCCCATCTGACATGTATATAGTTACCCTTTTCAATGCTCCGCATATGTATATAGTTTACCCTGTTCTCCAAGTTACTTGTTCCTGTTCAATGTAATGACCTGACTTTGTTTATTGTCGGATACCATTTTGTTGTATGTAAACCGCGCTGATCGCAAATAGTGCGGTATATAAGAAATGTAAATAAATAAATAAAAAAAGAAGAAGTTGAAGCAGCATTGAAAGCCTTATCAAAGAACAAAGCACCAGGCAGTGATAGCATTCCCATAGATGTATTACCAGCAATCTGATGCAGCTGTTACTGTACTTACAAGGCTCTGCCAAGAAATATGGAAGACAACATCATGGCCAGCTGACTGGAAAAGATCTGTGTTTATACCAATACTAAAGAAAGGTGATCCAACTGACTGTGGAAATTATCGCACAATCGCTCTGATCCCACATGCCAGCAAGATTCTACTGAAGATTATTCAAAAGAGACTACAACCATACCTGGAACAAGAACTACCTGAAGTGCAAGCAGGGTTCAGGAAAGGGCGAGGAACGAGAGACATCATTGCGGATATGAGATGGATCCTTGAAAAGACTAAAGAATACCAAAAGGATATCTATTTGTGCTTTATCGACTATAGCAAGGCTTTTGACTGTGTAAACCATGAGAAACTCTGGGCCACATTAAGAAGCATGGGTATACCAGAACACCTGATCGTTCTCTTGCACAATCTGTACATTGATCAAGAAGCAACAATTCGAACTGAACAAGGAGAAACAGAATGGTTTAAAATAAGCAAAGGTGTAAGACAAGGCTGCATACTTTCCCCCTACCTGTTTAATTTATATGCAGAACAAATCATCAGAGAAGCAGGACTGAATGAAGACAACAGAGGTGTGAAGATTGGTGGAAGACTCATCAACAACCTTCGCTATGCTGATGATACCACATTACTGGCTGAAAGTGAAGATGATCTGAAACATTTGCTTCTCACAATCAAAGAACATAGTCTCAAAATGGGCCTGCACCTTAATGTAAAGAAGCAAAGATCATGACAACTGGCATAATCAACAGGTTCATCGTTGAAGGAGAAGAAATTGAAATTGTGAAAAACTTTAACCTACTTGGATCAACTATCAATAAAGAAGCAACAAGCAGTCGACGCATTGCTCTTGGCAGAATGGCTATGAAAGACCTAGATAAGATTCTCAAGAGCAGAGATGTCTCTCTCCATACAAAGATTCAACTTGTTCAAGCCATGGTATTTTCAACAACATAATATGGATGTGAAAGCTGGACAGTGAAAAAGACAGACAGGAAGAAAATTGATGCCTTTGAATTATGGTGCTGGCGGCGAATACTGTGTATACCATGGACTGCCCGAAGAACAAACCAGGCGCCTGACTGAAGACCGAAAACAATTTAGGATAGCTATCCAGAGGGTCGTCATGAGTCGACTCCGACTCGACGGCACTTAACAACATTTCTCTTTTTGTCTCTTTGAGTTTGATTCTGAATTCATTTCTATGTTCCTCTGTTTGTAAGCTTTTGAATTTTGCGAAAGCTGTGTTTTTTGCCTTTATTTGAGCAGCCACTTCTTTGGAAAACCAAATAGGTTTCCTTCTCCTCTTGTTTTTATTTACTTTTCTTACATATTTATCTGTTGCCCCTTTTATTGCCACCTTTAGTTTAGCCCATTGCAATTCCACTTCCCTTATCCCCTTCCACCCTGCCAACTCCTCCTTTAGGTACTTGGCCATTTTATTGAAGTCAGTGTTTTTGAAGTTTAGGACTTTGAGCTTGCTATGATTGGACTGCACCTTGGCTTTTCTCTCAAACCACACCATGTGATGATCGCTGCTGCTCACAGGGGCACCCACCCAGACATTCGACACGTTATCACCGTTGGTGAGCACTAAATCCAGTGTTGAGCTTTCCCTGGTTGTTTCCATCACCATTTGTCTAAGTAACGCATCTTGGAAAGCATCCACAATTTTTTTGCTTCTTTCCAGATTTGCAGAAGGAGTAATCCAATCCACATTGGGTAGATTAAAGTTACCCAATATGATCGCCCCCCCCCTTTGTGGCTATCTTGGCAATATCTATAATCAATTCGTTATCTATCTCTTTGATTTGAGTTGGAGGTCTGTAGACTACAGCAGTATGGATGACAGTGCCATCTCCTCTTTCCAACACAATCCAGAGTGCTTCCGACATCCTTTCCTTATTGCGGCTGAAAAACCGGCTCGCCTTGGCCGACTCCAAGCGAGCCATGAGATCCATGACCGGGGCTCCCCAACATCCTACCACTAGTTCGAACACTTCCTGGCAAAGTTCCCACTCGTCGTGATCTACTGTGTGTCTCCTCAGGTAATCCGACGTCACGTTTTCTACCCCGGCCACATGCTGTGCTGACAAGGCTAACTGATGAGCGTCGGCCCACTGTAGCAAGCTCTCCGCTTCCTCTTCCAGCTGCGGAATGCTTGTCCCGCCTTGACGGTTGATGTAAGCCACTGTGGTGATGTTGTCGGATAGAACACGTTCTGCTTTCCCGAGGACCAGATTCCTGAATGCTTCGAGCGCCAGAGCCACCGCCGCATCTCCAATTTGTTGATCGCCCACTGGGCTTCCACCAAATCTCACAGACCCTGGGCGAACCTGCCCTCGCAGTGAGCCCCCCACCCTGCCAAACTGGCATCTGTGGTCAACTGAATCAACTGTGGGGTTTCGAGGAGCATTCCTTTCTCTAGATTCCCCGGAGCGATCCACCACCTCAAAGCCTTTCTGGTCACCTGAGGACAGAGTAGCGTTACTGACAAAGCCTGACTCTGATGAGACCACCGCCGGAGCAGGGCCTGCTGAAGCAGCCACATATGAGCTCTGGTCCACAGCACCAGCTCGATCATTGCCGCCATGGTCCCCAACGCCTGCAAATAATGCCAGGCTGAAGGCGCCGGCATGTCCAGAAACTGTCGCAGCAAACCTCTCAAGCCTCTTGCTCTCTCCACCAGCAGGAACACCCTGCCTCTGTAGGTGTCGAACTTTGCTCCCAGGTACTCGAGCTCCTGCATGGGTACCAATCTTCTCTTTGTCGTATTGATGACCCAGCCCAGTTCCTCTAGAAGACCTACCACTCTGGCCGTTGCCTCCATACTCTCTGTCTTGGACTTTGCCCGAATCAGCCAGTCGTCGAGATACAGATGGACCAGGATGCCTTCCTTGCGAACTGCCGCGGCCACCATGACCATTACCTTGGTAAACGTTCTCGGGGTCGTTGCCAGACCAAAAGGCAATGCCTGGAACTGAAAATGTCCCACTGTCACCGCAAACCTCAGGAACTGTTTATGAGACTTGTGTACCGGAATATGCAAATATGCCTCCATGAGGTCCAGGGACGTCAGAAACTCCCCCTGCCAGACGGCCACAATCACGGACTTCAGAGTCTCCATGCGAAAGTGCAGAACTCTGAGACAGCGATTGACTCTTAAAATCTAGAATAGGCCGAAATGACCCTTTCTTTTTGGGGACTACAAAATAAATGGAGTATCGACCGCAACCGTACTGATGTAAGGGCACCAGAACCACTGCCTCTAACCACAGCAGCCGCTCCAGCTTATCTTTGACAGCCGTGGCCTTTACCGGGGATCTGCAAGGGGACTGCACGAACGCCGGATGCACTGGTCTTGCAAACGAGTGCATATCCTTCTTGAATCACCTCAAGCACCCACTGATCTGACGTGAACCGGGCCCAGGCAGAGAAAAACTGCCTCAACCGGCCCCCGTTGCTTTATTGTTGTTTACGCGCACCCAAGGAAGAGGCCCCAAAACCCCTTCCTGCCCCCCGAAATCCCCGGAAGCCTTGTCCCCTGGATGGGAAACGGCCCCTCTGAAAGGACGTTGACCTGGCTGCCCGAAACCTCCAAAACTCCCACGACTAACTCCGTGCCGGAGTGGGCATCCGACTCTGCTTCGGCTTGTCCTCCGGAAGCCTGCCTCCCTTGGATTCACCAAAGTCCTTTACCAACTTATCTAAATCTTCTCCAAAAAGCAGTTTTCCCTTAAAGAGAAGTCTGCTGAGGAGTGCCTTGGAAGAAGCATCCGCCGCCCAATTGTGCAGCCACAGGTACCACCGAGCCGTCACCACCGAAGCCATATTCTTTGCCAGGCTTCTAATAAGATCATATTGACTATCCGCTAGATACACGGCCCCCGATTCAATCCTGGCCGCTTCCTGCAGTGCCTCACCTGACGGGTCACCAGCCCCTTGTAGCTGTTGCGACCAACTTAGACAGGCCCTGGCCACCCAGGCCCCCGAAACCGAAGCCTGGAGAGCTAAAGCACTTACATCAAAAGCCTGCTTGAACAATGCATCCAGTTTCCTATCCTGAGTATCCTTGAGTGCCGCACTGCCCTCAACTGGAATAGTTGTCTTCTTAGTCACTGCCGCCACCACTGCATCCACCCTAGGTGACCACAACAACTCTTTATCCAACTCTGGCAAAGGGTACAGGCGAGCCATGGACCGCACCCCCTTAAGCCGGACTCCGGCTGATTCCATTCCTCCTGAAATCATCTGACGAACCACCCGGTGTACCGGAAAAACCTTCAGAGACTGTCTGACTGCCTGGATCAGCGGGTCTTCCAGCACCTCCTCGTCTACTGGAGCATCCGCCGCCATATTGAGGACCTTCATGGTCTCTCCAATCAAAGCAGGGAGCACCTCCCGCCTGAAAACCCGAACAATCCGGTTCTGCTCTTCAGCAATCTCGCCTTCCTCACGTTCTTCCTCAACTATCCCTGGATTCCATATCGGAGGCCTCGCCCTCCAAATTTTTGGAAACCGAGGACCTCAGCGTATCCTCCACAGCCAGTCTAGGCAGCTTAGGGGGTAAGCTGGACTCCTCCTGCTCAACTGCCCCCTCCTGTCCTTTCGTCCTGCGTCCTTGTGCGGGTTTCACACCACCCCTCCAGTGCTGATGCAAACAGAACGCCTTGTGCATAAGAAGAACGAACTTAGGAGAGACATAACCCCCACCTCCCTCCAACAGGTCCCTCAAGGAAGTAGAGGGGGTGGGCTGAGCTGGAGGAGGGGCCGAGAGCTCCAAAACCAAGGGCAGAGCCAAGGACGGACCCCGCTCCCCCTCCATAGGGTCCCCAGATCCCTGGGAATCAGACGGCAGCCCCTCTTGTGGAGCAGTTAACTGAATTTCCTGCTCTACAGAGGCTGCTTCGGTCGCGCAACCTCTGCAGACTCCATTCTCTGATACTGTGCCCCGCCTGGTGCCACAGACTAGACCCTGAGGCCTTCCCGGCATGATTGACACTAAAGAAGACAGAAGCCAGCAGACCCAAGAGAGCCAATGAAGCTAACTTCAATTACCTATACCTATATAGTAACCTATAGATATATATAGATATATATATTGTCACCCCCTTAGCCCCTTACATTGGTATGGAGGGGCGTGGTTTTATTTTTGACATCTGGGTGCTTCAACTTTCTGGCCTTTTTCTAACTGGATGCCTTTAAATGCATTATGGGAAAGGTAGTTCAGTTAGACATTATTTGGCTTCAGATGAAAAAAAACACCTTCATTGTAGTTGGGTTTGAGTGGGTGCAATTTATTCATTAGCACAGAAAGACACGCTAGGTTCACAGATCCACCTTTTTAGATATTTCACCAGGAATTCTTGTAACTCATTACAGGATAACTTGAACTGAAACAAAACAGCTTTCCTCAGCCTTAATTAACAGCACCTGCTTCCTAGCAGAGCTTGCCATGCAGTCCAAAACATACAGAAAGAAACTTTAAACAAGGTTTTCTTTCCTTTTCCAGTCCAGAACAAATACCTGGCTATCCTGTATGCTTAAACTCAGCACTTCATACAGATAGACAAATTCTCACAAGCAGATAAAGCACAGTTACTTACCTGTAACAGGTGATCTCTGGGAACAGCAGGAATAAGTCTTCACATATGGGTACGTCGGTACCGACGGAGCCTGCGCGGGAACGCTCCCCAGCGTCCAATCAGAAAGCTTTTGGGAGCATCCCTCAGCGCCTGCGTGCTGCCTTCCCGCCTTTCCAACAGTCTCTCTTCAGTTGAGTTTCATAGCTAAGACAAAGAGAGAGAAAGAGGAAAGGAAAGATAGATATAAAAATACAACTCCTAGGGGAGGTGGGCGGGTTGTGAAGACTTATTCCTGCTGTTCCCAGAGATCACCTGTTACAGGTAAGTAACTGTGCTATCTCCAGGAACAAGCAGGAATGAGTCTTCACATATGGGGACTCCCAAGCTAAGATGCCTGGAGCCATAACATGTTGAAGATAGAAAACATGCTACATTTCATATGGCCAGGCATCCTGAGGATGGAGGGTAGGAGTTGCATAGAGAGGAGCTGCAGAAAAAACCAGCTAACCTAAGAAAGGACTACCTTCAAGGAGTCCATGTATGTATGATCATTATCAAAAGACATATTGAAATGAACAAGCACCATAATATTGAAATGAACAATCACCATATGACGCTCACCTACTGGATTGCAGGAAGTAGAGAGGCTGATGGAGTCTACTGGGGATCCAGTAGAATAATGTTCAAGGTGACCTCACTGGAGTGAAGGTGGAAGTCAACATCTGGAAGTGAGAGGTGACCCCAGGATTCAATTAGGGTAACACAAACACGGCAGGTCTTCAGTGGGAAGCTTCATGGAAAGCTGAAAACTCTTTTGGCTACAGAAGTATTCAGAGGTAGGAGCAAAAGAGGAAGACTGACCGATCTGGACAAACAGACCTAGTCCTTGAGGGAGGAAAGGGTATGAGAAGAACCCCATACTCCCAAGAAATGACAGATGTTTGAAGAATTGAATCTGAAATCCACTGAAGATCCACCATGTCTTTCCTAACTGGTGAGAGGTAGGAAGACATTGGGGCATGGAGCTTCAGGGATACGTAAACCTAGGATACAGTAGGGCTGTCAGTTCCACAGCAGTGGTTGTGTGCAAAATATCCGAAACATACTGTGGAACAGTATGAAGCTGTGCAAGCCCACTGTCAGAACACACAGGAAGGTAAAAACCTTTATGAGCATAGACAGTCAGGAGATAAGTATGGAAATACATATCTACCTATAATAAGTATCCAGACAGATACACACATATATTTAGAGATTTGTGTGTATATATATATATATATATATATATATATATATATATATATATATAATAAGATCTAAAGGGCATAGCATATGCACACTTAGCTGACAGACAACTACATCTACAGAGATGTAAGTAGGTATATATATATATATATATATATACCTTAATATATAGGTCTAAAGATAGATGCCTGCAGTAAGCAGACAGAGTCATGCATATCTGGACATTCACATGGAGATGTGAAGGGAAAAGATTCCTTTAAGAACAAGGAGGTGAAACCTACTTGAGAGATATATAGAGAATCTATTCCCCCAGAAATGATGGTAAAGGAATGCTATCCAGTGAATTACCAGGATGGTTACGTGAAGAAACAGAGGATGATATCAGTCTGTAAACAGCAAGTCCGGAGTCCTGTGGAACTCCAGCATGGTAAAAGGACAGAAACGCATAGGATGAGATACCAGGTTGACCTACGTGAGGGACAAGGAGGTATCATGCGTTTTTCAGATTAATATGTGCTGTCCTTGAAGTGTTAGGATACCATGAGGACAAGCTGCAAGAAAAAAAAGAGTATATTCCCTAAGGAAGGGGATAACTCTTAGACTTTCACATGGAGAAGGCTTATGTCCTTTCCCCCCCTTTTTTTTTTTTTAAAAAAAAGAAGATAGCAGGGTATGAAGAACCCTCACAGTCATAAGGGATGATTGAGGAAGCATTTCTTAACCATGATGGATAGCCATTAGATAAAACTCCATGCTCTCTAGCAAGGGCCCATAGTAGAAAGCTTCTCAGTAGGATTGTAGAGAGCATTATGCAGGAGAACTGGGATGTAGAACTGGCTGATGGAGTAAACTGACAGCCACGTCTACTACGTTGCCAAATCCAGGGATTGGAAATGGCAAGGGTAGAGATAGTGTAAGAAGCCTGTAGTGAAGATTATCCAAGAAAGATGTAGAAACTTTCTTGGAATCACTACTAAGGCTAGACAGGAGTGGTGAAAGACAAGACTGGGACTTGTGGAAAAGTACCAATAGTCAAGCACTGGACTCCTGCAGGGGCAGCTACTGAATAGGACAACAGGGAGAGTCGGTCTGTGTCAAACAGAGAGAACAGACTGAACAAAGAGAGCAAGCTGTCTCTGTCTGTAGAGCTGCCTAGATAAAGAAAGGAGTTTACTCAGGAGAAGAAACTCTTCAGTGAAAAGAAAGACAAGAAAAGTCTTTCAATGGTATGGTACCACTCTTACAGGGGAAACCCTGGCGAAGAGGGTAGAGATAGAAGCTGAAGAAGGACTTACCACATGGTAAGTCCCTGGAAGGAAAAAATTCATGCTGGTACAGAGAAACTATCATGTGATAGTTGCTAAACCTCTCTTCTAGTCAGGAAGAGGTGGAAAACTCTGTAACTTATAGACATGAATAGCCTGACAGTTCAGCATAGTGAAAAGTAATGGATTTCCTGAGCATAGGAATCCCTGAGCAGAGTTTTGAATGGAAAACCAGTGAAAAACTTCTGTTGAAAAGGAAGTAAGAGTAGTTATAAAAAGATTAATCAGAAATCTATGGTTACTGTGTTTATTCAGCCTGGCTAGAGTTTGGATTCTTCAGACCAGGGTGAGACTTCCCCTGCTTGGGAACAACTGAATGATGGGCAGGAGAAGAGGAAAACCTCTTTCTTTTAGGGAAAGAAGGTTTGGTAGGGCATTTCCTACCTGCTGAGGAAGGAGAGGGCTTAGGATGGCCCTCAGAAACAGGAAAGTCAGTGGAGCAATGAGCAACCTGACGTAAGGACTCCTTATTGAAGAGATTTTCTCCAGTACAAGGAGTATTACTCAGTCTTTGTTGTGCCCATCTACTTAAGTCTGATGCTTGGAGCCAGGCTTTACGACGTGCTCCTATGGCTATAGCAGAAGTTCTGCTAACAGACTCAAAAGAGTCTAGGGAAGCACGAGAAAGAAACCAAGAGATATTTTGGCTATGACTAAGAAGTAAGGAATAGTCTGCAGCCTTGGGTTCTGATAGAAAAGGAGACAAGAGAGATAATTTCTTTGTGATCTCCTGAAGGGATAGACTCATATAGAAAATATATGAGAGAATCCTTGTTGCCAGCATAGATGTTTGGAAGGTTTGACGTCCAAAGGCATCCAGTGTTCTAGATGCACGCCCTGACGGAAAAGAAGAATGCTTCTTCTTGCTTTTTACCTTCCTCATTGCTGATTCCACTACAATGGAATGATGGGGAAGTTGAGGCTTTTGAAATCCTGGAGAGGGGGGCACCTGATACAGAAGATCAGTTGCTGTAGAAGGTGAAGAAACCCTTAAAGGTTTTTCCCATACCCTCAGAAGAAGATTCTGCAAAGAGTGATGTAAAGGAAGCATTATGTTTTCCTCTTCTGCAGAAAAATCCTGAGAAGACTCATAGCCAGGGATAGGAATATTAAGGAAGGTTGCCATGTCAAGGAGAAATTTCTGAAAAGAAGGATCTCCGATGGGAACCATCCCTGGACAGGTTAAACCTGAAAAGGAAGCCTGGGCACCGGAGGATGTACCTGTCCGGTGCAGAACAGGTGATGATTCTGCCGGTACCGACATTGATACCGATACCGGTAGCTGTGCCGGAATCGCCGAAGCAGTCAGCGGAGGCTGCTCAAACGGTACCGAGGAAACTCGAAAGTCTCGGTGGATATCCTCGGTACCGAGCATCCGGAATCGGTGCGTGTCGGTTCCGAGACGCGTCGGTACCCAGTCTTCCAGACTAGATATCGATTCTAGACTTGGCATCGAAGGAAGCGAATCTATCGATGCATGTCTAGATGGTACCGGCGTCAGGGGTCGTATCGACGGTGCCGATACTGGAAAGTCAATCTGGTGTAACACAGCAGATCTGTCCCTTGCTTTAAATAGACAAAAACCTGATGCAAACAGGCTAGGTTCTGACAGGCAGGCAGATCAGAAGCATTTCCGTTGCCATAAGCAACCCAGGCAGGCACAGGATCTGCAGCCGTGCCTAGTTAGGAAACACCTCTCATTAGAGGGAGAGAACAACTTCCACGTGAGGGAAGACACGCCCCTAGGGCATTATAAAAAATGTGTAGAGAAAGCAGCTGATAGCTCAGAGAGAACGAGGAGCTCAGAGAGAACGAGGAGCTCAGAGAGGACCGGGAGCTCAGAGAGAACCGGGAGAGCAGAGAGAACCGGGAGACCTGATAGGACCAGTGGAACAGGAAACTCCAAAGGAAGTTACACGGGAGACTTCAGAGGAAGTTACAGAGGGTGTTGTAACGTCAGAAGCTGCCATGAGGGAGAAGTGTTGAGTGATTCTGAAGCAAGCTCAGACTTCTCAGAGACGGAGTTTGAACCCCCTGCAGTTCCAGTCAGAAAGCTACAAAAGAGTTCTACACCAGGAACTAGAAAAGGTTCCACTTGGCAGGTTAGTCAAAAGAAATATCCACCTCTGATACAGAGAGGAATTCCTCAACACCTACTTGAATGGGAGAGACGTGAGACAGTGAAAAAGCCATGTGTGTTTGAGAAGCAGGCTTGTAAGAAGCGGTCTCAGAACGTTGAGGGAAACTGGGCTATTGAAAATGTTTGTATGGATGAGACAGACAATTATATACCAGATAAACCAAGGCACAGAGTGATAAGAGAGAAACCTGTTCATTATAAAGAGCAGTGCTGTGAGCTACCAATAAATGGGAGTAGCCGAGAGCCAGCAGCTAACAGAGGGAAACGTCATTCCAGGAAGTGTGTTTCTCTGCCTTGCCATTATAAAGTAAATGGTAATTACTTGCCTTGTACTGACTATGACTATTTGAGAAACCCAGGCATAGATATAGAGCAAAGACATACGCAGGCTGATTGTTCACAGGACAGTGATATTGAGCCAATGATCACAGAAGATAGCTGTTTGAATCCAGACTTGGAAGAAATGGAATGCTCTCTAATGATAGCTGATGAGAATCCTTCTTTGTTGTAAACTAGTACAAAAGGTTAAGAAGAGATTATCAGCTGCCTGCTATAATTATTCAGTTTCTGTTACATTTGAAAGCAAGTTTGCTACCTTTAAGTTCATCCAGTTTTGTATCCTAAGTTTTACTTCTGTTGTTGATGTTTTTGAAAATCCATAAACCCCGGGAGGGGAAATAAAATCCTTTTGAACCTTGACCACTTGGATCCACGACTACACTCCTTTCCAATACAAGGTCAGGTGACTTAATAGCTTGGCTAACTGCCTATACCACAGCCCTGCTGGGACTATAGGTGTTACACTGGGTATGGATCGGTCCCGAAGACACCGAGTACACCAGATGACGATCCCTGGTGATGAGTGAATCGCTCAACACCAGTGCCGATGCCGGGATATCGGTACCGCTCGAAGCGGATGCCATCACCGTGCATTGCTTAGATACTGGAAAGTCAAACTGGAGCGTATCGATCAGTCCCGAAGGTACCGAGGACGCCAGATGACGATCCCTGGTGAAGAGTGGAGCACTCAACACCGGTGCCGATGCCGGGTTATCGGTACCGCTCGAAGCGGATGCCACCCCGAGCATGGCTCAGGTATGTCCTGTGAGGGGTGAGCCCCAGGGACAACCTGAAACCCCTGAAATGCTTTGGAGCCCGAAGACTCCCGCCGGGGTTTTGATGCCAATGGGGTCTTGAGGGCAAGGCCGGGGCCGTCAGCATGCTTAGCATGAGACTTACCACTCAAGGATTGGCTAGTCTTAACAGACTGTTTGTGGGTTACCTGATCCTGTAGAGAAGAAATGGCCGGTGCCCTGACACAGGGAGGGAAAACGGTATCGAGGGAAACTCGAAATAGAGAATCTCTTCTCACAGCATTGAAGCCTGACGGTTCAGGGGAAAAAGTGTCAGGGCCCAAACAGGTTAGACACCAATTATAGGAGTCTAAAAATAAAAATGTATTTCCACAGTGAAGGCACTTCTTAGGAGAAGAAGGCTCCATGATGGAGAGACCTTATAGGCCTAAAAATTTTAAGATAAAAACTGAGGGAAACTCTCCCTCAGTTTGAGAAAAAGAAAAGAAAAAACCCCACCGGCGGTACCGGTGGCGGCGGGAAAACAGCTGCGACCACAAGAAAACAAGAATTGAAAAGAAATAAAGAAAAAAGTTTCTGCGGTGACAGGAGGACGTCCTGCCGGCTCCGCAGAAAAACGAAAACTGAAGAGAGACTGTTGGAAAGGCGGGAAGGCAGCACGCAGGCGCTGAAGGATGCTCCCAAAAGCTTTCTGATTGGACGCTGGGGAGCGTTCCCGCGCAGGCTCCGTCGGTACCAACGTACCCATATGTGAAGACTCATTCCTGCTTGTTCCTGGAGATAACTCTTTTCAAGGTTCTCTCAGTAGTTAGTCAAACAAAAGCATTTCTTACTTCCTTCAGTTGAAACGGCATCAAAAAGAGCTCAGCACTGCTCACAGCTGTTTCTCAAAAGATAATCAGGAAGACTCAGCTTTGCACTGCGTCACACTTCTCCTGAGCTTAGAACATTAACAAGCAAACACAGCTCTCAGGGCTTTGGACACTGAAGGCTTCTCTTTACGGTTGACATCCCTGGCAACCATTCTTAATTGGCAGACTGGCATGCAGAGCAGTCCACGTATGAGACCTCTTCTTCACAAGGTAAATCTGGCTCCCCCAATTCCATTGGTTCACTCTCTGGCTCAGACTCAGATAGCTTACTTGACTGCCTTCTGTTATGGTTAAAGCTGTCTCTGGCAAATACGTAGTGCTCCTTATTAGCTAAGCTTCTGGGACTCATACCTTGAAAACCTGTAGTAGCTATACTTCTTACATGCTCTGGCCACCATCCAGCACGTCCTGTTCTCCAATTAGTGCTTCTGGCTCTTACTGCTCCATTCCTTCTTGAGTAGGCAAAACCTCTGCGCTCTCTCTCTGGTCAGCAGTTGCAGCACTCTCAGGTCTCAGGAGACCTTCCAGTTCCTCTCCATGTGTTCTGCTTGTCCCTCCTCGTCGTCTTCTTGCTGGTCTCTCTGACCTAACTGAGCTAAACTTAAACCCCTCAGGCTCCTGCTCCACCCTCTCCTCTCTCAGGTGAGATAGATCAAACTCCCTCGTGGCAGCTGAGTGATTAGGGAAGGCAGTGACGTAAGGGTTTCTTACCCTGGGCCTGTATTCCCTCTCCTTTCCACCACTAGGGGCACTCTGTTCCTCATTGTAGCCAGGAATTACCTGCTTTCTAGGAGGAAATGGAGTTTTAAGTCCTGGACCTTTTAAAATGGGCCCCTTTATTATGGCAAATTCCTTCTTTTTACCCCTCTCTTCTAGGTCCTGATAAGCTTCCTTATCACAATATATATAGATATATATACAGTATATACATGCAATAAATCGCTAACTTCTGTTTTTGTTTTGGTTTTTTTTAACTCACAGCAAAATGACTTTCTTTTCACTCCCCCCCTCAAGGGGCACGCGAAAAACGCACGAAAAGGGAGCCACCTATCTCCTGCAGCTAGGGCTCAACTCCTGCAGCAGGCCACACAAGAACATGTAGTCGGGACCACAAGGCCGCTGATCTCCCCCGCGGCTGAACCGCCACTGTACTGGACTGCCTCTGCTCGCTGCCCGGAGCTGGTCTCCCAATGACGCTCTCCCTTGCTGCGCTCAGGCGCTTAGGACTTCAGCGTGGCAGAACCGGCAGACAGGGCTCCGCTCGTGCTCTGGCCGGAAATAACCCCTCGGCTCTGCACTGCACCGGGAAACTGTCCTCCCTTCAGCCAACGGCTCAGGCAAGCCTCCTCCTCCTACCCTTCACGAAGGACCGGGCTTCCCCCGAACCCATAGATCCAGGAGAGAAGAGAGTGAAGGAAAGGACAAAAATAAAATCTCTCCCTCCTTAAAGCAACAGTGACCTAAAACGTTACTCTAAAGAAATTAAAAGGATTAAGGGAAAAAAATTAAATCAATATAAATCTAACCCCTACAACACTTCCCTAGGAGTCCTAACCAAATAAAAGAACCCCTAAAGCCTATGTCTCTCCAGTAAGCCCTTCTCAGGCTGCCTTGGAGACTGAGCTAATACTGGAAGCTGGTGGGTGGTGCCAGTGGTATTTATCCAGGGGGCCATCAAATCAGTGATGAGCTCAGTCTCCAAAGCTGCTGGAAGGGGGGCACAACCCAGATGAAAAGGACTAGACTGGAGGGACGATAAGAAATTACTGTTCAGCAGTTATTTCTATTCTGGCTATGCATTTGTCCCTTCACTGTAATTTTTTTACAACATTGGATTTGAAGGAGAAATACTAGCATCATGTGAAAAGAGTTCAGAAGGTGAAATTAGGCCTTACCTGCTAATTGATGTTCCTTGAGTTCCTCCAGTCCAGTCCCGTCCCATCACCTATGAGTTGTTGTCCTCACTAGCAGCTTGGAGACTGAGCATATCAGAAATTCTGACCTCCCCCTAGAAAGACAGCTGGCACCTCCCACCAGCCCTCAGTATCCTATTGACAAAGCAGACTCACAGGAGCACCAAATAAGTAACTTATCATTCCAAATAATTTATAAACTTCTAACCCCAACAGGCAGAAAAAAATATCCCCTCCCCTTGCTGTTTCTCGATCTCTAATACTTAACTCTTTACCTTATATCATTGCTAGTAACGTTTTCTTTTTTTTTATGCCCCGACACTCCTACTGCCATAGACTTACGCGAATATCTGTCTGTGCGCTTTAGACACCTATTCCTCCAAAGACAAGGAATCAGACCCTTTCTTCCAGAGTCGCACTCACCGATAGCCTCCTGATCAACTTCCGGTCCTAATGCAATATCAATGAACTTCTTCAGGTCCGGGAACGCCATTACTCTGCAACTTAATTTATACACCAGGGAGGGTCCAGGACTGGATTGGAGGAACTCAAGGAATATCTATTAGCAGGTAAGGCCTAATTTCACCTTCCTTATCGCAGCTCCAGTCCAGTCCTGTCACCTATTGGATGTATCATAGCAGTATTAACCTTGGGAGGGACCCGCAAGCTGAGCCTGAAGCACCGCTGAACCAAACCAAGCATCTTCTGCTGCCTGAATATCTAGGTAATAATGTTTTACAAAGGTATGCAGAGATGACCATGTCACTGCTTTGCAAATATCTGCTGGAGGAACCAAGTTAGATTCTGCCTACGACACTGCTTGGGCGCATGTTAAATGCACTCTCAGCCCTTTGGATAGCTCCTTCCACCTCAGCAGGTATGCAGAGGAGACACCCTCCTTCACCCACCATGAGATAGAAGCCTTCGATGCTGTTTCCCCCTTGTGTGGGCCTCCAAACAGTACAGCCGATATGATCTGCGAAATGACTCCATCCACTTCAGGTCGTGTCACAATAGCCGACGCACATCCAGATGTTGCAACCGCGGATCTTCTGCCCCTAAAAATACTGGAAGAGCCACTGTTTGATTGAGGTAAAAAACAGACAGAACCTTAGGAAGAAAGGAAGGTACCGGCTGAAGCACGACCTTTTCCCTAGAAATGCACAGGAAAGGGGCTCAACTAACTGGCCTTTGTGTGGTAGCCAGGTTAACTGTTACTTTAAATTAAATATCTCTCCCTGCTCTGTTCCCAGAACGTGCTGCATTTTAAACTTTTTTTCCTGCTCTAGCCTACCTGAGGGACTAACCCCCTCCCCTCCTGCTGAGGGTACAGGACAGGGTACCTTGTAACAGCCCTCTTTTAATAGGTCTTATTTCCCTCCCTCCCTCCCTGACACCCACCCACCCCTGGGGTAATTGTAGCTTTATAGGTACTTACACATCTTAGAGGAAAGGAGCTGCTCTCAGGTGCAGCTCTTCATCCAAACCAGTCATATATTGAGGACCTGAGATTAATTAAGCTTCAGGTGAACAAGGTATATTAGAAGTATTAGATACACTTTTTTTAAAATTTTTATTTAACATTTTCTGAATAACAATATTACAATAAAGAAAACAAAGAAAGAAACTGAATTCAATATATCCAAAAACATAGGAACCACATTACAGCCCACATTACAGGAGAGTGCATTGAAATTAAACCATTAATAAAGAAAATAGGAGCTAAAATAAACTCCACAATTGGGAAACAGTAAATCTCACCAACCTAAACTCATGAAACCTCTTTCTCAGACAAAAATAATTGCAGTTGAGAAACATCAGTATACAGTAGAGTTTGACCCTCAAACGTAAGAATACAACGACAAGGATACTTAAAAAAAAAAAGAAGCTCCCAATGCCAACACACGAGGTTTTAATGCCAGGAATTGCTTGCGCCTAATCTGGGTAACTCTGCCTACATCCGGAAATACCAGAGGTTTTTGGCCACAAAAAGCAATTTCTCGATGCTTAAAATAAGCACGTAAAACAGACAATTGGCTGGATTCAGACCCAAAAGTCACCACAAGAGTGCCACGTTTGGGAATATTATCAACAGAGTCCTGCAAAAAAAGCAGTAAGATCTTGTCCTACAGAAAAATCTAGACTCTGAGGAATCCTGCTCCTTGTCCGAAGAAGATGATCTAACTGACAAATAATACATATGTGAAATATCCAAATCTCCCGTTAATTTCAAAACCTCTACACAGTACTTCTTCAATAAAATTTCAGAAGATAACAACTGTGTAATTGGAAAATTTAAGAAACGCAGGTTTTTGGCCCGAGACTGATTCTCTAAAACCTCCAGTCGAAAGGAAAGAGAAAGAGAGTCACGCAATAAAGCAACCTCATTATCTGAGCAAGACTGGAGTAGAGAGTCAGTCCTGGCCACAAACTTAGAAAAGGAAACCAACTGTTTATCAGTATGCTGCATTTTATCAACAACTTCATGCGTAAATTGACAAAGAGAAGAAACTGTAGAGGTTAAACGAGTATCAATATTAGACAAAACAGACCAAATAGCCTTAAGCGTCACTTCCCCAGTCAGGGGAGTGACACCTATCCCTTCACAGCACTTCGGAAAGACAGGGCGCAGAATTGGAGGGGCACCTTCCGGGGACAAATCCAGTAGTGTAGATGAGAAAGGAGGTGCAAGGAGTGCGGTGACGTCCGTGAATGGGAGCTTAACGAAGCCCCTTCTGGTGACAATACAGCGGGTAGCAGGGAAGTCAGGTGCTTATCCATGGGGCCTATAGTCTTACCTCCCTGCACCTTAACTTCAGATTTAGCAGTTGACTTTGCTTTCCGTTTCCCCATGGCGATGGACCACAGCACCGTAGCTTCTCAGCTCCTCAGGAGCGCCAAAGGGGCGCACAAGGGGCGTGACCTGCCCCTTGAACCACGCCCCTTATACCACGCCACGCAGGCCATGACACGTGGCCGCGTATAGGAGCTGCTGGATTATGTAGAGGCAGGGGGAGGGGTCCTCCACAGCCGGGATCACCCTCCTTGTGCCTGTCCGCTGGCAAAAGTCCAGGCACCTGCTAGCCGCTCCTGCAGCAAGAAAACTCTGGCCGCGTCTGTTCCCCCGAGCCAAGCACTCTCCCTATTAGATACACTTTTATTAGTATAAGCATCTACACCAACCCTTAGTAAGTACAGAATTTAAAGACCTAAACACAAGCTTTAAACTAAGATGCAAACAACAGTCCAGCAGCGAGATGGGGGCTTTCCAGTCTTTTGCATTGAATGTCACATGTATGATTTTCTCCCAGTTGGTGAGAGGTCTTACGTATGCACTAAGTGCAAGGAGCTCTTTGCTCTCAAGGAACAAGTCCATTCTCTAGAGGCTAGAGTAGCAGACCTGGAAGACATAAGAAAGACAGAGAAGTACATGGACAAGACCTAAAGAGATATAGTCTTGAAGTCCCACCTCCAGTCTAGTAGCATCCCTGTTGCCATGGAGGAGAGAGGTCACGTGACAGGAAAGCATCACCCTGGTGTGGCAGGATGTGATCCTGTAACTAGGACCTGTCCTCCAGGTGATGTAAAACCCTCTCGCACTGAGGACGTTACTCCAGGGCCATGTGCCCATGAGGACAGGGTTAGGACAGCTGTTACAGTTGGTGATTCAATCACTAGGCATGTAGATAGCTGGGTGGCTGGTGGACGTGAGAATCGCCTGATAACATGCCTGCCTGGTGCAAAGGTAGCGGACCTCACGCACCGCCTATATAAGAGCTTAGATAGTGCTGGGGAGGAGTCTGCTGTCTTGGTACATGTCAGTACCAATGACATAGGAAAATGTAGTAGGGAGGTTCTCGAGGCTAAATTTAAACTTTTAGGTAGGAAGCTGAAATCCAGAACTTCCAGGGTAGCGTTCTCTGAAATGCTTCCCGTTCCACGTGCAGGACCCAAAAGGCAGGCAGAGCTCCGGAGTCTCAATGCATGGATGAGAAAATGGTGCAAGGATGAGGGTTCTGGATTTGTTAGGAACTGGGGAACATTCTGGCGAAAGAAGGGGCTCTTCCAAAGGGATGGGCTTCACCTTAACTGGGATAGAACCAGACTGCTGGCATTAACCTTTAAAAAGGAGATAGAGAAGCTTTTAAATTAGAAAATAGGGGAAAGTGAGGTTCCAAAAAAGAGTAAAGTAGCCCAAATGCCCTTGAGTATGGTGCAGACAGAGCGTAAAGATTCCAAATTACCCAAGCCTACCAATAGCCAGATTAATATTAATAAAATACAGTCTCTAAAATGCTTGTATGCAAATGCTAGAAGTCTAAACAATAAGATGGGAGAGTTAGAATATATAGCACTAAATGAGAGGTTAGATATGATTGCAATCTCAGAGACATGGTGGAAGGAGGATAACCATTGGGACACTGTGATACCTGGATACAAACTGTATCGTAATGATAGAACTGATCAAATTGGTGGAGGGGTTGCGCTCTATGTTAGAGAGGGCATTGAGTCAGAAAGGATTAAAGTTTTGCAGGAAACAAAATTTGCTGTAGAATCTCTATGGATTGAAGTTCCATGTATGAAGGGGAAGGTGATGGCAGTGGGGGTGTACTATCGACAGCCTGGCCAGAATGAACAAATGGATGATGAAATGCTCAAAGAAATCAAGGAAGCTAACAAAAGTCATAGCACAGTAGTAATAATGGATGATTTCAATTACCCCGGTATCGATTGGGTCAGTGTCACGGCAGGACATGCTAGGGAGATAAAGTTTCTAGATGAAATAAATGACTACTTATTGGAGCAGCTGGTTCATGAACCGACCAGAGGGGAAGCCATAGTGGACCTGGTCCTTAGTGGAACACCAGATCTGATGCATGAAATAAGGGTGTTGAGGCCACTTGGCAATAGTGATCATAGCATGATCGTGTTTGATTTAATTTGTGGAGGAGGGATAATAAAGAAATCCACAGTACTACCTTTTAACTTTCAAAAGGGAGACAATGATAAAATGAGGAATATAGTTACGGAAAAACTAAAAGGAGCGGTTGCAAAGGTTAAAAACTTACATCAAGCTTGGGTGGTGTTTAAAAATACTATCCTGGAAGCCCAGACCAGCTGTATTCCACACATTAAGAAAAGTGGAAGAAAGTCTAAAAATCTGCCAGCATGGTTTAAAGGTGAGGTCAGAGAGGCTGTTGCTGCCAAAAAAGCATCTTTCAGGAAAGGGAAAAAAGAGCCAAACAACGAAAACTGGAAACAGCACAAGCACTGGCAAGTTAAATGCAAAGCATTGATAAGGCAGGCAAAGCGAGAATTTGAGAAGGAACTTGCTATGGAAGCAAAAACATGAAATAAAGACTATTTCAAGTACATTCGTAGCAAAAGGCCTGTAAGAACGTCAATTGGACTGTTAGATGATAGAGGGGTAAAAGGGGCAGTAAGAGGAGACAAGGCTATAGCGGAGAGACTGAATGAATTCTTTGCTTCGGTCCTTACTGAGGAAGATGTAGGGATGTTACCCAAGACTAAAGTAAAGGTGATACTGCAGAGGAATTGAGAGAAATATCGCTACACCAGGAAGATGTATTACAACTATTTAATAAACTGAATAGCAGCAAATCACCTGGACCGGATGGTATACATCCAAGAGTGTTGAAAGAACTGAAATATGAGATTGCAGACCTGCTATTAGTAATCTGTGAACTTTCATTAAAATCATCTGTAATATCTGAAGATTCGAGGATCGCCAATGTAACACCAATTTTTAAAAAGGGTTCCAGGGGTGATCCAGGAAACTACAAACCGGTGAGCCTGACGTCAGTACCGGGAAAAATGGTAGAAACCATCATAAAGAACAAAATTACACAGCATGTAGATAGTCATGGCCTAATGGGAGACAGCCAACATGGCTTTAGACAAGGAAGATCTTGTCTTACTAATCTGATATGTTTTTTTAAAGGTGTGAATAAACAGGTAGACAAAGGTGAGTCGGTTGATATAGTGTATCTGGACTTTCAGAAAGCCTTTGACAAGGTCCCTCATCAGAGACTTTTGGCAAAACTAAAAAGTCATGGGATAGGAGGCAGTGTACTATTGCAGATCGGGAACTGGTTAAAAGATAGAAAGCAGAGGGTAGGGCTAAATGGACAATTTTCCCAATGGAAAAAGGTGAATAGTGGAGTACCCCAGGGATCTGTACTGGGTCCGCTACTTTTTGACATATTCATAAATGACCTGGAAAAGGGAATAACGAGTGAGGTTATCAAATTTGCAGACGACACAAAACTGTTTAAAGTTGTTAAAACCCAGGAGGATTGTGGAAAACTGCAGGAGGATCTGGATAAATTGGAAGACTGGGCATCCAAATGGCAGAAGAAATTTAATGTGGACAAGTGCAAAGTTATGCACCTAGGAAAGAACAACCCACACTATGGTTACACGATGCAAGGTTCCACATTGGGAACCACCACCCAGGAAAAAGATTTAAGAGTCATCGTGGATAACATGTTAAAACCCTCCGCCCAGTGTGCAGCGGCGGCCAAGAAAGCAAATAGAATGCTAGGTATCATAAGGAAAGGAATGGAAAATAAAACAAAGGATATTATAATGCCTCTGTATCGTTCCATGGTACGACCGCACCTTGAATATTTTTTATTTTATTTATTACAGTTTCTTTTATACCGCGCTATTTGAGATCAGTGCGGTTTACAATGAACGTTAAAACTACACATCTCAGTTAGTAATTTGTGCTTACAATAAACAGGTATAATAACTTGGGTATACAATTAAACAAGTTTCTTAACTTAAAGAAGTTTCTTTCTATTGTGTGCAAGTCTGGTCGCCGTATCTTAAAAAGGATATAGCGTTATTAGAAAAGGTACAGAGAAGAGCCACCAAAATGGTAAAGGGGATGGAAGGCTACTCCTATGAAGAGAGGCTACAAAGGTTAGGGCTGTTCAACCTGGAAAAGAGACGGCTGAGGGGAGATATGATAGAGGTCTATAAATTAATGAATGGAGTGGAACGGGTAAACGTAGATCGATTGTTTACGCTATCAGAATATAGAAAGACTAGGGGACATGCAATGAAGCTACAAGGTAAACTATTTAAGACAAATAAGAGAAAATATTTTTTTCACTCAACGTGTAATCAAACTCTGGAATTTGTTACCGGAGGATGTAGTAAAGGCTGTTAGTGTAGCTGGGTTTAAAAAAGGTTTGGACAAGTTCCTGGAGGAAAGGTCCATAAACCATTATTAAAAAGGGACCCAGGATATCAATGCTTGACCCAATACAAGCATTGTGGAACCTGTGTCTCTTGGGGATACTGCTAAGTACATATGACCTAGCTTGGCCACTGTTGGAAACAGGATACTGGGCTTGATGGACCTTGGTCTGAGCCAGTATGGCATAGCTTATGTTCTTATGTCTGAAGTTCCGATATTCTCCTGGCCGAATAGATAACCACTAAAAAGAATGTCTTCAATGTTAGATTTTCAAAGAACACATGCTCATTGGTTCAGAAGGCTCCTTCATTAATGCTGTCAGCACCAGGTTGAGGTCCCAAGGCAGAATCACCGCCCGCACTGGGGGATGAACCTGTTTTACCGCCCGAAGGAAACCAGTAATGTCCGGGTGTGCTGCTAGGGAAGCCCCCTGCATCCGATCACGATAGCAGGCAATGGGGGAGGAGTGGCCTAGTGGTTAGGTCAAGTTACCTCAGGCCGGAAGGTCGGGGGTTCAAATTCCACTAGAGGACAGCAACCTTGGGCCAGAAGGACTGGGGTTTCTAGTCCCACAGGTGCTCCTTGTGGTCTTGGGCAAGCCACTTAATCCTCCATTGTCCATGTTCCCTGTAAAATAGTTATCTCCAAGTTATAATGCCCTGTTTAATGTAATGTCAGTTTGTTCAATGTAAACTACCTTGATATCATGAAAGGTGGTATATAAGAAATGTTAAATAAATAAATTATAAAATAAATGGCCGCCACCTTTACGCGAATAGAGCTGCATGCCAGACCTTTGTCTAACCTCACCTGCAAGAAGGCAAGAATGACGGGCACTGAGGCTGAGAGAGGGCAGTAGCCCTGCTCTGTACATCAGCCCTTGAAGACCCTCCAACTGTATTATATACTGCAAATGCTTGTACTGCTAAGTATCCGTACGATCGAAATCACTGTGTACATCAAACCTCAGTACAAAATGCTCCCCCCAGCATTATTCTAAGCTTTCTATACCTACTCAGCAATGCACACAATGGTTCCCGCTTCGCTGCACCTAACCACTACCCAATTATGATCATACAAGGTCAAGGAAGGAGAGACCACAGCAACAGACACCACTCACCAAATGAGCCCTCCCAGAACTCCCATCCTCGCTTCCTCGCTTGATCCACATACCGCTTCTACGCCCCACGAAATCCAAGCAACCCCAAAACCCACGCAATTTAAAATGTGCCCTCATAAATGCACAGTCCGTCTGTAAAAAGTGGCCAGTCATCCCTGACCTCATATCACACCTTGACCTAGACATGCTACTAGTGACTGAATCATGGCTCAACAGCTCAGACTCAGTCCTCATCAACCATCTCACCCCCCCCCCCCCCCGACTTCTCAATCCACACCTGCCAGAGAGCAGACCGCAGAGGAGGCGGTGCACTCATTCTGGTTAGGACAAACCTCCATTACCAGACAATCAGCTCCACCAGCTCAACTCATCTTAATACAATTACTATAGCTAACAACCATAATACAGTTAACCTGATCTACAGATCTCCCTCCTCATCCACGGCCGATCTGGCAACTATAATTGAATTAGCCTCAAACCCTCAAAACACACGCAAGCCAAATTGGATACTTGGAGACTTTAACCTACCAGCCCTACAAGATACCCACTCCAGAGCTTTCCACGAAGCACTCAGCAACCTGGACTACGAACAAATAGTCGACACCCCCACACACCAAAAAGGAAACACACTAGACCTTATCTTCAGCCCTCGACCTGAGGTCAAACCAGACCATAATTTCAACGTAACCATCTCCCCGGTACCATGGTCTGACCATAATCTAATCAGTTTTCAACTACCTATGCATCAAGACAGAGAACAAACTTCGAAACTAACCGAAAAAGGAGTAGCCCACACCAGACGCTTCAGACCCTTCGACAAAGAGGAGATCATCAAAAATGTCCTTCCCAACATCAGGACTACATCACCAAACCTTGAAGATGTGTTAGCCTCAGGGAATAACAACCTGAATTCCTTTGCACACATACCTATCCAAACTAAGCCACATATCATGGATAAGCAACCAAAAAAGAAAAAACCTGCACGATGGTACACCACCGAACTAAAGACCTCACTGAGAGCGCTGAGGAAACTAGAAAAAAAATGGCGACGAACCCGGTCCCCAACAGACCTGACGTTCTACAACTTCCACCTGCAAGCACATCGGAATCTAATATCCACTAAAATTAAAGAACACCACTCCGAACTGCTAAGCTGTTCCTTGAACAAACCCCATGAATTATTTAATATAGTGAAGAATCTAACAAAGGAACCTTCTTCTTCCCAATCAACCTTGATACACCCTCAAGACTATGCAGACTACATGATAGCCAAAATCAACAACGTTAGCAAAGTTAAGCTATCCTGCCCCACTAAGAATCCACCCAAGCAACTCACCTCCTTCTCGACACCGACGGATACAAGCATCGAGAGCATCATAGCTAACATCAACGCCACCACTGCCCCTAACGACCCTTGTCCAGCTTTCTGGATAAGGACACTGCGTAACGAATTCAGCCCGATAATAGCTAAAATCATTGACCTCTCTTTCTCTTCGGGTCAATTCCCTTCAAGCCTTAAGCAGACATCCATTAGACCCCTCTTGAAGAACTCCAAATTAAACTCCCAGAAGGTGGAATCATACCGACCTATATCGAGTATCCCGCTGCTAGCAAAGATAATTGAGAAGGCTGTCCAACGGCAAATACAGGATCATGTTGACTCTACAGCTCCCCTTGACCCATGCCAACACGGCTTTAGGGAATCCCCAGGTGTTGAAACGCTTCTCACCACACTCATCAACACGCTTATAATCGGGATTGACAATATCAAACAAGGATATGCTTTAATTTTCTTAGACATCGCTGCTGCATTCGATTCTGTAAACCACGAGCAACTCCTAATACGTCTCCATGATAAAGGGATAAGTGAATCAGCATGGCGATGGTGTAAATCTTATCTAACCAACAGATGGCAGCAGGTTCGGACAGGAACCACAACATCCCAACCTTTCCGACAACAGCATGGAGTACCTCAGGCTCGTCTCTCTCTGCCCTCCTATTCAACATTTATATGCAACCCATATGCAAAATAATCCGCTCATGTAACATCTCATGTCTGCTCTACGTGGATGACATGTTACTCTTTACCCCATTCACGAATGAGAATCCGGACTTCTCGCAACTGGTCAAATGCTTTGACGCCATAACCGACTGGCTCCACTCACAGAGCCTCAAGATCAATTTCAACAAGACGGATGTACTATTTATTACTAGAAACCAGTCCTTCTCGCCTCCGCCAACTTTAAAGACAAGAGACGCAGAACTCTCGAGCAGAACCAGCATCCGCTACCCAGGCGTTACTTTAGACCAGCAGCTCAACTTCAAAGCACACTTTAGCAACACCATGTCAGATGGCTGCCTGGGTGAGAATGTTCACAGTCTTGGCAAGTGCATATATCAATATGATTGGCAAGGGATTGTGGGAAATGCAGTCCATTCACACCAGACACAGCCGCTCACAATAATTAGTTGTGCTTGAGTGTAAAGCCAATAAGATATTTATTTATGGGGTTATTTCTCCCAACACAGATATGCTTGGTAGCACATAAAACAGGATACTTGCTTTCAGTGTTAAACTTAAAAAAACAAAATCAGGAAAACAACAGATGAACTTGTCAGGCAATCAAAGCAAAAGAATAAAGACCTGGTTGGTAACAAACTGGTCTTTTCTGTAGGCTTTAGCTAATATTTTCTTAGCAGTGTTTCAAACAACAAGCAAAACCCACAAAGAAGGGAAAAACTGTTCTTTTCAGGTTAACTTCTTATATCTTCACACATAGATTCAGAAGTGATTCCCTCAGAGCTCACAAGCAATTAGGTAAGGCTCAATTGCTAGCAGTTATCCAGCTGAAACCCCTTAGCTGGCTTAATTTCTACTGCATGGCTCAAAATCCTACGCAGGAGCTTTTCTGAGTAGATTAAAGAACAAGTTTGTATTTCTTTGTGATGGTCGTTGTACTTTGTAACAGTAAATTACCAAAGGAGTTTAGACAGAGAGCAATCCATATATTCACAGCCTGTATCTAAGACCGCTCCCCCTTCCTCAACAATCATTGGTTCAATATCATGGATTGGCACAGAGGAATTTCTCAATGGAGCACTTTCAGGAGAATACTTGTTTCCCTGCTGTCTTTCAAGGTTATAGCTAGGGCATAGATCAGTGTTCATACCTGAGCTTCCATTGCTGTTAGAGTTCCTCTCTAAATAGCCTGGCCAGTATGTAGTCCAGTTTTTATGTCCAGCCTTCCAATCCAGATCCCTGGACACTGGATCTCTCTTCACATACCTTCTGGCACGGGTCCTAGGGTCCCTTCCACATGCAGCCGTCTCCCTCACAGGTACCGTCTGGAGATTCCTAGCTCTGCAGCACCATTCCTCTGGCTTTCCCCAGTCCAATGGTGTATGCTGGCCTTTTGAATGTCTCCCAGTATACGTACTGCTCTGGACGCCTTTAGACCTCCCAAATGCTTTTCTCTTCTTTCTTCCAAAGGGTTTCTTGCCCTCTCTGTCCGTCCGGTCTGGCTTCTGCTTCTGATGATCCTCCAGATGATGAAGCTGTCCAAGATGAATCTGAGGATCTCCCAGATGAAACTGAGGATGAGGATCAAGATGAGGATAATTCTCTGTAGAATAAACTCTACCTTTATTCTGTCTAGATGAGTTCTCCACCCTAGCACAGCGCAGCTGTGCTGAATCAGGCCCTGCCCTTTGAGATGAGTGCTTGGGGATTACCTCATAGCCCTCTTGATTGAACACACGTTTCCCCACTTCAGCTCCTCTAATGGCTGTTGGAAACCTGGTGCATTCTGGGACTGGTAGTCTTTTATGGACAAATTCTGTTTTCTTATTTCTACCAGAACTGACAGGTTGCTTGTTCAGAGTCACTTCACCTTTTCTATAGCTCCTTCCTGAGCTATGATAAGCTTCCTTATCACAACCATCAAACAAATCTACCACCATCAAACAAATCTACCACAAAATACGAACTCTACAACATCTTCGACCCCTATTGCAACCTGATGACTTCAGATCAGTTTTTCAGGCACTGGTGACCCCCCACTTTGATTACGCCAATGTTATCCTGCAGGGCTTACGCAAAAGCACCTTAAACCCCCTACAGTTGGCTATGAATGCTGCCGCACGCGTCCTGAGCGGAGCCGCCAGAAGCGATCACATCACCCCAGTCCTTAAGGACTTACACTGGCTACCAATCTACTGCCGGCTATCCTATAAAGTAATCATTATAACCTTCAAGGCCATCAACAAAATAGCCCCCACAGCCATAACGGACCTTGTTCACCCCATGTCAACGAACAGAGCAAGGAGAACATGCACCGCCAATACCCTACAGATACCCAGTGAAATAACAAAATGCACCAAGACAACAAGGAACACAGCCTTCAAGTTCTACGCTCCCAGCTGTTGGAATGCACTCCCAACTACCATCAGAGCCATAACAGATCTTGCCCAATTCAGAAAGGCACTAAAACACCACCTCTTTCTTTTGCACTACTCTCAACCCACCAACCTAACATCACCTATCACACACCCAACTAGGAACTCATGAGTTACTGTCAACGCATGTACATACTGTAGATAAACTGAAATTGATGTACATGTTTCCCCAGTTGAAACCAAGTTTTACTTCCTGTTCTTTGTAAGAGCCTAATAGGAGCCTATTCGGCACAGATCCGTTTTATGTAAACCGTGCTGATTTTTAAGAGTGCGGTATATAAGAACAAAAGATAAATAAATTAAATAAATAAATAAATAAATAAATAAATACAATCTCATTCAGCAGCTCTCAAGGTACTCATACCAACCAATCAGGCTCACCTGCATGATATAACAAAAACACCAAACATCACAGCAAATCAAAACCCTATGCAATCTCCCCCCCCCCCAAAAAAAACAACAACCCACAAGACACATACAGGTCCTAACACTCAATCCAACAAATCCCAAATGTAACTTTTAAGATATACTACTTACCAAACCAACAGAGCCCCACACAAACACCTCACCGGCCAGTAACAAACAAAACCAGCCACACACACTTAAATCCAACACACAACCAATTACCAACCAGCCCCACGAACCAATCACAAAGATCCAAGCCATAGTACCAAACTCCTCCCATCATACTACTACATACCCCATAGTACAGAGACGGTAAAAAAAAAAAATCTCCAAGCAAACAGCACCCAAAACCAATACCAAAGCGGCTGGAGCCTAACCATATCTGCAGGCAGACAGTGCATTCTATCTGGGCATTTAACCCCTCAGGCGATACAGAACCATGACTGTTCCATCAGCGACCTATCGGGTAGCCATGAGTTGCAGAAGATGAGTCCCCACTGAGAGCCTCTGCAAGACCCAAGCACCCAGCGACACCATCACTCCGGTAGTCTGAACACAGAAGAGTCAGAGGGAAGGAAGTACCTACACACCAAAAATATTACAGAGTACTGCCTGTCCGAAGGCACTGTCCCTGCGGGACTCACTCTCCAGGCAGTAATGCGCTACAAACATATGAACTGAAACCCATGTGGTGGCCCTGCAGATTTCCAGCACCAGCACTGAGTGGAGGTTGACTACCGATGTGGCCATAGCCCGCATGTGATGTGCAGTGATCCGGTGCTCAAGGGAGAGGTCTGCTCGCTCATGGGCAAGGGAATTGCAGTCTGCCACCCAAGTGGACAGAGTCTGCTTCGTTACTGGGTCGTATGATACAAAGAGCTGAGGAGCTTTGCAATGGGCCTGAGTCCTCTGCAGATAGAAGGACAGGGCCTGCTTGCAGTCTAGCATATGCAATATGAGTTCCTCCCTGCCGGCGTGGGGCCTTAGGAAAAAGTTGGGAAGGACCACTTCCTGGTTGAGGTAGAAGGGGGATACCACCTTTGGGAGGAATTTGGGGTGTGTGCGGAACACTACCCTGTTCTTATAGAATCTTGCATATGGCAGATCCACCACCAAGGCCTGGAAATCGCTCATTCTCTAAGCAGACGTGATGGCCACCAGGAAAACCACTTTCCAGGAGAGGTATCTCAGATGGCCAGGGACTTGAATGGTGGCTTGGTGAGTTGGGAAAGCAACACATTAAGGTCCCATTCCGCCATCGGAGAGCGTAGAGGGTGCTTCCATAGCAAGAGGCCCCGGAGGAACTGGGAGCTGGTTTGAGAGGGATTTCCCCTCTACAGGATGATGGTGAGAGGCTATGGTGCTCAGGTGTAGCCTCACCGAATTAGAATTTAGGCCGGCATGCGAGAGGTGCAGTAAGTATTGTAGCACTAGTTGCACACGGCAGGAGAAAGGGTTCTCCCTTCTCTCCACACACCAGATGGAGAATCTTCTCCATCTGAAGGCGTATGCCTATCTGGCGGAGGGTTTTCGGGAGGCCGGCAGGATCTCCTCAACTTCTCCTGGGAAGTTGAAAGGAGCCAAGACTATCCTTTCAGCAGCCACGCCGTCAACGCTAGCCAACCCCATGTTGGGATGCAGGAGGGAGCCCTCCTCCTGGGACAGAAGGTCCAGATCCCGACCGAGCGAGACCAGGAGTGCAACCGACAGGGAGAGCAGCAGAGGGAACCAGGGCTGCCAGGCCCATCTGGGGGCGATCAGAATAACCGATGCCCGCTCGCTCTGGATTTTGAAGAGGACCTTGGCCACCAGTGGAGTCAGTGGGAAGGCACAGAGGAGGCCCTCAGACCACAGGATCAGGAAGGCATCTGCTGCTACTCTTCCCAGTTGCAGCTGGCATGAGCAGAAGCGAGGCAGCTGTGTGTTGTTCAGGGAGGCGATCAGGTCCATCTCGGGCCTGCCCCAGAGGTGGAAGAGTCTTTGCGCCACCTCGGGGTGCAGACGCCATTCGTGTGGGCGGAGGACTCTGCTGAGCTTGTCCACCAAGCAATTGTCCTGGCCCGGAAGGTATACTGCTCGTAGAAGCATTCCATGGTGTACTGCAAAGAAGAGGCGAGCCACCGCTTCCTGGCAGAGGGAGTACAAACCCATGCCCCCTTGCTTGTTCACACAGAACATGGCAACCTGGTTGTTCATCTGGATCAGCACAGGATGGTTGCACAAGAGGTGGCGGAACTTTCACAGGGCCAGGAAAATGGCCCTGAGTTCCAGGAGGTTGAACTGCAGGAGTGACTCCTCCTGCGACCAGCTGCCTTGAGCGCGGAGGTCTTCGCAGTGTGCCCCCCAACCCAGAAGGGAGGCATTCATGGTTAGGACCATATGCCTTGCAGGTGCCTGGAATGGCAGCCACTCCTGGAGGTGGTGTAAGGATTGCCACCAGTTGAGGAGGTTTGCCAGTTGGAGGGTAACTCTGACCCTGTCGTACAGCCTGCCCGTGGCTTGAGTCCTCTGGGAGCGGAAACACCACCCTGCCACCCACATGTGCAGGAGGATTAGGGGATGTGACAAACTGTTGAGGCCATGTGGCCCAGTAACCGAAGGAGGCGGCGAGCCAGTACCGACCAGCATGTCTGTACCTTTTCTGCCAGCTGCATGAGGCGATGTGCCCTTTCCTTTGGGAGGAAGGCCTTGACCTGTAGCGTGTCCAGCTAGGCACCTATGAACTCTAGATTTTGGACTGGAAAGAGGTGGGATTTGGGGTAGTTGATGACAAACCCCAGGTGCTGCAGGAGGCAGATTGTTTGCCCTGTGGCCTGGCTGGTCTTGAGGGCCATGCTGCCTCTAGTGAGCCAGTCGTCCAGATAGGGGAAGACGAAGGCCCCTTGTAGGTGCATGTAGGTGGCCACAACCACCAGGCACTTTGAAAGGAACTGGGCGAGGAGGCCAAGCCGAATGGAAGTACCCTGTACTTGTCCTCTCACCATGAACTTTAGGTACTGTCTGTGGGAGGGGTGAATCAGTATGTGGGTATATACATTCTTTAGGTCTAAGGAGCACAGCCAAACTCTCTGGAGGAGGTAGGGAAGCAGAGTTCCAAGGGAGAGCATCTTGAACTTCTCCCTCACCAGAAACTTGTTCAGGTTTCACAGGTCTAGTATGGGTCTGAGGCCTCCAGTTCTTTTGGGGACAAGGAAATACCTTGAGTAGAAACCTTTTCCCCACAGTTGTCTGGGTACAGTCTCTACCGCCTTGTCCCTGAGCAAACCTGTGAGTTCTGACAGGAGCAAGGTCTGATGAAGGAGAGGCCGCTGGAACCTGAGGAGATAGCCCTCCTTTACCACTCGTAAGACCCACTGGTCTGTGGTGACCCCGGCCCACCTGTGGGCAAGAAGCGCCAGGTGGCCCTCTGTGGACTGGGGAGGGTCTCCCGGGGGAGAGGAGGCCCTGCCCAGAGAGTCAAAAGCTCCCCCCAGGTTGGGTGGCAACTGGTGTCTGAGACTTCTGAGCATTTGGCTTCCTTGGTCCATGGCCTTGGTTCTTGGGCTGAAGGCCCTGTTGCTGTTGCCCCAAGAAGGGCTAGTGGTGGCATTGGTGAAAAGACCCCTTCTTCCTCAGGAAGGGTGGTTTCTTCCCCGACAGCTTCTTCCGGGGAAGGGTCATGGTTTTCTTTGACAGCCTTTGCCTGGTTACAACCTTGTTCTCTATCTCAGCTGCCTTGTTGGCCATGGGCTTGCCAAACAAGTTTTCCCTGGTGCAGAGGACATCAAGCAATTTTTCTTGCACCCATTGCTCGAGATTGGAGGTTTGTAACCAGGCCTGGTGCCTGGTCCCGAAGCCGGCTGCTGCTACTCGGGTTGCAGATTCAAAGCCGTCATAGGCGGTGTGGGAGAGGAACTTTGAACAGTCCCAGATCCCGGCGGTCAGGGCTTGAAACCTCTGAAGGGGTTTCCCGGCGAGGCCCGCAGAAAAGTCTGCCAGCTCTTGGATGAGGCCCTTGAGGTACATACCTATGTACAACTCATAGGCCTGTATCCGGCAGCCCAGCATGGATCCCTGGAAGCACTTGCACCCAAGGGCATCGAGGGCTCTGGCTTCCCTGCCCAGGGGGACAAGAGTAGTTCTTATGGCTTTTGAGTTTTTGCAGAGGACTCCACGACCATGGAGTTATGCGGGAGTTGGGACTTCTGGAAGCCCGGGCCTTTCTTTATTATTTATTTCTTTCTTTATTTATTTAACAGCTTTTATATACCGCGCTATTTGTTATCAGTGCGGTTTACATACAACAAGGGTGCACAGTCAGAAAACTGTTCTGTGCTTACATTGTAACAGGAGTTTAAACTTGGACAGTACATTGTAACAGGAGCATAAACTTGGAGTAACAGAGAAACTATAAACATATGTACAAAATATAATTAGATTTGGTTTGTATATACAGTAAGTCTAAAGCGGGCTCAAGATACTTGTGACAGGATGCAGTTTGTAGACATTGGTGGGTGGGTGGGTAGAGGTGGGGCAGATGCTTGAGCAAAGTGAAGTAGGAAAATGTGGTGTTTGATTGCCTTACGGAACTGCATAAGGCCTTTGATGGATCTAGATGGATCTTGATGCAGTAGATAGCGTCGGGGCATCAGCTGACCATCAGCACCGAGGCCAGGGTCTCCCACATCAGCAGGAGCAGCCACTTGAGGATGGGCTGTACCGGCATCATCAGAATCTCCTTTGGAGGGTCTCATTCTGGAGGATCTCCAGTTTTTCGGTGCGCAGGTCCTCCTCTGACTCGGTCATGACCACCACGTCCTTGGGTGGGGAGTGGCGCAGGGGTTCCGGAGGGATGTCTCGGTGTCGAGAGGTCTTGGGGGAGGCCTCAACATCGGTCTTCCAGTTGGAGCTGGAGGGCGTCAAGGATTCCGAGGCCTGGGGCTCTCGTGCCTCGAGGCCTGCCCCTGATGAATCTCGGGTCAGACTTTCAACAACTAGCCGGGGAGGATCCGACGCCCAAAGACCAGGACCAGGACCAGGACCAGGACCTTGATCGGTGCCAAGGGCTTGCTCAAGGCTAGTGGCACTCGAGGCCTGGCTTGATGCCCGGGGATTCCCCTGCAGTCGGGGGCCCAGTTGTCAGGGCAGATGATGTGGACGAACCTGACATCATTGCCTGCTGCAAGGCCAGGATGGCAAAGATATTCTGCTACAGGGCCACCATCCTGGATGATACCAGGAGGCTCTGCAGCTTTTGGCGTAAGCACCGAGGGTCTCGGGCCGATGCCAGCACTCTCATTAGTGCGTCCTCGACAAGGACCGGCCAAGGACTCCATCTTAGAGAATTCACAGCATTCTGCTGCCACAGAGAACTCAAGAGAGGAGGAGGTACCCTCATCATAGCCAGAAAGAGCTACAGATTTAAAACTGTCACTACCAGCACCTCAAGCGAATCCAACACAATCCTCATATCCACCACATCAGCTTCTGCCTCATCTACAGACCCCCCCCCCCCAACTCCACGAAGGATCACCTGTCGGCAATACTGGAATCCATATGTGCAGGTAACACCAAAAACAAGCCACTGATTGCCCTGGGCGATTACAACCTAACCTCCACATCCACCAAAGAAACCAAAGCATTCCTCAAGGCCATGACTTCCCTAAACTACCAGCAGATGGTCGTAGCACCATTGCACTAACATGGAACTACACCCAACACAATCTTCATACCAATACCGCTAGTAAAGCAGAGACAAGCTACCACCCCAATGCACATCCCGGTGCCATGGTCAGATCACCACGTACTCTCCTTCACCCTACTGCTTGAAACCATCACCCAGCAAGCCAGAGATGAAACCAAGCAAAGAAGGTTCAAAGCCCACAACAAGGAGACCTTCATTAAAGAAATAATGCCACAACTAGAACTAGAATTCAGCGACATAGATGAAGCCATAACCAAATGGAACTCAAACCTATCCAAAGCAGCATCAGTGACAAGCAAAGAAAAGGCACACACCCAAAGAACAGCCAACGCACCCTGGTACGCAGGCGAGATCCGAGAGGCAAAACGAACGCTCAGAAGGCTGGAGAGAAAATGGAGATGTACCAAGTCACAAGAAGCAGCACTCAACTACAGGTCTGAACAAGCAGCCTACAACAACCTGATCAACCACCACAAACAGCAATATCACACCAACCTCATACTGAAATCAGCCAACAAACCAAGAGAATTATTCAACGTAGTACAAAATCTCACGAAAGAAACCCCACCACCTACTGGACACCAGTTACACCCCCAAGAATTTGCAAACTACCTGACAACCAAGAACACAAACCCAACAAACAACATGCCCACTAAAGACTACACACCAACGTCGACAACTCACAACCAACCCTTTGAAGAAACCCACCAGACATGGAACGACTTCTCTGTACCAACAATACAGCAAATAGAAAACATTGTGGGCTCCCCCAATAAAACAACCGCTCCAGCAGACCCATGCCCAGTGGAGTGGATCAAAGCATCCAAGAGCCAACTAAGCCACCACCTACACAAAACAGTGCAATAGTCACTCCAACAAGGGCACCTCCCACAGACGCTAAAGCAAGCTACCATACGACCAATCCTTAAAAACTCACTAGACACGTTGGATCCAAAGTCTTACCGTCCAATCTCCAGCCTGCCATTCATCTCCAAAATCATCGAGAAAGCAGTGCAAAGACAACTACAGGACCACGTGGACCTCCATGCCCCACTAGACTTGCATCAACATGGCTTTAAACCACAGCACAATGTGGAGACTCTGCTCACATCCCTCTTCAACAACCTACTGAAGGGGATAGACAACATAAAGAAAGGATTCTTACTAATCTTCCTCGACATCTCTGCTGCCTTTGACACGGTATCACACCCCATACTCCTAAGACAATGTCAAGAAATTGGACTACGCAACACCACCATGAAATGGTTCACCTCCTATCTAAGCAAACACACACAGCAAGTAAAATGCAGGCAGAAGAAATCAACACAGTTTCCCACCACACAAGGAATACCACAGGGATCTGCCTTGTCATTCATACTTTTCAACATCTATATCCAACCCATATGCAATATCAAACACCACAACTTGCAATATCACCTATACGCAGATATCATCATGGTGTACACCCCAATTGACCTGAGCACCCCTGACGTAACAGCAATGACCAACTCCCTCAAACATATGAACACTTGGCTCGCCAACAACCTCAGAGTAAACTTTGATAAAACCAAAGCAATGTTTGTTACCAGGAGCACCACTTTCAACCCACCCCAAGAGATCAACATATTACACAGGACAATTGCAACAAAGCAAGAGGTAAAGTATCTCGGCATCACCATAGACATGAGCATAAACCTACAATCTCACATAAACAAAACTGCAGCGAAAGCATACCACCGTTTAAAGATCATTAGACGACTCAAGCCAATCCTCAGCCAAGAACATTTCCGCACAGTGTGCCAAGCAGTCATCATCCCCATACTGGACTATGGAAACTCATATCAAGGACTCCCCAAGAACGCTCTACACCCACTTTAAATGGTGCAAAACACTGTGGCCCGCATAATCACAGGCATGCCCAAATTCGATCACATAACACCAATTCTCCATCAACTGCACTGGCTACCCATAGCAGCACGGGCAAAATTCAAAGCAACACTAACCATATTCAAGAACCCAAACTACCTTCTCTCTGCCCCCACCTTTATGCTTTGAATATATTTCTATGTATGGCCTGGGGAGTCCTCCCTCCCTAGTGATTTGTTTGTTCACTGTTCCCCTCACTTAATATGAGGACTATAGATGTGTCACTGTTTGGGAGTTACGGTATTTCTTTTCTTGTATATTATCCTGTGGTGCATCTTTTCTGTACAAGTATATTACTTGATTGTTTTGATTGAAAAATTGATAAATAAAAAATTTAAAAAAAAAAAAAAATCGATCATACACCAATGCTCAGCAGAAATTCTACAAACCACAGTAACCAGAGACACTAGCAGCAGACCCAGAAGGACCCAAGGCAGCAACAGACTCCTCACCCCTGCCGGATACCACAAAACGAAGCAATCAACAATCCAGAAGAGCCATCTCATTTTCAGCACCGCACCTTTGGAACACCCTTCCTGAAGAGCACAAGGAGACCTGAAGGACTTCCGAAAATCCTTCAAAACCTATCTGTTCAGGGCCTCTTTTGAACAAGAACCTCAATTTCCACCCTGCCAATAAGACATCTAGCACCATCACCCCTCCTGGGGCAAAACCCCCCAGACTATATGTATGTTTGTCCCCAATGTTAAATGTTTATTTATTTTATTTAGTATACATTTGTATACCGCTACTTCCAACGATCAGCAGCGGTTTGATTACAGATTGGAAATTGTCAAATCATGACAGGAAATTTTTGAGGTATAAACACATTGATTAGACAGGAAAGCACAGCACACAGAGAACTATTTTACAGGGAACATGGGCTATAAATAAATAAAAAACCCCAGACTATATGTATGTTTGTCCCCAATGTTAAATGTTCTACCTTGTCCCCCCCCCCCCTACCATTTTGATTGAAGGATAAGGTGGTATACAAATCTGGATAAATAAATAAATAAGGGGGCGCTGTTCGGAGTCACCCAAGTCCCTCCACGGGACCTTACTGTGTTTCACTAGTGGAACCTCGATTGGCTTCAAGGATGTTTTCTTTTTCTTTACAGGGTCTGGCGTATTTATGAAGGAGCCACTGCCATGGGACTCCGAAGACGCCCGGGCCTCACAGGATGTGTTTGGCTTGGGGCTCAGCGTTGTGGAAGTCAGTGCTGAGTCGGACCGCAGGAACAGCTTCTCCTGCAATTCTGACCATTTCCTGTTGGTTCTTGGAGTCATGGCCTGGCACAGGTTGCAGGTGGTACTGTCATGTTCCAGGCCAAGGCAGTGCAAGCAGCAGTCATGGGTATCTGTAACAGACATGGTCTGACTGCAGCGGTCACACCTTTTGAACCCACCGGGGGACATAGTGGGAGACACCCGGCCGTGGTCGATGACCCCCATGCGAAAAAGGGCGCAAACGCTGGTTGAGGCAAGCCTCGTCAAAAAAGAAGAGAAGAACTGAGGACGGCATCGGGGATGGCACCAGCTCGAGGCGGGAAGAGGAACCAGTACGCAAACTGGGAAAAAACAAAAACTTAAGGAAACTTTTTAGAGGATTTTTCCAGGAAAACAGGACATGCGTCTGTTGGGCTTCGCAGAAAAAAGGAGACTGAGCAAGATGGCACCCTTGGGTGAGAAGGGGACCATGCATGCGTAGTAGCATGTCCCGAATGCTTCCCTTGAAATCTGGGGAAATGTTCCGTGCAGGCTCCGTCGGCGCCGACTTTACCCATATGTGAGGACTGACTTCCTGCTTGTTCCTTAAAAATAGAAAGTGCCCCATGAGCACCACGAACCTTAGAAACTTCTGATGTTTGGGCTGAATAGGGACATGCAAGTATGTTTTCATGAGATCGAGCGAGGTCAAGAACTTGCCTGCATAAACTGCTATTATCACCGAGCGGAGAGTCTCCATGTGAAAGCAGGGCACCCTAAGACAGCGATTTATATGCTTGAGTTCCAAAATGGGGAGGAATGAACTTTTCTTTTTGGGGACCACAAAGTAAATGGAGTATCAACCAAATTAGTACAGGTCTCTGGGCACCTGCACTACTGCCTGCAGATCTAGTAAGCACCTTAGCATGCCCTGCACTGCCTCTAACTTCCGAAGCACCTTGCATGGGAAATTGACAAAAGCATCCCTGAGAGTATGAGCAAACTCTACCACGTAGCCCTCTCTGATGACCTCCCTCTCTGAAGACCTCCAGCACCTACTAGTCGGTAGTGATCGTGGTCCAGGCATCGTAAAAAGTCCCATAGCTGACCCCCCACTGGAACTAGCCCCTCCAGGACCTACCTGGCATCATTGTGTCTTTTTGGTTGCCAAGGGTGCAGATTAAAAACCCCTGTTCCCCCCTCAGAACATGTAGAATGCTTGGCCCCAAGAAGGAGAGCATCCTCACTGATAGGGCACAAACCACACTGCCTGAAAATGCCAAAAGTCCGAGGGTTGACCCTCACCGGACCCGCTGACCGGCTGGGTTTCTGCTTATCCTCCGGGAGCCTGCCTCCTTTGGACTCCTCCAAGTCCTTCACCAACTTCTCCAGATCCTCACCAAACAGCTTCTCCTGAAAGGGCAGCTTACTAAGTCAGGACTTTCAGGAAACATCCACTGCCCAATTCCGCAACCACAGGTAGCGGCGAATGGCCATCACTGAGGCCATGCCTCTGGACAGTCCTCTGATCAAATCATAAAAGGTGTCCAACAGGTAGGTTGCTTGGACTCTAGCTTTGCCGCCTTGGGCAAAAGTGACTGCAAGTCCTCTGCCCCCTCCAATACTGTCTGTGCTCAACACAGACAGGCCCTGGCTACAAAGACCTCACCGAGGCCTGCAACATTAGTGCATTAATCTCAAACATTTGTTTAAGGAGGGTCTCCAACTTTCTATCTTGTACATCCTTAATTGCTGCACCCCCCTTCCCCATCCGCCGGAAAGGTGATCTTTTTTGTGACTGCTGCCACCATGGCATCCACCTTGGGGGAGTGGAACAGCTCCTTATCCTTATCTAGAAGTGGGTAGAGCCTGGCTATTGCTCACATACCTTTCAGAGCTGCCTGAGGCACATCCCATTCATCCTGAATCATCTGCTTAATGACCCAATGCAGCGGAAATACCATCTTTGATTTCCTGACCGCCTGAAACAATGGGTTCTCCATCATCTCTTCCTCCCCTGGATTGTCAATAGTTATATTAAGGTCCTTAGCCGAATGCGTGATCAATGTTGCAAATTCCTCTCTGTAGAAGATGCGCACTATGTGAGGCTCTTCCCCCTGTGGGATCTCATCTTTTTCCAGCTCCACTGCCTTGTCCATGTCCGCCTTCATGCCCTGGTTTTCAGCCACCTCCGAAAGTGCCAATCCCAGATCCTCCCAGGAGTTGTCATATGCGGTATAGTAGGGCCGGGCTACCCTTCCGTCCTCGTTCCCAAACAATTCTCAGCTGGGGTTTGTTTTCTCATCAGACCCTGGGAGCAGACAGATTCTTCATCACCCCGCTGCTTCATGCAAAAGGCCTTATGCATGAGCAGAACAAACTCAGGTGAAAAACCCCCTCAGAATACCTCCACAGGTACCTCCATAGAAATGGACTGCCTGGGGGACCTAGCCCCCCTGCTCCTAGGCTCCAGTACAGGGGGGGAAGGAGCTGGGCTTCCCCTGCCCCCCTGGACTGCGGAGACCAGTCTGCCTGGGGTAGGGGATAACTGGCTCCTCTGGCGGAGACGGATCCATTCTTCCTCACTAAGCCTTCATCCACTGATCTGGCCTCTGCCTGGCAGCCTCAGCAGAAGCCCATGGCCAAAACTGATATCCAACTAGAGCCACACACAATACAATTGGGCCTCACGGGCATACTCCTGTTACAATAGTTTTCCTTTGCTCCAGAGCCACCTCTCAGGCCAGAATAACCCTTGACCTGGGATCAGCCTCTGAATGTTGGGCAAAAACCTACTTAATTAGCCAAATTCTCTAACTCTGCTCAGCCTGCAGGGAAACCCTGTACAAGAGCCTTAGAGAGGGCAGATAAAAATTAAAATAAAAAAAGGATGCAAGCACCCAAAGCATCAGGCCCCTCCTATGAGTCTACCCCACACATGAAAGCCCCTGAACAATGGCAGCAGTTTCCACTCAAAAATTCAGCATTTCCCTGCAGCCCCAAAGTCAGCCATGATCATGGAAGGGCACCATTTCAGAACGCGTGCTAACTTCAGCCTCTGGCAAGCAGGAAGATCCCTCTGCTGGTGCCGCTGCCTACTGCAATCTTTTTCCAGTTGTTGCTCAGCTGACTGCTCTTTATCACTGTTGCCAGGTCTCCCCCCCGAAGGAGTTTTTCTTGCCCGTTCTCTCTGCACTCCGGGTTCAGTTGAACGGTGCCTCTTTTTTTTTTTTAAACTCTTTACCAACTTTACTCCCCCTGCTCCACTAATTATCCATAGGGGCAGATGTTAGCACCTATACCAGTCCTTAGTTGTCCCTTCACAGTGAGTCTCTAACTATGGGGTCACCTCTCTTCAGCTGCTTGGAGAATGAGATACTGAGGGCTGGTGGGAGGTGCCTGCTGTCTTTCTAGAAGGAAGGTCAGAATTTTTGACGTGCTCAGTCTCCAAATTTCTGGTGAGAGGTGACAACCCATAGGTAATGGGAATGGACTGAAGGATAGATAAGAAAAGGCATTTTGGAAAATTGTAGCCAGCATTAATAGCAATGAGGGAGGGGACGCCGATCTATAGTTTGCAAGAGGGCGCCAGAAACCCTAGTACCAGCCCTGAGTGAAACAATTGGCTTCACCATGGATGATAATGGCGTCAGGGGGCAGAGTTACAATCCCTCTCATTAGCAGTCGCTCATCCCACCACCGACACCATGGCAACAACTGGTCATCCTCTCACAGGCAAAGCAGAATTCTCTCCTACAGGTAACCAATGCAGGGCCCAATGGGAAGATGAAGGTGTACATACTACTTTTCTTTGAGCCCATGGACACCTCAGGGTGCGCTCCACACAGGAGCAGAAACGGCAGGGATCCTGCCTTCCACAGGGCCTCTAAATAGCCATTCTGTTTTGTTTTGTTATTTTTTTTAAGAGAGAACACCTAATCGGTTCTGTACTGCATGAGAATTAAAGTGAAGAGGAAAGGGGGCAGGGTTCCTATCTACACAGGGACTTTTCTAAGCTATAAAGAAAGCATTGCTTTCAGAACTGTCACCATATGATATATCTGCATCGCCCCTTGTCAAATGAAGAATATAAGTTCTTTATATAAATAAGTTAAGAAATGTGCTCTTTACAGTTGCCATGCAATTATAAACTTATTTGCACTTCAAAGCAAGGTAGTCATCTCACCTTTTCCAGTTGTCCTAATTTGCTGTACTTCTCTTCTGCAAAGACTAGCTCCATCTCACTCACATCATTATTCAGGATGAAGCAAACTTTGGTCTTGTAGAATTCCGGGTCATCTGTTTCAAAGTACTTAAGGCACAAAAATGGATATTATTAAGGTTGTTTGCAAATTCAGTCCCACTGTTTTTAACCCCAGCTCATTGACAAGGACAATCATTTATTGCATTTGATAAACCACCTTTTGTTTTAGGAATACAGACGGTTTACATTATAGCAGGAAGCCTCTGCTTGCAAATGTGTACATGGCACCATAAAGCGTAGTTACTCACCTATAGTGATCTCCGGGAACAGCAGGAATCAGCCTTCACATATGGGTGACATCAGCAATGAGAGAGCCTGCACGGGAATGCTCCCCAGTGTCCAATAGGAATATTTTTGGGAGCACTCCACTGTGCCTGCATATCTACCTTCCTGCCTCCCCAACTCCTCTCCTCAATTGAGTTTGCAACTGAGAAGAATAAAACAAAGACCCTACAACTCCTAGAGGAGGATGGTGGGTTGTGAAGACTGATTCCTGCTGTTCCCGGCGATCACCGGTAAGCAACCACCCTATCTCCAGGAACAAGCAGGAATACAGTCTTCACATATGGGATTAGCTCCCCGGAAACAGACAGGTATGGGGCTAGAGCAGTACGATCCCCAAGGCCAAAAGACTGCAGCCAAAGAGTCTGGAAGAGTTGTGGACCTTGGACTCTATTCCAGGCAGCGAACCCCCCACCCCTAAAGGTAGTCTGGTTTCTTGTAGAAGACCGGGACAGAGGGTAGGAGTTGAATTTAAGCCCCAAAGAGGTGCTGGATTTCTAGCTTGGCCAAAGACAGTGTCCCAGTGGGAGTCTCTGTCCAGACAATAGTGGGCAGCAAAAGTATTTATTTCTTTAATCAACTGGTTTTAATATACCGTTTATTTTACCAATCAAAACAGTTTACAATGAACAATTAAGTATGGAGGACCAGGTAGCTGCCCAGCAGATCTCTTGAATGGATACTGAATGGAGATTGGCTATGGAGGTTGCCACAGCCATTTTGGCCAGTGACATAACTCTCCAAAGAGTCCTGCCTGTGCATAGGCAAAAGAAATACAATCTGCTATCCATCTAAATAGAGTCCATTTTGTCACTGGGAGGCCTAGGTGACTAGGATCAAAGAAGATAAATAATTGTGAGGATCGTCTGTGATCCCTAGTTCTACTCAAGTAGTAAGCCAGTGCTCGCTTACAGTCTAAAGTGTGCAGTGCTGCTTCTGCTCGAGATGTAAAAGCCCTCAAACATCATCTTTTTCTCATGCATTTTACACATCTAGATATCCCCCTCCCCCTCCCCCACCCTCACAATCTCACACCTCTGCTATATGATTACTAAATCCTACAGTGAATTTAGCAACAACGTAACTTACTAGAAATGTATATAGTTTCCCCCAAGTTTAACCCCATGTTAAATGCCCTGGTTCTTTGTAAACGATGGCCAAATTTAACTGACCAAGTGTTATACTGTTTCAATGTAAACCGCACTGATGACAAAGAGCGCGGTATATAAGAAATGTTAAATAAATAAATAAATGTATGCGGTCTAAGGAAGAAAATCGGTAGGATTCCCGACTGGTTCAGATGGAAGAAGGAGACTACCTTGAGAAGGAAATGAAGATGGATACGCAGAACTATCTTGTCATGGTGGAACCAGGAATAAGGCTGGTCCGTCATCAGAGCCTGCAGCTCACTGATGCGGTGAGCTGACAAGAGGGCAATGAGGAAGAGTACCTTCCATGATAGAAACTTCAGTGAAGTGGTGGCCAAAAGCTCGAAGGGAGGCTTTAGTAATTGCACAAGAATCACAATGAGATCCCAGGCCTCTGGAGGTGGTTTGGAGAGCAAGAGACCCCGCATGAAGCGTGCTACTAAGGGATATGAGGAAATAGGCTGTCTCTGTAGTGGTTTGTGAGAAGCCGCAATGGCACTAAGGTGCACTCTGACTGAGTTAGTTTTAAGACCTGTTAAGGATAGGTGGAGGAGATATTGTAAGAGGAACTCCACCAGGCAAGAAACAAACAGAAACGTGATGGCAGAAAAAGACTACAAGGCCTATCTAGTCTGCCCTTCCATATTAACTACAATAGTCCCCTTTTTATCTTTGTGTTTGTCCCATGCTTTTTTGAATTCAGATAATGTCCTTGTGGCTACCACCTTCATTGGGAGACTAGTCCATGCATTTATCACTCTTTCCATAAAGAAATATTTCCGCATATTACTTCTGAGTCTATCCCCTTTCACACTCATCCTATGTCCCCTTGTAGCAGAGCTTGCCTTCAAATGAAAGAGACCCTCTAATGCATTTATGCCACACAGGTATTTAAGAACATAAGAACATAAGATATGCCATACTGGGTCAGACCAAGGTCCATCAAGCCCAGTATTCTGTTTCCAACAGTGGCCAATCTAGGTCATATTTAAATGTTTCTATCATATTGCCCCATCCCATCTTTCCTCTAAAGTATACATATTAATATCTTTACGTCTGTCCTTATATGCTTCATAACGAAGACCACAAACCATTTTAGTAGTTACCCTCTGCACAGACTCCAACCTTCCTATATCCTTCTCAAGGTGCCATCTTCAGAATTGCACACAATACTCCAAATGAGGTCGCATCAGAGATTTATACAGAGGCATTATCACCTCCCATTTTCTGCTGGCCATTCCTCTCCCTTTGGGGAGCACCAGTGCAAACCTACGCCACTTATATGCATATGATTGTCTGGTAGAGTCTTTGCGTGATGCAAGGAGTATATCCCTGATGTCCTGTGGCAGGTTGAGTTTAGTGAGCACTAGGCCTTCAGCAGCCATGCTGTTAGGCATAGGAAGTGGATGTTGGGATGGAGGAGCGCCCGTTGTCCTGAGAGGAGGTCGGGCACACATCGGGTTGAGTGGATGAGCCTGCGCAAGGCAAAGAAGCAGATGAAACCACGGTTGACAGGGCCAAAAGGGGGCTATAAGGATCATGGAGCCCCTGTTGGCCTGTAGCTTGAACAGTGTCTTGGGAATTAAAGGGATGGGAGGGAATGCATAGAGCAGACCCTGTCCCCAGTGTAGAAGGAAGATATCCGGGGCCTGTCAGTGCAGCGACTGAACCATAATCCATCCAATTCTAAAATCAAACTCAGCTGATAAAAACCATCCCACTCTTACAGACCCATCTCTAGCCTGCCCTTCCTAGCCAAGGTTATCAAAAAGGTAGCACAGCTTCAACTGCAAGATTTCATTGAGCTAAACGTACCACTTGAACAACAGCACAGTTTCAAACCTTATTATAGTGTGGAGGATACTCATACTTCCTTTTATGGACAGGCTCATACGTGGCTTCAACAGCAGCAAACAAGCCTTCATTTTAATATTTTTTAGACATAGCCTCGGTCTTTGACAGCATAAACCCCAGTATACTCATATCAAGACTACAACAGATTGGATTATACGGCACTGTAATACAATGGTTCATTTCATACTTAACCAACCAAACACAACAGGTACGTAATGGCTCGGCTACATCAACAACATTCAAACAAGAACAAGGAATTCCTCAAGGTTCATCACTCTCCGTCCTATTTAATTTATATATACAGCCAATATGCAGCATCTTTAAAAAACAAAAGATGAATTATCACCTCTATGCAGATGATATAATGATGTATCATCCCATAGATGTCACAACCCCTGCCTGCCCACAAATACATTCATGCCTAAATGAAATAATTGATTGGCCACAAATCCACAACTTAAAAATTAACTTTAAAAAAACGGAAGTGTTATACGTATCTCGAAACCAAAACTTCACTCCCCCATCAACATTCCACATAAATAACTTTGAACTGACAGTAAAAAATGAACGTAAATATCTTGGAATCATACTAGATCAGTATCTAAACATGGTCTCTCATATACAAGCCATCACAAAAACCATATACTTCAAACTACAAATGGTGCAACACCTCAGACCCTTACTAGACAGTTCCGATTTCAGAACGGTCTTAACAGGCTCTCATAATGCCCCACCTATATTACTGCAATAGCATCCTACAAGGTCTGCCCGAGAAAACCATCCACCAACTGCAGGTAGCACAAAATCTAGCAGCGCGCATAATTCATAAGGCACACTACTTCGACCATATCACACCTCTTCTTCACAACTTCCACTGGTTGCCTACTGCATCCAGAATAAAATATAAATATATTAAGGGTAGTTACTCACCTGTAACAGGTGATCTCCAGGAACAGCAGGAACTGAGTCTTCACATAAGGGATATCGTCGGCACCGACGGAGCCCACACAGGAACGCTCCCCAGCGTCCTATAGGAAAGCTTTTGGGAGCATCCCAATTCGCCTGCGCTGCTGCTTCCTGCCTTTCCCAACTCTCCCTCTTCAGTTGGGTTTGTAGCTGAGACAAAAAGAGAGAAGAAAAGAGAGAGAGATAGAGATACAACTCCTAGGGAAGGTGGGTGGGTAGTGAAGACTCAATTCCTGCTGTTCCCGGAGATCACCTGTTACAGGTGAGTAACTACGCTATCTCCAGGAACAAGCACGAATGTAGTCTTCAAATATGGGAACTCCCAAGCTTAGAGATGCCAGGGAGATGACCACAGAGAGCAGCTAAACCCAGGCTGAGATGGGTCATGCTTCCTCCCAAAGATCTCTGGTATCGAAACCCGGGACAGGGGGTAGGAGTTGTTCTAAGTTTGGAAGAGATGCTGGAGAACAGCCTGGCCAAACAAGGCATCCCGACGGGAGTCCTTATCCAAGCAGTAATGGGCTGCAAAGTTGTGGACCGAGGACCAAGAGGCTGCTTTGCAGATGTCGTAAATAGACACTGAGCGAAGGTTGGCCATAGAGGCAGCCATTGCTCTAACATTGTGAGCTGTGACATGACCTTCGAGAGAAAGTCCATTACTCTCATAGGTAAAGGATATGCAGTCTGCAATCCACCTGGAGAGTGTTCTCTTGGAAACTGGTAACCCCAGGTGACTGGAATCAAAGGCAACAAAAAGCTGTGAAGCCTTTCTATGCTACCTAGTCCTCTGAAAGTAAAAGACTAAAGCTCTTTTACAATTTAGTGTGAAGATTCCTTTCTGCACTAGAGGCATGAGGCCTAAGGAAGAAGACAGGAAGTTAAACCGACTGGTTCAAATGAAAAGGCAAAACCATCTTTGGCATAAAGCGAGGATGAGTCCTAAGGACCTTTATCATGGTCGAACCTTGTGTAAGGAGGATCAGCCACTAAAGCTTGTAGCTCACTGATGCGTCTTGCAGAAGTGAGGGCAATTAGGAAGATCACTTTCCAAGAAAGAAACTTCAGGGGTGTAGTGGCTAAGGGCTCGAAGGGTGGTTTCATGAGCTGTCCAAGGACAAGATTTAAATCCCATGCCACGGGTGGAGGCTTAATTAAGAGTAGACCTCTCATAAACTGTGCTACAAGTGGCTGAGAGGAGACAGGTTGTCCATCAAAGGGCTTGTGGAAAGCCGCAATGGCACTAAGGTGGACTCTTACTGAATTAGTCTTAAAGTCCAAAAGATGAGAGTTGAAGGAGATATTCCAGTAACGCCGCTACTGGACTGAAAAAGGATTACGTTCCTTCTTTGAACACCAGATAGAGAACCTTTTCCACTTGAAGGCATAGGCACACTTTGTGGAAGGTTTCCTTGAGGCCAAAAGGATATCTTTTACCTGTTGAGAGAGGTTGACATCTTGGAATTCTAAGCTCTCAGCAACCATGCCATCAGGTGTAAAGACTGAGGATTTGGGTGCAAAAGTGTCCCGTTCTCCTGGGACAGAAGATCTGGAGCACATCCCAACTCCAGAGGCCTGGCTTGAGAGAGACATAGAAGCAATGGATACCACGTCTGTCGTGGCCAGTGTGGGGCTATGACGATCATATGGCCCCTGTCTCTCTGAAGTTTGAACAGAGTCTTGGGAATGAGAGGAATGGGTGGGTAGGCATACAGGAAGTCCTGACCCCAGTAGAGGTGGAAAGCATCCATTGCCTGACTGTTCCGAGCCAGAATTCTGAAACAGAATCGGGGAAGTTTGGCAATCTGAGAACTTGCAAATAGGTCTATATCTGGGGTTCCCCAGATTTGAAAGATTCGAGCAATCTGTTCTGAATGAAGAGACCACTCGTGTGGCAGCAGCACTCGACTAAGTTTGTCTGCTAGGAGATTCTGTGTGCCTGGGAGATACACGGCTAGTAGATGAATCTGAAGGCCTCTTCTGAAGGACCAGAGGTGTAGAGCTTTGTTGCACAACGCCTGAGAGCCTGCTCCACCCTGCTTGTTCACATAGAACATGGCTACCTGATTGTCCGTCTGGACAAGAACTGTCTTGTAGCGTGATGGTCCTGAAATACTCGAAGAACGTAGAAAATGGCTCCAAGTTCCAGTAGATTTATGTAAAGGCAAGTCTCCTGCTGGGTCCAGAGACTTTGAGTGGAGAGATTGTCCGTATGAGCCCCCCAACCTGACTTGGACGCATCCATCGTCAAGGTAGCTTGGTGCAGTGGCTGCTGGAAAGGTGACCCTACGAGAAGGTTTTCTAGTGTTTGCCACCACTGAAGGGACGAAATGAGGCGTGCAGAGTTTCTGATTTTGTCCCCCAGATGACCTGACGCCTGTGACCACTGAGAGGCTAGGGTCCACTGGGCTGCTCGCATATGTAGGCAAGCATAGGGGACCACATGTGCAGTGGACGCCATATGCCCCAGCAAATGAAGCATTTCTCGAGCAGTCAGGAAACATTTCATAGCTGCTTGAGAAGCCAGTGGAACTATTCGAGCGCAGCAGAGTTATGGTAGAAAAGCCCTTGACTGCCGTGTGTCTAGAAGAGCCCCTTTGAACTCTAGAGACTGTGTAGGGGTGAGCTGGGATTTTGGGATATTTATGACCAATCCCAAATATTGCAGGATTTGCATTGTGCAGGAAAGAGCAGAGCTGGCCTCTGGAGCTATTGATGAAGCTGCATTGTGCAGGAAAGAGCAGAGCTGGCCTCTGGAGCTGTTGATGAAGTTGCATCATGCAGGAAAGAGCAGAGCAGGCCTCTGGAGCGGTTGATGAAGTTGCATCATGCAGGAAAGAGCAGAGCAGGCCTCTGGAGCGGTTGATGAAGTTGCATCGTGCAGGAAAGAGCAGAGCTGGCCTCTGGAGCTATTGATAAAGTTGCATCATGCAGGAAAGAGCAGTGCAGGAAAGAGCAGAGCAGGCCTCTGGAGCTATTGATGAAGTTGCATCGTGCAGGAAAGAGCAGAACTGGCCTCTGGAGCTATTGATGAAGTTGCATCGTGCAGGAAAGAGCAGAGCTGGCTTCTGGAGCTGGTGATGCTCGGATCAGCCAGTCTAAGTAGGGGAAGACAAATATCCCTAGAGTCCTTAGAAATGCTGCTACTACTGCTATTTAACAGTTTTTATATACCGTCTTTCTGCGAATCAAGACGGTTTACAGATAACATAACAATGCAGTGTGTTTCAACTGTTTACATTGAAAATGGATATGTATAAGTATAACAACAGAACTTTTTACAATGATCAACTATTTACATGGATTTGCATTATTATAATATCAACTATTTACATCGCTTTGTACAGGTTACAGAGGGGTTGTTAGAAAGTGAGGTGTGTCGGATAGGGAGGGGAATTGGATTCGAGGGTGGGTTGTCGGGTGTGGGCTATGGTGGTAGGGAAAAATGTTCTTGGAAGAGGTGTGTTTTTAGTTTCTTCCGGAACTCGCTGTGATCTGAGCAGTTCCTTAGTTCATATGGAAGGGCATTCCATAGAGAAGGGGCATAGAGGAAGAAAGGCGGTTGCAGGTAGTTTACTTGCTGTGTCTTTTGGAGGTTGGGATGGTAAGGAGATTTTTGGTGAAGGTACGGCGTGTTCTGTTGTTGTTGGAGTTAGATAGGAGTGAGGAGAGGCATGGTGCTGATTCATTGGAGATGATTTTGTGTGTGAGGGTGATAACTTTGAATTTAACTCGGAGTTGGATGGGAAGCCAGTGGAGATCATAGAGGATTGGTGTGATGTGTGATCGTCTAGGGTTGTTTGTGATGAGACGGGCTATAGTGTTCTGGGCCATTTGAATAGGGTGCATGCTGGTTTTAGGGAAGCCCTGGTAGATAAGGTTGCAGTAATCGAGGGAGGGGATTGTGAGTGCCTGGCAGACAGTACGGAAGGAGTCAGGATTCAGGAGAGGTTGGAGGTTCCGAAGGGTACGTAGTTTTGCATAAATTGTATTAGCTGTCTTCTTTATTTGTTCAGTGAATGTGAGGTTCTGGTCGAGTATGATTCCTAGGTATTTTACTTGTTTTTTTAAGGTAAGGGTGAGGTCACTGAGAGTAAGGGTTGTTGGTGGGGTATATGATGTATTGGTAAATACTTGTACAGCTTCTGTTTTAGATTGGTTAATTAGGAGGTTGTGCTTTAGGAGCCATGTTTTTAGGTTTGTAAGGCAATTGCTATGCATTTTGTGAAGACTCTTGGGGCGGAAGCCAGGCCAAAGGGTAGAACTCTGTACTAGTAATGTCTTCCCTGAAAGAGGAATCAAAGAAACCTCCTGTGTTCTGCATGAATAAGGATATGTGTATATGCATCTTTTAGATCTAGAGAACACAGCCAATCCTGACTCTGAATGTAAGGGAGAAGTGTTCCGAGAGAGATAATTTTGAATTTCTCTCGGAACAGATACTTGTTTAACTCCCTGAGGTCCAGTATGTGCCTGCACCCTCCCGTTTTCTTTGGTATAAGGAAGTATGGGGAGTAAAAGCACAGGCCTTGTTGAGAAAGAGGTATCTTTATCTTTATTTCTAAACTTTATATACCGCTTTGGCCAAGGCATAAAAGCGGTTTACAATAAATAAAATAGTAACTACGCTACCTAACTAGAAAAGGAACGCCAAATAAAAATAGGAAAGAGGGAGAAGGACAGTGTAAGACTGACAGTAGACAAACCAAACACAACTGACAAAACTCAAGGAGGCAGTGGGAGGGAGGTCAAAAGCTTTCAGAAACAAGTAGGTCTTCAGTAATTCTTTGAACTTTAGATAGGAAGATTCAAGGTGGAGAGTGGATGGTAAAGCATTCCAAAGCATGGGTCTGAGAAAAAAGAATGCTGCGTGATGGGTTTGTTCCAAATGTGCTTGAGACGGAGAAGGCAGGGACAGACGGTTAGCATGTACAGAGCTGACGATAAGGAGTATGGAGAGAAATGAGAGTAGATAAATATAAAGGAGTGGATGTATAAATGACCTTGTGCGTTAGGATAAGGAATTTATATTGAAATCTGAAGCGGAGTGGTAACCAATGAAGACGGCAAAGGATGGGGGTGACATGATCAAAGCGACGAGCTGATGCAATAAGGCGAGCTGCAGTGTTTTGTATAAGTTGTAGACGCTGTAGTTGGTAAGCTGGAAGGTTAGCCAGCAGGATATTACAGTAGTCCAGCCTGCTGATAACTAATGCCAACGTCAGGGTGACCAGGGAGCTAGTGGGAAGGAGGGAGCGGACGGCTTTAATTTGGCGTAGTATTGCAAAAGAGCACCGTGTAATGGCAGAGATATGACTATGAAAGGAAAGGGAAGAATCCAGGATAACCCCCAGATACCGAAAGGAAGTAACAAGTGGAATGGAGACATGGTTAATATGAGGGGCCACTGATGGACAAGGCCCACTTAAGGAGACCCACATTGCAGTGGACTTTAAGGGATTCAGATGAAGCAAGTTCGAAAAAAAGCCAGGAAGAAATATGGTTAAGACATTGATTGAACTGTGAAATATCTGGGAGAATAGGTGAAGTGTGAAACAGAAGAATAATGTCATCTGCATAAATATATGTTGAGACCGGATATTGCTGGAGCAAGAGGAGCAGAGGAGAGAGAAAAATATTAAATAAGGGAGAAAGAACAGAGCACTGTGGCACACCACAGACAAGAGGGAAAGAGGAGGAGGACTGATTATTAGAATGTACGGTAAAGGAACGGGCTGTAAGAAAAGAACGGAACCACCGCCACACAGTGCCACGCAGCCCAAAATCATAAAGGCGAGCAAGAAGTGCTTGATGATCAATGAGGTCGAATGCTGCTGACAGGTCAAGTGAAACAATAAGAGTGATGTCCCCACGGTCATGGGCGACGTGAAGCTCATTCAAGAGGGCCAGAAGAACGGTACCTCCTCTATCGCTCCCTGAGCAAGGAGTGAGGTGACCTCTTGACACAAGAGAGTGGTGAGGGGGGGGGGGCTGAGAACTGAACTCTCTTGGAGTGGAGGAAGAGGGCATACTGTGGAAGTGAAGTTTGTACCCCTCTGTCACTATGGAGAGGGTCCAATGCTCTGATGTTATCTGCTGCCACCTCTTGGCAAACACACACAGTCTGCCTGGCATGTTGAGAGGCTCTGGTATTTTTAGAGGAAGGATGACTAGATTCCCTAAGAAGGAGTCAAAGACCTTGCGGAGGCTGTGTCTGCTGAGCTGGTTGAGCTCTGGGGACTTGAGCCTTTCTTTGTTGTTTCGGCTGCTGCTGCCCCTTCTGGGGAGTATGGATTGGGCAGTGGACAGTATGGGGGTAAGAAGGATAGAATTTCTTTTTCTTGTTGAAAAAGGGTTTCTTAACTGTCTTTTTCTTAGCTGGGTTGGCAGTGATCCTGGATAGTCTATTTAAGGTAGTGTTCTTGGACTCAAGCTGAGAAGCTTTATCCTGCCAGTCCTTGCCAAAGAGGTTTTCTCCCATGCAAGGAATATTCCCCAGCTTATCTTGCACCCACTGCTCTAAATCAGATGCTTGTAACCAAGCAATCCGATGTGCACTGATAGAAATAGCAGAGGTCCTGATAATGCATTTGAAACAATCAAAGGTTGCCCTGTTCATGAACTTAGAAACATTTTGGGCATGCTTAACCAGAGAAAGGAAATCGGCTCTCTTGTCATCGGGGAGAAGAGGAGCTACTATTTCAAAATCTTTAGTAACCTTCCGAAGAAACATACCCATGTAGCGTATGTATGAACTTATTCTGGCCGATAGCATAGAGGCCTGAAAACATCGATAACCAAAGGCATTGAGAGTCCTCGCCTCACGGCCAGAGGATTAGAGGAATGTGTCTTGGCACTTTTGATCCGGCGCATCGCCGATTCCACAACCATGGAATGGTATGGTAACTGCACTTTTTGGAATCCAGGACACTGTGGTACCCGGTACATTGTATTGAGCCTTCAAGAATGTGGAGACACTGTTAACGGTGTTTCCCACATTCTAAGCATGAGATCATGCAAAATCTGGTGTATGGGAAGGGTTGCAGCCTCCTTAGGATACTGAAGTATTTCAAGTTCTTCAGCTCTTGGTTCCTTCTCGGGGGTCACGGTGATCAAGAGGCCCTGAGCTACATCCTGTATAAAGTCTTGAAAAGACATGTCCTCAGTAGGAGACATCAGACGTTGCGATGAAGGAGAAGGATCCTCCGGAACAACCGCTCCGGTACCGATGGAGTCATCAGAATCTGAAGAATCGAAGTATCAACAGGCCGGGTGCTCTCATACTGCCTGTTGACGGTACTGATCGAAGTCAGCATCGGAATGCCTCGATACCGGACTCTCTATGCCAGACACCGATTCTAGGACCGGCATGTGTGGTAGTGTGCAGAGCGGTGCAACGGTAGATGCAAATACATCCGGTATCGGTACCGATGGCTGTAGAACCAATTGTAGTGGCTTTAGCGGTACGGAGGCTGCTAACAAGGCCACAAGACTGCGCTCAATGCCTAGGATACGTTGATCCATGAAGCCTGCTGATGTCTGGGTGTCTGTACCGGTGGAGCGAGCCATGACCCCAGAACATGGCACCAAGAGCTCTCCGGAGGAGAACTTCTTGGGACCCCGTTAATGCTTTAGAGGCAAGGACCTCCCGCCGGGGTTGTTTGGCCGGTGTATTCTCCTTGAGGGCAATGCTAGAAGCATCTTGATGCTTAGGAGGAGATCTACCCTTTGAGGACCGACCGGTCTTTGAAGATGATCTGGGTTTGGTTACCTGAGATCCATGGGAGGAAGATGAAGCCCTGGACGATGTCGATGCAACAGACATTGCATCCAAGGCAAAAAGGGTGCCTAGTTTTGCAGCTCTATTCTGCAGGCCCCTCTTAGTCATATTTCTGCAGAGGAGACCCTCTGATGGAGATTGGTCTGGGCCCAAACATTTAAGACACTAGTCATGGGTGTCAGTAGCAGAAATGGTACCGCCACATTTTGAACATTTTTTGAAACCACTAGTTGGTTTCTCCATTTTGAAAGAAAACAGGGTCTAGTGCCCAAAATGGCACTGAAGCACCAAGAGGGGACAGACCCTCAAGAAAAAGCTTTTTTTTTTTTTTTGAAGAAAGAAGAAGAAAATAAAGAAGACACCGGTGGTACCAGTGTAGGCGTCAATGGAAAGGCAGACGCAATCACACAAAAAAGAAAATTTTCTGCAGTGACAGGAGTTGCTGCCTGTCGGCTCCACGGAAAACAAAAAACTGAAGAGGGAGAGTTGGGAAAGGCAGGAAGGCAGCAGTACAGGCGCAGTGGGATGCTCCCAAAAGCTTTCCGAAAGGACGCTGGGGAGCGTTCCTGCATGGGCTCCATCAGTACCGATGATACTCCATATGTGAATACTACATTCCTGCTTGTTCCTGGAGATCGGTAGTGTTCAAATTACACAATAAAATATCTCCATCACACTTTAATTGCCTCATCAGCCTATCCGAAAACATAAGAACCAGAAGAAACCACTCACAAAATACATATACAATGCCTACTCACATTCCAAACACCCATCACACCATCAGCACTAGAGCCTTTATATACATTGCTCCAGCACTCTGGAATGAGCTCCCAGACAATTTAAGAGCAATAAAGGACTTACAATCATTCCGAAAAGAGCTCAAAACCCATCTATTTATCGAATATTATGGTGCCTCCTCCGACAGTCAACAACAATATATTTTATTTTATTTATTTATTTAGCAAGTATTTGTATCCCGCTCCTTCCAGCGATCAGAAGCGGGTAGGATTACATTGAGAAACTGCCGAATCAAGGCAGGTACAATTTTTGTATACATACAGATTGGTTATAGAAGCAGACCACACAGGGGTTAACAATTCTTAGTTATGGGGGAAATCATTTACAGAACACACAGAGTTAACGTTTCTTAGTTATAGAGGAAGTCATTTACATATGTACATGTAATCCTTTACATATATACATTCATACAAGATAGGCTTCCTGTGTTGCATATGTGGGATTAGTTATAGGGGAGGTCATTTACATATGTACATATAATCCTTTACATATATACATTCATACGAGATAGGCTAGCTTTTTTCTAAAGTCTGTCAGGTCATTGCTAGCTCGTAGCACTGGTGGGAGTTGGTTCCATAGTGTTGGTGCTACATATGAAAAAGCCCTGTTGCTGGTGCTGGCTTTGGTAGATCTAAAATCAGGTGGTGTGTGGAGGATGTTGGCGTTGGTGGTTTGTCTGCTTCTGGTAGGAGGTTGTAAACTGACTAGGGTGGTGAGGAAGGATGGTGCTAAGTTGTGGATGAGTTTGAAAGTAGTTGTCAAAATTTTGTATTTTGTACGAGCTGCTATGGGTAACCAGTGTAATTGAATTAGTACTGGTGTGATGTGGTCACTTATATTTTTCTTCATAATGACCCTGGCAGCTGCGTTTTGTGCCATTTGCAGTATGTTCAGAGTTTTCTTAGGTAGACCTTGAAGGATGGCGTTGCAGTAGTCAAAATGTGGCATGATGAGTGCTTGAGCCACGGTTCTGAAGTCTTGGGGGTCAATGATGTTTCGAATGGGTTGAAGAACTCGCAGTTTGTGGAAAACTGCTCTGTTGGTCTTTCAAAGGTGTTTCTCCATTTTTAGGTCACAGTCGAATGTGACTCCCAGATACTTTATTTCATTTTTTGTTTGATAAGTGTTGTTGCATAGTGTTATTGAAGAGGGTGGGACAAAATTCGGTGCTTTGGAGATATACATTACTTCGGTTTTCTTGTGGTTAATTGACATGCTGCTTTGTTGTAACCAGTCTTGCATCTCCCCTATGCAAGTCTCAAGTGGGTTGTAGTCTGGGTTTTGAGAGTCGAGTTGTGAGTATAGCATAATGTCATCGGCATAGATGTGGTAATTGATTTTGTGCCGTGTAAAAATTTTGCAAAGTGGTTGCATATATATGTTGAATGCTGAGAGTGCAGAGAGTGCAGAGCCTTGCGGGATTCCTTGTGTTTGGGAGAATGATTCTGCTATTTCGCCGTTGAATTGAACCTGTTGCGTTCGGTTTGAGATGTATGACGAGAACCATTTTATTGGGGTACCTGATATTCCTATTGATTTTATCCTGTTTATGAGGGTTCCATGGTTAACTGTATCAAAGGCAGCTGAGATGTCAATGAATACAAGTATATACATTTTCTTTTTGTTTTCAAGGCCTTTAAGGAGGTTGTTAAGTAGAACTAGTAAAAGTGTTTCTACTCCATGATGTTGTCTGAAGCCATATTGCTGGTCATCTAGAGGAGCACTGTCGATCAGGTGGTCTTGGAGTTGTAGAAGGACCGCCTTTTCAATGATCTTTGCCAGGAATGAAATACTTGATATGGGGCGGTCGGAAGCTGGGTCTTCCCTGTTGAGTGTATTGTTTTTTAGAATTGGTCTTATAACTGATTTCTTTAGTTCAGAGGGCATGATTCCTTGTTGTAGAGATTGGTTGACTATGTGTGAGATGTGTGGTGTTATGTGTTGTTTAACCGCCTTGATCCAGGTTGCAGGGCAGGGATCTAGTGGGGAGGTGGTGCTGTTTATGCTTGTGATAATGGTTGCAATTTGTTGGGTACCGATTTTATGGAAGTGATTCCATAGCTGTTTTTGTGTTATGATGGTTTCACAGTTGTTTAGAGGAGTTTGTGAGGTTGGGCCTAGGGGGGGTGTGGGACTCGGGGCCGTCAGTTTGGTTGCGTAATGGGATGCCAATGCTTGGGCCTTGATGGAGTTGTTGAGGCTGTCGTTCTGGTCTGTTTTGGTTAATGATTTGACTAATTCGAATAACTCTCATGGACGGTTTATCGCCTTGTTTAGGAGGTTGGTGTGGTGTACCTTCTTGGCGTTGTTTACATCGTCTTTGTATTTTGCAAGAAGGGTCATGTATTTGGCTTTGAGCTCGGTGGATTTGATTTGTCTCCACTTTCTCTCTGTTTTCCGGAGTTCCCTCTTTGATTTTATTAGAGTTTCTGTGTACCAGGGTTCCGAGTTGCGCTTACGTGAGGTAGCTGAGAGTTTTGATGTTGGGTTAGATGCACTTTGAATGCTTGCATTCCACTTGTTCGTTAGTTCATCGAGGTCTGTGTTATCAAGGTCTATGTGGGATGAGATGGCGTTTATGAGGTGTTCTTCGTTTAGTTTGCTGAACTTCCTGATTGGATTGGGCATTCTCATTTCCTTTGCGTTTTTGGGTGGGCATTGTAATTTAATCTTGCAATTGATTTGGTGGTGGTCAGACCAAGTTACTTGGGTTATATTTATTCTAGGTGCCTCGTTGTTTGGTTGCAGGTTACTAGGTGTGAAAATCATGTCTAGGGTATTTCCTTTATCGTGGGTGGGGTCGTTCACTATTTGTTGGAAGCCTAGTTGGTCCATGGCTTCAAAGAAGGACTCTGTGTGGGTTGTGGGAATTGTCGCTAGGTTCAAATCTCCCAGAATGATTTGGAATTTTTTACTTTTAGTGGAGGTGATGTTTTCTAGTGCTGTATCTAGTGCTTCGTGCTGAGGTGAGGGGGGTCTGTAGATTAGGCAGATGGATAATGCTGTGTTCTCAACTTTGAGTAAGTCGAGATCGGGGTTAGTGATCATGGATGTGTTAGTAAGTTGTAGGTTGGTTTTGGCTGCTATGAGGACTCCGCCTCCTCTTTTGTTAGTGCGTGGGCAGTTGTAGAATTTGTAGCCGGGTTTCTGTATTTGATTTAGTGTTGCAGGGTCAGTGTCAGTGAGCCATGTTTCTGTTATGCATAGGATGTCTGGTTGTTCATCAGAAAGGATGTTGTGGATGATATGTGATGATAACCTAAATAGCTATTATGTCTCCCCTATCTACATCAACCTGTAGACAAGCGAGTCCTATTACCTTCCTGTCCCACATCAATGCCCCCTGGCCCACCCAATTGTACATAGTTAATGTATTATAGTTATGTTATAAGCTTTGTTAGTTATGTAAGTTGATCATTGTTCAAAGTAAAGTTCATTGTTATGTTATATGTAAACCACCACTGACCTCTGGAAGAAACTGTATATAAAAGCTTTTTAAATAAATAAATAAACCCTGGAGAAGAAGAGAGGAAGCTATGTGTTTTGCTGAGTGGCAAAAAGATTTATGAGTGGGGTTCCCCACATCTGGAAGATCCGAGAAGCCATCTCCTGATGCAAGGTCCATTTGTGAAGATGAAGGGTACGGCTTAGCTTGTTTGTAAGGATGCTGAATTTGCCCGGGAGGTACACTGTTCTGAGATGAATGTGGTATGAGATGGCAATGGACCACAGGTGAAGCGCTTCCTCTCAGAGTGGATGGGACCCCATCCTTCCTTGCTTGTTCATGTAGAACATGGCAACTTCATTGTCTGTTCTAACTAGAACAGGTTGTCCCGATAGTTGGAGTTGAAAAACTCGAAGGGGATTTGTTAATGCTCACAGTTCCAGCAAGTTGATCTGCATGGCAGACTCCTGTTGTGTCCATAACCCTGTGTGGTTAAGTCATTCAGATGTACTCCCAAACCCAGCTTGAAAGCATCCATCGTCAGGGTGCATCGCAGTGGAGGCATCTGAAAAGGTGACCCTACGAGTAGGTTTTGAGGGGACCACCACCAACAAAGGGACTTCAATAGTTGAGGGGTGATGTGAATCTTGTCTGAGTCAGCCCATTGCTTGTGTCTTTTGGGAAGAAAGAGTCCACTGTGCTTGTCGCATGTGTAATTGGGCATAGGGGACCACATGGACTGTAAAGGCCATGTAACCAAAGAGCCGTAGCATCTCATGAGCTGTGATGTGCCTCTGCTTTTGCACTTGTTCTGCCAGCTCGATGAGGTGGGCACAGCGATCCTGTGGAAGGAATGCCTGGGCCTGTTGGGTATCTAAGAACGCTCCTATGAACTCCAGTTGTTGGGTTGGAACGAGGTGAGACTTTGGGAAGTTTATGACAAAGCCGAGGTGATGGAGCACCATGATGGTGCGATGAACGGAGTGTGTTACTTCCTGACGGGAGTCTCCCCTAATCAGCAAGTCTAAGTAAAGGAAGACGAATATGCCCAAGGTGCGAAGATAGATAGTGACTATTGCTATGCATTTTGTAAAGACTCTTGGGGTAGAGGCTAGACAGAAGGGGAGAACCCGGTATTGATAATAGCGCCCCTGAAACATGAAGTGCAGATACTGTCTGTGCAAAGGATGTATCAGTATATGCCATGTACGCCTCTTTGAAGTCAAGAGAACATAGCCAATTGTGTCTCTGGAGGTATGGTAGAAGAGCTCCTATGCAAATCATTTTGAATTTTTTCGAACCAGAAACTTGTTTAGGTTTCTGAGATCTAAGATGGGCCTGAATTCTCCTGTTTTCTTTGGAATGAGAAAATATGCAGAGTAGAAGCCCATCTTTTCTTAAGTGGGAAGAACTCTTTCTATGGCACCTTGGAACAACAGGGTGGTCACCTCTTCTCTTGAAAGATCTTTGAAGGGGAAGCTTGTGGAGGGTAAGATTTTGAAATGAAGCTGATAACCCCTTTGGACAATCTGGAGTGTCCACTGCTCTGATGTTATGAGGTGCTACCTGTGGGCATAATAGCATAAATAAATAAATAAATAATAGCAAATTCTTCCTGCTATGTGGAGGAGCTGGGGACCCTCTAGAGGCAGATTGACAATGCTCTCCAGGAAAGTTAAAAACCAGATGCAGGTTCTGACTGTGCGGCTAGTTGAGACCTAGGAGCCTAAGGCTTCTTGGGCTGGCGAGGGCCCTGCTGTTTCTTCTGTGAAAGTTGTTGTTGATAGGCAGCAGAAGGCAGGTAAGAAAGAGTAGTTACTCACCTGTAATAGGTGTTCTCCAGGAGCAGCAGGAATCAGTCCTCACATATGGGTGACGTCAGCACCGACGGAGCCCCCGTGCGGAGCATTTCCCCAGCTTTCATCGAAAGCCTTTGGGAATGCAGCGCGCATGCGTGGTCCCCTTCCCGCCGAAGGGTGCCATCTTGCTCAGCCTGATGACATAGCTAAAAGACAGCAAAAATAGCAAAAAGAAATCATATGACTGCAGCTCCAAGGGTAGGAGGGAGGGTTGTGAGGACTGATTCCTGCTGCTCCTGGAGAACACCTGTTACAGGTGAGTAACTACTCTTTCTCCAGGACCAAGCAGGAAGTCAGACCTCACATATGGGACTCCATAGCTTAGGGCTACCAGAGGCCCCAAACTGAAAAATAAGCTCCCTCTAGAGCTTCAGCATGCAAGAACAGAATCTTCTCTGACAACGCCCCCAAAGGTAGCCCAACACCAGGGCCGGAGGGTAGGAGTTGCCTAGACCCCAAAGAGATTATGGAGTACCGCTTGCCCGAAAGCACTGTCCCTGCGGGACTCCCTCTCAAGGCAGTAGTGGACGGCAAAAGTCTGGCTTGAAGACCAAGTAGCGGCTCGGCAGATGTCTGCCAACGGAACAGAGCGGAGATGAGCCACTGACGCAGCCTTTGCCCTGACACAGTGAGCCATAACTCGACCCTGCATCGAGAGGCTCGCTGCCCTGTAAGCCCAGGCCATGCAGTCAGCTACCCATATGGACAAAGTACGCTTGGAGACAGCCAACCCCAACTTATTGGGGTCATAAGAGACGAAGAGCTGAACCGCCCTCCGGTGCTCCCGCGTACGGTCAAGGTAGAAGGACAATGCCCTCCTACAGTCCAGGGTACGCAAGACCATCTCAGCCTGGCTAGCATGAGGCCTGGGAAAGAAAGTCGGAAGAACCACCTCCTGATTGAGGTGGAAGGAGGAGACAACCTTTGGAAGGAACTTAGGGTGAGTCCGTAAGACTACCCTGTTCCTATAGAACCTAGTATAAGGTGCTTCTGAAACTAGGGCCTGAAGCTCACTCACTCGCCTAGCTGAGGTAAGGGCTACCAGAAAGAGCGTTTTCCAGGACAGAAAACACAGAGGGCAAGTAGCCATAGGTTCAAATGGTGGGCAAGTAAGCCGTTGCAAGACCACATTTAAATCCCATTCAGTGGCAGGTGGACACACTGGAGGCTTAAGCAAAAGCAGGCCTCCGAGGAAGTGAGCCACCAAAGGATGGCTGGAAAGAGACTGACCCTCCACCTGTGAGTGGTGTGCTGAAAAAGCACTAAGATGAACTCTAACAGAATTGGACTTAAGGCCTAGGTTGGACAGGTGAAGCAAATACTGCAGCACCACTGGTACCAGGCATGAGAAGTGATTCTCCTTGTGTTGAGTACACCAGGTAGAGAATCTACGCCACTTAAGGGCATAAGACTTTCTGGTGGACTGCCTCCTAGAGGCCAAGACTACGTCCTCCACTTCCCTAGGCAGTAGTAAAGGCGCTAGGACTACCCTTTCAGCAGCCAGGCCATCAAATTGAGGGACTGGAGATTGGGGTGCAAGAGAGATCCCTGCTCCTGAGACAGGAGATTGTGTTGCATCCCCAGAGGGAGAGGAGTGTCCACCGCCAATTGTTTATGTTTATTAAAATTTGATATACCGCTCATTCAGAAAGATCAGAGCGGTGTACAATATAAAAACAAATAAAAACTTATAAAAACAATCAATACAATAGCCAGAAAAGAGGAAAAGAAGTTACAATTTCAAAGTATAAAGCGGGGAGGTTAAAGGACACAGCACAACAGTTAAAAGGAAGGGGATAACACAAAAGGGGAGGGAAGGTCCAAAGCAAGAGAGAAGAGATGGCTTTTCAGGTTACACTTAAAAATAGTATGCTGAGGCTCGAGACGGAGGGCGGGAGGCAGAGAGTTCCAGAGGGCAGGAGCTGTGAAAAAGAAGGCGGAGGAACGGGTAGACTGTAGGTGGGCTAGAGAGGGGGAGGGAAGCGTGAGGCGGTTGAGGTGAAATGAGCGAGGAGTGCGTCTGGGGGTGTGATAAATGAGGAGATCAGCCAGATATTGCGGAGTATTGGTATGAAAAGCTCAATGGACCAGCGTGAGCAATTTGAAATGGAAGCGGAAGGGTAAGGGCAACCAATGGAGATGAGAGAGCAGAGGTGAAACATGATCGCAAATAGAGGAATGAGTGGCAATGCGAGCGGCTGTATACTGAATACGCTGAAGACGATATAACTGTGACTTAGAAAGACCAAGAAAGAGGGAATTTGCAAAGTCAATACGAGAAATAACCAGAGAGAGGAGTAGTGTGACAAGTGCGGAGGAAGTAAGAAATGGACGGATAGCACGAATTTGACGCAAGAAAAAGGAGGACGTTTTAGTGACATGGGAGATGTGGTCTTGAAAGGAAAGGTGGGAGTCGAAAATAACGCCAAGATAGCGGAAAGAGGAAACCAGTGATATGGGAGAACCTAGGAAGGAAGGGGCCAAGAGGGGAGGGGAATCACCACGGGAAAACCAGATAGCAGTAGTTTTTGTGAGATTGAGATGCAGACAATTTTGTGATAACCAGCTAGCAACCATGGAAAGACAGGAGTTAAGTGGAGAGAGATCAGGGTGAGAGGGGGAGGTGTGATGAAGAAGAACAATATCGTCAGCGTAGTAGAAGGCGCTGATCCCGGTTTGTTGAATCTGAAGAGTGAGGGGAGCCAAGAAGAGATTGAAGAGAAGAGGGGCAAGGACAGAACCCTGAGGGACACCACATACCAAAGGAAAAGGGTCAGAAGCCGGAATAGAGGGGGAGGAGGAAAGAACAGAACAAGATCGTGAGGACAGAAAAGAGTGAAACCAGTGAAGTACCGTATGGCAAAGACCTGCCTCAGTAATGCGAAAAAGGGTTGCCTTGGCCACCTGGGGGCCACCAGAATCACTAAGGCCTTGTCCCGGGTCACCTTGAAAAGGGTCTTGGACACTAGAGGCGTGGGAGGAAACACATATAGGAGGCCTGTAGACCATGGGATGAGAAACGCATCCGCTGCTACTCTGAGAGGATGCGGATGTCTGGAACAGAACCTGGGAAGTTGATGGTTCAGAGGACTGGCAAAAAGATCTATGGTTGGAAGACCCCATCTCAGGAAGATCTGTTGAACCACTAAGGGATTCAACTGCCATTCGTGCGGCTGCAGGATCCTGCTCAATCTGTCCGCCAGGTAATTCTCCTGACCTGGGAGGTAGACTGCTTTGAGAAGAATGCCATGATAGACTGCCCAGGAGCACAGTTTCTGCGCTTCCTGACATAGAAGGCGGGACCCTGTGAGAGAGAAGATGGGAGAAAGTTCTCAGGGTTAAGCGGATAGCTCTCAGTTCTAAGAGATTGATCTGCTGTGCGGCCTCCCAAGGAGTCCACAGGCCTTGAGTACATGCCCCTTGGCAATGTGCACCCCAACCTTGAAGAGAAGCATCGGTTGTCAGCACCTGAGAGTGTGGAGGTGCCTGAAACGGCACCCCTTGCACCAGATTCGGAAGATGAAGCCACCATTGCAAAGAAGACTGAAGCAGGCTGGACACCCTCACTTTGTCTGCGAGGCTTCCTGTGGCCTGGTGCCACTGAGCCCTGAGGCCCCATTGAGCTGGCCTCATTTGTAGACAGGCATTTGGAGTTACATGGACCGTGGATGCCATGTGGCCTAAGAGTCTCAGGAATTGTCTGACGGAGAGCAGAGAATTGCTGCGGAATACTCTGGCTAGATCCATCAAAAGGGAGACTATGATAGAATGAGGAATATAGTTCGGAAAAAACTAAAAGGAGCGGTTCCAAAGGTTAAAGACTTACAGCAAGCTTGGGTGTTATTTAAAAATACTATCCTCGAAGCCCAGACCAGCTGTATTCCACGCATTAAGAAAAGTGGAAGAAAATCCAAAAAACTGCCAGCATGGTTTAAAGGTGAGGTCAGAGAGGCTGTTGCTGCCAAAAGAGCAACCTTCAGGAAATGGAAAAAAGAGCCAAATGATGAAAACTGGAAACAGCACAAGCACTGGCAAGTTAAATGCAAAGCATTGATAAGGCAGGCAAAGCGGGAATTTGAGAAGAAACTTGCTACGGAAGCAAAAACACGAAATAAAGACTTTTTCAAGTACATTCGTAGCAAAAGGCCTGTGAGAGAGTCAATTGGACCGTTAGATGATAGAGGGGTAAAAGGGGCAGTAAGAGGAGACAAGGCTATAGCAGAGAGACTGAATGAATTCTTTGCTTCGGTCTTTACTGAGGAAGATGTAGGGATGTTACCCAAGACTGAAGTGGTATTTAAAGGTGATACTGCAGAGGAATTGAGAGAAATATCGCTACACCGGGAAGATATATTACAACTATTTGATAAACTGAATAGTAGCAAATCACCTGGACCGGATGGTATACATCCCAGAGTGTTGAAAGAACTGAAATATGAGATTGCAGACCTGCTATTGGTAATCTGTGAACTTTCATTAAAATCATCTGTAATACCTGAAGATTGGAGGGTCGCCAACGTAACAACAATTTTTAAAAAGGGTTCCAGGGGTGACCCGGGAAATTACAGACCGGTGAGCCTGACGTCAGTACCAGGGAAAATGGTAGAAACCATCATAAAGAACAAAATTACACAGCATGTAGATAGTCATGGCCTAATGGGAGACAGCCAACATGGCTTTAGACAAGGAAGATCTTGTCTTACTAATCTGATCTGTTTTTTTGAAGGTGTGCATAAACAGGTAGACAAAGGTGAGTCGGTTGATATAGTGTATCTGGACTTTCAGAAAGCTTTTGACAAGGTCCCCCATCAGAGACTTTTGGCAAAGCTAAAAAGTCATGGGATAGGAGGCAGTGTACTATTGTGGATCGGGAACTGGTTAAAAGATAGAAAGCAGAGGGTAGGGCTAAATGGCCAATATTCCCAATGGAAAAAGGTGAATAGTGGAGTACCCCAGGGATCTGTACTGGGTCCGCTACTTTTTGACATATTCATAAATGACCTGGAAAAGGGAATAACTAGTGAGGTTATCAAATTTGCAGATGACACAAAACTGTTTAAAGTTGTTAAAACCCAAGAGGATTGTGGAAAACTGCAGGAAGATCTTGATAAATTGGAAGACTGGGCATCCAAATGGCAGATGAAATTTAATGTGGACAAGTGCAAAGTTATGCACCTAGGAAAGAACAACCCACACTATAGTTACACGATGCAAGGCTCCACATTAGAAACCACCACCCAGGAAAAAGATTTAGGAGTCATCGTGGATAACATGTTAAAACCCTCCGCCCAGTGTGCAGCGGCGGCCAAGAAAGCAAATAGAATGCTAGGTATCATAAGGAAAGGGATGGAGAATAAAACAAAGGATGTTATAATGCCTCTGTATCGCTCCATGGTACGACCGCACCTTGAATATTGTGTGCAATTCTGGTCACCGTATCTTAAAAAGGACATAGAGTTATTAGAAAAAGTACAGAGAAGAGCCACCAAATTGGTGAAGGGGATGGAAGGCTACTCCTATGAAGAGAGGCTAAAAAGGTTAGGGCTCTTTAACCTGGAAAAGAGACGGCTGAGGGGAGATATGATAGAGGTCTATAAATTAATGAATGGAGTGGAACGGATAAACGTGGATCAATTGTTTACGCTATCAGAATATAGAAGGACTAGGGGACATGTAATGAAGCTACGGGGTAAACTATTTAAGACAAATAAGAGAAAATATTTCTTCACTCAACGTGTAATCAAACTCTGGAATCTGTTACCGGAGGATGTAGTAAGGGCTGTTAGTATAGCTGGGTTTAAAAAAGGTTTGGACAAGTTCCTGGAGGAAAGGTCCATAAACCACTATTAAAAAGGGACCCAGGATATCAATGCTTGACCTAGTACAAGCACTGCAGAACCTGTGTCTTTTGGGGAAACTGCTAGGTACGTATGACCTAGATTGGCCACTGTTGGAAACAGGATACTGGGCTTGATGGACCTCGGTCTGACCCAGTATGGCATTTCTTATGTTCTTATGTATGGCATTTCTTATTAATCTGTGGGCCCTGTCCACTGGTAGAAAGGCTTTTGCCTGAAAAGTGTCCAGCTGAGCCCCTATGAACTCAATGTTCTGGGAGGGTTGCAAACTGGACTTTGCAAAGTTTATGACAAACCCCAGGTGCTGAAGCAGAGCGACAGTGCGAAGGGTGGCTTGATTGGCCTCTTGCGGGGATTGACCCCTGATGAGCCAATCGTCCAGATATGGAAAAACAAAGAGGCCCTGAACCCTGAGGTAGGCCGCTACCACCGCCAGGCACTTAGTAAATACCCTGGGGGCGGATGTAAGGCCAAAAGGCAGTACTCTGTACTGATAATGGTTTCCGCCCACTACAAATCTGAGATATTGTCTGTGGTCTGGATGAATAAAGATGTGAGTATAAGCATCCTTTAGGTTAAGGAGCATAGCCAATCTCCCTGCTGGAGGTAGGGCAGCAGGATTCCAAGGGTAAGCATCTTGAACTTTTCCATCTCCAGGTACTTGTTCAGGTTTCGCATGTCTAGGATGGGTCTGAGGCCTCCTGTTCTCTCTGGTACCAGGAAGTACCTGGAATAGAAGCCTTGACCTCTCAGGTGGTGGGGCACCGGTTCCACTGCCTGTTCCTTCAGAAGACCTGCCAACTCCTGCAGGAGTAAGTCCCTGTACAGAGGGAGTCTGGGAGGCTCCCCTAGAAAATAGGAGGGGGGTACCTGGTGGAAGTGGAGGAGATAGCCCTTCTGGACTATACTTAGAACCCAGGTATCCCTTGTGACGGCTGACCACCTGTGGGCGAACAGGGCCAGCCTGCCTCCAGTGCTGATGGGGGCCAGCTGAGGAGGAGAGGCTATGCCACTGCAGTCAAAATCCCCCTCCCTGCTGAGCAGGAGCCGGAGTCTTGGGAGCCTTCTGCCTACGGGGCCCATGACCCTGCCCCTTGGCCTGCTGACCCTGTTGGGGAGCTACAGAGGCCTGATAATGAGGGTACTGTTTATAGGCAGATGACTTCCTCGGGTAAAAGGTCTTTTTTCCCGAGCCCTTCTTCTTCTGAGAAGGGGCAGAGGTTTTTCTGGACAGCCTTGTCCAGGTAAGAGTCTCGGTCTCGGGTTCTGCAGCCTTGTCAGCCATGGGCTTGCCAAAGAGGTTTTGACCTCGGCAGGGGACATCGACCAACTTGTCCTGCACCCATGGCTCGAGGTCCGATGACTGTAGACAAGCCTGATGGCATGCACCGATGCCGGCCGCGGCTACCTGGGCCGAAGCCTCGAAGCCATCATAGGCTGCTCGAGATATAAACGTCGAGCACTCACGAATACCCGAGGACAGAGCATTGAACCTCTGCAAAGGTTCCTCGGAGAGACCAGCAGAGAACCTGGCAATCTCCTTTGCCAGGTCTCGAAGGTACATGCCCATGTACAGCTGGTAGGTCTGGACACGGCAAGCAAACATAGAGCCCTCTTACCGAGGGTATCCAGGTTCTGGCCTCCCGGCCGGGAGGCACCAAGGAGTGCATCTTCTGACTTTTCAGACGATGCATGGCTGATTCCACAACCATGGAGTGGTGCGGTAATTGTGCCTTTTGGAACCCGGGGCTCTTGCGGACTCGATAGATGGAATCGACCCGCTTGCTTAAAACTGGCTTCGATGCCGGCGCCTCCCACATGCGGAAGAGCAACCGTTCCAGCATCGGAGGAACCGGAACAGTAAAGGCCTCCTTCAGAGGAGAGTCATACTGTAGGGCCTCGAGCTCCTCCTCGGGATCCGTGGGGAATGCCAAAGCCTTGGCCATGTCCCGCACAAAGTCCGAGAAACGGGTATCCTCCGGGGGGGACCTTCTCCGAGGCTCGGACTCGGGCAAGTCCAAAGGAATGCACCGAGTCCGAAAGGTGTCAAGCGACTCCTCATCCTCCATCTCCCAGCCGGACTCTTCGGAGGAGGAATCGAGCGGCTCCGGTCGGGCAGGCATCGATGCCATCCGCCCCGACGCCGAGGGTACCGGCATTGACGACCTCGGTCCCGAACGGGAGGCTGAGGGGGACCTTGGCTGAGGATCGACTCGAGCTCGCAATGGACTCGAGGATCGGCTCGGCCTCCGGGGTCGACTTGGACGTCGATGTCCCGGTGGTCGGGGCAGATGCACCGGTGAGACCGGCGATCAGTGCCCACTGTTGTTCCATGAAGGCAGCCAAGCTGCTCTCCAAGTCTGTCAACCTGAGTCCGAGCTCAGGAGACTCAGCAGCCCCCGACTAGGGCCCTGACGTCGGCTCCCCTGGAGGTGAGTCCATGAGGACTACAGTACTCACGTGACCCGGGGACTTCATCTCCACATGAGGTTGTTTTTCAGGCCTCTCCGACTCCGAAGACCCGGGACGGCGCTCGGGGCTATGCGACTTGGCCCTCGAGGAGCCGAGTGCGTCCACCGATGCCACCCTCGCGGGCTTTTGCTTCTTACGGTGCTCCTGCGAGGGAGACCCCCTTTCAGAAGAGCCTCGACACTGCTCGGGGCCGGAGTCCCGAGATGTCGAGGCCTCTGACGAGGTCCGGGCCCTACCGGATGCAGAGTCAGAGAAGATTCTTTCCTTTTGGTGCTGCTGACTCCTTAACGCCTTAGAGGACATCTTCCCACACGGACCACAGATCATCGGGTCATGATCGGGTCCGAGGCACCGGAGGCAGCAGTCATGTGTGTCGGTGAGGGACATAAGTTTCTTACACCGATCACACTTTTTAAACCCGCTGGCAGCCATCGGGGGAAAAAGGGCCCCTGCAAGGTCAAAAGACAGGGCTGCCAGTGAAAAAAGAAAAAATGGCGCAAACGCTAGTCATTAAGGACAAAAACAGAAAAAGAGATCCGGGCTCGATACCGATGTATCGGGCCCAGGCGGGAAAGGGAAACCAGTGTCGAACCGAAGAAAAACAGGTTAACGCAGAGAAACTCAACTTCTTCCTCGGGTGAAACGAATATACATCCGTCTGGCTCCGCGGAAAAAAGAAGACTGAGCAAGATGGCACCCTTGGGCGGGAAGGGGACCGCGCATGCATGCTGCATTCCGAAAGACTTCCTATAAAAGCTGGGGAAATGCTCCGCACAGGGGCTCTGTCGGTGCCGACGTCACCCATATGTGAGGACTGACTTCCTGCTTGGTCCTGGAGAAAGATAGTATCTCTCTTCTTTTAGAATAAAAAGATTTCTTAGGAAGCACCTTCATTTTGGAGGGGACAGCTGTTTTCCTGTAAAGGCATTTTAGGGTGAGATCTTCTGTTTCAATCTCCCCTGACTTTTCCCTCCATTTCTTGCCAAAAAAGGTTTTCCCCAGTACATGGGATATTGGCTAGTTTATCTTGGACCCATTGTTTAAGATTTGAAGCCTGTAACCAGGCCATCCTACGAGCCCCCATGCAGACTGCTGAAGCTCTACTTGTTGATTCAAAGGCATCAAAAGAGGCCTTAATGAGAAATTTGGAAGTGTTCTGGCCTTGAATGATGAGTATCTGAAATGGACGACTCTTATCCTCAGGAAGGAAAGGGGTGAAAGTTTCTAGATCCCTGGTGACATCCTTCAGAAACATGACCATGTAGAGCATGTTAGAATTTATTCTGAAGGCTAACATGCATAGAAACATAGAAAAATGATGACAGAAAAAGACCACATGGCCTATCTAGTCTGTCCTTTCATATCAACAACTACAACAGTCCCCTTTTTTCCTTTAGAGATCCTCTGTGTTGGTCCCATGCTTTTTTTAATTCAGATACTGTCCTAATCTCTACCACCTCCACTGGAAGACTATTCCACAGATCCACTCTTTCCGTAAAGAAATATTTCCACATATCACTCCTAAATCTATTCCCTTTCACCCTAATCCCATGTCCCCTCGTAGCAGAACTCGCTTTCAATTGAAAGAGGCTCTCCTCCTATACATTTATGTCACGGAGGTATCTCAATCATATCACCTCTGTCCCGCCTTTCCTCTAAGGTGTACATATTAAGATCCTTAAATCTGTCATCATATGCTTTATAATGAAGACCACTAACCATTTTAGTAGCCACCCTCTGTACTGACTCCATCCTGTTTATATCCTTTTGAAGGTGCGGTCTCCAGAATTGCACACTATACTCCAAATGAGGTTGCACCAAAGACATACAGAGGCACTATCACCTCCTTTTTTCTGCTAGCCATTCCTCTCCGTATGCACCCAAGCATCCTTTTAGCTTTTGCTGTCGCCTTTTCTACCTGTTTAGCTACTACCACACCTAGGTCCCACTCTTCTTTAGTGGACAAAAGTACTTCACCCCTATACTATATTGCTCCCTTGGATAGCTGCAGCCCAAATGCATGACCTTACATTTTTTAACATTAAATCCCAGCTGCCAAATTCTAGACCATTCTTCAAGCTTAGCTAGATCCCTCCTCATGTTATCTACACCTTCCTGGGTGTCTACTCTATAGCAGATTTTGGTATCATCTGCAAAGAGGCAAACCTTACCCGACAGCTCTTCCGCTATATCACTAACAAAGACGTTAAAAAGAATCGGACCAAGGACAAATCCCTGGGGCACACCACTGGTAACTTCCTTCTCCTCAGAGTGAGCTCCATTTACTTGTACTCTTTGTCGCCTCCCACTCAACCAATTTCTAACCCAAGCATTAACTTTAGGGTCCATCCCTAGGGTGCTCGGTTTGTTTATAAGTCGCCTGTGAGGAACGGTGTCAAAGGCTTTACTGAAATCTAAATACACCACATCTAGGGCTCTCCCTCGGTCCAATTCCCTGGTCACCCAGTCAAAGAAATCAATCAGATTTGTCTGACAAGACCTGCCTCTGGTGAATCCATGCTGCCTCGGGTCCTGTAATCCGCTGGACTCCAGAAACCTCACTATTTTCTCTTTCAGCAGTGTTTCCAATAAGTTACTCACAACCGAAGTTAAACTAATCGGCCTGTAGTTTTCAACCACATCCTTACTTCTGCTTTTGTGTAAAAGCACCACATGAGCCTCTCTCCAGTCCTTTGGCACCACTCCCGACTCCAACGAGGCATTGAAAAGGTCAGTCATTGGAGCTGCTAGAATATTCCTAAGTTCTCTCAGTATTCTAGGGTGTATCCCATCCGGTCCCATCGCTTTGTCTACTTTAAGTTGAGCTAGTTTCTCGCGAACACCGTCTTCTGAAAATTGTTCAAGATGCCCCTCGCTTCTGTTCCTGTTTACGGGTGTTTTCTGAGGTCCTGCTCCTGGTTCTTCATCGGTAAACACAGAACTGAAATATTTTTTAAGCAATTCCGCTTTATCCTCATCAGCTTCTACATATTCCTCCCCTTCACCCTTCAGTCTGACAATACCCTTTTGCCCTTCCTCTTCTCACTAAGATATCTGAAAAATGTCTTATCCCCCCATTTTACTGCATTGGCTATTTTCTCCTCTTTTTGAATCTTTGCTTTCCTGACTACTTTGCTAGTTTCTCTAAGTTTTTCCAAATATAGAAGCCTGTCTTCCTCTCTCTGTGATCTCTTGTATTTCATGAAGGCCTCACTCTTTTTCTTCACCTTTTCAGCTACTTCTTTCGAAAGCCATAGCGGTCTCCTTTTCCTTTTACCTTTATTTACCATTTAAAGAAAAAGGTTGGTTGCCCTTAAAATATCCCCTTTCAGTTTTGCCCACTGTTTTTCTACATCCCCCAGCTGTTCCCATCCCGCTAATGACTCCCTGAGGTATTGGCCCATCTTCGTAAAGTTAGTCTTCCTAAAGTCTAAGATCCTCACCTTTGAATGGATTCTAACGCCCTAATCCCAATACTGAGCCACACCATCTGGTGATCACTGGATGCAAAATGATCTCCCACTACAACACCAGAAACACTTTCACCATTGGTAAGCACCAAGTCCAGTATGGCCCCTTCATGTGTGGGTTCTGTTACCAATTGCCTGAATAGTTCTCCCTGTAGAGAATCCAGGATATCCTTACTTCTAGATGATACTGAAGCAGGAATGTGCCAATCAACATCTGGCATAGTGAAATCCCCTATCAGTAGCACTTCCCCTTTCCTAGCAATGCTGCATATGTCTTCAATTAACTCTCTGTCCATCTCTTCCTCTTGTGAGGGAGGTCTGTATATCACGCCAATGTAAATAGATATCTCTTTCCCTCTTTCTAGTTTAACCCACAATGCCTCCTCTCTCCTTTTTAAGCTCTGTAATTCCAAAGCTTTAATAGTATTTTTACATATAGTGCCACTCCTCCTCCCCTTCTTCCTATCCTGTCCTTTCTGAATAAAGTATAGCCAGGTATAGTTACATCCCAATCATGGTTTTCTGTGAACCATGTTTCTGTAACTGCCACTAAATCCAAGTCAGCCACTCCCACCAAAGCTTCAACATCAGGGATCTTATTTCCCATGCTACGGGCATTTATACACACTGCTTTCCATATGTTACCCCTGTTACCCATTTCCATAAAGGTATTTAATGTATCACCTACCTGGGGGCTTTCTTTACCCATCCCCAACAAATCTAGTTTAAAGTCTTCTTCAGTAGATTAGCCAGTCTACTACTGAAGACGCGTTGACCTTTCTTGGACAGATGGATGCCATCTCTGCTCTGCAACCCTTGGAACAGCATCCCATGGTCTAGGAAGTGGAGTGGAGGAGTGGTCTAGTGGTTGGGGCAAGGTACTTCAGACCGGAAGGTCGGGGGTTCAAATCCCACTAGAGGACAGCAACCTTGGGCCAGAAGGACTGGGGTTTCTAGTCCCACAGGTGCTCCTTGTGTTCTTGGGCAAGCCACTTAACCCTCCATAGCCCATGTTCCCTGTAAAATAGTTATCTCCAAGTTATAATGCCCTGTTCAATGTAATTTCAGTTTGTTCAATGTAAATCGCACTGATGCAGAATAGCGCGGTATATAAGAGAATGTAAATAAATAAATAGGAAACCAAAATGCTCTCGATGACACCATCCACGCAGCCATGCATTCATCTCCAGGATGCGAGCCTCTCTGCCTTGGCCTTTACCCTCAACAGGGAGGATTGAAGAGAACACCACCTGTGCACCTAACTGCTTCACCCTCTGTCCCAGAGCCATGAAGTCACTTTTGATACGTTCCGAGGTATACCTGGCAGTATCATTTGTTCCAACATGGATTAGCAACATTGGGTAATAGTCAGTGGGCTTGATGAGTCTCGGCAAACTCTCCGTAACATCTTGGATTTTGGCACCAGGCAGACAGCATACCTCTCTGGACATCAAGTCTGGTCAGCAGATGGACGCCTCAGTACCCCTCAGAAGAGAGTCTCCAACCACCACTACCCTTCGTTTCCTTCTGGTCACTGATTCTGCAACTTTGGGGTACTTGAGCTCTGGTTCATTCCTTTCTTGGGATGCTTTCACCTCCTTCCAGGGCTGCATAATGGTTCTTCAGTTCAAGGGCTGGAGAAGTTGGATTGGTGATTTTGCAGGCCCTGGTGACTTGTGTCCAACCATCGACATTCTGTTGGCACCCATCTTCTCCTCTGCTGGAGAGCTTGGTTGCTTGTCACCCCTCACCCGCCAACCCCAGTATGGAGGCAGTAGGAGAGGGGGCACAGTTAAAGTCACTCTGTTAATGCTGTTATCTGGATATGCTTGTGTAGTTGTAGCCCAGTGATGACAGCCAAAGTAGGTTAAGGATAAACAATATTTTTATTGTTTGCACAGGGTTTCTTCCCCCAAGAACAGAGGTTAAATGATAACATAAGCGTAACAGAAAAAGTCCTGGATAACAGCTCTCCTGATACTTCTCAGGGCATCATAAGCAATCAACCATCATCTTCTCTTACTTCTTTCAATATTCCAAAAACATCAATGTTCTTCATAACAGCAATACTTTTCCAACATAAGCTTTCAATAAATAAACGTTCAATGTTGTGGTTTTTCTTGTCCACGTGTGCTTAAGATAATTCCTCCTAGCCTCTAAGGATAACAGATGCTTCTTCCATAAGCCTGATCATTCTTCTGTGTAAACTTCTCCCAGAAGAATTCTATGTGCTCTTGAAGCTATCCCTTAGAGCTGGGTATTTAACTTGTGTTGGCAGTGAGACAAAACTCCTGTCTGCATCCAATCTCCAAAGTTAGACTTTTACAACCGCATTAAAATATGGAATATGTTTAAGCTGTACTTTAAACTTCCCTTTGACAGATACCACATTCCATTTCTGAACTGCTACTATAAGACAATGGATTATCTGTCTGCATTGGTTCACCTTCACTATCTTGAGCTTCCTGGTTATAAGGCTCACTCGAGTCTAGTGATCTCAGGTGCTTGAGAAGGGTTTGTAACTGCTTCTCTCCCCTCTCTTTATGTATCCGGGGCTCTTGCAGGGATACCTGTTTATTAAGGTTCTTAAGGAGCTGAGAGTAGGGATTTCTCTCTCCCTTGGGTTGCCCCGGTCTTACTCTCTGGTGAGGAGGTATGTATTTCTTCAGAGAATGTTTTACAGGCTCTTTTAATATCTCCTGGTCATCAGAGTCTGTATCTAGGTTTGTGTCCCGGTGCTGCCAATTAGCAACGTGCTGAGGTGCAGCTGTGCTAGACTCTAACCTGCAGCTTCTGACACTTTCTCTACAGTAAGGCAACGCTTGTCTTTCACACACTGGGAATTCCCTTCCACCCAGTTTCTCTCTTGTCTGTCTGGTCCCAGGGAAACTATCTGCAGAATTGCTTCTGTCCCTTTCAGACAAGGATTCCAAACTTTGCTTAAAAGGTTTATAAAAGTTTCTAACCTGCTTTGGCTTTGCTTGAGGGCTATTCCTTCCTGGCAGCACTTCCAACTGCCTTCCTCGAGACGTGGCTTTCTCTGAGCAAAGTGGCTGGCAACCGTCCAAGTCCTCGGTTCCCACCTGGTTCCACTTGCCTCCAGCTCTGTCTCCTCGGGATCTCCGGTCTCTGCCTGGACCTGGTTTCTTTATCCCTCTGGGAAGAATCTCTGACTCTAAGGCTGCATCTGATCCTTCTGAGTCCCTTTCTCCCGGCTGTGCCAAAGGTAAGCCTCTGCGTTGCTTTCCTCTCATTACTCCATCTCCTCTCCGTTCCTCCTTCTCTTCCTCCCCTTCCTTCCCTCCTTCCCTTCTGAAATTACCACTTCCTGGTTATGAGGAGTGCTTTGTCCAACCAGGCGTGAGTCCACCCCTTTCCCTGATAGGCTAGCTCTCCCTGTCAGCCTAGAGCTAGGGTGTGGCTCCCTTTCTCGTCTCTCCTGCACTAAACCTTTGAGTGCTGAGCTTGTAACCCTTTCTTGCCCTGTATCTCTGGCAGGTTCAGAGGAAAAAGTGTGTTTAAAACCCTTTTTCTTGTGCTCTGACAGCTCTGCCTTGTCACATGCTGCAAGAAGCATCTCATCAATGTACTTCTCACTGTCTTGAATGCTCCTCAGCCTCGCCACCTCCTCTCCGAGTTCCTCCACTTGTTTCCTCAGAGATTCAGCATGCAGGCACCCTGCACATGGAACCGGTCCTTCAACTGGCATTAGAACATCTGTCTGGACCGAGGCAGAAGCTGTAATGGGGGCAACAGCTTTAGCGATACGATTTGTCCCAGCCATTGTTCTGTTCGTGGAGCTTAGGTATCTGTTAAAGCAAAAGAGAGAGATATACCAAGTACAGCCGGTATCCCAGCTGTCCTTTCAGAGAAAAAGCAGTTAAATCTCTTTAATTATATTCAAAATGTGCTGGTCCAAGTCTCTGTGCTTTGTTAAATGGGGAGGTGCCCTATAAAGCAAGACTGCTCACTAGGGGTGGGTGGGAGTCGGGGTGGGTAGGGAGGGAACTAACACCTGATTAGGTGTTAGCAGTTTGTCACAACCCCAACCCTTTAGCCACGTGCTTAAAGGTCAGGGTGGACATTATTGTTGTATTGAAGGTAGAAACTTTTGTTAGCCCAGAAGCCTTCTGGTACTAGTAGTCCCTTTCTTCATAATGAATAGTTGTGTAAGCTATGTGAATGGTAAAGTATAGGGTTTTATTCCCTTACTGCACAAAAGGTTCCAACGAAGACAACAGGATTTTCACCTTGTTCAGGATTTTCACATAAGGTATTTACATAGGTCAAAAACTTGGATATGCTTCACAGTCTTTGTTAGTTATGCAGGGTTCAAAGAAAACAAGTTATACAAACAAAAGCAATGCTTCTTCTTTCAGCTTGTCAAACAAAACTGTGTTTCAAAAGTATATCCTGCATGCTATATTTCTCTCAAGGATTTTTAAACTCTGTCAGACGGCTGCCTGGGTGAGAATGTTCACAGTCTTGGCAAGTGCATATATCAATATGATTTGCAAGGGATTGTGGGAAATGCAGTACATTCACACCAGACACAGCTGCTCACAATAATTAGTTGTGCTTGAGTGTAAAGCCAATAAGATATTTATTTATGGGGTTATTTCTCCCAACACAGATATGCTTGGTAGCACATAAAACAGGATTCTTGCTTTCAGTGTTAAACTTAGAAAAACAAAATCAGGAAAACAACAGATGAACTTGTCAGGCAATCAAAGCAAAAGAATAAAGACCTGGTTGGTAACAAACTGGTCTTTTCTGTAGGCTTTAGCTAATATTTTCTTAGCAGTGTTTCAAACAACAAGCAAAACCCACAAAGAAGGGAAAAACTGTTCTTTTCAGGTTAACTTCTTATATCTTCACACATAGACTCAGAAGTGATTCCCTCAGAGCTCACAAGCAATTAGGTAAGGCTCAAATGCTAGCAGTTATCCAGCTGAAACCCCTTAGCTGGCTTAATTTCTACTGCATGGCTCAAAATCCTATTCAGGAGCTTTTCTGAGTAGATTAAAGAACAAGTTTGTATTTCTTTGTGATGGTTGTTGTACTTTGTAACAGTAAATTACCAAAGGAGTTTAGACAGAGAGCAATCCATATATTCACAGCCTGTATCTAAGACCGCTCCTTCCCCTTCTTCAACAATCATGGGTTCAATATCAGGGATTGGCACAGAGGAATTTCTCAATGGAGCACTTTCAGGAGAATACTTGTTTCTCTGCTGTCTTTCAAGGTTATAGCTAGGGCATAGATCAGTGTTCATACCTGAGCTTCCATTGCTGTTAGAGTTCCTCTCTAAATAGCCTGGCCAGTATGTAGTCCAGTTCTTATGTCCAGCCTTCCAATCCAGATCCCTGGACACTGGATCTCTCTTCACATACCTTCTGGCACGGGTCTTAGGGTCCCTTCCACGTGCAGCCGTCTCCCTCACAGGTACCGTCTGGAGATTCCTAGCCCTGCAGCACCATTCCTCTGGCTTTCCCCAGTCCAATGGTGTATGCTGGCCCTTGGAATGCCTTCCAGTATACGTACTGCTCTGGACTCCTTTAGACCTCCCAAAGGCTTTTCTCTTCTTTCTTCCAAAGGGTTTCTTGCCCTCTCTGTCCGTCCGGTTTGGCTTCTGCTTCTGATGATCCTCCAGATGATGAAGCTGTCCAAGATGAGGATCTCCAAGCTGATCCTGAGGATGAGGATAATTCTCTGTAGAATAAACTCTACCTTTATTCTGCTTTGATGAGTGCTCCACCTTAGCACAGCGCAGCTGTGCTGAATCAGGCCCTGCCCTTTGAGATGAGTGCTTAGGGATTACCTCATCGCCCTCCTGATTGAACACACGTTTCCCCACTTCAGCTCCTCTAATGGCTGTTGGAAACCTGGTGCATTCTGGGACTGGTAGTCTTTTATGGGAAAATTCTGTTTTCTTATTTCTACCAGAACTGACAGGTTGCTTGTTCAGAGTCACTTCACCTTTTCTATAGCTCCTTCCTGAGCTATGATAAGCTTCCTTATCACAACTCCCAGTACAACAAAACGTACAGTCCATAGGGCATTCAGTTAGCAAAGGGTTAGGTTCAGCAGGGTCTATCTGCATAGCCTCTTGTTCTGCTGAGATATCTGTGGCCCCTGAGCTTTCCCCATATATTCCTGGTTTTACTTCAGAACTTCTTCCTAAGGCTTTCCAGCCTGGCTGTACCCAGTCTGGCAAATATGCAACAAGACTTTTGGTAAGCACTTTTTCTATAGGTTCCCAAACCTTTCTCCAGCTGCCTTGGCTGCTCTTATGGCTCCCTGGCTTCCAGGCCTTTCTGTGACCCGGCCTCAGTTCCTGGTTCAGATCTGTGTCTCTTAGACTCCTGGGCTGAGCCTGGTTCACCCACCTCTGAACTCCTTGGGGCTCACATACAGGGGAAGAAGCATGAAGGTACCTCTGAACTCTTGGGTCTGTGGTCTCTGGTATTCTCCCTACCAGGCACTCTCCCGGTTCTCCTTCTGTCCTTCCTGAAGACTTCCTTCTGGAGCTTCCCAGCCTGAAACTGGCTCTCCTGGAACTTGTTCCTTTCCTGTAAGGGCTGCAAGTTCAACTGCCTTTTCTCCTCTCTTTGGAGCCATCTCCTTTCTCTTTCTTCTCTATCAGCAGCTGCTGTGGCTCGTGCCGCTCCTCTCCCTTCTGTTTCTTAGGTAAGGATTCTGTCCCTCTGACCAGGTGTATCTGATTATGCTTTGAATTAGTTCTTGATCATCCCAACCTGGGCGTGTCAGCCTACCTTCTGAATCTCCGTGCATGCTCCCTCTAGCTGCACTTCTCACTAACTGCACTTTATGTATATCATTTCCTTTAAAGAGATCAGTGTTTTCTTCTACCTCCATGGGTTTACTGGCGTCTGCTTCATCACAAGTTCTCAAAGCTGAGGAGGTTACTAGAGTTCAACAACCTACTCTGCTCAAGGAAATTTCCACTAAAGCACCAAAAAGAAAGTAGCCTTACTTTAAAAATATGCAAAAACCCTTTTAAGAACTCCCAGTCAGAGAGCTAGCAATTTAATAAAAATAAACCCTCAAATCCTTACTGTTGTTTGTCCTGTAGAGCCCCTGTTAGGAAAGCCTCAACAGGGCAGGGCACTGGAGCCTTTTATGCAGGCCTCAGCTGCTCTCAGGTCTCTTGCTCCTTGTGTTCTCTCAATATGCACTACAGTCAGCCACACAGAAGGTGAAATTTTACCTACAAGATAATTTCGTTTTCTGGAGTTCTGCTAGAACACTCCAGACAAGTGGGTTGTGTTCCCTGCCAGCAGATGTGGAGACAGAAAACAAACTAGAAACTGCCAGTGACATCACTGCTACTTGAACTGGTGCAGCTAGGGGCATACTTCAGTATTTGTATCCAAGCATATTGTCAAGAGCCTGATCACACACAACCTCGAGGAGAACAGATTTAGAACATAGCAAACTATGTACAAAACTATGTACAGAGCAGGCACCATACAGAATATCTGAGATGAAGGTCATAAGCCTACAAGGTAAATCACAGAGATAGCAGAGCACAAATGGGCAGGTCCTGAACTGATCTACAGCTCCAGGAAGGGACATTAGTCAAGTAAAATTTCACCTTCCAGATAGTCTTGCTAGACCAGTCTAGACAAATGGGAAGTGTCAAAGCTATGACACCAAAAGGCAGGAAGACGACTCAGCTACTTTCAAAATCTCTGCGCCAAAAGCCACATCTGCCCTGGTGTGGATGTCCAAACAGTAATGCCTGATTAAGGCAGAGAGTGATGACCAAATCACAGCCCTACAAATGTCACTAGGGGTGACAAAAATGTGCTCCATGCAGGACAGAGGCCTGTGACCTAGTACGGCGCGCCTGCAATTCCTCTGGAACAGTTCGATTCCACAAAAGATTTCCAAATGACACTGCTTCCTTTATCCAACAGGTCAAGGTATCTTTGGAGACTACTTTGCCCTTGCGCAGCCCCGCAAAAAGCACAAATGGTGACCTTCACATATCTAAGAAGCACCCTGAGGACATAAAACTTAATATAGATCCCTGTCCTACTCTTTACATTGCTCTGCCGAAAAGCAAAAAAGACAAACCACCTGATTGACATGAAAGATGGACGCTACTTTAAGCAAAAGAAAAGGAAGGAACTGGCTGGCTGGAAACAGCCTGTTCTGATGATAGGTAAGGGTCTCTACATGAGAGAGCCTGCAAGTCCGAAATGCAATGTGCCAAACATCAAAAAGATGGCCTTGAGAGACAGATCCTTAAGTGCAGCCTGTTTCAACGGCTCAAAGGGAGGAGACATTAGGTCCCAAAAAAAACCCCAAAATCCCAGAGCGGGACAACCAACCTTAAGGGAGACTGCAAGTGCCGCACACCCTGAAGAAAGGCCACATCTGAGTGTGAAGTGATGGAGCAACAGGCTATCGGCCCTCGAAAACATAAGGCTGCAACCTGAAACCTCAAGGAACTGAGAGACAGACACATCAAAACAGTCCTACAGGATGGCAAGCAAGGACGGCAATTCCGCCTTTCAAGAGGTCAAGTGGTGCTTGCGACACCAGCCCTTAAAGGAGACACCAGACCAGCACATAGGACAGGCAGATGGAATCACACTTCACCTTCAAGAGAGTGGAAGCCATGGCAGACAAATAGGTTTTGCGTGCCAACTGCTGCCTCACAAGGGCCAACTCATAAGTGAGAAGGGAGCGGGTCGTCCAATAGTATGGGCCCTGGCACAACAGGCCCCGGACTTAAGCAAGGAACAGGAGTGGTCCTTACAAGAGCCGCATCAGATGAGCAAACTAGGGCCTCTGCAGCCAATCGGTTGCCACCTGTGATAAGGAAGCTTATCAGGACCTAGGAGATAGGGATCAGAAGAAGGAATTTATCCTAACAAAAGCTCCTAGGTGTGGCAACAGCGTGGTGCCATGCACACAACCAGTGTGTTCAGGAGCAGAAGGTCACAGGTTCAAGTCCCAGCTGTGGTTCCTGCCAACCCAGTCCCCATATTTTTGTTTCTATGTTTCTAAAAAGGTAAAAAGGTGACTGTTGTAGTTGTTATAGAAGGACAGACTAGATAGGCCATGTGGTCTTTTTCTGTCGTCATGTTTCTATGTTTCCTATTTTAAAAGGTCAAGGACATAAAACCCCCATTGTACCTAGAAAACAGGTAATTCCTGGCTGCAATAAGTTACAGCATGCCCCTAGTGGTGAAAAGGTGAGGGAATGCAAGCCCAGGGTAGGGAACCCTTACGTCACTGCATTCCCTAATCATTCAGCTGCCACGAGGGAATTTGATCTTTCTCACCTGAGAGGAGAGAGGGTGGAGCAGGTCCCTGGGAGGTTTAAGTTTAGCTCCGTTTATCCAGAGAGAGAAGCAGCAGGAGCAGCAGCAAGAGCAGAAGCAGGATGGAGAGTGACAGCAGAGAGGACGACAGCACGAGGAGGGGCAGCACAAGGAGAGCTGCTGATGAGAGAGAAAGAGAAGGAAGTAGGAATGCTTTCTGGAGAAGGAATGGAACAGGAAGAACAGCAGGAACCTGGAACCCAGGGTGGAGAACAGGACGAGGTGAATGGTGGCCAGAGCATGAAAGAGGGGAAGCTGATACAAGCCTTGACCAAGGTATGAGTCCTAGAAGCTTATCTAGTCCCACAGGTGCTCCTTGTGGTCTTGGGCAAGCCACTTAACCCTCCATAGCCCATGTTCCCTGTAAAATAGTTATCTCCAAGTTATAATGCCCTGTTCAATGTAATTTCAGTTTGTTCAATGTAAACCGCACTGATGCAGAATAGCGCGGTATATAAGAGAATGTAAATAAATAAATAAAATAAAATAAAATCTAGTAAGGAGCACTACAGAGTTGCTAGAGGCAGCTTTAACCATAACGGAAAGCAGTCAGATAAGCTATCTGAGTCTGAGTCAGAGATTGAGCCAATGCAACTGGGTGACCCAGATTTACCTTTGGTAGAAGAGGACTCATGTATGGATTGTTCTGTATGCCAGTCTGCCAATTCAGAGGGGTTGAAAGGGAGTCAACCTTAAGGGAAAAAACCTCCAATATCCGATAGCCCTAAGAACTTAAAACTTATCTCCTCCTCCAATAAGACTTATTGCTCCCTTGATCCCATTCCTTCAACTTGGCTGTTAGATCCATCCCCTTGCACTTCTTCCTCCTCTTCTTTCCATGATCAATTCTAGTCTCTCTTCAGGCATCTTTCCCCACCTCTGGAAGCACGCACTGATCCGCCCCATTCTGAAAAAGCCCTCCCTTGATCCCATGACTCCCTCCCACTATCGTCCCATTTCTAACCTTCCATTTGCCTCTAAACTCCTGGAAAAATTTGTATTCGCCCAGCTTTCTCATTACCTAGATGATATCAACTTCCTCCACCCACGTCAGTCTGGTTTTCGTCAGGGTCACAGTGTGGAAACTATTCTTCTTGCCTTCACTAATGCTCTTCACGTAGCTCACGATCGTGGTGATATCTAGGTGGCGGTTGCCCTTGACCTGTCCGCTGCCTTCGATCTTGTAGACCACTCTCTCCTTCTTCTCCGTCTCCAAGAGGCAGGCCTCTGCCACACGGTTCTTCACTGGTTTCACTCTTTTCTGTCCTCACGGTCTTGCTCCGTCCTCTCCTCTTCCCCCTCTGTCCCAGTTTCTGACCCTTTTCCTTTGTTATGTGGTGTTCCTCAGGGTTCTGTTCTTGCCCCTCTTCTTTTCAACCTCTTCTTAGCTCCCCTCACCCTTCAGATTCAACAAACTGGGATCAGCGCCTTCTACTACGCTGATGATATTGTTCTCCTTCACCACACCTCCCCTTCTCACCCCGATCTCTCCCCACTTAATTCCTGTCTCTCCACGGTTGCTAGTTGGTTGTCACAAAACTGTCTTCATCTCAATCTCACAAAAACCACTGCTATTTGGTTTTCCCGTGGTGATTCCCCTCCCCTCCTGGCCCCCTCTCTCTTAGGCTCTCCCATATCACTGGTCTCTTCCTTCCGCTATCTCGGCGTTGTTTTCGATTCCCACCTATCTTTTCAAGACCACATCTCTCATGTCACTAAAACTTCCTTCTTTTTCTTGCGCCAAATTCGTGCTATCTGTCCGTTTCTCACCTCCTCTGCACTTGCCACATTACTTCTCTCTTTGGTTATATCCCGTATCGATTTTGCCAATTCTCTCTTTCTTGGTCTCTCTAAGTCACAGTTGTACCGTCTTCAACGTATCCAATATACAGCCGCTCGCATTGCCACTCATTCCTCTATTCGCGATCATGTTTCACCTCTACTCTCTCGTCTCCACTGGTTGCCCTTACCCTTCCGCTTCCACTACAAACTGCTCACGTTGGTCCATCGAGCTTTTCATACCAATACCCCGCAATACCTGGCTGACCTCCTCACCTATCATACCCCCAGACACACTCCCCGCTCATTTCACCTCAACCGCCTCACGCTCCCTTCCCCCTCTCTGGCCCACCTACAGTCCACCCGCTCCTCTGCTTTCTTTTTCACAGCCCCTGCCCTCGGGAACTCTCTTCCTCCCTCCCTCCGCCTCGAGCCTCATCATGCCACTTTTAAATGCAATCTAAAAACCCATCTCTTCTCCCTTGCTTTGGACCTTCCCTCCCCTTTTGTGCCATCTCCTTCTTTTTAACTGTTGTGCTGTATTTTTTTAGCTCCTTCCCTCCCTTCTATGTCATCTCCTTCTTCTTAACTGTTGTGCTGTGCTCTTTAGCTCCCCCGCTTTATAATTTGAGATTGTAACTTCCTTTCCTTTCTTCTGGCTACTGTCTTTGACTGTTTTTACAAAGTTTTTATATGTTTTTATATTGTACAGCGCTCTGGTCTTTTTGAATGAGCGGTATATCAAATTTTAATAAACATAAACAAACTGTGTTCAGCTTGTGAAGGTTCTCAGTTCAGGAGAAGTGTTTTACTGTGCAAAGCTGAGGCTACCTAATTACACTTGAGAACAGCTGTGAAGAGTGCTGTGCTCCATCTGAAGCTGTACACCAAGAGAGAAAGTAAGAAAGGTTTTATTTGGCTAAATATTGAGAAAACCTTGCAAAGTGATTTTTCTACCACTGAGAGTTTAACTGCCTGTAAGAAGTTTTGCTGTGTTTAAGAAGACAAAGTTGCCAGGTATAGTTCTGGACTGAAAGAAAAGAAACCTGGTTTAAAGTTTCGTTCCTGTTTGTTTTGGACTGCATGGCAAGCGATGCCTGGTGGCATGTGCTGTTAGAAGTATTGAATATTTAAGTTGAAGAAAGCTGTTTTGTTTGAGTTCAAGTTGTATCCTGTGTTGAAATACAAGAATCCTGGTGAAACATTAAAAAGGTGAAAATTTGTGAACCTTAGTGTGTCTTTTCAATGGTTAATTTCTGTCATTTGCCTACCACTCAACCCAACTACAAGAAGGTGTTTTTTTTTTTTACCCGAGGCCACATAACATCTAACTGAACTACCTTTCCCATAATGCATTAAAAAAGCAACCAGTTAGAAAAAGGCCTTTAAAGGTGAAGCACTCCAATGAGAAGCGCGCCCCTCCATACTGATGTAAGGGGCTAAGGGCGTGACACACCAGAATCACTAGGCCTGGGTGATGCTCTATCTAGCAAATCATCTGCCCTATACCAGGCAACAGTGGAGACACATACAGGAAGGACTTCCGAAACCATGGTTGAACCAAGGCATTGATTCCCTCAGAGCTGAACTTTGTGTGAATAAAGAAGCTTCCCACCTTGCCATTGGTCTAGCATGCCATTAACTCCATCCAGAGATGGTCTCATCGGTCTGATACATTGGAACACTGATGGGGCTAACTCCCATTCCCCATGATCGAAGATGTGATGACTGAGATAATATGCCTCCACATTGTCCAAGACCGCAATGTGCTGTGTTGAGCACACGAAAAGATTCCGCTCTGTCCATGGAAACAAGAGAGCTATTTACATTGTCATTCTCTCACATTTTGTGCCCCACCTGGTGGCTCACATATGCCACCATTATGTTCAGACAACTGGAACTCTGACCAGTGGCAAAAGCACCAGAGGGTCAAGCAAATGGCATGCGCTTTGAGGTGATTGATGGGCCATGTTGATTCACAACTGGTCCAGTGTCTCTGAGGAGACTTCCCCTGACATGAGCCCTCCAGCCAACAAGCTGGCATCTAGCAAAGATGAACCACTGAGGATCATCCAGGGGGCATGTCCTTGTTCAGAATGGCAGGCTGAGACCACCAAAGCAGGCTGTACACTACAAATGGCAGTAGGGGGGAGCATGATCTTGAAGTCTTGTGAGCAAGGTGATCAAGGTTGCAGCAAAGTCCTTTGGAGTGATCTCATATGGGCCTTTGTGCAAGGGATAAACTCTATAGTGGCTACCACTGAACCCAGGAGATGAAGATGATCCCAAGCCTTGGGAGCTCACTGCTGTCGGAAGGCCATCAGCTGTGCTAAAAACTTGTCTGTTCTCTCAGCGGTTAAAAAGACCCTGCCAGCATGGGTATCAAAAAGGGCCCCGAGATACTCCAATGATAGAGAGAGTCCCAGATGACATTTGCTGTGATTGACTACCCAGCTGAGGCCCTCCAGAAACTGGAACCCTCTGGCTATCATCCTGTTTCTTACCGAGACTTGGCCTGAATAAGCCAGCCATCAAGATAAGGATGCATGCATATGCCCTCACACCACAGAGTTGCGATCGTGACCACCATGATTTTTACAAATTTGCTCAGGGCGAAGTTGAAGGACAGGGCACAGAACTGACAGAGCTGAGAATGACAAAGCACAGAAACAGATACTAGCCCTCTCAAATGGGAATACTGAAGTATGCTTCCGTCAGATTCAGGAATGTGAGCCATTTCCCGATTCAAACTGCTTTAATAACCGACCTTGATGTTTCTATCTGGAATCGAGAGATCTTCAGGGAGGCATGGACACCTTTTAGAATAAGGGTTTGTCTGAAGGTGCCATCCTTCTTTGGCTTGATTAAGTAGACTAATACCTGTTCCATGGTTCTAAGTTCTATGTATCTTCCTATTCTATGTAAATTGTTTACTGTTCATGTTATATATAAACCGCACTGATCTTGAAAAGTGCGGCATATAAAAACAAATAAATAGACTGAGTTCCTTCCGTTGTCTCTTTGATGAAAGGAATGGGCACAATGGCCTGGAGTTGCACCAGCTTCTCCAGAGTGGACTGAACTGCAGCCTTTTTGGTCTCAGAACCATAGGGAGAAATCACAAAGGCATCCAAAACAGGCTCCCAGTACTCCAGGACATAACCATGCTGAATAATGTCGAGCACCAAGTAGACTGGCAGTAATCTAGGCCCATTCCTGGTGAAAAAGACTGAGACGGCCACCCACTGGAGGTACTTTGGAATGGACCCCCTTCCTGTCATAGCGTTGGATGGCAAAGGTTGACCCTTGAGGAGGAAGAGTCACTGGGCCTATTAGCCCCATGAAAGGGCTGAGGCTTGGTTTGAGATTTGGAAAAGGTTGAGGCAAACGTCCCTGGTTGGTATCACTGGGAGTTACAGAATTGGTGGCAAGGAAAACATAAGGAAGAGGAATATGACTAAGGTGCATGCCTTCAGGATCCCTTGGGCCTGATCTTCCAGGAGACGGTGCTTGTACTCCTGCCAAGTTCTCACGAGCTCCAAGGTCTTTGTCAAACAGAGGCTTTCATTTAAAGGTGAACTTGGACAATCAGGACTTAGAAGCCTTATCCACTGTCCAATGCCGAAGCCAAAGCCACCTCCTACCTATCATGGGAAGCCGCTAATTAGACAAGGTCATACATGACATAGGCAAAAGATTGCCACTGGCTCCGAGTTGAAGTATCATCCTCTGGGAGTAACTGCACCCACTGGAGAAGGGCCCATGCCATCAAGCTGAATACCTCATCTTGAGTAGTGCCTTTATCTTATGATCCAACTGATCTCTAAGGGCAGCTCCACCTTCTACCAGAATAGCAGTATGCCTGATGATAGCAGCAACATGTGCATCCACCTTCAGAAAACACAGCCACTTATCCAAATCCTGTTAAAGAGGGGTGCATAGAATGGTCTAATGCTTGGCAGTTAAGATTTAATGTGAAGAAGTGCAGTGTCATGCACTTAGGAAGCAGAAATCCAAGGGAATTGTATGTGATAGGGGGCAAGAGGTTGGTGAGCATGGACCAGGAGAAGGACCTTGAAGTGATTGTTTCTGACGATCTCAAGGTGGCCAAACAGGGTGGCACGGCAGTGGCAAAAGCCAGAAGGATTCTGGGTTGCATATAGAGAGGAATTACCAGCAGAAAGGAAGAGGTACTAATGCCACTGTATAAGTCACTGGTGAGGCCTCACTTGGAATACTGTGTTCAGTTTTGGAGACCATATCTCACAAAGGATGTAAAAGGACTGGAATCAGTTCAGAATAAGGCGACCAAAATGATTTGGAGCCTGCGTCAGAAGCCTTATGAGAAGAGACTTGGACCTAAATATGTACACTCTGGAGGAGAGGAGGGATAGGGGAGATATGATTCAGATCTTTAAATACTTAAAGAGTATTAATGAACAAACAAACCTCTTCCAAAGATGGGGAAGCTGTAAAACTAGAGGGCATAACATGAAGCTGCAAGGAGGTAAACTGAAAGGCAATGTCAGAAAATACTTTTTCACTGAAAGGGTGGTGGATGCTTAGAATGCCCTCACAATGGAAGTGGTGGGGGCAAATACAGTGATAGAATTTAAAATGGCATGGAACAGCCACAGTGGATTCCTTTATAGCAACAGGATAAAATCAAAACAAACATAACTATCTTATATTTCAGCAAATAGGGGCGACCTACAATGAGCGGTGGGTACACCCCTAAACAAAGGCATGGGGAGGGGTGATCTTTATGAAGCGGCATGTGCACCTACTCTTGCCGCCTTGCTGGGCAGACTAGATAAATCATACTGGTCTTTATCTGCCGTCATATACTATGTTACTATGTTACATAGCTTGCTCGTAACTCTGATGCCCTTCAACGGGGGTTCGGCAAGTCTCACTCCGCAAATAACACACTCTTAAGGACCTGTGGATATGGAAGGCCATGGTAGACTTACGGACCCCCTGCAAGATGGGGTAACCCTGTGGTCCTTTGCCTCCAGCAGGAACCTCAGACAACTGCATAGAGGAGACCAGCTGAGAAATCAAGGCCGCCAATTCATCCCTCCTGAATAGGCAGACAATGAGGGAATCTTCTTGCTCTTCTTCCAGTGGGGAGAACTCACCACCCTCCAGCCTGACCTCGTCTTCCGAACTAGCATCCAAATATGGTCTCTGGGAGGAGGAGGAGAGATGCAAGTCACCTCCCGGTGATATGGATGTTTCCTGGGTACAGTTGAGGCCAGGACCCAGCTGCCCTTCACTGAGGAACATGACCCCGTCTGCAATGAAGACCGTGGAGTATCTCAAACTGGACTCCCATTACTCTGCCAGAAGGAACATGCATGTTGAAAAAGAATAATTCTGGCAACATTGGCCTTGAACTGGGAGGTGTCAGGTCTCTGGCAGCTCTCCCACCTACTGACAATTGCTTCTTGCCCGACAGACCTGTCTGGAGCAACAGGAGAGGGGGGAGGCAATTACTCAGGACTGCGTGAGGTGATGTCTGAGGCCCCCATGACAGTTTTTCCCACTCCAAATCCAGATTAAGGAATTCTTTTATTCACAGGATCCACCTCCAATGGTCCTCCTGGGTCCTTCACATGGCACTCACAAATGGGATTCATAGGACCAGCTCGGTGCATGCTGCAAAACAGACAGCGTGCTTAGGGGCTGACATGCGTATTTTGGCCAGCCAGGAGCAAGTTTCTACTTACACATTTAAAGCAGCAGCATTGCCTGGACTTACATGTGTAGACATGAACATCTAGACTTGCACATGTAACTTTGCACATGCAGCCTTGCATACGTCTATGGCGGCACAGCACTTACATGTGTGCGGCTGCAAGAAAGGTATGTGCACAGGAAAGGAGCTTATCATTAAAACACATATCTGCTGGATCAGACGACAGGAAAGGGAAAGGGAAAGGTAGGCAGGTTACCCCCACCCCCACCCCCACCCCCACCCCACACACATACAGCTGTGGCTGCAAGATTCAGGCACAAATACTTCAAAAAAGTTGCACTTAACCCTGTGAAGCCACTTCCATGTGCTCAGCTCTCTACTCACATACAATATTTTTTTCTTGCTTCTGCCTGGAGACTGCTCTGGGGGCCTGGTGGGGGAGGCAGCAAAACACTTGGAGGCTGTGTGAAGACAGGGTCTTGATCAGACATAATCCCAGGCTCTCATCTAGTAAGGATCACTAATAAGGAGTGTGGCCCTTTTAACCCCCTCCATGCGGCAAACTCCAGCAGGATGCCTCAGATACGCTCTAGAGACTCCCACTGACTAGTTCTACTGGGACATTTCGCCCCTTAGGATGTCCTCTCAGAAGCCAACAGTATTCCAAAACTGAGCTACACCAGTCCAGCATCCACCATTTACTGGAAATATAGAAATAATGAAGTATATCCCTTGCTGCACCAGCTCAAGTAGCAATGATGATGTCATTGGAAGTTTCAAGTTTGTTCTCTGCCTCCACATCTGCTGGCAGGGGACACAACCTACTTGTCTGGAGTGGTTCAGCAGATGATCTGGAATCAGAAGTGACTGGTGGACTGGCATCATTTTGCAGGACCCCAGGAAAATGTGGAAAGTAAGATGGGCTAGCCACCAAACACATTTGACTCAGGTTACCCTCTGTTAAACTGGGGCCTAAACACATCCTTATGAAGTGCAAGAAGTATTGGGGCCTGTCTCCACCTGATTGAAAATCCCATCCTCCTTGCGTATTTTTGTCTTTCATCTATCCCTAATTCAACCAGCATATCAATCCACCACAAGCTGGTTACCCCTGGACTGTAGGACTGGTACTCTGTGACCTGCTCTGAACCAAAAGCCTGGACCCAACAAAATGAACTCCTGCTACAAGAAACTTCTACTGTGTCCCAAGCCTCAGATCTGCTGACCAAGCAACTGCCTGCCAAGTGTTTGTATTTTTGCAGACAGAAGACTACATGCAAGAGAACCTATTCCTCATGTCTTTCTTAGCCACAGACTGTTCTATTGGCCTTGGACATTTGCAACAATGTATCAGACTGCATATCGTCATCATCTTCTGCATTTTGTCTACAGGATGATCACCCGATGACTACCTCCTGATTTGTTGAGACGCCTCACAGTATCTAATGCCAACCAACCATCAAAATGTGACAAGGACTGATCACAAAGAATACAGTATTTATTTATTTATTTAACAAGCACTTATATACCGCAGCTTCCAGAGATCAGCTGCGGTTCACAAATAAACAACAGTCAACAAAACATTGTTTGTTTTACATGAAACGTCAAAACTATATACAATGTAAAGTTAATAGAGAATGCTAAACAGTTTGGCACAGAACAGTGCAACACTATATACATTATATATACATATACATTTTATGTGAAGTATAAACATAATGAGTGGTTCAGATTCATGTGGGTTGGGTTATCTTTTCTGTTATAGTGAAATGTTGAGCGGAAAGTTATAGAGAGATGATGGTTAGATAGAGATTAGCCATTATCTAATTCATTTGGGGGTTGGTCTATACTATTGTAGTGTATTGTGAAAAGGTGTGTTTTCAATTTTTTGCGGAATTCTTTAATCTCTGTTAACATTCTTAGTTCGATAGGGAGGGCATTCCAGGCTATTGGGGCTGCATGTGAGAACGCTCTGTTGTTTGTTGATTTATTTGATTTTGTGAAGTCTTTAGGGGTTTTGAGTTTGTTCCGTTGAGCTTTTCTTTGAGTAGGTTTTGGATGTTCTTTGGTAATTAAGTTACTTAATGTGTCAGGTGCCATATCAAATAGTGTTTTAAATGTAGTTATTAGTGTTTTGTATTCTATCCGGCTTTGAATTGGTAGCCAGTATGCACAGAAGGGGCCATTTTGAATTTTGTCATTGCTTCATTTTATGCCTTTTGCTTTCCTTGCTGCTTCTGAACATAAGAATGCCATACTGGGTCAGACCAAGGTCCATCAAGCCCAGTATCCCATTTCCAACAATGGTCAATCCAGGTCACAAATACCTGGCAGGTTCCCAAAAAAGCACACAGGTTCCACAATGCAAGCACAAAGACACACTGTGTCATTGTAAGACTGTCCTACTAACTGAGAGAGATTTTCCTGACTCCCACAGACACTTTTAAGGTTCTGTGCTCTCACGTGGCTTGTTTCTGCTAGAGTTAGTGTTATCTAGCCTAGCTACTTCTTTTGGACTTTGTGCTGTTTCAGAGACTGCTTGGATTCCGGCTGCAATTGTCCACCTGGCAGGTACAGATCTTAGGTCTTCACCTGGGGTTGGTTATCAGTTAGGTTATTTTCTGTATTTTTCTTAAATGCAGAGTGTGCTTGTGACCTCTGGTTGCTAATCAGGGAGTTTTTGCTACAACTTTCTATCTCACATCTCGACTATACAGTCTGTATATTTTTCTATCCATAATAAAACCTAATATATCATTTATTTATTTATTTATTTATTTATTTATTTATTTATTTATATTTCTTATATACCGCGCTATTATAATCAGTGCGGTTTACATTTGAAACAGAACATACAAGAATGTAAGCAAGTTACATCAAGTTTTTTACATTGAACAGGGAATGTAAAACATGGAGTAAAAACGAGGGAGGAACTATGTACATATTATAAACAAATATAATGCTCTTACGGTAAATAAAAATATGACCTTTGTCTAGAGGGTTGGCTAGATGGTCGAGGAGGTCAGTGGGAGAGATAGTGGTTAGCCATTATCTACAGGAAGATGATCTGAGGGACGGGTTAGGCAGGGAGGTGAGGTGGGGGCATTGTAAATGTCGGGAATGCTGTCAGGGTAATATTGTAGGAACAGGTGATGTTTGAGGGCTTTACGGAATAGTGCCAAATTTGGGATGGCCCGGATTTCTGCTGGGAGGGCGTTCCATGCCATAGGTGCAGCAATGGAGAAGGCTCTACTTGCTGTTGATTTCTTACATTTTACCAACACTTTTGGGACTTCAAGTTTATTCAACGAAGTAGATCTTCTAGTTCTATTATCTGGTGTGCTGTTGAGGAGATCGCTGATGGGTGTATGAGTAAGATTCTTACATGACTTGAACGTCATGACAAGAACCTTGAATTGGACTCTGGCCCGTAGCGGGAGCCAGTGTAGGTTCTTTAGAACTGGCGTTATGTGGTCAGACCTTGAAAGCCCGGACAGTGCCCTTGCAGCTGAGTTCATGGCAAGGCGTAACGGGTTAAGAGTCGATTGTGGGAGTCCCAGTAGGATAATGTTGGCGAAGTCAAGGTGTGGGATGACTAAGGCTTGGAAAATTGAGCGGTAGTCAGGGAAGTCAAGCAGTGGGTGGAGATGGCGTAGGGATCGGATCTTGTGATAGATTGCTTTAACTGTGTTTGTAACATGTGCTGACATGTCAAGTCGCTGGTCGAGGATGATGCCCAGGTAGCGAATTGTAGCTTTGGACTTTAGTTCAATGTTATTGACTAGAAGAGAGGGAGGTGGCGTGAACTTCTGGTTCCGTGAGATGAATAGTACATCTGTTTTGCTATGGTTAATGCGGAGATTTTGAGAGAGGAGCCAATCTGCTACAGCTTCAAAACATCTTATAATTGGATTGAAATCTGGTTGATCGATTTTAAATTGAAGGTACATTAAGATGTCGTCTGCATATGCAAGGCATTGGACATTGAAGGAGCGGATTAAGGCGCAAATGGGCTGCATGTATATATTAAACATTAATGCCGAGAGGGAGGAACCCTGGGGTACACCTTGCTTTAGTGAGAATGGTTCGGAGGTTTTGGAACCTGCTCTGACTTGTTGTGATCTGTTACATAAATAGGATTCGCACCATGCTAGCGCTGAGCCTTGCAGACCTTTATCTTTGAGGCGATCTAGAAGTGTTTCATGGTTCACTGAATCAAATGCAGCTGCTATGTCTAAAAAAATGAGGACGAATCCATGGTTGGTATTGTCAGTTCCTGTGATTAGGTTGTTGAAGAGGGTTGTGAGGATGGTGTCCACTCCGTGAGCTTCCCTGAAGCCGTGTTGGGATGGGTCCAGTGGTGCGACTGTATCAACATGGTGTTGGATTTGCCGTTGGACTACCTTCTCCATGATTTTGGCAAGCAGTGGGATGCTCGAGATTGGCCGGAATGACTCAACTTTAGATGGATCAAGTTTACTATTCTTTAGCAGAGGGCGGATTGAAGTGTTTTTTAAACTTTGAGGGAAGGATCCTGTTATGAATGATTGATTCAAAATTCTGCATATAAATGGACTGAGGTCATGGCGCAATTCTTTAATCCAACTAGCAGGACAGGGATCATTGGGGGCAGTAGTGAGGTTGATAGATGTGATGATGTCTGCAATTTCTTTGTTGGATACCTTGGAGAATGATAGTAATGGGGTTGGTTGTGGAAGTCCGTGGGAGGTATGAAATATGGATGTATTCGTGTTGTCCTTGGTTTGTATCATCTTAGATTGAAGGTAGGTAGAATAGTCTTGCGGCTGGGGCAAGGTTGTTTGGGCTAGTGCTGGATCGCCAGTTAGTGACTTCACTATGTTAAATAGGTCATGAGGTTTGTTAAGTGATCGCTTTAGTAGTTCTGAGTAATACAACTTTCTTTTTTCCATGGTTTTTCTTCGGTGGTCTTGCAGGTGTGTGGAGTATGCACCAAGTGCCTCAGGAGTCCGATTGTGGCGCCACTGTCTTTCTAGTTTACGTAGCTGGATGAGCGATGTTCGTAGATCCAGAGAGTACCATGGTGCGTGATCGCGTTTCGCTTGGTTTTTGTTGACGGATGATAGGCAGGAGGCAGCTCTGAGGGTGTCGTCCCAATTGGAAACCAATTCATCTGGATCAAGAGAATTGTTGGTGAGTAGAGGTAGGATCTTCTCGAGAGCTGTATCCTTAACAAGTGGTCGAAAGTGTGTTGTCACGGTTCTAGTGGGAGCGTGTGTTTTGGTGCTGGAAATGCCAAGATTGTTGGTGGGTATGTGAAATAGGAGTAAATGATGGTCGGACCAGGGTACCGGAGTTATGGAGAGTAACAAACTCTGGGAGGTGTTGATAGCGGTCTGTGGTATGAAGATCAAGTCAAGTATGCCACCTTTGTTATGAGTAGGGGAGTTGATAAGTTGCGTGTAGCCCAGCTCATTCATTGCGTCGAGGAATGCTGTCGAATGTGTATCATGTAGGGATGGCAGGTTGAAATCTCCCATCAGGACATTTAGGGTGCGTGGGTTAGCGGAGTTGCAAGCTAAGTCGATTATTGACGGGAGGTCATCTGGTGATGCAGTTGGTGCTCGGTATAAAAGATTTATTGAACAGTGTTCATTCGATATGGATATTATATCCAGGTAGGTTGAGCTGATAGAATTCTTTATAGTAAATTGAAGGTCGGATTTGGCAAAAATGAGTGTTCCACCTCCTCTCTGGTGGGACCTATGGCAGGCAAAGGTTGAATAACCAGGTGGTAACATCAGGTTGATTAGAGCATTATCATGATCGGATAACCAAGATTCTGTTATCATTAGAATATCGAGATCATGTAGAGTTATAAGGTCATTGACAGCTGGCCATTTTGAGCGTGTTGATCTGGAATTGATAAGTGCACATTTTAGTAGCTGTTGGTAATTACATTTCTCAGTTTGGATCCTTTTAAAATCTTGTAAGGGGATGTGTAGAAGGTGGGGATGAAGGGCACTGGCTTTTGTTGAATGTTGACGAGGATTCTCAGACCATCTTCTGCTATAGTTAAAGAGGATTGGGATATGCTTGATATCAGGATTGAGGGCCAGTAACAGGTTGGGGGCCCAAGCGGTGAGGAGGAAGAGGAATAAGGATAAGGAAGAGGGCATTTTGGATGTTCAAAGTGGGGCAGCTACTTTGGGTGTAGGATTGGAGCTTGATAGCAGGTACAATTTAAGGCAGTAGCAGCTAGAATATAACAAAGTGTAACAAAGTAACAGTACATGTAACAGAACCGTGTCAGTGCTGTGGTAAACTAGGTTAGTTACAAGTTGGGGTGGTAGTAGCAGTTGGAAAGTAACAATGAGACCGTAATGTATCCACTGTGTCAGTACTGTGGCACGATTATAATAGGTTAAGAGGTACAGGTATAAGAGCGAGGGCTAATCACAACAAGATATCTAAAGAATACATCTGCAGTTTCAAGTAAGGCAGTTTAGCATTGGAAAGGGGTAAGATAAATGGTAAAATGTTCGGCTTTTTACAGTCCCTGTAGGTGTCAGCTATGGAATGAGGAATTTACCTCATCGACTGGTGGTGTCCTTCTTTACACGGTGAGGTGCCACAGAGAGTCGGTGGACGATTAAACTGGAAGAACGTGTTGGAGAGGAGAGCTGGTTCGCTGGAAACAGTGCGGTGGGGGAATCAAGGGGGCCACTGCCTAAGGGCCACGCCAAAGGGCCCTCTGGCGAGGCCCTCAGGCGCGGGCCCGTCAGGCGCGGGCCGCCTGGCGGCGCTTTCTTTTTAAAGTTGCTGCTCCTCCTCCCACAGCCCCGATAGGGCTGGAGTCGCTGAGCAGGCTGGCTTGCTGGCTCTCCCTGCAGCTCTACCCCGATCGGGGTATCTTATTTTACTTATTTAACAACTTTTTATATCACTGTATCTATGAGTCATAGCAATTTACAAATAATTCAACTGTGTAAAGTTTACAATGAACAGGAGAATAGCAAAAAAGCACCTGTAACAGGTGTTCAAGGACAGCAGGAATTAGTCCTCACATATGGGTGAAGTCGGCATTGACTAAGCCCATGTAGATTCACTCCCCAGCTTTCAAAGAAAGCCTTTGGGAATTAGACCACACATACGCGGTCACCTTCCTGCCCAAGGGTGCCATCTTATCTCAATATGATGATATAGCTCAATCAAGCATAAAAAAAAGAAAACAACTCCACAGGGAGGGGGGAGAATTTTGAGGACTGATTCCTGCTTTCTCTGGAAAACACCAGTTACAGGTGAGTAACTATGCTTTCTCCAGGAACAAGCAGGAAGTCAGTCCTTACATATGGGACTCCCAAGCTACAGGCTGCTGAAAAAAACCTGTAGGAGCCACGGGTGACCCAAAAGGCGAACCGTGAAGGACAGCAAGGAGCACTGAATGACTTAACGTCCAGTGATGCAGCCCCAAAATTGATGCTGGAAACACCTCTCTGGTAGCCTGGCCACAAAGGGCTGGAGGGAAGGAGTTGCACTATTCCCCAAAGATGTGACGAAGTACTGCCTGGCCGAAGGCGCTATCACACCATGAGCTCTCCTCCAAGCAGTAATGCGCTGCGAAGGTATGGATCGAAGACCAGGTGGCAGCCCAGCAGATGTCCAGGAGGGGGACAGAGGGTAGGTGAGCCACCAAGACTGCCATGGCATGCACATTATGTGCGGTAACATGATGCTCCAGAGAGAGTTCAGCCTGTTCATAGGCAAAAGAGATGTAGTCTGCCACCCAAGTAGACAAAGTATGCTTAGAGACCACAATCCTGAGCCTGTTGATGTCATAGGAGACGAACAGTGGTGATGAGCGGTGATGGGCCTGTGCAATCTGGAGGTAGAAAGACAGAGCGCTCTTGCAATCCAGGGTATGTATCGAGGCCTCTGCTTAGGATGTGAGAGACCTGGGGAAGAAGGTGGGAAAGGACCACCTCCTCGTTCATGTGAAAAGCGGACACCACCTTAGGCAGGAATTTGGGGTGAGTCTGGAGAATGATCCTGGTTTTGTGGAACCTGGTGTAGGGGCATGGGCTACCAACACCTGCAGCTCATTAAATCTATGGCTGAAGTAAGCACTACCAGGAGGACTATTTTCCACAACAAGAACTTGAGATGGTACATAGCCAGAGGCTCAAAAGGGAGAGTAATCAGCTTCTCAAGGACAACTTCATGTCCCATGCCACCAGCAGTGGGCGGACAAGGGTCTGTTTGAGGAGAAGCCCCATATAAAATGGCCCACAAGGGAGTGCATAGAGATGGGATGGCCATCGAAGAGGTGATGATGTGCCACCAGGGCGCTGAGGTGCACGCAGATGGAGTTGGACTTTAGACCAGCACAAGAGAGGTGCAGAACATATTGCAGGATGTTCTGCACCGAGCAAGAGAAAGGGTTGAGATTCCTTGTCTGCACACTAGACAGAGAATATACGCCACTTGAAGGCATACGCACGCTGTGTTGAGTCCTTGCACAATGTCAGTAGGACGTCTTCCATGTCCTGGGAGAGGTGGTGGTGTGCTATGGTTAGCCATTCAGCATCCATGCCATCAGGGTGAGGGACTGGAGGTTGGGATGGCGAAGGGTCCTGTCCTCCTGTGACAGCAAGTCCGAGGCCTGGCCCAAGGGTATCGGGGCTGCTTGGGCCAGCTGCAGGGGCAGAGGGAACTATGGCTACCAGTACCACCAAGGAGCAATGAGAATTACCGAGGCCCAGTCTGACTAAACCTTGAGCAAGGTCTTGGGAATCAGGAGAATAGGCAGGTACACATACAGCAGGCTCCCGGGAGCAGAAGCACAGCAGCTGCACATTCTTGGGGCTGGCGAAGAAGTCCAACGTTGGGGTCCCCCAGTGTTGAAAGATGGAGGTGGCCACCACTGGGTTGAGGCACCACTCGTGGGGTGAAGGATTCTGCTGAGCCGATCTGTGATCAGATTGTCCTGGTCTGGTAGGTAGACTGCCCAGAGGGTCACGCCCTTCTCCAGAGCAAAGGTCCAGAAGCAAACCATCTCCCAGCAGAGGAGGTACGAGTCCATTCCCCCCAGATTGTTGATGTAAAACATCGCTACTTGGTTGTCCATCTGAACGAGGACAACCTGGTCTGCCAGATGGGAATGGAACACCCGAAGAGCATTTGTCACAGCTCTGAGTTCCAGGAGGGGGTTCTGGAGGATCCTTTCCTCCCAAGTCCAGGTGCCCTGTGACTGGAGACCATTGCCGAGCTTGGTCAGAACGCATGGGCCGGTGGGGCCTAGAAGGGTAGGCCGGCCATGAGGTTCTGATGGTTCTGCCACCAGGCAAGAGAGGCCGCCAGAGACTGGGTGATCCAGACCAGATCCTCCAGTTGGCTCATGGCCCAAGTTCATTGAGATCTGAGGGTCCACTCGGCCAGTCGCATCTGTAGAATGGCTTGCGGGGTCACGTGGACCATTGAGGCCATGTGCCCCAACAGGCATAGCAGGAGACTGGCGGACACTGATGAGCGACCCTGTATCGCCTTTGCTAGGGTCGCCAGATGCTTCACCCTGTCTAGAGGGAGGAATTCTCTGGCCTGGGTTTAGTCCAGAAGAGCTCCTATGAACTCCAGGCGTTAGGTCGGTAGCAGATGTGACTTTGGGAAGTTGATCACAAATCCCAGATGCAGCAGCACCCTGATTTTGCGGTGGGCCATGTGACATTCCTCCTCTGGCAAGTTGGCCTTTAGGAGCCAGTCATCCAGATAGGGGAAGATGAAGACTCCCAGCAAGTGGAGGTGAAAGGCGACTACCACCAGGCATTTAATGAACACCTGGGAGGCCGAGGAGAGGTCAAAGGGGAGTACCCAGTACTGGTAATGGCAGCCTCCAATGACTAAGTGGAGGTACTGACGGTGCTGGGGATGGATCAGGATGTGGGTATAGGAATCTTTGAGATCCAAAGAGCATAGCCAAGCTCCCCCGCTGGAGGTAGGGCAGCAATGTTCCAAGGGATAACATCTTGAACGTCTCATTGACCAGAAGGTGGTTTAGGTCCCACAAATCCAGGATGGGCTGAAAGCCTCCTGTCTTTTTTTGTGACAAGAAAATATTGGAAGTAGAACCCCATGCCTTAAAGTGGCCGAAGGACTGGCTCTACCGCCTGATCCTCAAGCAGGGACTCAAGTTCCTTCTGCAGGAGCTCTCTGTGCAGGGAGATCATGAGAAGTTCCCTTGGAAAGAAGGGAGGAGGTGTCTGGTCAAAGTGTGGAAGGTAACTTTCCAGGCATCGGTGGTGATACCCGGCCAGAGGTGAATGAAGTGAACCAGTTGTCCTCCCATGTGCTTTGGGTCCTGACCTTCAGGGGGAAGATGGGTTATGCCCAAGGAGTCAAAAGCCCCCTCCCCCTAGGCTGCTGCTGGGCACTGTTTGGGGCTTGGGAGCTTTCTGCTTACGGGGCTGTGCCCCTGGCCCTTGGCCTGCTGACCCTGTTGGGGAGCCTGATAGGCCAGAAATTGGGGGTATTTTCTGTAAGTCTTTTTAGCCTTCAAGTGGAAGAGCATTTTCCCCAAAGCCTTCTGGGACAGCCTAGTCCTGGTCATAAATTCTGACTCCAACTCGGCCACCTTGTTGTTCATGAGTTTGCTGAAGAGGTTCTCTCCTCAGCAGGGGATATCGGCCAGTTTGTCCTGTATCCATTGCTCTGAGCCAGAGGACAGTGACCAAGCCAGGCGGAAGGCATTAATGCCCACAATAGCCACAGGAGCCACAGACTTGAAGCTGTCATAAGCCACTTGAGTCTGGAATTTAGAGCATCCTTTGACCGAGGAGACAAGAATCCGAAAGCACTCAAGAGATCCACCTGCCAGTCCAGCTAAGAACCCGGCGAGCTCCTTCGCCAGGTCCCTCAGGTACATGCTCATGTACACCTGGTAAGCCTGGATGCAGGCAGCAAGCTTTGAGCCCTGGTAGTACTTTCTGAAAAACCCGTCCATGGTGCGGTCCTCCCTACCAGGAGGCACCGAGGAGGCATCTTCTGATTCTTTATTTGACGCATGGCCGACTCCACCACCATGGAGTTGTGAGGCAGCTGTGTCTTCTGAAAACTGGGGCCCTTGCCAACTCTATAATGGGAATCAAGTCATTGGCTCACTACTGGCACCATCACCGGACTCTCTCGTCTTAAAGAGCAAGCGCTCTAGGATGGTGGGAATCGGCACAATCACTGCCTCCCTCGGAGGAGCCTTGCAGTGGAGGATCTCTAAGTTCTCAATGTGGGAATCATCCTCAGATTCCATTATGAACGCCAGGGCCTTTGACATCCCCTGGACAAAGTCGAGGAATGCGAGGTCCTCCAGCACCTCTGGCACTCCTGAGGGGGAGATGTTTCAGAGGGGACATCCCTATGTAACATGGTATCAGGCGACTTGTCGTCACTCTACCAGCCCAATCTGAAGCCAGACAAGACCTCGAGACCTAGACGATCATTGGAGCGAAGAGCCGCCGGCGCAGATGGAGAGCAAGGTGCCTGATGCACTGACTCAGGTGCTTGGAGGCGAGTAGTGCCTTGAACATGAGACTGACCAATGTGGCTCCAAGTGAGCGAATCTTTCAGCACCAGCTGGACATCCTCCAGGGGAATCCTCGCAGTGAAGGGTCCCATTGTCATCATAGATGACCCGGAGACTCCAGGCATTGGGTCCCACTGCTCCTTGATGAAGGCAGCTAGGCTGCATTCAAAGGCTGCCATCCTAGCTTTGATGTCAGTAGGCTTCGCAACGACTGGTTTGGGCCTCAAAGGCATTGAGCCTGAAGCTGACTCCCTCGAAAGGGAATCACCAATGGTGATCATGTTGGAGGACTGAGCCCAATCCCCCAACACGGTGGGATTCTCCTCCCGCCGGGGCAGCTTCGAGGGCCATTCCCGGCCATTTCACTCTGCGTCAGGTTGAGGACTCAGAGGCTGGGTACCGGAGGTCTTGCCCCCGGCTCCGGGATCGGACTTCAACTTGGATAATGTTTTGGACCCGTGGGGGAGGTCCTCCAAGGATGACCCCACCAGTCCCAGGTTCTGCAACCTCAGGGCTCAGACCGAGCACATGCACACAAAGTCGAGTTGTCAGACGCAGTCTCAAAGGGCAGCAATTCCACACTCAATGCCAGTACCGTGGCAGAGGCCTTCAAGACAAATATGCCCCCTCCGCTACTTTTCACAATTCCTTCAGCTCTTGTTCAACTTCTGCAGGCAGAGCGGACAAGTGCAGTCATCGTGTTCCACAATGAGGCACTTGATACAGCAACTATGGCAGTCCATTATGGACATGGTACAGGGGCATTTGCCACATTGCTTAAATCCACTGACCGAAGACATAGCGGGGAAGACGGCACCCATGAGATGAAATTCAGACATCTCCATCAGGGAGAACATAAGAAAAGACTAGCGCTCCGAAAAAGAAAAAAAAGACCTGAGAAAAATGCAACACCGAGGCAAGGGTAGCGAGAAGGTGATCAGGAACCGACTGGTGAAAAGAGAAAAAAACATTAAGAGAAGGGTTAGAAAAATCAACTTTTACCGGGGACGACAGAGCTCCTCAGAAAAAAGAAGACTGAGGTAAGATGGCACACTTGAGCGGGAAAAGTGACCGCACATGCGTAGTCTAACTCCCAAAGGCTTTCTTTGAAAGCTGGGAAGTGAATCCGCACGGGATCCGTTGATGCCAACGTTACCCGTATGTAAGGGGTGTCTTCCTGCTTGTTCCCGAAGAAACAAGCAATAATATTTAGAAACAGAAAGCTTAAAGAGTATGATTAATTTAAATTAACAATTAACGTATGTACAGTGGGGGTGGAATAGCATGCAGGAGGGGGTGGTCAAGGTATAGGTGGTGGGGTTATGAGGGGGAGATCTCTGTCTCTACCTTCTGGCTCATTACCAGAAGGTCCCACAGAACCTGAGCGCAAGGGACTAACAGCAGATTGTCCCCTAAACATAACTTAGCATACCTTATTTTGGCAGTACTCCCCACAGGATCGAATATTGTAGACTGGAACCCAGAATATGAGGTTCAATCTATTGTGAACTCCTGACACTTCAGAGGGTAAATTAAAATTTTAATGCTCCAGTAGGGCTATGGGTCAGAAATGAGATCATGTATGAAAGCCTCGGATGTTCATGCCAGACAGCTTCGCAGCCAGTTTACTTAATAAGCCCAGTCCTGGGAGTCCAGACTGCCCCCTCCATAGAGGGCAAGGTACTGTCACATACTTACATCACAGGAGCTGGCCCTAAATAAGTGAGTTCAACCCTCTTCCTACATTTATACTTTTACCTATCTCTGCCCTATGGTATGGCACCACTCACTTGGTCTTTGGGAAGAACCTCCCTGTGCATAGTGCACACCCTGGAACTCCCCAGTCCTCTCTGTCCTCAGAAAGGTCTCTTGTATATAACAAGGCACTCAGAGCTCCTATTATCCTTGTGTCTGATCTCCTCTTCTCTATTGCTACTGAGCCTATTCTACATGTCCAATCTTCTGCCTGTTCCTGCACTGTGCTCAGCCTGCTTCTCCTGCCTCCTCCTACCTGGAAAAACTGTGCTGTAAGTACTGGCAAACCTTGAGTGTGGCTGCAAAAGGAAGGAATCAAAACAAACTGAAAAATCTTTTTGACTTAAACAAAGAGAGGGGGGACATGCATGGATAAGTGGTTACAATCCTAAACAAAGACAGAGGAGGAAGCAGCAAGGAGCAGCAGGCAAAACCACTCTGGCCACCTTAATGGGCAGACCGGTCTTTATCTGCCGTCATATACTACATTACAATATTGGTCTCGCGTGTCTCCCTTGAGTGGGCCAGCTGTGACAGCATTCTTTTTAAACGCTGGCCATGGTGTTTAAACAAATCTCAGATATTTAGCATTGCTAGCCAGAGAGCGAGCGGTACCAAATATATGGACAATGGTGCTATTCCGACCACAATCTGGATAGTTATCCTAACAAAAAGATAGGAATGCAAAAAAGCAGTCCTAACTATCCGGATAGCGGTCTCAATATTGCTGCTCTCCAGATAATGTGCACTCTGCAACAGCAACATCCAGCTAGTGCTGAGGCAATGTGTAAAGGCTCTTAAGTCGCACTATAACATAGTGCTGCTGAATATCCACTGAGCGGCTCAACCAGCAACAAGACCATGTTGTCAACTGCTCCTAAGATATTTGGCTTATAGACCGAAGTGCCTTCAAAAGGCAACAGCATTCCCACCAACCAGAAGTGTCGGTACCGAGTGATTATTCTGTGACTCACGTGGAGAGGGAGAAGATCTTGAAGTATCAAGAAGTGCATTCAGAGATCAAGAAAATGTGTCAGAAAGATACAGAAATATTACACATTGTATTGGGAGCCACAGGCCTGATAAAGAAGAATTTCCAAGCACATCTTGACAAACTACCCATACATGTTACATCTTATGAACTCCAGCAAGAGACTCTCTTTGGCACGTGGCAAGTATTGCACCGAGCATTAGCAGTAAAATTGAGAGATTAAGATCATATTCCACATACCCTGACTTAGAAGTGAGGTTCACGACTGCTATAGTATGTGCAAAACTACCCCGAGAGATACAGCATAGGCAGCAGCAGCGCAAGCACCCCCTTCCCATACACACTATCCCATCACAGGCAGCGGCAGTGCAAGCATCCCCTTCCCACACACACTATCCCATCACAGGCAGCGGCAGTGCAAGCATCCCCTTCCCACACACACACTATCCCATCACAGGCAGCGGCAGTGCAAGCATCCCCTTCCCACACACACTGTCCCATCACAGGCAGCTGCAGTGCAAGTTTCCCCTTCCTACACACACTATCCCATCACAGGCAGCTGCAGTGCAAGCATCCCCTTCCCACACACACTATCCCATCACAGGCAGCAGCAGTGCAAGCTTCCCCTTCCCATACACACTATCCCATCACAGGCAGCGGCAGTGCAAGCATCCCCTTCCCACACACACTATCCCATCACAGGCAGCTGCAGTGCAAGCATCCCCTTCCCACACACACTATCCCATCACAGGCAGCTGAAGTGCAAGCATCCCCTTCCCATACACACTGTCCCATCACAGGCAGCAGCAGTGCAAGCTTCCCCTTCCCACACACACTGTCCAATCACAGGCAGCTGCAGTGCAAGCATCCCCTTCCCATACACACTGTCCCATCACAGGCAGCTGCAGTGTAAGCATCCCCTTCCCATACACACACTGTCCCATCACAGGCAGCTGCAGTGCAAGCATCCCCTTCCCATACACACACTGTCCCATCACAGGCAGCTGCAGTGCAAGCATCCCCTTCCTACACACACTATCCCATCACAGGCAGCTGCAGTGCAAGCATCCCCTTCCCACACACACTGTCCCATCACAGGCAGCGGCAGTGCAAGCTTCCCCTTCCCACACACACTGTCCCAACACAGGCAGCGGCAGTGCAAGCATCCCCTTCCCACACACACACTGTCCCATCACAAGCAGCGGCAGTGCAAGCTTCCCCTTCCCACAAACACTGTCCAATCACAGGTAGCGGCAGTGCAAGCTTCCCCTTCCCACACACACTGTCCCATCACAGGCAGCTGCAGTGCAAGTTTCCCCTTCCCATACACACACTGTCCCATCACAGGCAGCTGCAGTGCAAGCTTCCCCTTCCCACACACACACTGTCCCATCACAGGCAGCAGCAGTGCAAGCTTCCCCTTCCCACACACACACTGTCCCAACACAGGCAGCAGCAGTGCAAGCTTCCCCTTCCCACACACACACTGTCCCATCACAGGCAGCAGCAGTGCAAGCTTCCCCTTCCCACACACACTGTCCCAACACAGGCAGCGGCAGTGCAAGCATCCCCTTCCCACACACACTATCCCATCACAGGCAGCTGCAGTGCAAGCTTCCCCTTCCCACACACACTATCCCATCACAGGCAGCTGCAGTGCAAGCATCCCCTTCCCACACACACTGTCCCATCACAGGCAGCAGCAGTGCAAGCTTCCCCTTCCCACACACACTGTCCCATCACAGGCAGCTGCAGTGCAAGCTTCCCCTTCCCACACACACTGTCCCATCACAGGCAGCTGCAGTGCAAGCTTCCCCTTCCCACACACACTGTCCCATCACAGGCAGCTGCAGTGCAAGCTTCCCCTTCCCACACACACTGTCCCATCACAGGCAGCTGCAGTGCAAGCATCCCCTTCCCACACACACTGTCCCATCACAGGCAGCGGCAGTGCAAGCTTCCCCTTCCCACACACACTGTCCCATCACAGGCAGCGGCAGTGCAAGCTTCCCCTTCCCACACACACTGTCGCATCACAGCCAGCAGCAGTGCAAGCTTCCCCTTCCCACACACACAGAGTAGTTACTCACCTGTAACAGGTGTTCTCCAGGAGGCAGCAGGAATCAGTCCTCACATATGGGTGACGTCGGTGCCAACAGAGCCCGCGTGCAGAGCATTAACCCAGCTTTCAAAGAAAGCCTTTGGGAATGCAGCACGCCTGCGCGGTCCCCTTCCCGCCCAAGGGTGCCATCTTGCTCAGTGTGATGACATAGCTAAAAGACAGCAAAAATCTAAATAAAGGATATGACTGCAACTCCAGGGGAGGAGGGAGGGTCGTGAGGACTGATTCCTGCTGCTCCTGGAGAACACCTTTTACAGGTGAGTAAGGACCAAGCAGGAAGTCAGACCTCACATATGGGACTCCCCAGCTCTAGGCTACCGGGAACCCAAAGCTGAAAAAATGGCTCCCTCTCAAGAGCCTCAGCATCTGCGATAAGAATATCCTCTGAGAACGTCCCCGTACGGTAGCCCAACACAAGGGCCGGAGGGTAGGAGTTGCCTAAATCTCAAAGAGATTATGGAGTACCGCCTGTCCGAAAGCACTGCCCCTTTGAGACTCTCTCTCGAGGCAGTAGTGGGCTGCAAAAGTCTGGCTTGAAGACCAAGTAGCGCCCCCGCAGATGTCTGCCAACGGAACAGAGCGGAGATGAGCTACTGACGCGGCTATCGCCCTCACACGGTGGCCCGTGACTCGACCCTCCAAGGGAAGGTCGGCTGCCTTGTACGCCCAGGCGATACAATCTGCAACCCAAGTAGACAACGTATGCTTGGAGACAGGTAACCCCAATTTATTAGGGTCAAAGGAGACAAAGAGCTGAGTAGCCCTTCGATGCCCCCACGTATGTTCAATGTACAAGGACAATGCTCTCTTACAGTCCAGAGTATGCAAAACTGTCTCAGCCCGACTGGTATGCGGCCTGGGAAAGAATATCGGAAGAATCACCTCCTGGTTGAGGTGGAAAGAGGAGACAGCTTTTGGAAGGAACTTCGGATGAGTCCGAAGGACCACCCTGTTCCAATAGAACCGTGTGTATGGTCTATCAGGAACCAGAGCTTGTAGTTCACTCACACGCCTGGCCAAGGTAAGAACTACCAGGAAGAGCGCCTTCCAAGAAAGGAAGCGTAAATGGCAAGTAGCCATCGGCTCAAATGGTGGGCGAGTAAGTTGTTGCAAGACCACATTCAAGTCCCACTCAGTGGCAGGTGGACGAATCGGAGGCTTGAGCAAAAGCAGGCCTCTGAGGAAGTGGGACACCAAGGGGTGAACCGACAGCGACTGTCCCTCCACCAGTGAGTGGTGTGCTGAAAGAGCACTGAGGTGGACCCGAACAGAGTTGGACTTAAGGCCTAGATCTGACAGGTGAAGTAGGTATTGTAGCACTACTGGCACCAGGCAGGAGAAAGGATCTTCATTGTGCTGAGCACACCACACTGAGAAACTGCGCCACTTGAGTGCATAGGACTTTCTGGTGGATTGTCTCCTCGAGGCCAAGACCACCTCCTCAACTTCCCTAGGTAGAAGCAAAGGAGCTAGCACTATCCTTTCAGCAGCCAGGCCATCAGATTGAGGGATCTGAGATTGGGGTGCAGAAGGGAACCCTGATCCTGAGACAGGAGATCGGGTTGCAACCCCAGAGGGAATGGAGTTTCCACTGCCAAATGCAGAAGTGGAAACCACGGTTGCCTCGGCCATCTGGGGGCTACCAGAATCACCGAGGCCTTGTCCCGTAGAATCTTGAACAGAGTTCAGGCCACCAGGGGCGTTGGAGGAAACGCATACAGGAGGCCCGTAGACCAAGAGATCAGAAACACATCTGCTGCCATTCTCAAGGGATGCGGCTGTCTGGAGCAAAACCTGGGCAGCTGACGGTTCAGTGGACTTGCAAAGAGATTGATGGATGGAAGTCCCCATCGTAGAAAGATCTGCTGAACCCTCCAGTGGATTCAACTGCCATTCGTGAGGCTGGATAATCCTGCTTTGTTTGTCTGCCAAAAAGTTCTCCTGACCAGGTAGATAAACTGCTTTGAGAAACATGCCTTGTTTGACTGCAAAGGAGCAAAGAGCCTGCGCCTCCTAACATAGATGGCTGGACCCTGTGCCCCCTTGCTTGTTCACATAGAACACTGCTACCTGATTGTCTGTCTGAACTAAGACAGACTGGTGAGAGAGGGCAGCTCCAAAAGATTGATCTGCCGTGTGGCCTCCCGAGGAGACCAGAGGCCTTGAGTGCACGTGCCCTGGCAATGTACACCCTAGCCCTTTAAGGACGCATTGGTCGTCAGCACCCTGGTGTGTGCTGGGGCCTGAAAGGGTAGCCCCCTGAGGAGGTTTGGGAGATGTAGCCACCACTGCAAGGAGTCCAAGAGTGGTTTGGACATCTTTACTCTGTCTCGGAGATTGCCTGTGACTTGCGCCCACTGAGCTCTGAGGCACCACTGAGCCGCTCGCATGTGCAGACGGCCATTCGGGGTCACATGTACCGTGGATGCCATGTGGCCCAGGAGCCGCAGGAAGTGTCTGGCGGAGACCTGAGAATTGCTTTGGAACTGGTTGGCCAAGTCCATCAGCCTGCGGGCCATGTCCTCGGGCAAGTAAGCTCTTGCCTGCATGGTGTCTAATCTTGCCCCTATAAACTCTAGGTTCTGTGAGGGAAGCAAAGTGGAGTTTGCGTAGTTTAGACAAAGCCCAGATGCTGAAGAAGAGAGACAGTGCGAAGAGTGGCTTGTCTGGCCTCCTGGAGAGACTGACCTCTGATGAGCCAGTCGTCCAGGTATAGGAAGACAAAAATTCCCTGATTTCTGAGATAGGCTGCCAACACCGTCAGGCATTTGGTGAAAACCCTGGGGGTGGAAGTTAGGCCAAAGGGAAGTACTCTGTACTGGAAATGGTTTCCTCCCACCACAAATCTGACATATTGTCTGTGGTCTGGATGGATGAGAATGTGAGTATAAACATCCTTTAGGTCTAAGGACCATAGCCAATCTCCCTGCTGGAGGTAGGGCAGCAGTATCTCAAGGGTAAGCATCTTGAACTTTTCCCTCTCCAGAAACTTGTTTAAGTTTCGCAAGTCTAGGATAGGCCGGAGGCCTCCTGTTCTTTTTGGTACCAGAAAGCACCTGGAGAAGAAGCCTTGCCCTTTCAGGTGGTGAGGCACCGGTTCCACTGCCTGTTCCTTTAAAAGACTTGCCAACTCCTGAAGGAGGAGGTTTCTGTGCAGAGGGAGTCTTGGAGGCTCCCCTGGAAAGTAGGAGGGGGTATCTGGTGGAAGTGGAGCATGTAGCCCTTTTGGACTATGCTGAGGACCCAGGTATCCCCTGTGAGGGCTGGCCACATGTAGGCGTACAGAGTCAGCCAACCGCCTGTGCTGAGTGGAGCCAGCTGTGGAGAAGAGGCTATGCTGTGGGAGTCAAAACCCTGCTCCCTGCTGTGCAGGAGCCGGAGCTGGCAGCTTGGGGGTCTTCTGCCTGCGGGGCCCATGCCCCTTGGCCTGCTGGCCCTGTTGGGGAGCTGGAGAGGCCTGATATTCAGGGTAGGATTTGTAGGCAGCACCCTACCTCGGGAAAAAGGGCTTCATCCCCGAGCCCTTCTTTTTCTGAGAAGGGGCAGGTCTTCCTGGACAGCCTTGTCCTGGTGAGAGTCTCAGTCTCGATTTCCGCACCCTTTTCAGTCATGGGCTTACCAAAGAGGTTTTCACCTCGGCAAGGGATATCGACCAACTTGTCCTGCACCCATGGCTCCAGGTCTGATGACTGTAGCCAGGCCTGACAGTGTGCACCGAAGCCTCGAAGCCATGATAGGCTGCGCGAGAGATCAACTTCGAGCACTCTCGAATCCCTGTTGACAAAGCTTTGAACCTCTGCAAAGGTTCCTTGGAGAGGCCAGCTGAGAACCCGGCAATCTCCTTTGCCAGGTCTTGTAGGTACATGCCCATGTACAGCTGGTAGGTCTGGACACGGCAAGACAACATAGAGCCCTGGAAGCACTTTCTACCGAGGGCCTCCAGGTTCCGGGCTTCCTGGCCGGGGGGCACCGAGGAGTGCATCTTCTGACTCTTCAGACGGTTCATGGCCGATTCCACAACCATGGAGTGGTGCGGTAGCTGCGCCTTTTGGAACCCAGGGCTCTTACGGATTCGATAAATGGAATCGACCCATTTACTAAAAACTGGCGTCGAGGCCGGTGCCTCCCACATATGGAAGAGCAGCCGTTCCATCATCAGAGCAGCTGGTACAGTAAAGGTTTCCTTCGGAGGAAAATCATACTGGAAGGCATCAAGCTCCTCGGCTCAAGGCTCCTCCTCGGCGTCCACAGGGAAGGCCAAGGCCTTGGCCATGTCCCTCATAAAGTCCAAGAACCGGGTATCCTCCAGGGGGGACCGTCTCCGAGGCTCGGACTTCGGAGACCGAAGGGACGCACAGGGTCCGGAAGGTGTTCGGGGACTCCTTGTCCTCCATCTCCCCCGAGGAGGAATCGAGCGGCTCCAGCCATGTGGGCCTCGGTGCCACCCGCCCCGATGCCGATGGTATCGGCTTCGACGACCTCGGGCCCCGAACGGGAGGTCGAGGGGGACCTTGACCGAGGATCGACTCGAGACTTCATCGACTCGAGGATCGGCTCGGTCTCTGGGGTCAACTTAGACGTCGAGGTCCCGGTGGTCGGGGCAGATGCACCGGTCAGACCAGCGATCGGCACCCGCTGCTGTTCCATGAAGGAAGCCAAGCTGCTGTCCAAGGCTATCAACCTGAGTCCAAGCTCAGGAGACTCAGCAGCCCCAGACTCGGGGACCGATGTCGGCTCCCACCGGAGGAGAGTCAACAAGGACAACTGCACTTACGTGACTCGGGGGACTCCGGCTCCACACAAGATAGCTTGAAAGGCCTCTCCGACTCCAAGAGCCAAGGGCGACGGTCAAGGCTATGCGACCTGGCCCTTGAGGAACCAGGAGCCTCCACCGACGCTGCCCTCGCAAGCTTTTTCTTCCTTCGGTGCTCCCGGGAGTGAGACTCCCTTTCAGAGGAACCCCGACAGCACTCGGGGTCGGACTCCCGAGATGTCGAGGCCTCTGACGAAGTCCGGACCCGGCCGGACGCGGCTCCGAAGCGCCTTCGACGACAAAAAACGAAAATCACAAGTCCGGACTCGATACCGGTGTACCGAGCCCATGCGGGAAGGGGAACAGGCATCTAATAGGATAAGACAACGTGAAAATCGCAGAAAAAAAAATCTGCTTTTTCCGGGTGAGACGAACTCACGTCTGTCGGGCTCTGCAGAAAAAGAAAGACTCAGCAAGACGGCACACTTGGGCGGGAAGGGGACCGCACAGGCGCGCTGTATTCCCAAAGGCTTTCTTTGAAAGCTGGGGAAATGCTCTGCACGGGGGCTCAGTCGGCGCCGACATCACCCATATGTGAGGACTGACTTCCTGCTTGATCCTGGAGAATATCACATCACAGGCAGCAGCAGTGCAAGCATTCCCTTCCCCTTCCCCACAAACACTGTCCCATCATAGGCAGCGGCAGTGCAAGCATTCCCTTCCCACACACATTATCCCATCAAAGGCATCAGCAGTGCAAGCTTCCTCTTCCCACACACACTATCCCATCACAGGCAGCGGCAGTGCAAGCTTCCCCTTCCCATATACACTATCCTATCACAGGCAGCGGCACTGCAAGCCTCCCCTTCCCACACACACTGTCCCATCACAGGAAGCAGCAGCGCAAGCTTTCCCTACCCCTTCCCCACACATACTATCCTATCACAGGCAGCGGAAATGCAAACTTCCTCTTACCCTTCCCCCCACACACTGTCCCATCATAGGCAGCGGCAGTGCAAGCTTCCCCTTCCCACACACACTATCCCATCAAAGGAAGCGGCACTGCAAGCTTCCCCTTCCCATACAAACTGTCCCATCACAGGCAGCAGCAGTGCAAGCTTCTCCTTCCCACACACACTGTCCCATCACAAGCAGCAGCAGTGCAAGCTTCCCCTTCCCACACAAACTGTCCCATCATAGGCAGCAGCAGTGCAAGCTTCCCCTTCCCCGCAAACTATCCCATCACAGGCAGCAGCAGTGCAAGCTTCCCCTTCCCACACACACTATCCCATCACAGGCAGCAGCAGTGCAAGCTTTCCCTACCCCTTCCCCCCACACACTGTCCCATCACAGGCAGCTGCAGTGCAAGCTTCCCCTTCCCACACACACTATCCCATCACAGGCAGCGGCATGTTGGCTGTCTCCCATTAGGCCCATGTTGGCTGTCTCCCATTAGGCCATGACTATCTACATGCTGAGTAATTTTATTCTTTATGATGGTTTCTACCATTTTTCCCGGTACTGACGTGAGGCTCACCGGTCTGTAGTTTCCCGTATCACCCCTCGAACCCTTTTTAAAAATTGGTGTTACATTGGCGATCCTCCAATCTTCAGGTATTAGAGATGATTTTAATGATAGTTCACAGATTACTAATAGCAGGTCTGCAATCTCATATTTCAGTTCTTTCAACACCCTTGGATGTATACCATCCGGCCCAGGTGATTTGCTACTCTTCAGTTTATCTAATAGTTGTAATACTCCTTCCCGATGTATCGATAATTCCTTCAATTCTTCCGCACCTTTAAATACCACTTCAGTCATGGGTAACATCCCTACATCTTCCTCAGTAAAGACAGATTCTCACCGGTCTCTCCAAAGCTCAACTGAACAGACTTCAGAGGATCCAAAACACTGCTGCCCGTCTCATCACTCACTCCTCCCCTCGAGATCACATAACACCTCTTCTTCTCCACCTCCATTGGCTGTCCGTTTCCTTCCGCACCCAGTTTAAACAGTTCATACTAACACCCCACAATATTTGGCAGATCTTATCCACTTTCACACGCCCAGACATGCCCCCCGTTCATTTCACCTTAACCGCCTTACACTTCCCCCCCCCCCCATCCCTTGTCCACCTCCAGTCCAACCGCTCCTCAGCTTTCTTTTTCGCAGGCCCTGCCCTCTGGAACTCCCTCCCCACTTCCCTTCATTTAGAACCCCATCATACCAACTTTAAACGTGACCTAAAGAGCCACCTCCTTTCCTTGGCTTTTAATCTTCCCTCCCCTCTCGTGTGAGTCTCTCCTTCTACGTTTACTGTCCTATTTTCCTCTTTTCTCCCCTATTCTGTTAAGGATTGTAAATTCTTTTTCCCTTTTCCTGGCCTTGTGCCTCTCCTTTTTTTTTTTTTTTAATTATTATAATTATTCTTCGCTCCTACGTTATGGAACAACCTCCCAATCGAAATTAGAGAAATCAAAGACCTTCAATCATTTAGAAAAGAGTTGAAAACCCATCTATTTACTCTGCACTACCATAACCTTCAGCTTGATAATTATCAGAATTCACAGAAAAGCAATGAACAACAATCATACACTGATCCTACCTAGACAAAGCACACAACCACTTCTCTCACAACCATAACATCACCTAGATCAACTTACTCTTGAATACAATAGTTTGTCACTAATGTAAATAATTGCCATTTTAATGTTGATATAATTTGCTACTTGAAGCATTACCTAATGCGCACCCAGTTTCACCTGTTTTTGTTTTCACCTGTTTCTCAATGCTAAGAGTTAAATATTAATTTGTTCTAAAACTGTTCTCTGTAAAATAATAGTTTTCTATTATTAACGTTTTTGTTACCTGTAAACCGTCACTGATCTCTGGAAGTGGCAGTATAGAAAAGATGTATAAATATAAATAAATTATTATTTATTGTATTTTGAACTGCTCTGATTACCAAAGAAGGGCGGTCTATCAAGCGAAATAAACAAACATAAGGGAGTCCACGGCACAGCACTGGACTGGTGTGCATCATACCTGACTGACAGATGGCAGCATGTCCGTTCTGGCCCCTCCACCTCCACACCTTTCCCACAAGAGAAGGGCGTGTCACAAGGATCTTCAATCTCAGCCCTACTGTTCAACGTTTACATGCAACCCATCTGCGCCCTCATCCCATCCTTCAACATCAATTGTCTAATCTATGCTGATGACGTTTTGCTATACACGCCAATCTTGACGGAGCATCCAGACCTCTCCCCGCTGTCCACTTGCTTCGATGTGGTCACAGATTGGCTATACACGCAGAAGCTCAAAATAAATTTCAAGAAGACGGAGGTCCTCTTCATCAGCAGGAACCCTGCATTCACTCCGCCCTCCTCACTGAAGGTACGTGATGCAGAGCTCCTCAGCAAGCCCACGGTACGGTACCTAGGGGTCACGCAAATTAACATGAAGGCCCAGATAGGCAATATGATAAAGGCGATCTACCACAAAATTCAGATGCTTCGCCACCTGCGACAGCTGCTAGAGCCAGAAGACTTCCGGACAGTCTACCAAGCAATAGCAATGCCACACTTTGACTATGCTAATGCAATACTGCACGGCCTCCCGAAAAGCTCGCTTGACCCCCTGCAGCTCGCAATGAATGCAGCTGCCAGAATCCTGCATGGAGCTTCCAGGAGGGACCATATCACCCCAGTTTTGAAACATCTGCACTGGCTCCCGGTACACTGCAAGATCTCCTTCAAGATCTTAACGATGACATACAAAGCCATCAACAAGTGCTCTTCCACCTCCCTTACGGAGCTCGTCCAGACCACCCCCCTCAACAGGGTAAGGAGATCAGCCGCCACCAATACTCTGATACTCCCGAAGGAGATCACCAAATGCTCTCAGGCCACGAGAAACAGAGCCTTCACCCTCTATGCAACTTCCTGTTGGAACGCCCTGCCACCGGCCATCCGGGCCAGCAATAACCTCTCCCAGTTTAGAAAGGCACTGAAGCCCCATCTGTTTCTCCAGTATTATACTTAACCAGATGACATCTCACAGCCACCCATACTCCGGACCCAAGCCAGCACCCCCAGCATAGCCACCTCACACCCCTTCAGCCCTGCCTTCGAGAGCCCCACCCCCCGAAATCACAACCCCTGTGTATAGCTGACCCTAACCGTAGATAATGATGAGCTCTCCACACACCCTGCGACAGACAGCTAGATTGTACATAGTTACGTTGTTAGACCTGTAAATAATGCTGAGCTGCCAATATAGCCTGTGACAGCCAAATTGTACATAGTTTCCCTGTTAGCCCTGTATAAAGAACCCCGTTTTATTGTAAGTCCAGTGCAGACCTGCCTGCACTGCACAAATGTGTTACCTGTAAACCACACTGATGTTAAATAGTGCGGTATAAAAGAAACATTAAATAAATAAATAAATCATAGGCAGCGGCAGTGCAAGCTTCCCTTTCCCACACACACTGTCCCATCGCAGGCAGCTGCAGTGCAAGCTTTCCCTTCCCACACACACTATCCCATCACAGGCAGCTGCAGTGCAAGCTTCCCCTTCCTACACACACTGTCCCATCACAGGCAGCGACAGTGCAAGTTTCCCCTTCCCCTTCCCACACACACTATCCCATAACAGGCAGCTGCAGTGCAAGCTTCCCCTTCCCACACACACTATCCCATCACAGGCAGCTGCAGTGCAAGATTCCCCTTCCCAAACAAACTATCCCATCACAGGCAGCTGCAGTGCAAGCTTTCCCTTCCCCCCCCCACACACTATCCCATCACAGGCAGTGGCAATGCAAGCTTCCCCTTTCCACACACACTATCCCATCACAGGCAGCGGCAGTGCAAGTTTCCCCTTCCACTTTCTCACACACCCTGTCCCATCACAGGCAGCGGCATTGCAAGCTTCCCCTTCCCACACACACTATCCCATCACAGGCAGCGACAGTGCAAGCTTCCCCTTCCCATACACACTGTCCCATCACAGGCAGCAGCAGTGCAAGCTTCCCCTTCTTACACACACTATCCCATCACAGGCAGCGGCAGTGCAAGTTTACCCTTCCCATTCCCCACACACCCTGTCCCATCACAGGCAGCGGCAGTGCAAGCTTCCCCTTCCCATACACACTGTCCCATCACAGGCAGCAGCAGTGCAAGCTTCCCTTTCCTCACACACTTCCTCAAGCGACAGATCAAAGGCGCATTTTGAAAAACTCCCTCTATACAAGCAAGGGCTTTGTGAATCACCCAGGAAATTGGTCACAGGTAACCTTAGAAGCACAGACAGGGTACTGTGTAGCAGCCATCTTTTAATAAGTCTTCTTTCCCTCCCTCCCTCCATAACTGCCACCCACCCCTGGGATAATCGTAGCTAAACAGGTGCTTAAATCCGGTACAGAGAAGAGCCACCAACATGGTAAAGGGGATGGAAGCCTACTCCTATGAGGAGAGGCTACAAAGGTTAGGGCTCTTCAACCTGTTAGAGAGACGGCTGAGGGGAGATATGATAGAGGTCTATAAATTAATGAATGGAGTGGAACGGATAAACGTAGATCGATTGTTTACATTATCAAAATATAGAAAGACTAGGGGACATGCATTGAAGTTACAGGGTAAACTATTTAAGACAAATAAGAGAAAATATTTTTTCACTCAACGTATAATCAAACTCTGGAATTTGATACTGGAGGATGTAGTAAAGGCTGTTAAGAAGATAAGAACATAAGATATGCCATACTGGGTCAGAGCAAGGTCCATCAAGCCCAGTATCCTGTTTCCAACAGTGGCCAATCTAGGTCATACGTACCTAGCAGTTTCCCCAAAAGAGACAGGTTCCACAATGCTTGTATTGGGTCAAGCATTGATATCCTGGGTCCCTTCTTAATAATGGTTTAAGGACCTTTCCTCGAGGAACTTGTCCAAACCTTTTTTAAACCTAGCTACACTAACAGCCTTTACTACATCCTCCGGTAAGAAATTCCAGAGTTTGATTACACGTTGAGTGAAAAAATATTTTCTTTTATTAGTCTTAAATAGTTTACCCTTTAGCTTCATTGCATGTCCCCTAGTCTATCTATATTCTGATAACGTAAACAATCGACCTACGTTTACCCGTTCCACTCCGTTCATTAATTTATAGACTTCTATCATATCTCCCCTCAGCCGTCATTTTTCAAGCTTAAAGAGCCCTAACCTTTTTAGCCTTTAGTGTTAGTGTAGCTGGGTTTAAAAAAGGTTTGGACAAGTTCCTGGAGGAAAGGTCCATAAACAATTATTAAAAAGGGACCCAGGATATCAATGCTTGACCCAATACAAGCATTGTGGAACCTGTGTCTTTTGAGGAAACTGCTAGGTATGTATAACCTAGATTGGTCACTGTTGGAAACAGGATACTGGGCTTGATGGACTTTGGTCTGACCCAGTATGGCATATCTTATGTTCTAAATCTCTTAAAGGAAAAGAAGTGCAATATTCACTCTCAGGTGCAGCTGTGTATCGTTATCAGGCATACATTAGGGACCTGAGATTAATTAAGTTTCAGGTGAACAAAGTCTATTAAATGTACTAGGTATAGTTTTATTAGTATAAGTATCTCTAGCAAATCTTAGTAATTAAACAACTTAAATATCTAAACACCACCCTAAAATTAAGATGAAGACAGCAGTCCAGTAGCGAGATGGGGGCTTTCCAGTCTTTTGCGCTGAGTGTCATATGTATGATTTTCTCCCAGTTGGTGAGGGGTCTTACGTGTGCAGAAGGTGCAAGGAGCTCTTTGCTCTCAGGTAAGAAGCCCGATCTCTGGAGGCAAGAGTAGCAGACTTGGAGGACATAAGGAAGACAGAGAGGTACATAGACGAGACCAATGTTTCCTCTAAGCTGCACTGGGTCCGCCATCAACATTCCTTGCCGGCGGGGGGGAGGGGGGGGTGCAGTGTGATTGATGCTCCTCCCCTCCCCCACTGGCGGAAATGCCGGCGGAGGACCCGGCGCAGATTAAAGGGAACATTGGATGAGACCTACAGGGACATAGTACTGAAGGCCCACCTACAGTCTGGCAGCATCCCTGCTGCCATGGAAGAGAAAAATTACGAGACAGGAGAGCATCACCCTGGTGTGGCAGTAATTGATCCTGTAGCTGTGACCTGCCCTCCAGGTGATAAAAAAGCCTCTTGCACAGAGATGGTTTCTCCAGGGCCATGTGACTACAAGGGAAGGGTTAGGACAACCGCTATAGTTGGTGATTCCATAATTAGGCATGTAGATAGCTGGGTGGATGGTGGACATGAGAAATGCCTGGTAACATGCCTGCCTGATGCAAAGGTAGCGGACCTCACGCGCCACCTAGACAAGCTCTTAGTGCTGGAGACGAGTGCTGTCTTGGTGCATGTCGGTACCAATGACATAGGAAAGCATGGTAGGCAGGTTATGGAGGCTAGATTTAGGCTTTTAGGTAGGAAGCTAAACTCCAGAACTTCCAGGGTAGCATTCTATGAAATGCTTCACGTTCCACGCGCAGGACCCATAAGGCAGGCAGAGCTCCGGAGTCTCAATGCACAGATGAGGCAATAGTGCAAGGATGAGGGTTTTGGATTTGTTAGGAACTGGGGAACATTCTGGGGAAAGGAGGGACTCTTCCGAAGGGATGGGCTCCACCTCAACCGGGATGGAACCAGGCTGCTGTCATAAACCTTTTAAAGGGAGATAGAGAAGCTTTTAAAATAGATAATAGGGAAAAGCCGACAGTCACACAAGAGCGTATGGTTCGGAACAATGTATCCTTGAAGGATACTAGCAAAAGACTGAAGTTACGGCATATCAACAGAGAGGTTCCAATAAAAACAAAAGTAACCCAAATGCCCTTGAGTACAGCGCACACACAGCTTAAAGATTACAAATTATCCCCGCCTACCGACAGCCAGATTAATAAGAATAAAATACAGTCTCTAAAATGCTTGTATGCAAATGCTAGAAGTCTAAAAAATAAGATGGGAGAATTAGAATATACTGCACTAAATGAGAGGTTAGATATGATTGGTATCTCAAAGACATAGTGGAAAGAGGTCAATCAGTGGGACACTATGATACCTGGGTACAAACTATATCGTAAAGATAGAGGAGATCAAATAAGTGGAGGGATTTCACTCTATGTTAGAGAGGGCATTGAGTTACAAAGGATTAAAGTTTTGCAGGAAACAAAATTCACTATAGAAACTCTATGGATTGAAATTCCATGTAAAAAGGGGAAGGGGAAGGGGAAGGCGATGGCAGTGGGGGTGTACTATCAACCGCCTGGCCAGAATGAACAAATGGATGATGTAATGCTCAAAGAAATCAAGGAAGCTAACAAATGTTACAGCACAGTAATAATAATGGGTGATTTCAATTACCCCGGTATCGACTGGGTCAGTTTCATGGCAGGACATGCTAGGGAGATAAAGTCTCTAGATGAAATAAATGATTGCTTCTTGGAGCAGCTGGTTCATGAACAGACCAGATGGGAAGCCATTTTGGACGTAGCCCTTAGTAGAACACAAGATCTGGTGCAAGAGATAAGGGTATTGGGGCCAGTTGCAATAGTGATCATAGGATGATTGCGTTTGATTTAATAAATGGCGGAAGGATGGTAAGGAAATCCACCTTTTAACTTTCAAAATGAAGACTATGATAAAATGAGGAAAACAGTTAAGAAAAAACTAAAAGGAGGAGTTGCAAAGGTTAAAGTTTACATCAGGCTTGGCTGTTGTTTAAAAATACTATCTTGGAAGCCCAGACCAGTTGTATTACATGCTTTAAGAAAAGTGGAAGGAAGTCCAAAAAACTGCCAGCATGGTTTAAAGGTTCGGGGTCAGAGAGACTGTTGCCAAAAAAGCATCTTTCAGGAAATGGAAAAAGGAGCCAAATGACGAAAACTGGAAAAAACAAACACTGGCAAGTTAGATTCAAAGCATTGATAAGACAGGCAAAAAGAGAACGCGTAATAAAGACTTTTTTTAAGTACATTCATAACAAAAAAAACCTGTGACAGAGTCAGTTGGACTAGTAGATGATAGAGGGGTAAATGGGGCACTAAGAGGTGACAAGGCCATAGCGGAGAGACTGACTGAATTCTTTGCTTCGGTCTTTATTGAGGAAGATGTAGGTATGCTACCCATAACTGAAATGATATTTAAAGGTTTTGCTGCAAAAGGACTGAAAGAAATATCAATAAATCGGGCAGATATATTACAACTATTTGATAAACTGAAGAGTAGCCAAACCTGGACTGGATGGTATACATCAGAGGGTATTGAAAGAACTAAAATATGAGATTGCAGACCTACTATTAGTAATCTGTGAACTATCGCTAAAATCATTTGTAATACCTGAAGATTGTAGGATGAACCATTATAAAGGTCAAAATTACTGAACATGTAGATAGTCATGGCTTAATGGGAGACAGCCAACATGGCTTTATGGAAGACAGCCAACATGGCTTTAGCCAAGGAAGTTCTTGTCTTAGTAATTTGTTATGTTTTTTTGAAAGTGTGAACAGGTAGACAAAGGTCAGTCAGTTGATGTAGTTTATTTAGTTTTTAAGAAAGCCTTTGACAAGGTCACACGAGAGACTTTTGGTGAAATTAAAAAGTCATGGGATAGGAGGCAGTGTACTACTGTGGATCAGGAACTGGTTAAAAGATAGAAAACAGAGGGTAGGGCTATAGGCTAATTTTCCCCAATGGAGAAAGGTGAATAGTGAAGTACCCCAGGGTCCGTTGCTTTTTAACATATTCATAAATGACCTGGAAATGGGAATAATGAGTGGTGTAATCAAATTTGCAGATGACACAAAATTATTCAAAGTTGTTAAAACCCATGACGATTGTGAAAAATTGCAAGAAGATTTTGATAAAATGGAAGACTGGGCATCCAAAACACAGATGAAATATAATGTGGACAAGTGCAAAGTTATGCACCTAGGAAAAAACAACCCAAAATATGGTTACACGATACAAGGTTGCACATTGGGAACCACCACTCAGGAAAAAGATTTAGGCGTCATCATGGATAACATGTTAAAACCCTCCGCCTAGTGTGCAGCGGCGGCCAAGAGAGCTAGGTATCATAAGGAAAGGAATGCAAAATAAAACAAAGGTTATTATAATGTCTCTGTATCGTTCCATGGTGCGACTGTACCTTGAATATTATGTGCAATTCTGGTCGCCGTATCTTAAAATGCATATAGTGTTATTAGAAAAAGTATAGAGAAGAGCCACCAAAATGCTAAAGGGGATGGAAGGATACCCCTATTAAGAGAGGCTAAAAAGGTTAGGGCTCTACAACTTGGAAAAGAGACGGCTGAGGGGAGATATGATAGAGGTCTATAAATTAATGAACGGAGTGGAATGGGTAAACGTAGATCGATTGTTTACGTTATCAGAATATAGAAAAACTAGGGGACATGCAATGAAGCTACAGGGTAAACTATTTAAGACTAATAAAAGAAAATATTTTTTCACTCAACATGTACTCAAACTTTGGAATTCGTTACTGGAGGATGTAGTAAAAACTGTTAGTGTAGCCGGGTTTAAAAAAGATTTGGACAAGTTCCTTGAGGAAAGATTCATAAATCATTATTAAATGTGGACCGGGATATACACTGCTTGCCCCAATACAAGCATTGTGGAATCTGTGTCTTTTAGGGAAACTGCTAGATACTTGTGACCTAGAATGGCCACTGTTAGACCTTGGGCTTGATGGACCTTGGTCTGATCTAGTATGGTATATCTTATGTTCATCATAGGCAGCGGCAGTGCAAGCTTCCCCTTCCCCCCACACACTGTCCATCATAGCCAGCAGCTAACACAGAATATAAGCTTTCTGCAGTGTGGCCATATTAACCCGCCTCTGCTACAGCCCCATTTAAATATGTGAGGAAAGGTGGGTTCTCTTAACATCAAAACATTTTTATTGCTCTCATACAATGTTTCATTTTTGAAAGCTGGATGTTTGATAGGTGCATAGGACAACGAAAGACAGAGGAAAGCTCTACTCTTACAGTGGAAATGCAAGTTTGCAGTCAGGGAAATCTCTGTCCTTCTAGTGGAAACAGAAGCCTTTGTCTGGAGAAATCTATTCCCTTCCCTTGGGATAGCATGCCCATTACTAATAAAAGCTTTTTCCATGCGGAAGTGCAAGCCCTTGCCAGCAGCCCATACTCACCTTGTAGTGCATGCGTAGTCCTATGATTTGAGCTAGGAAGGAGCGTGTAAACCTTGCACGCACCAGCTGCTTGTATGCTGCACCCAGAGAGGATTCATAGAGACATTTCCCAACCAGCCGTCCTGCAAACTCATAAACCTTCAGGCGCAGCATGGAAGGACGGTTAGGATTTGGATGAACCTGCAAATAGTAGAGAACAGACAAAATTTAGATGTAAAACTGTATCAGCTCTGTTAAAGAAGTAGAAATCAACCAAGGTCATTCTCACCAGTCTAACACTCCAACACTGTCCATCTCCAATCCAAAACTGGACCTGCCTTTGACAGTGGCCCTTTGAGCCCAAAGCCATCCTGCACCCCAATCTGCTACATTCCAAATTCAGCTTTCTCCTCCTATTAAGCATGCCTCAAAGCTAAGCATGTGGTAAATAGCAACAAGACCCATGGGGGTGGGGGTGGGGTGTTCCCTCCCTTATGCGAGGATGGAGCACCAGTAGAACATCAGGCTGGAGATAAAAAGCATGCACACTCTTGGACATTTACCTTTCCCCCTCTTTAACTTCAAAACTGTTGGAATACCTTTACGTGCCATCAAACAGGTCAAACATACTAGCTGATATTCTCTGCTCCACAGAACTCAGAGCAAATTAAAAGTAGCAAACAGAAGAACTTCCATTCAAATAGGTATCCCAGAACGTATGCCAAGTAGGCCACTAACCCTGCCTAAAATTGCTGAATCCTTGGGCAATTCCAAAAAAGGATGCCCCAGTCGCCATAAGGAGTGGAGTAGCTGCCTAATGGTTACAGCAACAGCCTCACAGCCAAGAGGTTTGATTCCCACTGGCACTCCTCGTGACCTTGGTCTAGTCACTTTACCCTCCATTGCCTCAAAAGAAAAGGCCTGGTCATACCTTGCCAAGAAAACCCAGGGGCTGCTGGGTCACCAGTAGTCAGCATTGACTAATGGCACTTAAAAAGAAGAAAAAAAAAAGTGTTGCCATTCCCACCCCACTCACACAACAAACATTTGTGGCAAACGGGGCCTCCTGAGCCCGACTAGACAAGATATAAGCTCTCAATAATGTTTATACCACTGCTATTGCATTGTCTGTCCATTGGGAAATCTGTTTAATGCACCTTAAGATCCCCAATCTCCCTATGGTCGCCAAACTTTTTTCCCACTTCTCAATAACTGCATGAAAAATAAGCTCATCCCGATTGCCCTGAAAACACGTATTATACACTGCCAACTTAGGCTGTTCCACAACCATGCAATCCTCAAATTCCTTTTTCACCTTTTCCATTAAAATCTGTAGATAAAATACTCATGTATGAGTAATGGCATAACTGCAAATAAGCATCCTAATCCCTATTAGCGAGTTAGCATTCTCTACTCGAATATGAAAGGGCAAATCTTTCCACACCCACCTTCAAGGCTTATGCATCGTCTCAATGATCCCTGACCCACTCCTGCTGGAAAATCCCAATTTCCCTAAAAAGGCAATAAAGGAGTTACCCTGCTATTGAAATGCAAGTACCTACCAAGCCTGCACCATGCAAGATGCAGAAGATCAAAACACAACATGTTGCTTAATATGGATGGAAAGCCAAGTTGCCCTTGCACATAACACATACTTAGGGTCAAGCAGATACAACAGCAGGTTCGTGAACCGACATGAGGGGAAGCTATTTTAAACCTACTCCTCAGCGTAATGAAGGATCTGGTGCGAGAGGTAATGGTGTTGTGGCCACTTGGCAACAGTGATCATAACATGATCACATCTGATTTAATAAATGGAGGGAGGACAGCAAGGAAATCCACTGCATAAGCATTTAACTTTCAAAAGGAATATGATAAAGGTAGATATTAATTTTAACAGGAGTTCTCCGGGGACAGCAGAAATCAGTCCTCAATATGGGTGATGTCAGCACCGATGGAGCCCTCGAAGTAACCTCTCCTTAGCTTTCAAAGAAAGCCTTTGGGAAATGTACCACGCATGCGTTGTCCCTTTACCGCCTAAGAGTATCATCTTGATTCAGTCCGATAACACAGCACAAGACATAGAAACATAGAAACATGATGACAGAAAAAGACCACATGGCCTATCTAGTCTGTCCTTCCATATCAACAACTACAACAGTCCACTTTTTACCTTTAGAGATCCTCTGTGTTGGTCCCATGCTTTTTTGAATTCAGTTACTGTCCTCATCTCTACCACCTCCACTGGGAGACTATTCCATGGATCCACTACTCTTTCTGTAAAGAAATATTTCCGCATATCACTCCTGAATCTATCTCCCTTCACCCTCATCCCATGTCCCCTTGTAGTAGAACTTGCTTTCAATTGAAAGAGGCTCTCTCCCTGAACATTTATGCCACGGAGGTATTTAAACATCTCAATCATATTACCTCTATCCCGCCTTTCCTCTAAGGTGTACATATTAAGACCCTTAAGTCTGTCCTCATATGCTTTATAATGAAGCCCACTAATCATTTTAGTAGCCACCCTCTGCACCGACTCCATCCTGTTCACATCCTTTTGAAGGTGCGGTCTCCAGAATTGCACACTATACTCCAAATGAGGTCGCACCAAAGACTTATACAGAGGCATTATCACCTCCTTTTTTCAGCTAGCCATTCCTCTCCGTATGCACCCAAGCATCCTTCTAGCTTTTGCCGTCACCTTTTCTACCTCTTTAGCTACTTTAAGATCATCAGACACAACCACGTCTAGGTCCCGCTCTTCTTTAGTGGACAAAAGTACTCCACCTCCTATACTGTATTGCTCCCTTGGATTGCTGCAGCCCAAATGCATGACCTTACATTTTTTAACATTAAATCCCAGCTGCCAAATTCTAGACCATTCTTCAAGCTTAGCTAGATCCCTCCTCATGTTATCTACACTCATGTTATCTACCCCTTCCTGGGTGTCTACTCTATTGCAGATTTTGGTATCATCTGCAAAGAGGCAAACCTTACCCGACAGCCCTTCCGCTATATCACTAACAAAGATGTTAAAAAGAATCGGACCAAGGACAGATCCCTGGGGCACACCACTGGTAACATCCTTCTCCTCAGAGTGAGCTCCATTTACTTGTACTCTTTGTCGCCTCCCACCCAACCAATTTCTAACCCAAGCAGTAACTTTAAGGTCCATCCCTAGGGTGCTCAGTTTGTTTATAAGTCGCCTGTGAGGAACAGTGTCAAAGGCTTTACTGAAATCTAAATACACCACATCTAGAGCTCTCCCTCGGTCCAACTCCCTGGTCACCCAGTCAAAGAAATCAATCAGATTTGTCTGACAAGACCTGCCTCTGGTGAATCCATGCTGCCTCGGATCCTGTAATCCGCTGGACTCCAGAAACCTCACTATTTTCTCTTTCAGCAGTGTTTCCAATAATTTACTCACCACTGAAGTTAAACTAACCGGCCTGTAGTTTTCAACCACATCCTTACTTCCGCTTTTGTGTAAAGGCACCACATGAGCCTCTCTCCAGTCCTTTGGCACCACTCCCGACTCCAACGAGGCATTGAAAAGGTCAGTCAGTGGAGTTGCTAGAACGTCCCCAAGTTCCCTCAGTATTCTAGGGTGTATCCCATCCGGTCCCATCGCTTTGTCTACTTTAAGGTGAGCTAGTTTCTCACGAACACAATCTTCTGAAAATTGTTCAAGATGTCCCACCCTTCTGTTCCTATTTGTGGGTGTTTTCTGAGGTCCTGCTCCTGGTTCTTCATCTGTGAACACAGAACAAAAATATTTGTTAAGCAATTCCGCTTTATCCTTATCAGCTTCTACATATTCCCCCCGTGCACCCTTGAGTCTGACAATACCACTTTTGCCCTTCCTCTTCTAATATATCTGAAAAATGTCTTATCCCCCCATTTTATTGCATTGGCTATTTCCTCCTCCTTTTGAATCTTTGCCTTCTTGACTACTTTGCTAGCTTCTCTAAGTTTTTCCAAATACAGATGCCTGTCTTCCTCTCTCTGTGATCTCTTGTATTTCATGAAGGCCTCCCTCTTTTTTTTCACTTTTTCAGCTACTTCCTTCGAAAACCATAGCGGTCTCCTTTTCCTTTTGCCTTAATTACCATTTTAACAAAAAGGTTGGTTGCCCTTAAAATACCCCCTTTCAGTTTTGCCCACTGTTTTTCTACATCCCCCAGCTGTTCCCAGACGGCAAAAAGAGCAACTCCACCAGGAGTAGAGAGGGTTGTGAGGACTGATTCCTGCTGTCCTGGGAGAACACCTGTTATGGGTAATTAACTACGCTTTCTCTGGGAACAAGCAGAAAGTCAGTCCTCACATATGGGACCTCCCAGCTACAGGCTCCCAAAAAACCCCTTTAAAAGCCATGGGTAACCAGAAAGGTGATCCGTGAGAAGCAGCAACTGAGTCGAGAGACAACAGACCCACGAGAGAAAAAAGTGTCAAGTGAGGAACCAGTTCTCCGGTAGCCTGAGCACACCAAAGGGCCAGAGGGCAGGAGTTGCCTTTCAGTTTGTTCAATGTAAACCGCACTGATGCAGAATAGCACGGTATATAAGAGAATGCAAATAAAATAAATATAAATAAATAAATAAAATAATACCCCAAACAAAGGACGGAGTATTGCTTGGCCGAAGTTGCTATCCCAGTAGGACTCCCTCTCCAGGCAGTAATGAGCTGTGCAAGTATGAACAGAGGACCAGGTGGCAGCCCGGCAGATCTCCACCAGGGGAATGGAGTGCAGGTTTGCCACTAATGCTGCCATGGCTAGGTCGCTCCAGCCAAAGACCAGCCTGCTCATTAGCGAAGGCAATGCAGTCTGCCACCCAAGTGAACAGGATATGCTTAGAGACCGCTGTCCCCAGCCAACCTGGGTTGTAGGAGACGAAGAGCTGTGAGAAATAGTGGTGGGCCTGAGTCCAGTTCTAGGTAGAAGGCCAGGGTCCACTTACAATCCAGCGTGTGGACAGCAGTCTCAGCCCTACTGGCATGGGGTCGCAGAAAGAATGTGGGAAGTACCACCTCCTGGTTGAGGTGGAATGGCGACACCACCTTTGGTAGAAACTTGGGGTACGTGCAGAACATGACCCTGTTAATGTAGAACTTTGTGTAAGGTGGGTGGGCCACTAAGGCCTGGAACTCGCTGACCCTGTGAACTGAAGTGAGTGCCATAAGAAAGACCACCTTCCAGGATAGATACCTGAGGTGGCACGAGCCGGAAGGCTTGAATGGTGGCACAGTGAGTTTCGGAAGAATTACAGTGAGATGCCATTCCGCTGCCAGAGGGTAGATGGAGGGCTTTGAAAGCAATAAGCCCATCAGGAATAGAGTTACAAGGGACTTGACCTTGATAAGGTGATGGTGCGCTGATAGCGCGCAGAGGTGAACTCTGATGGTTGGGACTTGAGTCCCACCTGGGACACTGGCTTACCAACTAGACCAAACAGAAGAAGGGGTTAATCCTCCTCTCCAGACAAAGAACCTGTGCCACTTAAAGGCATATGCCTGTCAGGTGGAAGGTTTGTAGGAAGCCAAGAGAACCACTTCCACCTCTGTGAAGAGATCAAAATGGGCCACGACTACCCTTTCAGCAGCCAAGCTGTCAGAGATAGGGACCTCAAATTGGGGTGCAGCAGGAGGGAGCTGCCCTCTTGTGAGAGCAGACCCAAGTTGCACCCCAGAGGGACGGGGAGCATCTGGGACAGACGGAGGAGCAGCAGGAACCATGGTTGCTGGGCCCACCGAGAAGCCACCAGAATCACTGTGGCTCTGTCGAGCTGGACCTATAATAGGGGTCTTGGTGATCAGCAGTGTGAGGTGGGAAGGTGTAGAGAAGGTCCCCCAATCCACAGGAGGAGGAACACATCCACTGCTACCCACAAGGGGTGAGATTGCCTGGAGCAAAACCGGGCCAGCTGAGCATTGGCTGGGCTGGCAAAAAGTTCCATCTGCGGGAGCCCCCAGCACTGGAACAGTCAAATGGCCAACTCGGGGTCCAGCCACCACTTGTGCGGTTATAGGACCCAGTTGAGCCAGTCTGCCAGGACATTGTCCTGGCCTGGGAGGTAGATTGCCCACAGGAGCATCCCGCTGCTGCTGGCAAAGGAGCAGAGGCTCACCACCTCTTGGCACAGGAGGAATGGCCCTGTCCCTCCCTGCTTGTTGATTAGAACATTGCCACCTGATTGTCGGTCTGGATTAGGACTGCTTGAAGTTGAAGGTGGTGTTGGAAAGTCCGAAGGGCGAGCGCCATCACTCAGAGCTCTAGGAGCATGATCTGCTGGAGGCTCTCCTCCTGCGACCAGTTGCCCTGAGTTCAAAGGTTGTCGCAATGTGCTCCCCAGTCCAATTTGGAGGCATCCATGGTAAGGATCCTCTGAGGGGTGGGGGTCTGGAAAAGGATCCCGGCCCGCAGGTGCTGGTACTGCTGCCACCAGCCGAGTGAGTTGGCAAAAGAGCGGATCACAACCACTCTGTCCCATAGGTTCCCGTTGCTTGCAATCACTGGGATCTGAGACCCACTGGACTGGGCGCATGTGTAGGTGGGCATCCGGGGTGACATGCACCGTGGATGCCATGTGGCCCAGAAGGTGAAGCATGAGGTGGGCAAAGACTTGAGGGTTGACCCTGGATATGCCCTGTGAGCACCTGGAGGTGTTGGGCCCTGTCTAATGGAAGGAAAGCCTTGGCCTGGACGGTGTCCAGCGTTGCCCTCTAAGAACGCCAGGCATTTTGATGGTTTGAGGTGGGACTCGGTAGTTTATGATGAACCCCAGGTGTTCCAGAAAGAGGATGGTGCGGGCTATTGCTTGGCGGCTTCTACAGCAGTGATGCCCTGTATGAGCCAGTCGTCCAGATATGGGAAGAGGAACACACCCTGGAGACACAGGAAGGCAGCAACCACTGCCAAGCATTAGTAAAGACCCCCTCAGGGCAGAGGTCAAGCTGAAGGGAAAGAACTGTACTGATAATGGCAGCCTCCTACCATAAAGTGGAGGTAATGCCTTTGGAGGGGGTGAGTAAGGATGCATGTAAAAGTATCCTTTAGATCCAAGGAGCATAGCCAGTCTCCCTGCCGGAGGTATGGCAGCAATGTTCCAAGAGTGAGCATCTTGAATTTCTCCCTCTGCAGGAACCTGTTCAGGTCTCACAAGTCTAGGACAGGCTGAAACTCTCCAGTCCTTTTAGGCACCAGAAAGTAGCAAGAGTAGAACCCTTTGCTGCTGAGTTTGAGGAGTATGGGTTCCACCACCCTGTCTGCCATGAGATTTGCGAGTTCCTATTGAAGCAGGTACTGGTGAAGAAGATGCATCGGGAGCTTTTCTGGAAAGAATGGTGGGGGGGGGGGGTCTATTTGAAGTGGAGATATCCCTCCTTCACTACCTGCAAGGCTCACACGTCGGTGGTGATGCTGGGCCATTGATGAGCGAAAAACACCAGATGCCCCCCGGTGTGCTGAGGGGCAGGCCCTTCCGGGGAAAGAGGCTATACCCAAGGGTCAAAAGCCCCTCCTAGGTTGTGCCTGAGGTGCAGGCTGGGGCTTGCGGGGCTTAGGCTTACGAAGGTCATGCCTTTGTCCCTTGGCCTGCTGGCCCTGATGGAGAGCTGGGAAGGCCAAGTGCTGAGGGTAGTTTCTGTAAGCCTTGTTCTTTTTTGGGTATAGGGGCTTTTTACCAGAAGCCTTCCTCCAGGAAGGAGCAGCGGTCTTCTTAGAGAGCCTGGTCGTGGTCATGGACTCCAGCTTGGCAGCCTTTTCAGTCATGCGTTTGCCAAAGAGTGTCTCTCCCCAGTAAGGGATATCAACCAACTTGTCCTGTACCCATTGCTCCAGGTTGGCACTAATACCCACCGCTGCTACTCTAGCCACCAACTAAAAGCTGTCATAGGCCAACCAAGTCATAAACTTGGAGAACTCCCTGACTGTGGGGACCAAGATCTGGGACCGCTGAAGAGGTTCCTCGGAGAGACCAGCTGTGAACCCTGCAAGTTCCTTCACCATGTCCCGCAGGTACATGCCAATGTAAGCTAGTATGCCTGGATCTGGCTGATGAGCAGTGAACTCTGGAAGCATTTCCTACCCAAGGTGTAGGACTCCCTACACCCAGGGGCACCGAGGAGTGCATTTTCTGGTTCTTGAGCTTCTGCATGGCTGACTCCACCACCATAGAGTTGTGGGGCAGTTGAGCTTTCTGGAAGCCAGGACTCTGGCGGACCCAGTACATCAAGTCCAACCGCCTGCTCACGATGGGAACAGAGGCTGAGGACTGCCACAAATGGAAGAGGAAGAGGAGGTTCCAAAACCTCGACCTGCCCCTCTAAAACCTCGAAACCCCTGGGACCTATACTGAAAACGGCCTCTCTGAAAATGGCCAACCTGGGACTGCTGAAATCTCTTAAACTCCCGTTGCTGACTTTTAGAGAGCGGTAAGGGACGATTCAGCTTCTGCTTGTCCTCTGGCAACCTACTCCCCTTAGATTCTCTGAGGTCCTTTACTAACTTGTCCAAATCTTCTCCAAAGAGGAGCTTTCCCTGAAAAGGGAGCCTCCCAAGCCTTGCCTTAGAAGCACTATCTGCTGCCCAGTTACGCAGCCACAGATATCTGCGCGCCACCACAACGGATGCCATACTTTTCGCCAAACCTCGAAAAAGATCATACTGAATGTCCGCCAAGTAGGCCGCCCCCGACTCCATCCGGGAGGCTTTGTCGACCGCCTCTTCGTCCTGGCTGCTTTTCAGGCTTTGGGACCATCGCAGGCAAGCTCTAGCCACCCAAGCCCCACAAATGGAAGCTTGCATGGAGAGTGCATTGACCTCAAAGACCTGCTTCAACAACAAGTCTAATTTCCTGTCCTGTGCATCCTTGAGGGCCGCACTGCCCTCCATGGGAATCGTCGTTTTCTTGGTACCCGCAGATACTGCTGCATCAACCTTAGGAGATTTAAATAGCTCCTTATCCAGCTCCTGCAATGAGTAAAGACGTGCCATCACCCTGGAACCCTTCAGCCCCGTCCCTGGCGTGTCCCATTCTTCCTGAATCATCTCCTGAAAAACTCTATGAATTGGAAAGGCCCTCCAGGACTTTCTGACCGCCTGCAGTAACGGGTCCTCCAAGGAGTAGTCCTCCGCCTGATCCACAGTGGCCATGTGCAATGCTTTCAGCATCTCTGATATAAGCACTGTTAACGCCTCTCTCCTGAACACCCTGACCACACGTGCCTGATCCTCTTGTTCCACAATCTTGCCTTCCTCCAGACCCAGGTCTACATCTGAATCCTCCAAATCCTCAGCTGGCTCCTCCAGGGATAGCTCTGCCTTGTCTTTGTCTAACCCAAGCTTTTTAAATGGGGCACTACTTTCACCCCCTCCACAGGGGCTCCAGGATGCTTCCGACTCCGCTGCAGCGGACTCTCGCTTCCCTCCAAGGGCCCGCTGCAGCAGCGTCACAAACTCTTGGGAGAATATCACAGCCAGAACCCCTTCCAACAGAGGCTGAGCCGCGGGTGCGTCTGGCGCTGTAGAAGGCCCCGGCGCCGGCTCTGGTGATGCGGCTGGGGACAGGAGTTCTGGGGCGTCAGCAGCCCCTCCCTTCAGAACACTCCCACCAGAGCTATCTGCTACATCCTTTAAAGCTGCTTCTTGAGAGCAGCCCTTGCATACACCTGTTTCCGAGACCGACCCCCGTTTGGCTCCACACAACATGCATTGCGGTCTAGAAGGCATGCTGCCCTGAGACACAATGTTCCGTTAAGAAACCACCAAAAAGATTGTTTTTTTTTAAAACGCCCAGAAACGCGATCCCCAAAAACGTGCTTTCTATCCGTCTGAGCTTTCTCAAAGCTAACTACCAGCCCGGCACTTCACTAATACAGGAAAAAAGGCCCCGGGAGGTTTTCCCGTGCAAAACCACGTGGCTCAGGCCTCACTGCACCCAAATGCCGCCGGCGCCTAGAGAACACCGCCTTAAGGTTTAAGGTTTAATTATTTGATAAAAACCGCATTTCAAAACAGTCAAGGCGGTGTACAATAATAAAATACATAAAAAAGTCATAAAATACATAAATCACACGATACATAAAACAATACATAAAAACTGTGGCCAAGGCCAGAAAAGAAAAAGAAATGTACATATTTTAAAAAGGACAGAAGAATAAGTGCAGGGAACACAGGACGAGATACAAAAGGCAATGGATACAATAGAAAAGGACTCATACAAATGGGGAGGGAACATTAAAGGCTATGGAGAACAGGTGGGTTTTGAGATTTTGTTTAAAAACAGTGAACTGTGATTCCAGACGGAGAGAAGAAGGGAGGGAATTCCAGTGGGCGGGGCCAGCAAAGTAGAATGCAGAGAGGCGTGTGAATTGGAGGTGGGCGTGAGAGGGGGAGGGAAGGGCGAGACGGTTGAGGTGGAAAGAACGGGGTGTGTATCGAGGAGAATGGAAAGATAGAAGGTCAGACAAATAGGATGGAGTACCAGTGTGATAAACCTTGTGAAGAAGGGTCAGTAGCTTAAACTGTGAACGAAAAGAAACAGGCAGCCAGTGAAGATCGAAAAGCAAGGGGGTAATGTGATCTCGAAGAGCAGAGTATGTGACAAGACGTGCAGCAGTGTTCTGTATCCTTTGAAACCTTACCACCTGATTCTTAGGAAGACCGAGAAACAGTGCATTGGAAAAGTCCACCCGTGACATAACTAAGGATAACACCAGTGTAGACAGAGCAGAAGGAGAAAGAAAAGGATGAATTGAACGAATTTGCCGCAGAAAGAAAAAAGAAGTTTTGGTGATATGGGAGATATGGGAACGAAAGGAAAGATCAGAGTCGAAGTGAACACCTAGATACCGAAATGTAGAGACCAACGGGACTGGAGAGTTGGAGAAAGAGGGGGCCAAAGTGGGGGGGGGGGGGGGAATCACCATAAGTGAACCAGATGGCAAGAGTCTTAGTAAGATTAAGATGGAGACAGTTAGTAGTAAGCCAGCTTGCAACAGAGGAAAGACAAGAATTCAAAGGAGTGAGGTCAGGACAGGAAGGGGAGGTGTGATGAAGTAAGAGAATATCATCGGCGTAGAAAAAAGCTGAAAGACCTGACTGTAGGATAAGAAGGGCAAGAGGGGCAAGAAAGAGATTGAAAAGAAGGGGGGCAAGAACGGAACCCTGTGGAACCCCACAAGGAAGGTGCTGTGGATCGGAAGGGGAGAAAGTAGACGAGGAAGAAAGGACTGTGCAGGAACGAGAAGAAAGAAAAGAGTGGAACCAATGATGAACAGTGCTACAAAGGCCAGCTTCCCGGAGCCGGTGAAGAAGAAGAGAGTGATCGACTAAATCAAACGCTGCTGAAAGATCCAAAGCAACCGCCACCGAAATATCACCTCGATCGTGAGCTACGTGCAGTGCATTAGTGAAAGCCAAGAGAACGGTGTCAACGCTGTGCCCGGAGCGAAAACCTGATTGACGGGGGTGAAGGAAATTAACAGAATCAAGGTGGTGAGAAAGTTGTGCAAAAACGAACTTCTCCAAGAGCTTAGATAGGAAGGGGAGATTAGAGACAGGACGATAGTTAGACGGAAGAGAGGGGTCGAGGGAGGGATTCTTCAAGAGGGGACGGACCAAGGCGTGCTTCCATGATTTAGGGAAAGTCCCAGTGGAAAGACTAGAATTAAACATGGTGAGGATATAAGGAAGGACACCCAGGGAGGGAGTGAGGAGCCAAGAAGAAAGAATAGGATCAAGCGAGCAGGAGGTCTTTCGAGAAGAAGAGATAAGATGATGAAGTTCGGGTGCAGTAATGGGTGAGAAAGTAGCCCAAAAGTGAGAAAGCTGAGAGACCGGCGGAGGTGAAGGAAGAGGAGGGGGAGAGGTAATAGGAGAAGGACATAAAGGTAAAGAGTCTCTCAAGGCAGCAACCTTTGAGATGAAAAAAGAGGCCAGTTAAATCGGCTTCTGCTCCGGATTCCTCCATGCTGATGTAAGTACAGCTCCCGGATGCATGATCTCAGCCCTGCTTAAGCCGGGCTGTTCGTCAATAGGGGAGCCGCCGCCTGAGTCAGCCTGCCCTTCAGCGCTCACCGCCGCGGCCCTCAAAGAGCGCCTGCCAACAGCTCTCCTTCACTTACCGCCGCACTTCAACAGCTCCTCATCCGAATAACGGGTTCGGGAGCTGGAGGTCCCATCACCAAGTCCCGCACTCTTCCCCGAGGTAAGCACCAGCATTCAGGGAGGGGGGAGGGGGGGCAGCTTCAGCCGTAACCTAAGCCTGAAACTGGCAAAGGGAACAACAGCTTCTCCAGGACCAAGCAGGAAGTCAGTCCTCACATATGGGTGACATCGACGTCGATGGAGCCTTTGCGGAGCATTTCCCCAGCTTTCTATGAAAGCCTTTGGGAATACTGCATGCATGCACGGTCCCCTTCCCGCCTAAAGGTGCCATCTTGCTCAGTCTTTCTTTTTCTGAGGAGCCCAACGGATGTCTGTCCGTGTCACCCGGAGAAAAGTTAGATTTTTCTTGTGATTCCATCACGGTTCTTGTCCGGTTCGACGCCGGTTCCCCTTCCCGCCGGGTTTGGTACACCGGTATCGAGCCCGTCTTATGTTTTTTCAGTTTTTGCCCTTAGTGGCTGGCGTTCGCGCCCTTTTTTTCTTTTCCCTGGAAGGCCGGTCCTTTGATCTCGCGGGGGCCCTTTTTTCCCCGATGGCTTCCAGTGGTTTCAAGAAGTGTGATCGGTGCAAGAAAGCGTAGTTACTCACCTGTAACAGGTGTTCTCCAGGAGCAGCAGGAATCAGTCCTCACATATGGGTGACGTCGGCGCCGACGGAGCCCTCACGGAGCAATTTTCCCCAGCTTTCAAAGAAAGCCTTTGGGAATTGCAGCGCGCATGCGCGGTCGCCTTCCCGCCCAAGGGTGCCATCTTAGCCAGTCAGATGACATAGCTAAAAAAGACAGCATAAAATTTGCAAAAAAAAAAACTAAAGCAGATGATTGCAACTCCAAGGGGAGGAGGGAGGGTTGTGAGGACTGATTCCTGCTGCTCCTGGAGAACACCTGTTACAGGTGAGTAACTACGCTTTCTCCAGGACCAAGCAGGAAGTCAGTCCTCACATATGGGACTCCCAAGCTTAAGGCTACCGGAGACCCTAAGCACAAAAATGAGCTCCCTCTAGCTCAGCAGCACAGAAGGAAGGAATCTTCGCTGAATTATTACCCACCGGTAGCCCACATCCGGGATGGAGGGTAGGAGTTGCTCAGACCTCAAAGAGATTACGGAGGACTGCCTGTCCGAAAGCACTGTCCCTGCGGGACTCCCTCTCGAGACAGTAATGGACCGCAAAAGTCTGGCTCGAAGACCAAGTAGCGGCCCGGCAGATGTCTGCCAGCGGAACAGAGCGGAGGTAAGCCACTGACGTAGCCTTTGCCCGAACGCAATGAGCCGTGACTCGACCTTCCAAGGAGAGTCCGGCTGCCCCATAAGCCCAAGTGATACAGTCCGCAACCCAGATGGACAGAGTACGCTTGGAGACCGGGAGCCCCAATTTATTGGGGTCAAAAGACACAAAAAGCTGAGCAGCTTTACGGTGCTCCCGCGTACGGTCAAGGTAGAAGTTCAATGCTCTTCTACAGTCCAGGGTATGGAGGACCGTTTCAGCTCGGCTGGAGTGTGGTCTGGGAAAGAAGGTCGGAAGTACCACCTCCTGATTGATGTGAAAAGGGGAGACCACTTTTGGAAGAAATTTTGGGTGAGTCCGTAGGACTACCCTATTTTTGTAGAACCGAGTGTAAGGGGGATCAGACACGAGGGCCTGCAATTCACTTACGCGTCTAGCGGAAGTGAGGGCTATCAAGAACAATGTTTTCCAAGAAAGAAAACGGAGAGAACAGGTAGCCATAGGTTCAAAAGGCGGACAGGTGATCCACTGCAAAACCACATTCAGATCCCAGTCAGGTGCTGGCGGGCGCAGAGGTGGTTTAAGTAGAAGGAGACCTCGGAGAAACCTCGCTACAAGAGGGTCGCTGGAAAGAGGTCTGCCGTCCACCGGCACATGATGTGCTGAAAGAGCACTGAGGTGAACTTTGACGGAGTTGGACTTGAGTCCCAGATTAGAGAGGTATAGCAACTATTGCAGAATCACTGACACCGGGCAGGAGAAGGGATCCTGAGACTGTTGGGTACACCAAACGGAAAAGCGACGCCATTTAAGGGCGTAGCATTTGCGGGTAGAAGGTCGCCGAGAAGCTAGGACGACCTCTTCCACCTCTGCCGGCAGAAGAAGGGGAGCAAGGACTACCCTCTCAGCAGCCAGGCCATTAGATTGAGAGATCTGAGGTTGGGGTGTAGCAGAGACCCCTGATCCTGAGTGAGGAGATCCGGTTGTAACCCCAGAGGGAATGGATCCTCCACCGCTAATTGCAGCAGGAGTGGAAACCACGGCTGTCGGGGCCAGCGAGGGGCCACCAGGATCATGAAGGCTTTGTCTCGGAGAAACTTGAAAAGAGTTCGAGAGACTAGCGGGATGGGAGGGAAAGCGTACAGAAGGCTCTCCGACCATGAGAGTAGAAAAGCGTCTGCCGCAACTCGAAGGGGATGTGGCTGACGAGAGCAGAAGCGAGGAAGTTGCCGGTTGAGAGGGCTGGCAAAGAGATCGATCGTGGGGAGGCCCCACTTTAGAAAGAGCTTCTGAACTACCAAGGGATCCAGGCGCCACTCGTGCGGCTGGAGGATCCTGCTGAGTTTGTCCGCCAGGCAATTTTCTTGGCCTGGGAGATAAACTGCCTTGAGAAGGACGCCGTGACTGACGGCCCAAGAGCAGAGCTTCTGTGCTTCCCGACAAAGAAGGAAGGAGCCCGTGCCCCCCTGCTTGTTCACGTAGAACATGGCAACTTGATTGTCCGTCTGGACAAGGACGGACTGGTGAGAGGTCAGGTGGGAGAAGGCCTTGAGAGCCAGGCGGATCGCTCTGAGCTCCAGGAAGTTGATCTGCTGAGCAGACTCCCACGTGGTCCAGAGGCCCTGAGTACGTGCCCTTTGGCAATGTGCTCCCCAGCCCAGGAGGGATGCATCCGTCGTCAGCACCTGGGCCGGCTGAGGTGACTGAAAAGGCATGCCGAATACCAGGTTCGGCCGATGAAGCCACCACCGGAGAGACGAGATCAGCGGCTCGGAGACGCGCACTAGGTCTGCTAGGCCGCCTGTGGCTTGTTGCCACTGCTTGCGGAGACACCATTGCGCAGGCCGCATATTCAGGCGGGCATTGGGGGTCACATGGACAGTGGAAGCCATATGGCCGAGTAGTCTCAGGAAGCGCCTGGCGGAGACCAGGGGCTGGCTGCGAAAACGGTCGGCTAGGTCCATGAGCCGTTGAGCCCTGTCGAGCGGTAGGAACGCTCGGGCCTGAGGAGTGTGCAGCCTTGCGCCGATGAACTCGAGATCCTGTGAGGGGAGCAAAGTGGACTTTGCGAAGTTTATAACAAAGCCCAAGTACTGCAGAAGAGTCACCGTGCGGCGTGTGGCGTTGGTGACCTCCGGAGCGGACGCTGCTCTGATGAGCCAGTCGTCGAGGTACGGAAAGACATAGAGGCCGTGAAGCCGGAGATGGGCCGCCAGCACCGCGAGACATTTTGTCAAGACCCGCGGTGCGGAGGACAGGCCAAAGGGCAGTACTCTGTACTGGTAATGATTTCCTGCCACCACAAACCTTAGGTATTGGCGGTGGCTTGGGTGGATGAGGATGTGCGTGTAGGCATCCTTTAGATCCAAGGAGCATAGCCAATCTCCCTGCTGGAGGTAGGGCAGAAGGATTCCAAGGGTAAGCATCTTGAACTTTTCCCGCACGAGGAACTTGTTGAGGTTGCGCAAGTCCAGGATGGGTCTGAGGCCTCCTGTCCTTTTTGGTATTAGGAAATACCTGGAATAAAAGCCTTGACCTCTCAGGTGGTGGGGCACCGGTTCCACCGCCTGTTCCTGTAGGAGACCTGCTAACTCCTGAAGGAGTAATTCCCTGTGCAGAGGGAGTCGTGGAGGTTCTCCCGGAAAATAGGAGGGAGGGACCTGTTGGAAGTGGAGAAGATAGCCTTCTCTCACGACTTGAAGCACCCAGGCATCTGAGGTGATGCTGGACCACCTGTGGGCGAAGTGAACCAGCCGGCCTCCGGTGCTGGGAGGAACCAGCGGAGGGGGAGAGGCTATGCTTAAGGAGTCAAAAACCCCCACCCTGCTGAGCAGGGGCTGGTGGTGCAGGCTTGGGGGCTTGCTGCCTACGGGACCCGTTACCCCGTCCCTTGGCCTGCTGGCCCTGTTGGGGAGCTGCAGGGGCCTGATATTGGGGGTATTGTTTGTAGGCAGCCGCCTTTCTCGGGTAAAAGGACTTCTTTCCCGAGCCCTTCTTTTTCTGGGAAGGGGAGGTCTTCCTAGAAAGCCTAGTCCTGGTGAGAGTCTCCGTCTCGATCTGTGCAGCCTTTTCAGCCATGGGCTTGCCAAAGAGGTTCTCGCCTCGGCAGGGGACATCGACCAACTTGTCCTGCACCCAGGGCTCAAGGTCAGACGACTGAAGCCAAGCCTGTCGGCGGGCACCGATGCCGGCTGCGGCCACTCGAGCCGATGCTTCAAAGCCATCATAGGCTGCTCGGGATATGAATTTTGAGCATTCCCGAATGCCAGAGGACAAGGCCAGGAACCTCCGCAAGGGTTCCTCGTACAAACCAGCGGAGAATCCGGCTAGCTCCTTAGCCAGGTCTCGGAGATACATGCCCATGTATAGCTGGTAGGTCTGGACACGACACGCGAGCATAGAGCCCTGGAAACACTTCTTACCAAGGCCATCCAGGTTACGGGCCTCCCTGCCAGGAGGCACCGAGGAGTGCATCTTCTGGCTCTTAAGACGATGCATGGCCGATTCCACTACCATGGAATGGTGTGGTAGCTGTGCTTTTTGGAAGCCAGGGCTCTTGCGGACTCGATAGATAGAATCGACCCGCTTGCTCAGGACCGGCGAGGTGGCCGGACTCTCCCACATGCGGAAGAGTAGTCGTTCCAGCATGGGAGGAACCGGTACAGTAAAGTGTTCCCTGGCGGGAGAGTCATACTGGAGGGCGTCGAGCTCTTCGGCTCGAGGCTCCTCCTCGGGATCCGCAGGGAAGGCCAAAGCCTTGGCCATATCCCTGACGAAGTCCGAGAACCGGGCATCCTCCGGGGGGGACTGCTTCCGAGGTTCGGACTCAGGTGAGTCCGAGGGGACACACCGAGTCCGAAAAGAATCAGGCGACTCTTCCTCTTCAGACTCCCAGACCGACTCCGACGAGGACTCGGTGGGGTCGGCCCGGGTAGGGCGCGGCGCCTGCCGCCCCGACGCCGAGGGAGTCGGCGTCGGCGACCTCGGTCCCGAACGGGAGGCCGAGGGTGACCTCGACCGAGGATCGACTCGAGTTCGCATGGACTCGAGGATCGGCTCGGTCTCCGGGGTTGACTTAGACGTCGACGTCCCGGCGGTCGGGGCAGCGGCGCCAGCGAGGCCGGCGAGCAGTGCCCGCTGCTGGTCCATGAAGGCAGACAGTCTGCTCTCCAAGGCCGTCAACCTGAGTTCGAGCTCAGGTGACCCAGCAGTCCCCAACTCGGGCCCCGACGGCGTCGGGCCCGACGTCGGCAGTCTCGGAGGCGAGTCCAGGAGGACCACAGGACTTACCCAAGCAGGCAGCTCCGACTCCAGGCGAGGTCGCTTCGAGAGGTGCTCCTTCTCCAAGGACCCGGGATGGCTATCGGGGCTATGCGATCTGGCCCTCGCGGAGCCAGGAGCGTCCACCGACGCCGCCCTCGCGGGTTTCACCTTCTGACGATGGTCCCCGGAGGGAGAACCCCTATCGGAGGAACTCCGGCGACGGTCCGAGCTGGAACCTCTGGACGCGGAGGCCTCCGACGAGGTCCGGGTACGGCTGGGGTCAGCGAAGATCCTATCCCGCTGATGCCGCCGACTTCTCAACGCTTTGGAGGACATTTTGCCACAGGGCCCACAGATCATTTCTTCATGATCCGGGCCCAGGCAGCGGAGGCAATTGTCGTGTGTGTCAGTTAGTGACATATTTCGGTCACACTGACCACACCGCTTGAAACCACTGGCAGCCATCGGGGGAAAAAGGGGCCCCGGCGAGGTCAAAGGACCGGGCTGCCAGGGAAAAACCGAAAACGAAACTGACTAAGTCAGAAAAACCGAAAAAGAAGAAGAGGACTCGTGACCGGCGTCGCGAGTCCGGGCGGGAAAAAGACCGGCGTCGAAGGAAAAAAGAGTAAATTATGAGTAAATATCAACTTTTTCGCGGGGACACGACGGGTACGTCTGTAGGGCTCCGCGGAAAAAAGAAGACTGGCTAAGATGGCACCCTTGGGCGGGAAGGCGACCGCGCATGCGCGCTGCAATTCCCAAAGGCTTTCTTTGAAAGCTGGGGAAAATTGCTCCGCGAGGGCTCCGTCGGCGCCGACGTCACCCATATGTGAGGACTGACTTCCTGCTTGGTCCTGGAGAAACTGATGTCTCTCACCGACACATACAACTGCTGCCTTCGGTGCCTTGGTCCAGATCATGATCCTAAGATCTGTGGCCCGTGTGGCAAAATGTCCACTAAGGCACTGCGAAGTCGACAGCATCAAAACGAAAGGCTTTTTTCTGATTCGGCCTCCGGCAGGGCCCAAACCTCGTCTGATGCCTTGACGTCTCGGGAATCTGACCCCGAGCATCGCCGGGGTTCCTCGGACAGGGGGTCCCCCGATCAGGAACGAAAGAGGAAGAAGCGGCTCGCGAGGGCGGCGTCAGAGGAGGTCCCTGGCTCCTCGAGGGCAAGGTCTCGGACCCCCGACCGCCGTCCCGGGCCCTTGGAACAGGAGAAGCCATCCAAAATGCCTCGTGTGGAGCCGGAGTCTGCTGGACACGTAAGTCCTGTTGTCCTCGAGGACTCTCCTCCCAGGGAACCGCCGCCGGGGCCCGAGTCGGTAGCTGCTGAGTCTCCTGAGCTTAGACTCAGGCTGACAGCCTTGGAGTGCAGACTGTCTGCCTTCATGGATCAGCAGCGGGTGCTGATGGCCAACCTTGCTGGTGCATCTGCCCCAACCACCGAGACATCGACGTCGAAGTCGACCCCGGAGACCGAGCCGATACTCGAGACCATGAAGGCTCGAGGTCGTCCTCGGTCGCGGTCACCCTCGACCTCCCGCTCGGGACCGAGGGTGTCGACGCTGGTGCCTTCGGCGTCGGGGCGTGTGCTGCTGGGACCCACGCGGTCGGAACCCCCCCGACTCCTCTTCGGACGAGTCTGCATGGGAGACGGAGGACGAGGAGTCCCCCGATACCTTTCGGACTTGGTGCGTCCCTTCGGACTCACTGCAGTCCTAACCCTGGAGTAGATCCACCCCGGAGGATACCCGGTTCTCGGAGTTCGTTAGGGAGACCTTACTAACAGGAAACAACTAATCCGTACCAGCACCATGACATCCCCCCCATTCCAGCAACACCAAGGGGTGCCCCAAGGATCTACACTATCAGCCATGCTCTTCAACATCTACCTTCAACCACTCTGTTCAGTCATACGCACCCACAACATCAGCTTCCACATATATGCTGATGATATCATGCTCTACGCCCCCATTACAACCACGGACCCAACAAACACCCATCTATCAGCATGCTTCGCCGAGGTGTCCGACTGGTTACGAGCAAACAACCTATCCATCAACATGAAGAAAACAGAAGCCCTCATAGTCACTAGAGACCCAGATTTCACCCCACCTACACACCTCACTATAGGACCCACAAGCATTCAAATACAACCACAAATACGATACCTGGGCATTATTATTGACCAAGCCCTCACCTTAAAGCAGCAAATCACCAAAACCTCCGGAACTATATTCCACAAAGCAAGAATGGTGCAACGTCTTAGACCCCTGCTTGACCATCAACACTTCCAAACTGTAATGCAAGCCATGACGCTCCCACATCTGGACTACTGCAACATAATCTACCACGGCCTACCAGCCACACAGACCAACCCCCTCTGAACAGCACTAAACACCATGGCAAGAATCATCCAGACTGCAAAGAAAACCGACCACATCACCCCAATTCTGAAAGACCTACACATACTTCCCTTCGAAGCAAGGTCAAAATACAAAGCCATCCTACTCACCCACAAAGCCATTCATCAAGCACAGAACTCCCAGCTTCGCACCCTACTGTCTCGTCCAGCCCACGGCAGAACTACCAGACAAACCTCCAGCAATTCCCTCACCATCCCCCACAAAAGAACCAAATGCTCGCAACGGACCTGCAACCGGGCCTTTGAACTTTATGCTCCGTCCCTATGGAACTCTTTACCGAGTTATCTCAGAAACAACGCCGATCTACCATCTTTCAGGAAACAGCTGAAAACTACCCTGTTCCAAGAATACCTCAACACGACCCCCACCAAAAAGCGAACTAACCTCTGATCTCGTCCACCAAGAACCTCTGATTCAAAACTACAGTAACCTGCCCATGTCCAAAGTCTGTCCCATGTCCAAAGTCTGTACAATGTCAAAATCATTAATGTTGCCTCCCTGGTGATGGTCCCGCCCTACCAACTTAATTTCCCCACCCTTCTATGTAACACCGCTTTGACCCGACGAAAAGCGGGATATAAATACAGCTAAATAAATAAATAAATGGCCACAGCTTTGGCGATTCCCACGGACCCCGAGGAGGAGCCTCGAGCCGAAGAGCGCGAGGCCCTCCAGTATGACTCTCCTCCAAAGGAGGCCTTTACTGTCCCGGTTCCTCCGATGCTGGAACGGCTCCTCTTCCGGATGTGGGAGGCACTGGCCTCGGCGCCGGTTCTGAGCAAGCGGGTCGATTCCATTTATCGACTCCATAAGAGCCCTGGCTTCCAAAAGGCGCAGCTACCACACCATTCCATGGTGGTGGAATCGGCCATGCATCATCTGAAAAGCCAGAAGATGCACTCTGCGGTGCCCCTGGCAGGGAGGCCCGGAACCTGGATGCGTTTGGTAGAAAGTGCTTCTAGGGCTCGATGCTTGCTTGCCGTGTCCAGTCCTACCAGCTGTACATGGGCATTTACTTGCGGGACCTAGCGAAGGAGCTTGCCGGGTTCTCTGCTGGTCTCTTTGGGGAACCTTTGCAGAGGTTCAAGTCCTTGTCCTCGGGAGTGCGGGAATGCTCTAAGTTCATGTCCCGAGCAGCCTACAATGGCTTCGAGGCCTCAGCCCGTGTTGTGGCAGCCGGCATCGCGGCTCGACGCCAGGCATGGCTGCAGTCGTCGGACCTCGAGCCATGGGTGCAGGACAAGTTGGTCGATGTCCTTTGCCGAGGTGAAAACCTTTTTGGCAAGCCCATGGCCGAGAAGGCTGCTGAGCTCAAAACCGAGCACCTTACTAAGGCAAGGCTGTCCAGGAAAACCTCTGCCCCTTCCCAGAAAAAGAAGGGCTCAGGTAAGAAGTCCTTTTACCCGAGAAAGGCGACTGCCTACAAACAGTTCCCACCTTACCAGGCCTCACCAGCTCCCCAGCAGGATCAGCAGGCCAAGGGGCAGGGACATGGGCCCCGTAGGCAGAAGACCCCCAAGCCTCCGGGCTCCTGCTCCCACTCAGCAGGGTGGGGGTTTTTGACTCCCAAAGCATAGTCTCTCCGTCTCTGCTGTCCCATTCCTGCACAGGAGGTTGACTAGCCTTGTTTGCCCACAGGTGGCCACCCATTACAGGAGGCAACTGGGTCTTAAGCATAGTCCACAAGGGCTATATGCTCCATTTCCAACAGTTGCCTCCTCCTTACTTCCCAGGAGAGCCTCCAAGGCCTCCTCTGCACACAGACCTCCTCCTTCGAGAGATTCAGGGTCTGCTGCGAAACAAGGCGATGGAGACTGTGCCTCCCTACCTACAAGGTCACGGTTTCTACTCCAGGTACTTCCTAGTACCAAAGAGAACCGGGGGCCTCAGGCCTATTCTCGACCTCAGAAATCTCAACAAGTTCTTGGAGAAAGAAAAGTTCAAGAGGCTTACTCTTGGAACATTACTGCCCCACCTCCAGTAGGGAGAATGGCTATGCTCCTTAGATCTAAAGGCTTTGTACTAGAACCCTTGTCGGTCTTCTTAGATTCCTTTCTGAGACCACTATTAGTTTCGATCCCATCATATATAAAAGACACGACTCACTTTTTGCAAATTCTACAGAATAACATACAGTTAGTGAACGTTTCAAATTTAATTTTTGTGACTTTGGATGTGGTGTCACTCTACACAATCATTCCTCAACCGCAAGCACATTCAGTGGCCATGACAGCACTTCAAGACAGAAAAGACCTTTCAGAGCAACAATTGAGTTTTTTATCAGAGGTGGCTACTTTGGTACTGTTTCACAATTTTTTTGTCTTTGATGACGTATTCTACCATCAAATATCTGGAGTAGCGATGGGGGCGACATGTGCCCCCTCTATCGCTAATCTATATATGCAGAAGTTTGAGAGGGAACGACTTGATAATTCTCCTTATAGCCATAAGTTGCGCCGCTATATTGATGATATTTTTGTTTTATGGCAGGGCATAGAAGAAGAACTTAATCAATTTTTTGACTGGATTAACGCTGTGGATATTAATATAAAATTCACTATGAATTATCATGTTGATCAAATTACCTTTCTTGATGTTTTAGTTAAAAAAAAACTCTGAAGGATGGGACACTTCGGTGTTCCGGAAATCAACAGATAGAAACACCTACCTACATTACACAAGTGCACATCCCCCACAGTTACGAGATAGTTTACCAATATCTCAATTTGTTCGTTATAGGCGGAATTGCACTACGATTCAAGAGTTTAAAAAACAATCGGCGATTTTGAAGACTAATTTTTCTCAAAGAGGATATCCTTCTGCAGTAATCAATAGAGCATACAAACGGGCTCTATTTACTAATAGAGATCTTTTAGTATACCCTCCTGATAGAATGGGTATGGAACATGGGGACCCGCAGGTCAATTTAATAACAGCTTTTTCTCCATTCAGTTTTCAACTGAAAAAAAGTTTGAAACGTCATCAAAATGTTTTACATTGTGTTGGTGGGTTGGAAGACTTGCAGATTCGATGTGTATGGAAACGACAAAAATTTTTTAAAGAACTTCTCAGTCCGGCAGTCTTACGTCCTCTACACCCTATTGGAGTGCATCATGAAAGAGGTCACTTTAAATGTGGGACTTGTAACGTCTGCGATATCACTCAAGAATTAGTTGAATTTAGCCATAAAGGCGTACAGTATGAGCTCAAAAGCCTGACTACTTGTGTTTCAACTTATGTAGTATACTGTATACGTTGTCCTTGCAATCTACTATTTGTTGGTAAAACCACTCGACAGTTCAAAATTCGTATGAATGAACATAAGAGTAAACTAAAGTGTTGCAGGCATGAGGCACCGATTGTGGAACATTGTCTGGAGTTGCATCATATCTACACTGAGTTGCAATGTTTTTGTATTGACCATTTATCAGCACCCTGTCATGGGAAATCTAGAGAAAAAGCTCTATTGTACCGAGAGCAACAATGGATCTACATGTGGCCCCTGCAGGGTTAAATGCCCGCATAGAGTGGGAGGCGTGTTTCTGATTATACCGAGACTGTGGATAGGTATCACATGGGATTCTATTTAACTTAGCCCGCATGCTTGGCGTTTGTTAGCAGTTGGAAAAAGCAAGCTTCTGGGGAACAGCACTGTTTGTGCCATGCGTAAAGCTGTTTCATCTTTTAATTCCTCCGAAGTAACGTTGCATGTTTTGAATCTGCTATTCTATTGAAAGTATGCACTAACTAGACAATTTTCTTCGTAGTGCTTCTGCATTCCCCTGAGGAAACCGCACAAGGTAAAACGCATTTTTCTAGCGCGCAGCCTAGCGTCGGGAACAACAGACCAGAAGCTGGAAACGTTTAAGTTAAGCTTGATTTTTCGTATATATCATAAAAATTGACAAAAATTGATAAAAAAAAGTTAAAATGAAGAATGGTTAGTGGCTTTATTTAGGGTCATTGATGTTTAAAGGGCTGTACTTGATTATGACCACAATTTATATGGTTATTAAATGCCCGATTTTTCTGAGACCTCTCTTGCCACTTTTAAAATCAGCTGTGAGTGCTACGTAAAACAATAACAAGTCAGCTAAGATTGCTGGTTACTTTCAAGTTTTGATCCAGAGTTGGAAAAGAGTCCTATTGTTTTTATTATATTACATTGCTAGCTCTCTGACTGGGAGCTCTTAAAAGGGTTTTTTGTATATTTTTTAAAGCAAGGTTACTTTCTTTTTGGTGCTTTAGGGGAACTTTCCTTGAGCACAGTAGGTGGCTGAACTCTAGTCACCTCCTCAGGTTTGGAAACTGCTAACACCTAAATTAGTTCCCTCCCTACCCACCCCAACTCCCACCACCCACCCCTAGTGAGAAGTCTTGCTTTATAGGGCACCTCCCCCTTTAACAAATCACAGAGAATTGGACCAGCACATTTTGAATATAATTAAAGAGATTTAACTGCTTTTTCTCTGAAAGGACAGCTGGGAAACCGGCTGATACTTGGTAGATCTCTCTCTTTTGATTTAACAGATACCTAAGCTCCACGAACAGAACAATGGCTGGGAAAAATCGTACTGCTAAAGCTGTTGCCCACGTTACAGCTTCTGCCTCAGTCCAGACAGAGGTCCTAATGCCAGTTGAAGGACCAGTTCCATGTGCAGGGTGCCTGCATGCTGAAGCTCCGAGGAAACAAGTGGAGGAACTCAGAGAGGAGGTGGCGAGGCTGAGGAGCATTCAAGACAGTGAGAAGTACATTGATGAGATGCTTCTTGCAGCAACCAAGCTCTCCAGCACAGGAGAAGATGGGTGCCAACAGAATGTCGATGGTTGGACACAAGTCACCAGGGCCTGCAAAATCACCAATCCAACTTCTCCAGCCCTTGAATTGAAGAACCATTATGCAGCCCTGGAAGTGGAGGAGGTGAAAGCATCCCTGGAAAGGGAAGAACCAGAGTTCAAGTACCCCAAAGTTGCAGAATCAGTGACCAGAAGGAAACGAAGGGTAGTGGTGGTTGGAGACTCTCTTCTGAGAGATACTGAGGCATCCATCTGCCGACCAGACTTGATGTCCAGAGAGGTATGCTGTCTGCCTGGTGCCAAAATCCAAGATGTTACGGAGAGTTTGCCGAGACTCATCAAGCCCACTGACTATTACCCAATGTTGCTAATCCATGTTGGAACAAATGATACTGCCAGGTATACCTTGGAACGTATCAAAAGTGACTTCATGGCTCTGGGACAGAGGGTGAAGCAGTTCGGTGCACAGGTGGTGTTCTCTTCAATCCTCCCTGTTGAGGGTAAAGGCCAAAGCAGAGAGGCTCGCATCCTGGAGATGAATGCATGGCTGCGTGGATGGTGTCATCGAGAGCGTTTTGGTTTCCTAGAACATGGGATGCTGTTCCAAGGGTTGCAGAGCAGAGATGGCATCCATCTGTCCAAGAAAGGTCAACGCATCTTCGGTAGTAGACTGGCTAATCTACTGAAGAGGGCTTTAAACTAGATTCGTTGGGGATGGGTGAAGAAAGCCCCCAGGTAAGTGAAAGCCCCCAGGTAGGTGATACATTAAATACCTTTATGGAAATGGGTAACAGGGGTAACATATGGAAAGCAGTGTGTATAAATGCCCGTAGCATAGGAAATAAGATCCCTGATGTTGAAGCTTTGGTGGGAGTGGCTGACTTGGATTTAGTGGCAGTTACAGAAACATGGTTCACAGAAAACCATGATTGGGATGTAACTATAACTGGCTATACTTTATTCAGAAAGGACAGGGTAGGAAGAAGGGGAGGAGGAGTGGCACTATATGTAAAAACTACTATTAAAGCTTTGGAATTACAGAGCTTAAAAGGGAGAGAGGAGGCATTGTGGGTTAAACTAGAAAGAGGGAAAGAGAAATCTATTTGCATTGGTGTTATATACAGACCTCCCTCACAAGAGGAAGAGGTGGACAGAGAGTTAATTGAAGACATACGCAGCATTGCTAGGAAAGGGGAAGTGCTACTGATAGGAGATTTCAATATGCCAGATGTTGATTGGCACATTCCTGCTGCAGTATCATCAAGAAGTAAGGAGATCCTGGATTCTCTACAGGGAGAACTATTCAGGCAATTGGTAACAGACCCCACACATGAAGGGGCCATACTGGACTTGGTGCTTACCAATAGTGAAAGTGTTTCTGATGTTGTAGTGGGAGATCATTTTGCATCCAGTGATCACCAGGATGGTGTGGTTCAGTATTAGGACTAGGGCTGTTAGAATCCATTCCAAGGTGAGGATCTTAGACTTTAGGAAGACTAACTTTGCGAAGATGGGCCAATACCTCAGAGTCGTTAGTGGGATGGGAACAGCTAGGGGATGTAGAAAAACAGTGGGCAAAACTGAAAGGGGGTATTTTAAGGGCAACCAACCTTTTTGTTAAAATGGTAAATAAAGACAAAAGGAAAAGGAGACCACTATGGTTTTCGAAGGAAGTAGCTGAAAAAATGAAGAAAAAAAGGGAGGCCTTCATGAATTACAAGAGATCACAGAGAGAGGAAGACAGGCATCTGTATTTGGAAAAACTTAGAGAAGCTAGCAAAGTAGTCAAGAAGGCAAAGATTCACAAGGAGGAGGAAATAGCCAATGCAATAAAATGGGGGGATAAGACATTTTTCAGATATCTTAGTGAGAAGAAGAAGGGCAAAAGTGGTATTGTCAGACTCAAGGGTGCAGGGGGGGAATACGTAGAAGCTGATAAGGATAAAGCGGAATTGCTTAACAAATATTTTTGTTCTGTGTTCAAAGATGAAGAACCAGGAGGAGGACCTCAGAAAACACACACAAATAGGAACAGAAGCGAGGGACATCTTGAACAATTTTCAGAAGACTGTTTGTGAGAAACTAGCTCAACTTAAAGTAGACAAAGCGATGGGACCGGATGGGATACACCGGAGAATACTGAGGGAACTTGGGGACGTTCTAGCAGCTCCACTGACTGACCTTTTCAATGCCTCGTTGGAGTCGGGAGTGGTGCGCCAAAGGACTGGAGAGAGGCTCATGTGGTGCCTTTACACAAAAGCGGAAGTAAGGATGTGGTTGAAAACTACAGGCCGGTTAGTTTAACTTCGGTGGTGAGTAAATTATTGGAAACGCTGCTGAAAGAGAAAATAGTGAGGTTTCTGGAGTCCAGCGGATTACAGGATCTGAGGCAGCATGGATTCACCAGAGGCAGGTCTTGTCAGACAAATCTGATTGATTTCTTTGACTGGGTGACCAGGGAGTTGGACCGAGGGAGAGCTCTAGATGTGGTGTATTTAGATTTCAGTAAAGCCTTTGACACTGTTCCTAACAGGCGACTTATAAACAAACTGAGCACCCTAGGGATGGAACCTAAAGTTACTGCTTGGGTTAGAAATTGGTTAGATAACATGGAGGGGGGATCTAGCTAAGCTTGAAGAATGGTCTAGAATTTGGCAGCTGGGATTTAATGTTAAAAAATATAAGGTCATGCATTTGGGCTGCAGCAATCCAAGGGAGCAATACAGTATAGGAGGTGAAGTACTTTTGTCCACTAAAGAGGAGCGGGACCTAGGCATGGTTGTGTCTGATGATCTTAAAGTAGCTAAACAGGTAGAAAAGGCGATGGCAAAAGCTAGAAGGATGCTTTGGTGCATACGGAGAGGAATGGCTAGCAGAAAAAAGGAGGTGATAATGCCTCTGTATAAGTCTTTGGTGTGACCTCATTTGGAGTATATTGTGCAATTCTGGAGACCGCACCTTCAAAAGGATGTGAACAGGATGGAGTCGGTGCAGAGGGTGGCTACTAAAATGATTAGTGGGCTTCATTATAAAGCATATGAGGACAGACTGAAGGATCTTAATATGTACACCTTAGAGGAAAGGCGGGATAGAGGTGATATGATTGAGATGTTTAAATACCTCCGTGGCATAAATGTTCAGTGAGAGAGCCTCTTTCAATTGAAAGCAAGTTCTGCTACGAGGGGACATGGGATGAGGGTGAAGGGAGATAGATTCAGGAGTGATATGCGGAATAGTCTCCCAGTGGAGGTGGTAGAGATGAGGACAGTAACTGAATTCAAAAAAGCATGGGACAAACACAGAGGATCTCTAAAGGTAAAAAGTGGGCTGTTGTAGTTGTTGAGCGACACACACCGGCTGGGCCAAGAGGCTGACGGCTGACAGCTGATAGGCGGCCTTACTGTCCTTTAGAATAAAAGTTCTTTACTCTGTAGGACTGAATTGTAGTTGAGGCAGGTGGTAAGGCTTTTGCAAGATTTTTATTATTTATACAATGGGGATTTTCAAAGGCACGCGGAGGTTCAAAACACAACAAATGCACTAGGATAACTTCTCCAAATGAAAGGATGAACACAGGAAAAACCAGGAGAAATGAAAAACAAAACTTTTTCTTCTCTGCTGTGCTCTGCACTGCTCCGTGTGGTCACACACTATACTGCAGCAGAATTAAACACAGCTGGTTTCACTTTCACCAAACAACGTCTTCCCAAACTCCGTTACTCTCAACAATGAATACAGCACAGCACTGCTTTCTTCTGAGTCACAGGTAAAAGCTACCTTATTAAAAGGCTTTTAAAACTCTCTCCTGTTTCACCTTCTTACTGTGGTATTCTTGTGAGTCAAACAACAGTCCATTGGTATAGGGAAATCATCACATTCAGGCACAGTGGTTTCTATCTGCATTTCCTCAATGCCATTAGAATTACCAAAGTCTTTCTCATATGTGGGGACTTCTTTTAGCTTCTCTCTCTTTAGAAACTGGTGGAAGTGATCTCACAGCAAGTCAGCCTTTTCAGGTGTTTTGGTACTAGGGGTTTGAATCTTCTCACTAGAGAATAGTCTCTGCAGTGCCCCTAATTTAGAAGCTTCACAAACGTCAGAGTTATCTGGTCTGGAGTTTGCAGCAGGTACTAGGCTTTCAATCCAACGTTTCACAGTAGAGGGGGAGGGTTGCAGCTCCTGCTCATTAAAACTAGCCTTTATCTCTTTTGCCAATTTATCAGATATAAAATGGTCAGTTTTACCTTGAGGCTGTTTCTCTGTGTCAGCACTGGTGCTCTTTCCACCTCTCCAGTCCTCCCAGCTGTAGCAATTGTTTGACTGGCCTGCCCGGCTTCTCCAATTGTCTGTGCTTTTACCTCTGAATGCTGGCTTTGTCTGAATGTGTGCCTTTCCCTTGGCACCTTCTCTCACACAGGCTGTTCTGCCTGAACTCTCTGGTCTCAGACTCTGGTCATGGCTTTCTCTTGCCTTCCACCTGGCTCTCTGGATATTTTCCTGACCAGCTTCTTTGTGGGTTCTCCAATCGGTTCTGTCCTCAGGACTGTAATCGGGTCTCTCCTCGGGTCTCCAATCGGGTCTGTCCTCGGGCCCCCAATCGGGGCTCCCCCCAAATCTCCATTCCTTCCTTCTGCACGTGGTTTTTAACCCTGGCTTCCTGCTTCCTTGTGACCAATCAGAACGGGGGTTAGCCTCCACCCTTGCACTAGGGCGTGGTTTGCTTCCTACAGGGAACTGCCTTTTTCTCTGACATAGGCTGATTTTTCCTTGTAGCAGTGCATTATCATTGCCTTCAATGGGGACCTCAGGATTTTCATCCCCTTTCAGGCTTTCCATAGGGCTTTCACCATCACAGTTGATATGGAAGGACAGACTAGATAGGCCATGTGGTCTTTTTCTGTCATCATGTTTCTGTTTCTATGTACACTCACTTCCTCATTCATCCAGACCACAGAAAGTACCTTAGGTTCATTGTGGGAGGAAACCATTATCAGTACAGAGTACTGCCTTTCGGCCTCACTTCCGCCCCCAGAGTCTTTACAAAGTGCCTGGCAGTGGTGGCAGCCTACTTGAGGAATCAGGGTATCTTTGTCTTCCCCTACCTGGATGACTGGCTCATCAAGGGTCAGACGTGCCAGGAGGCCAGGCAAGCCACCCTCCGAACTATCTCTCTCCTTCAACACCTGGGTTTTGTCATAAACTTTGCAAAGTCCACTTTGCTCCCCTCCCAGAACCTAGAGTTCATAGGGGCAAGGCTAGACTCTATGCAGGCAAGGGCTTACTTGCCAGAAGACAGAGCCCAAAAACTGATGGACTTGGCAAACCAGTTTCTCATCATGCCACTTGTTTCCGCCAGACTCTGTCTGAGGCTCTTGGGCCACATGGCATCGACAGTGCATGTGACTCCAAATGCCTGGCTCCACATGAGGTCTGCCCAGTGGTGCCTCAGAACTCAGTGGACACAGGCCACAGGAAGCTTCAGAGACAGAGTACGTGTGTCCAAACCATTCCTGAACTCCCTACATTGGTGGCTGCACCCCCCAACTTACTACAAGGGGTGCCTTTTCAGATACCTGTGTTCACAGTAGTGTTAACCACCGATGCCTCCTTGCAAGGCTGGGGGGCACATTGTTTGGACAAGTGCACCCAGGGCCTGTGGTCTCCCTGGGAGGCCACGCAACTGATCAACCTACTGGAACTACGGGCTATTCGCTTATCCCTCAAAACTTTCTCTCAAACCCTGGCTCACCAGTCTGTCTTAGTTCAGACAGACAACCAAGTAGCAATGTGTGCCTTCGAGTCAGTCCTGACTCCTGGCGACCCAGAAGCTCCTGGGTTTTCTTGGCAGTGTCACCAGAAGTAGATTGCCAGGTCTTTCTTCCGAGGCAATGGAGGGTTAAGTGACTTGCCGAAGGTCACAAGGAGTGCTAGCGGGAATCGAACTCTGGTTGCTTGGTTACCAAGCCAGTGCTCTAACCACTAGGCTACTCCTCCATGAGGAATAGACAACACAAAAAGTGGCTTCTTGCTAGTGTTCATGGACATCTCGGCAGCCTTCAACACTGTGTCCCACACCAAGCTTCTGCAACGCTTACAACAGATAGGACTATGCAAGAATACCTTGAACTGGTTTACGTCATACTTGGAAGGGTGAACGCAACAAGTCAAATGTGACTAAAAGAAATCAATACAATTCCCTGTCACGCAGGGAATACCCCAAGGCTCAGCCCTATCATCAATGCTCTTTAACATCTACATACAGCCCCATATGCAACATCATCAAGAACCACAATCTTCACTATCACATTTATGCTGATGACATCATGGTGTATGCTCCAATCAACCTACTAGCACTAAACACCACAACAATAACCAAATGCCTCGAAGACATGAATGATTGGCTCACAGCCAACAACTTAACAGTCAATTACGATAAAACTGAGGCAATGTTCGTCACCAGGAACCCCACCTTCATACCTCCACAAACCATCAACATCCTAGACAAATACATAGTAGTCAAAGAAGAAGTTAAGTAGCTGGGCATCACACTAGACAGAGCTCTGAACCTGAAATCCCACATCACCAAAACCGCAAACAAGGCCTATCAACGATTGAGGACAATCAGACAAATCAAACCAATGCTCCGTCAGGACCACTTCCACACAGTCTGCCAAGCATTCATTACACCACTGCTTGATTACGGAAACTCACTATATCAAGGCCTTCCTCAGCAGACACTCCACCCACTACAGATGGTACAAAACACCATATGTGGTGGCGAAGCCAGCCAGGTGCCTATGGAAAAAGAGAAAACACAAGCAGTTTCCCCTAGTCAGAAGGAAAGTGCAGGGAATGGTCACTTTAAAAGTGCAGCTAACATTGAAAAAAACCTGTCCAAAGCTGCTGTCCTAAGGCCACGCCCCAGCTCCATGGTAACTGAGGGTGGTAATCTAAGACAGCTGGGGGCGGGGTGGAAAGATACAGGTCAGACTCCCTCATATAAGCCCCAGAGAACAGGGAGAGAGAGAATAGCAGCGGACGAGAGAAAGAGATGAGAAAGGCAAGGAGGAGGAGGAGGAGCAAGAAGGCAAGCTACAGGTGCCACGAGGCAAGGAACTGAATCAAGAGCTGAGTCTGATTCAGAGGCAGAGTCTGTGAAGGAACCTCAGTCTGAGCAGGAGTCTAACTCTTACAGGAGGAAGAGAGACGGAAGGGCTAATTTATCCAGGAACCAGCATGGCCAGGGAAGTGGCAGTGAAGCACTGCTGAGGAGAATCCCAAAAGGTATTGCTCGTAAGGATTTTAGCCAAGGGGCTCAAGAAAGGTTCCCAGACAGCGGTTTGAGGGAAGAATATCCCCAAAGCCAGCTCCAGTGTTTAAACCAGTACCAGGGTTACAGGAAGCCTGCAGGAGGTTCAAGAACCCAGGATGGGCTGGTAAGAAAACCTCTTAACAAAGAATGCCTGAATGTTTTAAAGCTTTTAAAACGTTTGATAAAAGACCAGGAAGTAACTTGTTTTGATAACAGCTCTGAGTCCCGAGGAACAGCTGTTTTTCAACGACGCTACAGAACCAGGGTGTTCTGAGTGTGAATCAATGGACATTGGAGAAAGTGATAATGTCTTGAGTGAACCTGAGCAAGAAATGGAATGTGATTTATCCATAGCAGTAAAGTAAGAATGTTTTGGAATTATAAGCTTGAGGAAATTTCCATTTGTTTGATGTGCATGTTGTTCTAAGAAGGAAGGAAGTTTTAATTAGTATGGCTGCTGTTTTAAAAGAGACTTGTTAAAGAAGAAGGACTAAAGTCTCTGGAATAACTAATTAAAACCCTTAAGGAATTAAAGCCAAGAAGAAAAGTTTATGGCTTGAGTTTTGCTACATTGAAAGTTTTCAATGGACATTTAGTTTCAGTTAAACACTGTGAATTGAAGCTTTTTACTTTTGAAGAAACTGCCTTTGCCTTGTTGAAGTAAGCAAGAGCAATTGATGCCTTTGAGAAGTTTTCAAACCTTTTTATTTCTTGTGGAAAGTCTGTACATGTGATATGCCAAACTTCTTTAAAAGTTCCTGTTATCAAGGGAGGCGAATAAAATTTCCTGTGTTGCTTTCAACCGTCGGCTCAGCACTTCATTACAACTACAATTAATTGCTTAAGGAACTACAACTCCCAGAGGCCTTTGCCCAGGAGTTCATAATTGAAAGGAACATTCGCCCCCTTTCCTCGTCAGGCAACCGCCTAGGTGGGGCAAGGGCGCGACACATAGCACACATCATTACAGACACGCCAAGGACTGAGCACATCACTCCCGTTCTACAACTACACTGGCTCCCAATGATGGCAAGAGCTAAATATAAAACACTCATGATCATCTTCAAAATTATTCACCATCTCTCAGCAGATGTACTCCAAAACGTTATAACAAGGGATATCAGCAATAGACCAAGAAGAACCAATCACAACAACATAATCGGCACACCTGCAGGCTACCACAAAACCAAACAAACAACTTCAAAAAGAGCACCATCACTACTGGCATCCACACTATGGAACTCCCTCCCAACGAGCCTGAGGGAATTAGATGACCTTACAGACTTCCGCAAAGACCTCAAAACATTCTTATTTATAGAAACATATGAACATTCAGGCAATATCCCCTACCTAAACAGATACACTACTTCCTCCGCCAACTAAACTCACACTCATCCTATCCATACACATAAGTTTATCATACCAAGTTATTAAATACTCTTCTATTAAATGTTAACCCTCAATTGTACTATCTAAATACTGTTAAGTGTACTGTCTAAATGTTTGTTAAGTGTACTGTCCAAATATTTACATGTAACCTAATGTTAACTGTAACCCTCCAATTGCAATGTCACGTGATCACCTTGATTGAAGGATAAGGTGGCATACAAATCTATCTAAATAAATAAATAAAATAACAAAAACGGGAAAAGCATATTTGCTCACCTGTAACAGGTGTCTTCCATGGACAGCAGGAATAAGTCCTCACATATGGGCAATACCATCGACTGAGCCCCATAAGAGAATGCTTCCAAATACACTAACAGCTTTTGCTACATCCTCCAATAAAGAATTCAGAGCTTGATTACACGTTGAGTGAAAAAAGATTTTCTCTTATTAGTCTTAAACAGATTACATTGTAGCTTCATTGCATATCCCTTAGTCTTTCTACTTTTTGATACCGTAAAGAATTGATCTACATTTACCCATTCCACTCCATTCATTAATTTATAGACCTCCATCTTATCTTCCCTCAGCCATCTCTTTTCCAGGTTGAAAACTCTAACCCTTTAAGCCTTTCCTCATAGGGGTATCCTTCCAGCCCCTTTACCATTTTGGTGGCTCTTCTCTGTACCTTTTCTAATTCCACTATATCCTTTTTAAGATACGATGGCCAGAATTGCATACAATATTCAAGGTACAATTGCACCATGCAACGATACAGAGGCATTATAATATCCTTTGTTTTATTCTCCACTCCTTTCCTTATGATTCCTAGCATTCTATTTGCTTTCTTGGCCGCCATTGTACACTGGGTGGAGGTTTTCAACGTGTTATCCACGATGATGCCTAAATCTTTTCCCTGGGTGGTGGTTCCTAATGTGGAACCTTGAATCGTGTAAACATAGTTTGGGGTGTTATTTCCTAGGTGCATAACTTTGCACTTGTCCACATTAAATTTCACCTGCCATTTGAACATCCAGTCTTCCAATTTATTAAGGTCCTCTTGCAATATTTCACAACCCTCTTGGGTTTTAACAACTTAGAATAATTTTCTGTCATCTGCAAATTTGACTACCTTACTCATTATTCCCATTTCCAGGTCATTTATGAATATGTTAGAAAGCAGCGGACCCAGCACAGATCCCTGGGGTACTCCACCATACACCTTTCTCCATTGAGAAAATTAGCCATTTAGCCCTACTCTCTGTTTTCTATAGTTTAATCAGTTCCTAATTCACAATAGTACACTGCCTTTATCTATCTTTATTATGAAGCTTGATTAACCGCCCTTCGTAGCATCAAGGCAGTGTACAAAAAGCGTAGTTACTCACCTGTTACAGGTGTTCTCCGGGGACAGCAGGAATAGTCCTCATATATGGGTGACGTCGACGCCAACGGAGTCCGCACAGAGCAAATCCCCAGCTTTCAAAGAAAGCCTTTGGGAGTTGCTACCACGCATACATGGTCCCCTTCCTGCCCAAGGGTGCCATCTTGCTCAGTCAAATGACATAGTTAAAAGACGGCAAACAAATGAAGAAAAAAATAATTGGATTGCAACTCCAAGGGGAGGAGGGAGGGTTGTGAGGACTGATTCCTGCTGTCCCCGGAAAACACCTGTTACAGATGAGTAACTACGCTTTCTCCAGGAACAAGCAGGAAGTCAGTCCTCACATATGGGACTCATAGAAACATAGAAATATGATGACTCCCTAGCTACAGGCTTCCTTGAACCTATAGCCCAAAACAAAAGGCTCCCTCAGCGAGAGCTGCAAAGCAGCCACAATGAAACCCTAACCAGGGAAGTAGCACTCCGGTAGCCTGAACACAGAGGGGTCAGAGGGCAGGAATTGCCTAGACCTCAAACAGGTTACGGAGCACAGCCTGGCCGAAGGCAATATCCCGTCAGGACTCCCTATCCAGGCAGTAATGAGCTGCGAAGGTCTGACCCGAAGACTAGGTGATGGCCCGGCAGATGTCCACCAAAGGAACAGAGCGCAGGTGAGCTACTGATGCCGCCATGGCCATGACCCTATGAGCTATAACACGGCCCTCCAGCTGAAGCCCCTTTGCCTCATAAGTCCGGACAATACAGTCCACCACCCAAGTGGACAGCATACGCTTTGTCCCCACCTTCCCCAGCTTTTTGTGGTTGGTTTCACGAACATTGGGCCAGAAGCTCGGAGTGGACAACGTGATACAAGGCATTCTTCGGGCTTTGTAAAGAAGTTTTTTAGATTATAGCGACTTCCATTGACTCTGTTGAGCCTGGTGAAGTCCATGTACATCACACCCTCAGCGTGCCCTGATAGCCCCTGATGAAGTGACATACGAAACACGGTCCTGTGTTGGGCTTAGGCCACTTGATTGGTACTAATAAAGGTATTGGGTGTTGAATCTGCCGCTTCCTGTTTTTGTGTCTGCTCGTTTGAGTGGCTAGCGCTGTTCTCTTTGTGGACCCTCTTAATGGCGTACTTCCATCTAGTAGATGGTCTACGTGAAGCCAGCAAGACCTCCTCAAGATGGAGGAGCAGGGCGAAAGTCACCCTCTCAGCAGCCACGCTGTCAGCGAAAGGGAGCTGAGGTTGGGATGCAGGAGAGAGCCCCCCTCCTGGGAGAAGAGCCGTGGGGACGAACCCAGGGGAATAGGGGTCTCCACCGCTAGCTGAAGGAGAAGGGGGAACCACGGTTGCCAGGGCCACCGAGGAACTATGAGGATGACAAAAGCCCTGTCCCGGAGGATCTTGAACAGAGTTTTGGCGACCAGAGACGTCAGGGGAAAAGCATACAGAAGACCCGCTGACCATGAGACTAGGAAGGCATCGGCAGCCACCCTGGCCGGATGCGGCTGCCTTGAGCAGAAATGGGGAAGCTGGTGATTGTCTGGGCTCGCAAACTAGTCCATCACCGGTTCGCCCCAGGTCTAGAAAAGCCTGTTGGCCTCCGCCCGATCCAGCTGCCACTCGTGTGGCTGGAGGATCCTGCTGAGTCTGTCGGCCAGCCAGTAGTCCTGGCTCGGCAGGTATACAGCTTTGAGGAGAATCCCCTGCTGGGTTGCAAAAAAGCACAGGTCCAGGGCCTCCTGACAGAGGGTGCATGATCCTGTACCCCCCTGTTTGCTCACATAGAACATGGCCACTTGGTTGTCCATTTGGACTAGGACTGACCTGTGGTCCAGATACGGCCTGAAAACCCTCAGGGCGAGACGAATGGCCCGGAGCTACAACAAGTTGATCTGTTGGGCACTCTCTTCTGGGGAACACACTCCCTGGGTGCAGTACCCCTGGCAATGTGCTCCCCAGCCTAGCAAGGAGGCATCTGTGGTGAGGATCATGGAGTGGGGAAGGGCCTGAAAGAGCATACCTGCCTTCAAGTGCTGGGGCGAGAGCCACCAGGCTAGGGAGTGTACCAGGTGCCTGGTCACTTTGATCCTGTCCTGAAGGTGTCCCGTGGCCTGGGACCATTGATCTCTGAAGCACCACTGCGCAGTTGGCATGTAGAGGCAGGCATCTGGAGTGACATGGACCGTGGAGGCCATGTGCCCGAGGAGGCGCAGCAGTTGCCTTGCTGGCAATGAGGAGCTGTGACTCACTTTCCCTGCAATGGCTATAAGCCTGCTTGCCCTGTCTGCAGGCAGGAAGACCTTCAACTGAAGGGTATTGAGCCTTGCCCCAGTGAAATATAACTCTTGAATCGGACATAGGCTGGATTTGGGATAGTTGATTACAAACCCCAAGTGCTGCAGGACTCACCAGGAATTTGTTGAGGTTGCACACGTCGAGGATGGTTCGAGGATGGGCCTTAGGCCCCCTGTCCTCTTTTATTTATTTATTTATTTAACAGGTTTTATATACTGCTTTATCATTTCAATCAAAGTGGTTTACATTGTAACTTAAACTTGGTAATGAACATTAAACAGGGATATTGATAACTTGGATTTTTCTGAGGCAATGGAGGATTAAGTGACTTGCCCAAGGCCAAGGAGTGCTAATGGGAATTGAACCCTAGTCTCTCGGTTCCCAAGCCAGTGCTCTAACCATTAGGCTACTCCTCCACTCCTTGGGATGAGGAAATACCTGGAGTAGAACCCCTTGCCCTTGAGGTGGTGGGGCACCAGTTCCACCGCATGGTCCTTGAGAAGATCTGCCAACTCCTTCAGAAGAAGGTCCCGGTGAGGGGGAGACCTTGGAGGCTCTCCTGGGAAGTAGTGTGGAGGCACTTGGGCTAGATGGAGGAGGTATCCCTCCCTGACCACTTGTAATGCCCATGAATCGGTTGTGATGGTTTCCCACCTGTGGGCATACAAGGCGAGCCAACCTCCTGTGGGCTGCCCAACTACCAGGCTTGGCCGGAGCCAGAGTCTGGGGTTTGGGGGCTTTCTGCTTACGTGGGCCATGCCCCTGTCCCTTGGCCTGCTGCCCCTGTGGGGGAGCTGGGGAGGCCTGGTAAAGGGGGTAGTTTCGGTAAGCAGCTCCCTTCTTCAGATAAAAGGGCTTTTTACCCGAGCCCTTATTTATTTATTTTTATTTAAGTTCTCTTCTATACCGCGCTATTCAAATCAGTGGAGGGGCAGAGGTCTTCTTAGAGAGCCGTGTCCTTGTCATGAACTCGGTCCCCAGCTCTACAGCCTTGTCGTTCATGGGTTTGCCGAAGAGATTCTCCCCCTTGGCATGAGACATCGACCAACTTGTCCTGAACCCATTGCTCGAGGTCGGACAACTGCAGCCAAGCCTGGCGGCGCGCAAAGATGCCCGCTGCGGCTACTCGGGCTACTGACTCGAACCCGTCATAGGCTGCCCGAGACATAAATTTGGAGCATTCACAGACAGCTTTGGATAGACCCTTGAAGCGCTGCAAAGGTTCCTCAGAGAGACCAGCCGAGAACCCGGCAAGTTCCTTCGCCAGGTCTCTCAGGTACATGCCCATGTACAACTGGTACACCTGGATCCGACAATTCAGCATCGCGCACTGGAAACATTTCCTGCCGAGGGCATCCAAGGTGCGGGCCTCCCTGCCGTGGGGGGGGGGGGGGCACCGAGGAGTGCGTCTTCTGGCTCTTCAGCCGACGCATGGCCGATTCCACAACCATGGAGTTGTGTGGCAGCTGCGATTTCTGGAACCCAGGGCTCTGGTGGGCTCGATACATCAAGTCGAGCAGTTTGCTGATCATCGGCAGCGACACTGGTGTCTCCCACATGCGGAGCATAAGTCGGTCCAGGATCAGAGGAACAGGTACCATGAGGGTCTCCCGAGGAGCCGCCTCATATTGAAGGATCTCAAGCTTGTCGGCTCGAGGCTCCTCCTCGGATTCCGTGGGGAAAGCCAAAGCCTTGAACATGTCCCGCACGAAGTCCAAAAAAAAATATCCTCCGGTGTGGACCTTCTCCGAGGCTCAGATACTGGGTAATCTGAGGGGACATCCCTACGCCTTCGGGTATCCGGGGACTCCTCATCCTCCGTCTCCCAAGCAGAGGCCTCTGAGGAGGACTCGAGGGGCTCCTCGGGCATCGAGGGCCCCAGCACCATCCGTCCTGATGCCGGCAGACTCGGCGGCGATGACAACCTCGGTCCCAAACGGGAGGCCGAGTGCAACCTTGGCCGAGGATTGACTCGAGTCCGAAAGATCTCGAGGATCAGCTTGGCCTCCGGGGTCGAGTTTGACATCAAGGACCCGGTAGTCAGGATGGAGGAACTGGACATGCCGGAAATCAGTGCCTGCTGCTGTTCAATAAAGGTGTAAAACTGCGCTCCAAAGCTGCCATCCTGGACATGAGTCCGGGAGGCTCCGCAGCCTCCAGCTTGGGCGCCAACACAGTTGGCCCCAACGCCAGTTTACCCAGAGGGGAGTCTTCGACAAGAACAGTCGGTACTTGCCTATGCCGATCTGGTTTCCGACGAGGAACTTTAGCTGGGCGCTCCTTCTCCGACGATTCGGGCAGGCGCTCGGGGCTCTGCTACCGGCCCCAAGAGGAGTCCAGTTATTTGGAATCATCCAAAGACGCCACCTTCGAGGATTTCTTCTTCCTCTTGTGTTCCCTCGAGGGAGACCCCTTCTCTGAGGAACCCCAAAGACGCTCGGGGCTCTGAGTGTTCCCTCCCGAGACGTAGAGGCCTCAGACGAGGTCCTGGCTCTCGGAGCCATGGGGGATTCGGGAAAAATCTTGTCATGCTGCTGCTGGCGGCTCCTCAGGGCCTTGGACGACATTCTCTTACAGAGAGTGAAGACTAATGGGTTGTGGTCCGGCCCAAGGCACTGGAGGCAGCAGTCATGCGTATCAGTGAGGGACATAATTTTCCCACACTGATCGCATTTCTTGAAACTGCTGGTAGCAATCGGGGGAAAAAGGACACCGGCTAGGTCGAAGACCCTTCGGGCTGCCAGCGAAGGAGAAAAAGGTAAAAAGGGCGGGAAGATGCCTCAAAAAGAAAAAAAATCCCACAAACGATAAACAGACTGACCTGATACAGGAGTACCGAGGCTGGAGGCGGGAAGGATATCAGTCGGGCCAAAAAGGCACACAGAAAAATCAATTTTTTCCGGGACAAGAGGGACAACGTACGATGGGCTCCGTGGAAAAAAGGGAGAGTGAGCAAGATGGCACCCTTGGGCGGGAAGGGGACCATGCATGCGTGGTAGGAACTCCCAAAGGCTTTTTTTGAAAGCTAGGGATTTGCTCCGCGCGGGCTCCATCGGCGTCAATGTTACCCATAAGTGAGGACTGACTTCCTGCTTGTTCCCAAAGAATTGCAAAATACGCAGGGGCTGAAGCTAGAAACAGAAAAGAAAAAACACAGTAACACCACAAGAGAAAAGGAAAGAGGAGTAGAAAAAACAGAGTGACATTTTCCTTACAGGTCGGGGAAGAGAGCTCATAGGCTAGACAGAAGAGGTGCATTTTGAGGAGGGCCTTAAACTTGAAGTAGAACTGTTTCTGGCGGAGGGTGAGTGGGAGGAATTCCAAAGGGAAGGGGCCAGAAAGAAGACAGCAGTATGGCAGGTCTGTTCCAGATGGGCATGGGCTGGGGATGGAAGGTGTAAACGGTGATTGTGAACAGAGCGAAGAGTGCGTGGCACAGCGCAGAAGTGCAAAGAGTTAGCCAAATATTGCAGGGTGCGAGTGTGGAGAGTTATGTGTGAGTATCAGAATTTTGTAAATGATGTGGTGTGAAACAGGTAACCAATGTAAGTCGATGAGATGGGGTGTAATATGAGCAAACCGAGAGGTGTGTGAAAGGATTCTTGTTGCAGTATTTCGGATCAATTGAAAACGATGGAGCTGATGTTGATGGAGGCTTGCAAAGATGATATTACAATAGTCAATCCGAGAAATAACCAAAGCGAGCAGAAGGGAGATGAGGGTGGTGGAGGGCAAGTTATCTTGAAAGTCACAAATTTGTATAGAAAGAAGTGGGAACGACGGGAGAGAGCAGAAATGTGATCTTGAAAAGATAAGGCTGAGTCAAGGATTACCCCAAGGTAACGCATGGATGATACCAGTGGGACTAGGACACCAAGGAGGCTGGGGGAGAATGCTGAAGGGGGAGTGTCAAAAGAAAACCACACAGCTGAGGTCTTAGCAGGGTTAAGGTGCAAAAGGTTTGTTTCCAGCCAGTTGGCCATGCCACAAAGGCAGGAATTGTGAGGGGAGAGGTCTGGGTTTGTGGGAGAGGTATGATGGATCAAAATGACATCATCCGCATAGTAGTAGGCGGAAATGCCAAATTGCTGCACTAGAAGGGTAAGGGGGACCAGAAAAATGTTGAAGAGCAATGGCACTAGGACAGAACCTTGAGGCACTCCCAGTGCATAGGAACAGGCTCAGAAGTAGAGGAATCCATAGAAACAGAGAAAGAGTAGTTACTCACCTGTTACAGGTGTTCTCTAGGAGCAGCAGGAATCATTGGGTGACGTAGGCGTCGACGGAGCCCCCATGCGGAGCATTTCCCAGCTTTCAAAGAAAGCCTTTGGGAATGCAGGCATGCATGCGCGGTACCCTTCCCGCCCAAAGGTGCCATCTTGCTCAGTCTAATGACATAGCTAAAAGACAGCACAAAAAGAAAATGAACTATATACAACTGCAACTCCAAGGGGAGGAGGGAGGGTCATGAGGACTGATTTCTGCTGCTCCTGGAGAACACCTGTTACAGGTGAGTAACTACTCTTTTTCCAGGACCAAGCAGGAAGTCAGTCCTCACATATGTGTGACTCCCTAGCTCTGGGCTACCAGGAACCCAGGCTGAAAAACAGAGCTCCCTGTAGAGCCCCAGCAACAGTGAGAATCTTCTCTGAGACCACACCTGACCGGTAGCCCAACACCAGGGCCGGAGGGTAGGAGTTGCCTAAACCTCAAAGAGATTACAGAGTACCGCTTGCTCGAAAGCACTCTCCCTATGGGACTCCCTCTCGAGGCAGTAGTGGTCCGCAAAAGTCTGGCTTGAAGACCAAGTAGCGGCCCGGCAGATGTCTGCCAATGGAACAGAACGGAAGTGAGCTACTGATGCAGCCTTCGCCCTGACCCGGTGGGCCGTGACTCAACCCTTCAGAGAGAGGCCAGCTGCCCTGTAAGCCCAGGCGATACAGTCTGCCACCCAAATAGACAACGTACGCTTAGTGACAGGCAATCCCAATTTATTAGGGTCAAAGGAAATGAAGAGCTGAGAAGTCCTTCTATGCCCCTGCGTACGTTCAAGGTAAAAGGACAGCGTCCTTCTACAATCCAGGGTATGCAAGACAGTCTCTGCCCTACTGGCGTGCGGCCTGGGAAAGAACGTTGGAAGTACCACCTCCTGGTTGAGGTGGAAGGAGGAAACTACCTTTGGAAGGAACTTAGGATGAGTCCGCAAGACTACCCTGTTCCTATAGAACCTGGTATACGGCCTATCCGAGACCAGGGCCTGAAGCTCACTCACCCGCCTAGCCGAGGTGAGTGCCACAAGGAACAACACCTTCCAGGAGAGAAAACGTAAATGGCAGGTTGCCATCGGCTCAAAAGGTGGGCGAGTCAGTTGCTGCAAGACAACATTGAGATCCCACTCAGTGGCCGGTGGACGAATAGGAAGCTTAAGCAGAAGCAGGCCTCTGAGAAAGCGAGACACCAGAGTGTGGCCTGAGAGAGATTGTCCATCCACCGGCAAGTGGTGAGCTGAGAGGGCACTGAGGTGAACCCGGACAGAGTTGGACTGAAGTCCTAGGTTGGAAAGGTGGAGCAGGTATTGTAGCACCACCTGGACAGAGCATGAGAAGGGGTCCTCTTGCTGTTGAGAACACCAAGTAGAGAACCTACGCCACTTCAGAGCATAGGCCTTCCTAGTGGAATGCTTCCTGAAGGCCAACACCACCTCTTCAACCTCCCTTGATAGGAGCAAGGGGAGTAAGGACTAGCCTTTCAGCAGCCAGGCCATCAAATTGAGGGATTTGAGGTTGGGATGCAAGAGGGACCCCTGATCCTGAGTCAGAAGGTCAGGTTACAACCCCAGAGGAAGTGGAGTATCCGCTACCAACTGCAAAAGAAGAGGGAACCACAGCTGCCTGGGCCACCTGGGGGCTATCAGGACCACCGTGGCTCGGTCCTGCTGGATTTTGAATAGAGTCCGGGCCACCAGAGGTGTGGGAGGAAAGGCATACAGCAGGCTCTCTGACCAGGGGATCAGGAATGCATCTGGCGCTGTTCTCAAGGGATGCGGTTGCCTGGAACAGAACCTGGGTAGTTGCCTGTTTTGCGGACTGGCAAAAAGATCCATGGTCGGAAGACCCCACTTCAGAAAGATCTGTTGAACTACCAGAGGATCCAACTGTCACTCGTGAGGCTGCAGGAGTCTGCTGAGCCTGCCCGCCAGGTAGTTTTCCTGGTCTGGGAGGTAGACTGCCCTGAGGGTCATACCCTGAGTGACAGCCCAGGAGCAGAGAGCTTGTGCTTCCAGGCACAGAAGTCTGGATCCTGTGCCTCCCTGCTTGTTGACGTAGAACATAGCCACCTGGTTGTCCGTTTGAACTAGGACAGACTGGTGAGACAGGATCTGAGAGAAAGTCCGTAAGGCTAGTCGAATGGCCCTCAATTCCAACAGGTTGATCTGCTGGGCGGCCTTCCATGGAGACCACAGGCATTGGGTGCAGGCCCCCTGGCAGTGTGCCCCCCAGCCCTGCAGGGAAGCATCGGTTGTCAGTACCTGAGTGTGTGGGGAGGCCTGAAAAGGAACACCCCTGACCAGATTTGGGAGATGCCTCCACCAGCGTAAGGAGTCCACCAAGAGTTTGGACACCTTTATTCTGTCTGATAATTTCCCTGTGGCCTGCAGCCACTGTGCCCTGAGGTGACACTGCCTGCCTCATGTGTAGCAGGGCATGTGGTGTGACATGCACTGTGGAAGCCATGTGACCTAAGAGCCGGAGGAAGTGTCTGGCCGAGACCAGAGAGTTCGCCCGAAACTGGCCGGTCAACTTTATCAGCCTGTGAGCTGTGTCCACAGGCAAATAGGCCTTTGCATGGATGGTATCCAACCTTGCCCCTATGAATTCCACGTCCTGTGAGGGGACCAAAGTGGACTTTGGGAAGTTTATAACGAACCCCAGGTGCTGAAGCAGGGATATGGTTCTGCAGGCGGCCTGCCTGGCCTCTTGTGGAGACTGGCCCCTGATTAGCCAATCGTCCAGGTAAGGGAACACAAAGATCCCCTGGTTCCTGAGGTAGGCCGCAACCACCGCCAGGCATTTTGTAAAACCCTGGGGGCGGAGGTGAGGCCAAAAGGAAGCACTCTGTACTGGAAGTGCTTTCCTCCCACCACAAATCTGAGGAACTGACTGTGACTTGGATGGATGAGGATGTGAATATAAGCATCCTTCAGGTCTAAGGAGCATAGCCAATCTCCCTGCTGGAGGTAGGGCAGTAAGATTCCAAGGGTAAGCATCTTGAACTTTTCCCTCTCCAGAAACTTGTTCAGATTTCTCAGGTCGAGGATGGGTCTGAGACCTCCTGTTCTTTTTGGTACCAGGAAGTACCTGGAGTAGAAGCCTTGCCCTTCCAGGTGGTGAGGCACCAGTTCCACCGCCTGGTTCCTTAGCAGACCTTCCAACTCCTGAAGGAGTAAGTTTCTGAGCAGAGGGCGTCTTGGAGGCTCCCCTGGAAAGTAGGAGGGGGGTATCTGGGTGAAGTGGAGCAGATAGCCCCTTTCGATGATGCTTAACACCCAAGTATCCCCTGTGATGGCTGGCCACCTGTCTGCATACAGGGTCAGCCGACCTCCTGTGCCCTGGAGAGGTGGAGAGGCTATGCTGGCATAGTCAAAAAAACCCTCCCTTCTGAGCAGGAGCCGGAGTCAGAGTAAGAGGCTTGGGGGCCTTCTGCCTACGGGGCCCATGCCCCTGCCCTGCTGGCTCTGTTGGGGAGCTGCAGAGGCCTGGTAGTGAGGGTAGGTTTTGTAGGCAGCGGTCTTCCTCGGGTAAAAGCCCTTCTTCCCCGAGCCCTTCTTCTTCTGAGAAGGGGCAGAGGTTTTCCTGGACAGCCTTGTCCGGGTAAGAGTCTCGGTCTCGGGTTCTGCAGCCTTTTCGGCCATGGGCTTGAAAAAGAAGATTTCACCTCAGCAAGGGACATCGACCAACTTGTCCTGTACCCACGGCTCGAGGTCCGAGGAGTGTAGCCAGGCCTTGCGGCGTGCACCGATGCCGGCCCCTGCTACCCGGGCTGAAGCCTCAAATCCATCGTAGGCTGCTCGAGATATAAACTTCGAGCACTCTCAAATACCAGAAGACAAGTCCTTGAACCTCTGCAAAGGTTCCTCGGACAGACCAGCAGAGAACCCCTCCTTTGCCAGGTCTTGAAGGTACATGCCCATGTACAGCTGGTAGATCTGGACACGGCAAGCAAGCATAGAGCCCTGGAAGCACTTTCTACCGAGGGCATCCAGGTTCCGGGCTTCCCTGCCGGGAGGCACCGAGGAGTGCATCTTCTGACTCTTCAGGCGATGCATGGCCAATTCCACAGCCATGGAATGGTGCGGTAGCTGTGCCTTTTGAAACCCGGGGCTCTGGCGGACTCGATAGATAGAATCGACCCGCTTGCTTAGAACCGGCATCGAGGCTGGCGCCTCCCACATGCGGAAGAGCAACCGCTCCAGCATTGGAGGAACCGGGACAGTAAAGGCCTCCTTGGGAGGAGAGTCATACTGCAGAGCCTCGGGGTCTGCAGGGAATGCCAGTGCCTTCGCCATGTCCCTCACGAAATCTGAGAACCTGGTATCCTCCGGAGGAGACCTTGTCCGAGGCTCGTAACCTGGTGAGTCCGAGGGGACGCACCGAGTCCGGAAGGTGTCAGGGGATGACTCCTCCTCCATTTTCCACACCGATTCCTTCGAGGAGGAATCGAGCGGCTCCGAGTGGGCGGGCACCAATGCCAACTGCCCTGACGCCGAGGGAATCGACGTCGACGACCTCGGTCCCGAACGGGAGGCCGTCCAGAGGCAGATTCGGAGAAGATCCTCTCACGCTGGTGCTGACGGCTCCGCAATGCCTTGGGAGACATTTTGCCACAGGGACTACAGACCGTAGAATCATGGTCTGGCCCCAGGCACCGGAGACAGCAGTCGTGTGTGTCAGTGAGAGACATCAGTTTCTTGCACCGATCACACTTCTTAAAGCCACTGGCAGCCATCGGGGGGAAAAGGGCCCCTGCAAGATCAAAAAATTGGGCCGCCAGGGAAAAGAAAAAAGGCGCGAACGCAGTCTCTAAGGACAAAAACCGAAAAAAGAGATCTGGGCTCGGCACTGGTGTACCGAGTCCAGGCGGGAAAGGAATCGACGTCGAACCGAAGAAAAAACTCGACCCAATGCAGAAAAATCAACTTTTTTCATGGGTGACAAGGACAGGCGTCCGTAGGGCTCCGTGGAAAAAAGAAGACTGAGCAAGATGGCACCTTTGGGCGGGAAGAGGACCGCGCATGCGTGCCTGCATTCCCAAAGGCTTTCTTTGAAAGCTGGGGAAATGCTCCACATGGGGGCTCCGTCGACGCCAACGTCACCCATATGTGAGGACTGACTTCCTGCTTGCTCCTGGAGAATGACCGAGAGGAGAGGAATGAGTGAAATCATTGAAACATGATGCCCTGAAGATCCGCATCCCGAAGATGAGAAAGAAGAACAGTGTGATCAACAAGGTGAAGAACAGCGGAACGATCCAGAGAGACAGCTATAGAGATGTCTCCCCTGTCGTGAGAAATGTGAAGATCATTGAGAAGTGAAAGAAGATTGGTCTCTGTTCTATGGCCAGAATGGAATCCTGATTGTGAGGAGTGTAGAAAATGAGTGGAGTCCAGATAGGAGGAGAGTTGGGAGAATACTGCCTTTTCAAGGATTTTAGATATAAAGGGAAGATTGGAAACTGGATGGTAGTGAGCAGGAACACTAGGGTCAAGGGAAGACTGCTTAAGGAGACGACGGACCAGTGCATGTTTCCAGGGATTGGGAAAAGAACCTGATGAGAGGCAGGAGTTGAGCATGGAGAGCAGAGGAGGAAATAAGAGCGAGAGAGGGTTCCAGGAACCAGCATGAGGGGATTGGGTCAAGGGAACAGGTGGTCTTCTGAGTAAGGGATATGGAGGAGTTCAGGGGAGCTGATGAGCTGAAAGGAGGACCAAGTGTGGGACAGGGATGGGGAGGCAGGAGGCGAGGGTGGGGGGGAGACGGAAGAGGGGGGGACCAGACGCAAAGGAGGAACGGAGATGGTCAATTTTGGTGGCAAAATGACTGGCCAATTGTGAGACGCTAGGTGCTGAAGGGGAGGAGGAAGATGGTGGAGGCTGATGCAGGGTCGATATACACTTAAGTGTTGAGTAAAGCTGTCGAGTAGAGTTAGTGGCAGAGGAGATCAGATTGGAGTAATAGGTGCGTTTGGTCTCTAGAATGAGTGAGCGGTAATGATGGTGACACTGATGGAAACGGTGTAGGGATTCAGGAGATGGGGCTTTCCTCCAAAAGCGTTCTGCATGTTGGAGTTGCGTGCATTGTAAGCAAAGGCCTTCATGATACCAAAGGCAATGTAGAGAAGACTGTGGGATGTACGGACGGAGGGGGGCCAGGCAGTCTAGCGCAGAAGAGAGACAAGAGGTCCAAAGGGAGGCCTAGGACTCAGCATTCAGAGAGGAAAATTCCAAAGGAAGGAGCTGATCAGCAGGACGGAAATGCTGCAGGGTAGCAGAGGTAATCTGGCGAGCCTGCCAAGGGGGACCAATGGCACGACAGGGGAGAGGATGCTGAGCAGTTTGGGTTGAGGAGGGAGCGGGACAGTGAAGGAATGCAGAAAGCATAGTTACTCACCTGTAACAGGTGTTTCTCCAGGGACAGCAGGAATCAGTCCTCACTTATGGGGGACATCAGCACCAATGGAGCCTGCGCGGAGCAATTCCCCAGCTTTCAAAGAAAGCCTTTGGGATTACTACCACGCATGCATGGTCCTCTTCCTGCCCAAGGGTGCCATCTTGCTCAGTCAGGTCCCTTAGCTCGAGCCCTACCAAGCAGATGGCAAAGGAAGGATAAAAATCCAGCAACTCATCAGGGGAGGTGGGAGGGCAGTGAGGACTGATTCCTGCTGTCCCTGGAGAACACCTGTTACAGGTGAGTAACTACGCTTTCTCCAGGAACAAGCAGGAAGTCAGTCCTCACTTATGGGACTCCCCAGCTACAGGTTACCGAACCTGTAACCAAAAAACGCCTCCGTGAGGTCAAAGGAGCCGATGCCCGAAGGAACCCAAGTCCTCGTGTCCTCAGGCTGAAGCCCTCATAGTAACATAGTAAATGATGGCAGATAAAGACCAGCATGGTCCATCCAGTCTGCCCAGCAATACGGCAAGAGTAGGTGCACCTGTCGCTCTGTGCAGGCCACCCCTCCCCATGTCTTTGTTTAGGGGTGGACCCACCACTCCATGTAGGACAACCTATTTGTTGAGAAGTTAGATGGTTCAATTTTGTTTTTATTCTGTTGCTGTAAAGGGATCCGCTGTACTTGTCCCATGCTGTTTTGAATTCCGTCACCGTGTTTGCCCCCACCACTTCCATCGGGAGAGCATTCCAAGCATCCACCACCCTTTCAGTGAAGAAATATTTCCTGACATTGCCTTTCAATTTTCCACCTTGCAGCTTCATGTTATGCCCTCTAGTTTTGCAGCTTCCCTGTCTTTGGAAGAGGTTTGTTTGTTCATTGTTCCTCTTTAAGTATTTAAAGGTCTGAATCATATCTCCCCTAACCCTCCTCTCCTCCAAAGTGTACATATTTAGGTCTTCAAGTCTCTTCTCATAAGGCTTCTGACGCAGGCGCCAAATCATTTTGGTTGCCTTCCTCTGAACAGTTTCCAGTCTTTTTACATCCTTTGCAAGATATGGTCTCCAAAACTGAACACAGTATTCCAAGTGAGGCCTCACCAACGACCTGTACAGTGGCATAAGTACCTCTTCCTTTCTGCTGGTAATCCCTCTTTGTATGCAGTCCAACATCCTCCTGGCTTTTGCCACCGTCTTGTCGCACTGTTTTGCCACCTTGAGATCATCAGAGATAATCACACCAAGGTCTTTTCTCCTGAACCATGCACACCAACCTCTCGCCCCCTATTGTGTACATTTCCCTTGGATTTCTGCTACCTAAGTGCATGACACAGCACTTTTTCGCATGAAATCGTAATTGCCAAGCATTAGACCATTCTTTCAGCTTTTGTAGATCTTTTCTCATGTTATCCACTACCTCGGGGAAGTCCACTCTGTTGCAAATTTTTGTGTCATCTGCAAAAAGGCAGACTTTTCCATTCAGTCCTTCAGCAATATCATTCACAAATACATTGAACAGTGCCGGGCCCAGGACCGAACGCTGGGGCACCCTGCTAATAACCTGCCTTTCATACGAGTGAGCTCCATGTACCATCACCTTCTGTCGTCTGTCAGTCAACCAATTTCTAATCCAGTTTACCATCTTGGGACCGATCCCCAAGCTACTGAGTTTGACAAGCCTCCTATGAGGAACAGTATCAAAGGCTTTGCTGAAAACCAGGTAGACGACATCCATTGCATGCCCCTGATCTAGTTCCTTGGTCACCCAGTCAAAGAACTCAATCAGATTTGTTTGGCAAGACCGTCCTTCAGTAAAACCATGTTGCCTCGGATCTTGCAACCTGTTGGTTTTGAGAAAGTTCACTATTCACTCTTTCAGGAGCGCCTCCATTACTTTTCCTGCCACCGAGGTAAGGCTCACAGGTCTGTAGTTTGACACTTCTTCCCTGTCACCACTTTTGTGTAGAGGTAAGACATCAGCCATTCTCCAGTCCTGAGGAACCTGTCCTGTTTCCAAGGATCTGTTGAATACATCATTTAATGGACCTGCAAGAACCTCTCTGAGCTCTTTCAGTATCCCATCTGGTCCCATGGCTTTGTCTACTTTCAGTTTAGCAAGTGGTTCCAAAACCTCATCTTCTGTGAATGGTGTGGTATCTACTTCATTCCCATTTTTATATTTGGGAGTCACAGCTGGTCCATCTCCAGGATATTCTTAGTAAAAACAGAGCAGAAGTATTTGTTTAGCAATTTCACTTTTTCTATGTCACTTTCCACGAGTCCTTTCCCAGCACTTCTGAGTCATGCAATTCCAACTCTGATGATCTTCCTTTTCCGAATATACCTGAAGAAAGTTTTGTCGCCACCCATAACAACTTTAGCCATCTTTCCTCTGCCTTTGATTTTGCTATCCTTATTTCTCTTTTTGACTCTGAGTTTGATCCTGTATTCATTTCTGTGTTCTTCTGTTTGCAAGCTTTTGAATTTTGCGAAAGCTGTGTTTTTTGCCTTTATTTGAGCAGCCACTTCTTTGGAAAACCAAATAGGTTTCCTTCTCCTCTTGTTTTTATTTACTTTTTTTACATATTTATCGGTTGCCCCTTTTATTGCCACCTTTAGTTTAGCCCATTGCAATTCCACTTCCCTTATCTCCTTCCACCCTGTCATCTCCTCCTTTAGGTACTCGGCCATTTTATTGAAGTCAGTGTTTTTGAAGTTTAGGATTCTGAGCTTGCTATGTTTGGTCTGTACCTTGGCTTTTATCTCAAACCACACCATGTGATGATCGCTGTTGCTCACAGGGACACTCACACAGACATTCGACACGCTATCACCGTTGGTGAGCACTAAATCCAGCGTTGAACTTTCCCTGGTTGGTTCCATGACCATTTGTCTAAGTAATGCATCTTGAAGAGCATTTACAATTTTTTTTGCTTCTTTCCAAATGTGCAGAAGGAGTAATCCAATCCACATCAGGTAGACTAAAGTCACCCAAAATGATCGCTTCCCCCTTTGTGGCTATCTTAGCAATATCTATAATCAATTCATTATCTCTCTTCAATTTGAGTCGGAGGTCTGTAGACTACAGCAGTATGGATGGTAGTGCCATCTCCTCTTTCCAACGCAATCCCAAGCGCTTCTTCTTTTTCCCATGTCCCCTGCATTTCAGTAGCTTTAATATTGCTTTTGACATACAAGGCTACTCCTCCTCCTTTTCCATTTTCTCTGTCGCTTCTGAATTGATTATAGCCAGCTATGGCTATATCCCAATCATGGGATTCATTAAATCATATTTCTGTAATGGCCACAATTGTCCAAATCCATTTCCACCATTAGGGGCTTCCAGATCCGGAACTTTGTTGGCTAAGCTTCAAGCATTTGTGCTCATTGCTTTCCAGCATTTAATTGGCTTGTGTGTATTTTGCATTGATTTTGTTCTGCCCACATCTTCCCACTTGTTTTTGATGTGTGGTTTAAAAGTGTGGCAGTTTCTGATGTTATTCTGCTTTTGCAGGGGGTGGCGTGCAGATCTTGACCTTCCACATCCATCACCCCCTTTTTCCTAGTTTAAATGCATATCCACATACTGCCTGAATTTTTCACTTATTTTTATTATTTATTTTATTTATTAACAATTCTTATATACCGCACTATTAGACATCAGCGCGGTTTACATTGAACAGAAAACATCCGACAGTTTACATATGTCTGGTCAGTTACATTTAACAGGAAGTATAACTTGGCGAAAATAGGGGAAACTTAGGATTCTTTTCCCTGCGACAGAGAGATGTAGTCCATCAGCACAGTATAGTCTTCTGTTGGTCTATCTGTTCCCCAGTCGCCAATAAATCTGAATCCTTCTTGTTTGCACCAGGTCTGGAGCCATGTATTAAAGCTGTTAATGCGATGCAGCCTTTTTGTCCCCTTACCAAGAACAGGTAGAACTTCTGAGAATGCAACAGTGTTAACAATGGGCTTGAGTTTCTCTCCCAGAGATTGGAAGTCCTTTTGGACTGTAGAGGCTCTGTTTCTAGCCAGGTCATTTGTGCCCAAGTGGATATCATCATCAAGTTTGGAGTGTTCACTTTTTGTGCTAAGTACTTCAACAACTTGGTTTGTATTCCTGCTGGCTGTCGAGCCTGGTAGGCACATGACTATCTTCTCTCCTTTGAATTGTGTTCCCAAGTTGGTGCCTCTGATGATGGAATCTCCAAGTAGTAGTTTTCTGTTTGGTGAGGTTTTCTTCATATTTGGTGCTTTAGCAGGAGATTGGGCATTGTCTGACTCATTTAAAGGACCTTCAGTTTCTTTGGATTGAGCATCCTCATTAGCCAAGGCAGAGAAGGCATTATGCAGGGATATCTCTTGATGTACAGGATGTCTCTGCATTACAGAACCCACTGTGATCCATTTGTTCCTGGGGTGTTTGATTCTTTTTGGGAGCAGTGGTGGACTTTGTTCAGTTTGTATCCCAAAGAGGTGCGTTTCATTGCAGCCATTTCCTCCCTCAGTAGAGTCATTTCTTTATGCATGGCAGCTAGGTCTTTCCTTAGTAGAGTCAGTTCGTCATGCATGGCAGCTGACCTGAGGCACATAGGACAAGCTCTTAGGCTCCAAATGATTCGTCTTGGAATGAAAGTACCACAATTATTGCACTGAATACACGACATGTTGGTTAAGCAGCCCCAGAAGAGGAAGAAGAAGAAAGGATGAAGATGATGTGGGCTTTTAACCCAAGTAAGAAAGGATAGATGGCATGTGTGTGACCTTGTAGCCCCTGAGGTGGGTGGGGTGGGCAGGAACCTAAGTGTCTCTGGCGACTGTTCCTGAACCGTGGGCACACACAGATATCTGATGTAAGTCTATACAAGGAAAGCAGTCTAAATGTCCCCAAGCTTAGTCTAAAACCACAGTTAAAAGCTATAATAGTAATACCCCCAAAAATCAAGAGTTAGAATTTATAGTTTTAAGCCAGCAGAGAAGATAGAAAGGTTTGTTCTTAGCTTAATGGATGCTTCTCAGCTACTGCAAACAGGCTCAGTAGCCATGAAGAAGGGTCGGAGGGCAGGAGTTGCTTATACCCCAAACAGATTACGGAGTATGGCCTGGCCGAAGGCGTTGTCCCGACGGGATTCTCTCCAGGCAGTAGTGTGCAACGAAGGTGTTTGCTGAAGACTAGGTCGCACCCGGCAAATGTTCCACAGGGGCACTGAGTGCAGCGAGGCCACTGAAGCTGCCTTGGCTTGGACACCGTGCGCGGTGACTCACCGATTTAAAGGCACACCTGCCTTTGAATGGGCGAAGGTGATGCAGGCTGCCACCCAAATAGACAGGGTACACTTTGTGACTGCCTGCTCCAGGCGGTTGGGATCGTAGGTCACGAAGAGCTGGCCAGACTTGTGATGAGGCTGGGTACACTGCAGATAGAAGGCAAGAGCCCTCTTGCAGTCAAATGTATGCAAAGCCGCCGACACCTGGTCGGCATGGGGGTCTCGGAAAGAACGTTGGTAAGACTATCTCCTGATTGAGATGGAAATCCGAGACAACTTTCAGCAGGAATTTGGGATGGGTACAGAGGAGCTCACCAATTCGGCGGGCCGAGGTCAGAGCCACCAGAAGGACTACCTTCCAGGAGAGGTGTCGAAGTGGACATGCTGCCATCGGCTGGAAAGGCAAATGCGTGAGCTGCATGAGCACTACATTCAGGTCCCATTCCGCTGGGGGCGGTTGAATGGGAGGCTTGGACAGTAAGAGACCCTGCATAAAGTGGGAGACCAACAGCTGCCCCGAAAGGGGCTTTCCCTCGACAGGGATGTGATTCACAGAGATGGCGCTCAGATGTACCCTGACGGAGTTTGACTTCAGACCTTCCTTCGAGAGATGGAGGAGGTACTGAAGGACCCAGCAAGTGGAGCAGGAGAAGGGGTTGACCTGGATCCCTGAGCACCAGACCGAGAAACGCCGCCACTTGAAGGCGTAGGCTCGCCTAGTTGAGGCTTTCCTTGACGCAAGGAGAATCTCCTCAACCTCCTCCTGGAGGCCCAGCGGGGCCAGAGAAAACCGTTCAGCCGCCAAGGTGTGAGGGATAAGGAGGCCACATTCAGATGCAGTACCTGCCCCTCCTCTTGCATTAGCAGGCCAGGAGCACAGTCCAGAGGAACTGAAGGTTCCAATGATAGCAGGGGTGGGAACCAGGGCTGCCGAGGCCATGAGGGAGCTACAAGGATCAGCAATGCCTGGTCCCGCTGAGCCTTGAGGAGGATTCTTGCAATTAGAGGAGTGGGGGGGAGGGGAATGCATAGAACAGGCCGGAGGACCAGCTCAGCAGAAATGCATCCAGGTCCTCCCTGCTTGGGTGCGGTATCGGTCCGCAGAAGCGGGGGAGCTGAGCGTTCAGCGGGCTGGCAAACAGGTCTATTGCCCGAGTCCCCCACTGAAGGAACAGCCAACTGGCTACCCCTGGATCCAGCCGCCATTCGTGAGGGCGGAGAATTCTGCTGAGTCTGTCAGCTAGGACATTCTCCTGACCCGGGAGGTAAACCGCCCTGAGGATCATTCCCCGGCGGGATGCGAAGGAACAGAGGAGGACTGCTTCCCGACAAAGGGAATATGATCCAGTGCCCCCCTTCTTGTTGATGTAGAACATCGCCACGCGGTTGTCGGTCTGTACGAGCACCAACATCCCTTGGAGGTGTTCCTCGAAGGCCCTCAGGGCCCACTGAATAGCCTGGAGCTCAAGCAAGTTGATCTGCTGCTGTGACTCTTCTGGCGACCACTGCTCCTACGTGCATAGTGCACCGCAGTGGGCACCCCACTCAGCAGGGAGCCATCCACTGTTAGTACCAGGTCATGCTGCGGGGTCTGGAAGGGCAACCCCCAGAGAAGGTTGCAGAGGTTTTTCGACCAATCCAGGAACAAGCGAAGGCTGTAGGTGACCCTTACAGGGTCCTTCAGATGGTCAGCGGACTGACTCCATTGGGAGCTGAGGCACCACTGGGCCGTCCGCATGTGCAGGTGGGAATGGGGAACCATATGAACGGTAAAAGCCATGTGGCCCAGGAGGTGCAGCATAGTTTGGGCCATGACCCGAGGGGGTGCTCTGGACCCAAGCCGCCAGGGCTCAGAGGCGGTTGGTGTGATCTGCCGACAGGAACGCAGCTGCCCGCTGAGTGTTGAGGTGTGCCCCAATGAACTCTAAAGCCTGCACCGGTTTGAGGTGAGACTTGGAGTAGTTCACCAAGAAGCCCAGGCTCTAGAGTACAAGAATCACACACGATGACGTCCGGTGAGTTTCCTCGACCGAGGATCCCGTGACAAGCTAGTCATCGAGGTAAGGTAAGACTGGTACGCCCTGACGCCTAAGACAGGCGGCAACTGCGGAGAGGCATTTCGTGAAGACCTGCAGGGTGGACGCGAGGCCGAAGGGGAGCACCCTGTACTGAAAGTGCTCTCCACGTACCCTGAAAAGCAGGTACTGCCTGTGCTGCGGGTGAATTTGAATGTGGGCGTAAGCATCCTTTAGATCCAAGGAGCATAGCCAGTCATTCTGCCGAAGGAAGGGCAGCAGAACACCAAGGGATAACATCTTGAACTTCTCCCGCATCAAAAACTTGTTAAACTTTCGGAGGTCGAGGATGGGCTGCAGATCCCCCGTCTTCTTTGGGATGAGAAAGTACTGGGAATAGAAGCCCTGACTTTGGAGGTGCGGCGGCATCTTCTCAACCGCCTGCTGGGCAAGTTGGTTGACTAATTCTTGCTGCAGGAAAACCTGGTGTGCGGAGAGTCGAGGAGGCTCTGCTGGAGAGAAGGGACAGGGAAGCCTGTCCAGATGGAGGCGATAGCCGTTCCGCATGACCCGGAGGACCCAGGCATCCGAGGTGATGGAAGCCCACTGAAGGGTGAAAGAGGACAGGCGTCCCCCCACCAGCTGTTGAGTCGCCGGAGGACGAGAGGCTATGCAGCTAGCGTCAAAACCCCTATGTGGGTTATGGCGGAGCAGGGGTCTGTGCTTTGGGCCCTTTCGGCTTGCGGTGACCCCCGGCCAGACTTCCCTTGCGCCAGAGTGGTTGGCATGGGGGTGGTCGGGTACAGTGGGTAGCCACGGTAGGGAAGGCCTTTCCTCGGGAAGAAAGGCTTTTTAGCCTGCTGCTTCTACCGAGGGAAAGAGGAAGTCTTGCGCAAAAGATGGATTCGAGTGACGAACTCCGTCTCTATCTCCTTGGCTTTCTCCTCCATTGGCTTGCCGAAAAGCTGTTTGCCAAAGCAAGGAATGTCCAGGAGCTTCTCCTGCACCCACTGCTCTAAGGACTGGAGACATGCCTGGCAACTGGCCCCAATACCCACAGCCGCTACCCGAGCCGAAGACTGTCGTGACCCCCTGCCTGGGCCAATGGCCGATAGGCAAAAGGGCTGCCTTATTTGCCCTTTTGAGTACTGTCCCAAGTCTTTGGCCGCCAGCACTGAATGCTGGGACTTGCAGTTTCAGATACTCTCCAAGCAAAGTAGTGTGACCACACAGTTTGTTAGGCAAAACAAAGAAATTTATTTCAGGGTTTCTCCCTCGCATCAAAATTCATAGCGCCAAAACAAGGCAAGGATAAATTCTCCAAAGTAAATGAAGAAGATGAACAAAACAGGCTTAAACATCAAAGTCAGGAATATTCTTTCCACAGCAGCTGCATTCAGCTTTCTTCAGATACATGCCTTTCACTGCTATGGCTGTTAATCACATCAGGCAACTTAAAACTTCTAGCAAGAGTTTTCTTTCTCACTCAGCTTGACGAAAACCAGGTTAAACAAACTTCTTCTCATGGCCTGAGCCTAGCACATGTTTAGTTTGTTTGTCTTACAGAATGAGCATTCCATTTATTTATTTATTTACATTCTCTTATATACCGCGCTATTCTGCATCAGTGCGGTTTACATTGAACAAACTGAAATTACATTGAACAGGGCATTATAACTTGGAGATAACTATTTTACAGGGAACATGGGCTATGGAGGGCTATGGAGGGTTAAGTGGCTTGCCCAAGACCACAAGGAGCACCTGTGGGACTAGAAACCCCAGTTCTTCCGGCCCAAGGTTGCTGTCCTCTAGTAGGATTTGAACCCCCGACCTTCCGGCCTGAAGTACCTTGCCCCAACCACTAGGCCACTCCTCCACTCCATTTCTGCTACGTCACTATCACAAGGACTTTCATACGTTTCTATCTGCATTTCTTCAACAGCTTCACTTGAGTCATCTTCCTGGGAGCTTTTATCAGAAGGTTTGAATTTTACACTCTGCAGAAGCTCTTTAAGCTTTCCTAAAAAGTGTTCTTTCTGCTCTGCACCAGCATAGCTTAAAGAAGGAGTTTCTCTCTCATAGAATAGCTTATCAACAGCCTCTAAAGCTGATTCACGGCACTTACTTGAACTGTTCCTGCCTGCAGCTGCTCTCACTGCCTTTTGGCTAGCACAGCGTTCAGCGCTTTTCCTCAGCTCTCTGACCACGTCTTCAGAAAAGCCTCTGTTAGGAACTGTAGCAAACTTGTCTTCCCCACCTCTCTTACTTGGCTGGCTCTCAGAGCTGCTTCCCCACGTGGAAACAAACCTCTCCAGCTTCTTTTCTCTGGGGTGCTTTAGGACAGGTTCCAACCTTGGTTCCACTGCTTTCTGAGAGTAAGAACTGTGGCTTCCTTTCTCCTCCTGACGACTCCTCTCCTGACTCTCGCTCCCCTCTTTCTCAAACTCTGAAGCAGTTTTAAAATGGTGCTTCTTTTCAGCCACACCCTCCTCTCTGCACACGTGAGAGCTGTTAGGGCTCAACCTAGCTCTTACGTCACTGCTTGGACAGGGCTTAGCTCTAGCTACTGCATGCTCCGGTGGCTTGTGGTTTCTATGGGAACCCTGTTTACATCTGTCTTTAAAGGTACATTCCTCACTTCTCTCCCATTCCATCTCATCCACACAGCTCACCTTATCACAAGACTCAAAACCATCGTAGGCGGCACAGGAAAGGTATTTTGAACAATCCACAACAGACTTGAGCAGGATACAGAACCTATTAAGAGGTTCACCCTCAAGGCCCGTGGAGAAAACCCCCAGCTCTTTGGCCAGGTCGCGCAAGAACATACCCATGTATAATTGGTATGCTTGAATGCGACAAGAGAGCATGGATCACTGGAAGGCCTTGCAGCCTAGGGCATCAAAGGCCCTTGACTCCCGGCTTGGGGGAACCGAAGAGTGTGACTTCGGACTCTTCTGCTTCCTCATGGCTGACTCCACCACCATGGAGGTGTGGGGAAGATAGGTCTTTCTGAACGCAGGGCCACGCTGTACCTTGTACATAGTGTCGAGGCACTTGCTCACGATGGGGACTGAAGCAGGTGCTTCTCACATACAAAGCAGCAGCCTCGACAGGATAGGAGGGACCGGGACGGTCAGCGACTCCCTAGGCAGAGACTCATATTGGAGGATGTCGAGCTCTTCAGCTCGAGGATCCTCCTCAGCCTGGGTGGCAAAGTTAAGGGCCCGTGCCATGTCCCGAATGAACAGCAGAAAAGAGGGGTCATTGGGCTGCGAACGCTGTTGAGTTGCCAGCGGAGAGGGGTCCGATGGAAGGTCCCGGAATGTACGGGTTTCTGGGGAGGTGTCCCCACTGGACTCGCAGTCCGAGAACTCAGAGGAGGAATCCAAACCGGGCAGGTCGCCCTGTCCCGCCGAGGCCCGCTTGGAGCCGGATGCTCTGGATGATCTCGCCCCCAAGGAACGGGAAGGCAAACGAGACCAATGTCGAGGACCCTCACGAGGCCTGCGGCTTTCGGGGGTTTCCTGGACGGGTTTAGGCATCCCAAGCAAGGGAACCACGTTCTCATGGCGTGAGTCAGCAAAGCTGGCTGTGAGCGCCTGCTGGGAAGCGATGAACACAGAAACACTGCCCTCCAGTGCCAGCATGCGGGATTCCCACGTGGGCATGGGGCCCTGTGACGCCAACCCCAGGGACTCCGAGTCGGGCGTCGAGGAGGAAAGGGGGTTCCTTGCTGGAATGGCTCTCAGGAGACCGGGTGCTATCGCCGGAAGCCTATATCTCTGCGTGAGGTACCTTGCAGGGCCGCTCCTTGTCCGACTCTCGGAAACGCCAAAGGGGGCTGAGCGACTGAGCGCGAGAGCACGCGCTTGTTGGGAGCCCTCGACATCGACTTCAAGGCCTTCTTCTTCTTGCGTCGCTCCACTTCAGGGGACCCCTGGTCAGAATGCCGCTGAGAATGCAGGGCCGAAGTGGGGGATCCCACCAGCGGAGAGACGACCGAGGGCGCCTTTCTGAAAATGTCTTCTGTTTACGACTGAGCAAGGCTTTAGAGGACATTTTCTTACAGAGCAAACAGAGCTCCAGATCATGATCGGCCCCAAGACACTGCAGGCAACAGTCATGGGTGTCTGTAAGGGTTCTTAGAGCATCTATTGCATTTTTTGAATCCGGTGGCCATGGGGGCAAAAACAGCCCCCATGAGGCCGAAGACCCACGCGGCCAGCGGTTGGAGTTAAAAAAGGTGAGAAAAAAAGTCCCCCCAGAGGCTCTAAAAAAAGCGGGGGAAGGACAGGTAGAGGACCGGTGTGGCCAGAAAAGAGACGGCCAGCAGGCCGGAAAAGAGACGGCCAGCAGGCCGGAAAAGAGACGGCCAGCAGGCCGGAAAAGAGACGGCCAGCAGGCCGGAAAAGAGACGGCCAGCAGGCCGGAAAAGAGACGGCCAGCAGGCCGGAAAAGAGACGGCCAGCAGGCCGGAAAAGAGACGGCCAGCAGGCCGGAAAAGAGACGGCCAGCAGGCCGGAAAAGAGACGGCCAGCAGGCCGGAAAAGAGACGGCCAGCAGGCCGGAAAAGAGACGGCCAGCAGGCCGGAAAAGAGACGGCCAGCAGGCTGGAAAAGAAACACTTTTTCTGAGGGACGAGGATGTGCATCCAAAGTGCTCTGCGGAAAAAGGGAGACTGAGCAAGATGTAATCCCAAAGGCTTTCTTTGAAAGCTGGGGAATTGATCCACGCGGGCTCCATCGGTGCCGACGTCACCCATAAGTGAGGACTTACTTCCTGCTGTTCCTGGAGAAATGGCCTGTCCAGGGGAGGTGCTGGGTGATGATATGTGAGGGAGAGTAAGGGGAACCGAATGGGCTGATAAGAAGATCAAGAGTATGCTGGGCCATATGAGTAGGTACCAAGACATGCTGCTGGAGGTCGAGATCCCAGAGAAGAGAGAGAAACGAATGGTCACGGGCTGAAGTAGGAGAGTGGAAATGAACACAGAAATCCCCAAGAATAATTAGATGTGGGAATTGCAGGGAAACCTCTGAGATAGAGAGGGTGAGGGAAACCCATAAGGAGGGGTGCAGGGCAAGAGGCACATATAAGAGGAGAAAATGAATGAAAGAGGCTGTGTGAAGACGCATGAGAAGATATTCAGGGAAGTGGAGAGCAGGTGATGCCAACTGAGTGGCAGGTAAAGTTGAATGAAACAGGGCTGCCACCCCACCACCAATACGCCCTAGCCGCGTGGTGGCAAAGGCTGAGAAGTCAGGGGGAAGACAGTGAACAAGGAGAGGATACTCTTCCTCCTCTAGCCAGGTCTCGGTTAGAAAGAGAAGATCCAGCTGAGCCTGGAGAAGGAAATCGTGGACCAAAGCTGTCTTAATCCGGACAGCTCTGCAGTTTAAGAGACCTATGTGAAGCAGTCGCTCGACTGAGCAGACAGGGAGCAGAAAGGGAGGGGATGGAAGGGTAGGCGACAATGAATTACATTAGAGACAACCCGGCAGAGGTGCCCAGGGGGCCTGGGTAGAGAAACCAGGGAGCGCCGTCCACAGAAGGGCAGGATTGCTGGCATGTTGGGAAGTGAAGGTAATGAAAGTAATAGTAAGCGCAGCAGGGCCGTGATGGACAAGGAAGGCATCCACTTGTGAACAGCACAGTCTGGATTCCTCCGAGCAAATGATTCAGCAACAAGGCCCAAGTACTGGGAATCACAGCAGCCCCAGGAGTCGCCCCAAGGAGCTCCTATCCCATGGCTTTTTAATTTCTGCAAGAGTCTCTCATGAGGGACTCGTCAATGGCCTTCTGAAAATCCAGAAACACTATATCAAACAGCTCACCTTTATCTACCTAGAACATAAGATATGCCATACTGGGTCATACCAAGATCCATCAAGCCCAGTATCCTGTTTCCAACCGTGGCCTATCTAGGTCATAAGTACCTAGCAGTTTCTCCAAAAGACACAGGTTCCACAATGATATCCTGGGTCCCTTTTATTTATTTAGCCAGTTTTGTATATCACCTTATCCTACAATCAAAGTGGTTAGGGACATAACAGGGGTCTACATTCAACAGAGGGTGACAGGACAGACATATAATTCTGGGGGTTGAGCCCAGATCTGAGTCGTAGGTGTTTGGTGTCTGTATCAGCAGTGAGTGGTAGTTATGGTGCTTGTTCAAATGCGTTCATGAACAGGTAGGTTTTAAGGGATTTGTGGAAGTCCTTGAGGTCGTTTTGTGCCCTTAGATCATCTGGGAGAGAGTTCCATAGGTCCGGCGCTGAGAGTGATAGTGACCTTCTGGAAGTTGCTTGCTTCGTCCTGTGGTATCCATCTGGGGTGTGAAGTTTATTGCTGCCTTGGGTTCCCCTGGGTCTGCTGCTCGTGTCTTTAATTATCATGGTCTGTAGAACCTCTGCTGAGCAGTGGTGTATGATCCTGAAGATGGTTAGAGTAGCTTTGAATCTTGCCCATGCAATTATAGGTAGCCAGTGCAGCTGTCAAAGCACCGGTGTTATGTGCTCGTATTTGGCTGTGCCTGTGATTGGAAACAGCACAAGCACTGGCAAGCATTGTGCCAGGAAACAGCACAAGCACTGGCAAGTCAAATGCAAGGCATTGATAAAGCAGGCAAAGGGAGAATTTGAGAAGAAGCTTGCTGCGGAAGCAAAAACACGAAATAAAGATTTTTTCGAGTACATTTGTAGCAAAAAACCTGTGAGTCAGTTGGTCCATTAGATAATAGAGGAGTTAAAGGGGCACTAAGAGGCGACAAGGCGATAGCAGAGAGACTGAATGAATTCTTTGCTTCGGTCTTTACTGAGGAAGATGTAGGGATGTTACCCATGACTGAAGTGGTATTTAAAGGTGCGGAAGAATTGAAGGAAATATCGATACATCGGGAAGATGTATTACAACTATTAGATAAACTAAAGAGTAGCAAATAAACTGGGCCGGATGGTATACATCCAAGGGTGTTGAAAGAAGTGAAATATGAGATTGCAGACCTGCTATTAGTAATCTGTGAACTATCATTAAAATCATCTCTAATACCTGAAGATTGGAGGATCGCCAATGTAACACCAATTTTTAAAAAGGGTTCCAGGGGTGATCCGGGAAACTACAGTCAGTACCGGGAAAAATGGTAGAAACCATCATAAAGAATAAAATTACTCAGCAAATAGATAGTCATGGCCTAATGGGAGACAGCCAACATGGCTTTAGACAAGGAAGATCTTGTCTTACTAATTTGTTATGTTTTTTTGAAGGTGTGAATAAACAGGTGGATAAAGGCGAGTTGATTGATATAGTGTATCTGGACTTTCAGAAAGCCTTTGACAAGGTTCCTCATCAGAAACTTTTGGCAAAACTAAAGAGTCACGGGATAGGAGGCAGTGTACTACTGTGGATCAGGAACTGGTTAAAAAACAGAAAGCAGAGGGTTGGGCTAAATGGCCAATTTTCCCAATGGAGAAAGGTGAATAGTGGTGTACCCCAGGGATCTGTGCTGGGTCCGCTGCTTTTTGACATATTCATAAATGACCTTGAAAGTGGAATAACGAGTGAGGTTATCAAATTTGCAGATGACACAAAACTATTTAAAGTTGTTAGAACCCATGAGGATTGTGGAAAATTGCAAGAGGATCTTGATAAATTGGAAGACTGGGCATCAAAATGGCAGATGAAATTTAATGTGGACAAGTGCAAAGTTATGCACCTAGGGAAGAACAACACAAACTATGGTTATATGATGCAAGGTTCCACTTTAGGAACCACCACCCAGGGAAAAGATTTAGGCGTCATTGTGGATAACATGTTAAAATCCTCGGCCCAATGTGCAGCGGCGGCCAAGAGAGCAAATAGAATGCTAGGTATCATAAGGAAAGGAATGGAAAATAAAACAAAAGATATTATAATGCCTCTATATCGTTCCATGGTGAGACTGCACCTTGAATATTGTGTGCAATTCTGGTCACCGTATCTTAAAAAGGATATAGCGTTATTAGAAAAGGTTCAGAGAAGAGCCACCAAAATGGTAAAGGGGATGGAAGGATACTCCCAGGGCCGGCCCGTCCATTGAGCGAGAATGTTTTTTGCACAGGGCCCCGCGTTTCAGGGGGCCCCGCGCAAAAAACATTCTTTTTGAAAAGTAAAATTGAAAAGAAAAAAAAAAACCTGTCTGCTGCCGCGGTCGGGGCCGCCGCGGCAGAATCGAGCGTGCCGCGGGGCCCCCCTGTGCACGGCAGAGCCTGCCCTCCTTGTAGCAGCTCTCTCTTTGGAGCTGAAGTCAGACGCGCCGGCGAGCAGAGCGCGAGGGAAGAGTTTCTCCCTCGCTGCTCTGTTAAGCCCGCGGGGGCTGATGGGAAGTTCCCATCAGCCCCCGCGGGCTTAACAGAGCAGCGAGGGAGAAACTCTTCCCTCGCGCTCTGCTCTGCAAGCCGGCGCGTCTGACTTTTCAGCTCCAAAGAGAGAGCTGCTACAAGGAGGGCAGGCTCTGCCGTGCACAGGGGGGCCCCGCGGCACGCTCGATTCTGCCGCGGCGGCCCCGACCGCGGCAGCAGACAGGTTTTCTTTTCTTTTAATTTTCGCTGGGCTGGGCTGGGCTGGGCTGGGCTGGGCGGGGGGGGGGGGGGTTTAGGAGTGTTGCTGGGCTGGGCTGGGCTGGGCTGGGGGGGGGTTTAGGAGTGTTGATGGGCTGGGCTGGGCTGGGGGGGGTTAGGAGTGTTGATGGGCTGGGGGGGGGTTAGGATTGGTGATGGGCTGGGGGGGGTAGGAGTGTTGATGGGCTTGGGGGGTTTTAGGAGTGGTTATGGGCTTGGGGGGGGTTTAGGAGTGGTGATGGGCTATGGGGGAGCTAAATCTGTATATGGGCTGATGGGATTAGGACTGAAAGTGGGTTGATGGGGGGTTAGGACTGGTAATGGGCTATGGGGGGGCTTAAACTAAAAATTGGGTGATGGGGGATTAGGACTGGAAATGGGCTGGTGGGATTAGGACTGGGAGTGGGCTGATGGGGAGGTTAGGACTGGTAATGGGTTGGGGGGGGGTTGCTAACTTGCTAGGACTGGAAATGGGCTGAGTGGAAGGGGGCTTGAACTGCAAATAGCTGATGGGGAGGGGGCTTGGAATGGGCTCTTAGGGGAAGGAGCTAGGACAGGAAATGGGCTGATGGAGGGGCTAGGATAGGACTGGGAATTGGGTGTTGGGGGAGCTAAGATTGGAAATGGGCTGTGGTGGGGGCTTGGATTGAAATGGACTCATGGAGGGGCTAGAACTGGAAGTAGGTTCATGGGGGGCTTGGATTAGAAATGGGCTGAGTGGAGGGGAGCTAGGATTTAACATGGGCTGATGGTGGGGCTAGGAAAGGACTAGAAATGGGCTGATGGGAGGCTGGTATTGGAAATGAGCTGATGAAGGGACTCGGATAGGACTGGGAATGGATGGGGGAGCTAGGACTGGAAATGGGCTGATGTGGGGACTAGAAGGGAGCGGATACTGGGTGGGGCTGCAACTAAAAGGGAGCTGATGTTGGGGGAGATTAGAAGGGGATGGGGCTGGGAGAGTGAAATGGAGAGGGGAAGAATATTTTGTGTGGGAGGGAAGAAAAATCTACAATTGGCCGGGTATTGGGAGACTAAGGGGCTTGTTTACAAAGCCGCGGTAGTGGTTCGCGATCGCAGCCGCGGCCCCATTGAAATCAATGGGGCCGCGGCTCCGATTACGATCGCAAACCGCTACCGCGGCTTTGTAAACAAGCCCCTAAGTGGGGATTGAGGATGGAGGGGTAAAATTTGAGTGGATGAAATCGGAATGAGGAAAGAGCAAAAGGAGACAGATTAGTATGTTAAAGCAGATGTAGAGAGAGAATGGAAAAAAACTAGAGGAGAGAAGAAAGGACAAATGGACAGCAGACGATGGAGAGTTAGCAGAAGACACAAATAAACCAGAAGAAAGTGACTGGAACAATTGCAACTGAAAAAAAAATGCACAAAAGGTACAAAGATATCTCTTTATTTTGAATTTATTAACTGGAATATGTCAGCTCTGGGAAATGTGCATCATTAATGTCGGTGCTTTGTTTAGTACAAGAGGAAATTAATTTATAGTTTTATTTCAACATTGTTGTACATTCCAAGTTTGGCTTTTAGGGTTCCCAGTTTAATTATTGTCTTCCTGTTTTTAAATTGTGATTCCTTGTTTGGTGATGGTCTATGTTCTGCATGTGTAACTGAGCTGAGGTATTCTGTTTATGTAATTCCTATTTGACATTGCCACTTGTTCTCTTTCCCCAGTAGGTCATGTATTGTTATTCTCTGAAATGTATTGGTTTAATATTTGCAGTGTTGCCTTTTGATAGGTAGGGTATGGTGCTTTATGAGTCTTGGTAGTGCTGTTAGGATACGGTGGGTTTGCTATGGGTTCTAAATGGGCAGTGTTTGTAGTAGTTCCTAATGTGCCTGGCGGTTGGCACTGGATTATAGTAATGTAGAAATCTTTGTCTTTCTTTATCCATACACTCATGAAGAGGCATGTTTACTAAAAGTTAGTGTATGGTAACATTATGCAAATATTTATGCAAATGAGGCCCCTTATGCAAATGAGGCCCCGCACCGAGTCTCCGCACATGGCCCCGCACCCCCCTTGGGCCGCCCCTGGATACTCCTATGAAGAAAGGCTAAAAAGGTTAGGGCTCTTTAACCTGGAAAAGAGACGGCTGAGGGGAGATACGATATAAGTCTATAAATTAATGAACGGAGTGGAACGGGTAAACGTAGATCGATTGTTTACGTTATCAGAATATAGAAAGACTAGGGGACATGCAATGAAGCTACAGGGTAAACTATTTAAGACTAATAAAAGAAAATATTTTTTCACTCAACGTGTAATCAAACTCTGGAATTTGTTACCGGAGGATGTAGTAAAGGCTGTTAGTGTAGCTGGGTTTAAAAAAGGTTTGGACAAGTTCCTGGAGGAAAAGTCCATAAACCATTATTAAGAAGGGACTCAGGATATCAATGCTTGACCTAGTACAAACATTGTGGAACCTGTGTCTTTTGGAGAACTGCTAGGTACGTATGACCTAGAATGGCCACTGTTGGAAACAGGATACTGGGCTTGATGGACCTTGGTCTGACCCAGTATGGCATATCTTATGTTCTTATTATGTGAGCCGCAGTATTTTGCACCATTTGAAGCGGGTGCACAGTTTGCTTGGGTAAGCCTTGGTATAATGAATTCCCGTAGTCCAGTATAGGGGTCATGGACTGCCTGGCATACAGTGCGGAAGTGGTCTTGGCTGAGGATTGGCTTGAGTCGTCTGATGATCTTTAAACGGTGGTATGCTTTCGCTGCAGGCTTGTTTATGTGGGATTGGAGATTCAGGTTCTTGTCCAGGGTGACACCTAGATACTTTACTTCATCCTTTGTTGTTATTGTCCTGTGTAGTATGTTGATTTCTTGGGGTGGCTTGAATGTTGTGCTTCTGGAAATGAACATTGCTTCAATTTTATCAAAGTTCACCTTGAGGATATGGTTGGCAAGCCAGGTGTTCATGTGTTCGAGGCACTCAGTCATTGGTGTTATATCGGGGGTGCTCAGGTCAATTGGAGTGTACACCATGATACCGTCTGCGTATAGGTGATATTGTATGTTGTGTTGTCTGATGATACTGCATATGGGCTGGATATATATGTTGAATAGTATTGATGATAGGATTGAACCATGTGGTATTCCTTGCGTGTTGGGAAACTGGGTTGACTTTTTCTCTCCGCATTTTACTTGTTGTGTTTGGTTGCTTAGGTAGGTGGTGAACCATTTCAGTGTGTTGTTACGTAGTCCAATTTCTTGGAGTCGCTGTAAGAGTATGGAGTGTGATACCGTGTCAAAGGCAGCTGAGATGTCGATGAAAATTAGTAGGAAACCGTTTTTTTATATTATCCAGTCCTCTCAGGAGGGTGTCGAAGAGGGAGGTGAGTAGAGTTTCTACATTGTGATGTGGTTTGAAGCCATGCTGGTGCATGTCCAGCGGAGCGTGTAGGTCCACGTGATCCTGCAGTTGTCTTTGTACCAGTTTTTCAATGAATTTTGAGATAAATGGCAGGCTTGAGATCGGCCGGTAAGATTTTGGATCAGCGGTGTTTAACATGTTACCTTTGAGGATTGGTCGTATGGTAGCTTGCTTTAGAACCTGTGGAAGGTATCCTTGTTGGAGGGTCTCCTTCACGATTTTGTGTAGGTGGTGGCTTAGTTGGTTCTTGGAGGCCTTGATCCATTCCACCGGGCATGGGTTGGTTGGTGAGGTTGTGGTGTTGAGGGTGCCCACAATGTCTTATTTGCTGTGCTATTGGGACATAGAAGTCATTCCAGGTTTGGTGAGATTGTTCGCAGGTCTGGTGGGACTCTATCATTGTTGGGTCAAGTTCTTCAGTGGGCATGGTGTGAGCTGGGGTTATGTTCTTGCTTATCATGTAGTTTGCGAATTCCTGGGGGTCTCTTTGGTGTCCATTGTGGAGCGGGGTGTTCTTTGTGAGTTGTTGCACTATGTTGAATAGTACGCCTAGTTTGTTGGCTGATTTCAGGATTAGGTTGGTGTGGTGTTGTTGCTTGTGGTTATAGATCAGGTTGTTGTAGGCTTGTTGTTTGGTTCTGTATTGGAGTGCTGTCTCCTGTGACTTGGTGCGTCTCCATTTTCTTTCCAGCCTTCTGAAAGTACGTTTTGATTCCCGAATCTCGTTTGAGTACCAGGGAGCGTTGGTTCTTCCTTGGGTGTGTGCCTTTTCCTTGTTTGTCGCAGATGCAGCTTTGGATAGGGTGGTGTTCCAATAATGTTTTAATAATGGTTTATGGATCTTTCCTCCAGAAACGTGTCCAAACCTTTTTTAAACCCAGCTACACTAACAACTTTTACTACATCCTCCGGTAAAAAAATTTCAGAGTTTAATTACACGTTGAGTGAAAAAATATTTTCCCTTATTAGTCTTAAATAGGTTACTCTGTAGCTTCATTGCATGTCCCCTAGTCTTTCTATATTCTGTTTATTCACACCTTCAAAAATATTTAGCAGATTAGTGAGGCAAGAATTTTCTTGGCTTAATCCACGTTGGATTTCTCCCATTAAACCACGACTATCTACATGTTCACTAATTTTGTTCTTTATAATGATATCATTTTGCCCAGTAATGATGTCACGCTCACCAACCTTTAGTTTCCCAGATCACCCATGGAACCCTTTTTAAAAATTGGCATTACATTGGCCTTTCACCAGTATTCAGGTACTAAAGATGATTTTAATGATAGTTCAAAGATTTCTAATAGTAGGTCTGCAATCTCATATTTCAGTTCTTTCAACACACTCTGGTATATACCATCTGGTCCAGATGATTTGCTACTGTTTAGTTTATCAAAAAGATATAATATATCTTCCCGGTTTATCAATACTTCTTTCAATTCTTCAGATGCATCATCTTTAAATTTCAGTCATGGGCAACTTCCCTATATTTTCTTCAATAAAGTGAAGCAAAGAATTAATTCAGTCTCTCCATTATGGCCTTGTCCCCTCTTAGTGCCCCTTTGACCCCTCTATCATCTAATTGTCCACTTGACTCTCTCACAGTTTTTTTTGTTACAAACGTACTTGAAAAAAATCTTTATTGTGCGTTTTTGCTTCCACAGCAAGCGTCTTCTCACATTCTTTCTTTGCCTGCCTTATCAATGCCTTGCATTGCACCTAACTTGCCAGTGCTTATGTTGTTTCCATTTTTTGTCATTTGGCTCCTTTTCCATTTCCTGAAAGATGCTTTTTTGGCTACAAGAGTCTCTCTGACCTTGCCTTTAAACCATGCTGGCAGTTTTTTGGCCTTCCTTCCATCTTTCTTAAAGCGTGGAATACAGCTGATCTGGTTTTCCAAGATAGTATTTTTAAACAACGCCCATGCTTGATGTAAATCTTTACTCTTTGCAGCTGCTCCTTTTAGTTTTTTCTTAACTATTTTCTTCATTTTATCAGTCTCCCTTTTGAAAGTTAAAAGGAAGTACTGTGGATTTCCTTGCCATCCTTTCTCCTTTTATGAAATCAAATGTGATCATGCTATGATCACTATTGCCAAGTGGCCCCAACACTCTTATCTCTTGCACCAGATCATGTGTACCACTAAGGACTAGGCTCCTCTTATTGGTTCATAAATGACTGCTTCTTGAAGCAGCTGGTTCATTTCATCTAGAAACTTTATCTCCCTAGCATGTTCTGCAGTGACACTGACCCAGTCGATACCAGGATATACCAGGATAACTGAAATCACCCATTATTATTACTGTATTGTAACTTTTGTAAGCTTCCCTGATTTCTCTGAGCATTTCATCATCCGTTTGTTCATTCTGGCCAGGTGGTCGGTAGTACACCCCCATTGCCATCGCCTTCCCATTTTTACATGGAATTTCAATCCATACAGATTCTACAGTGAATTTTGTTTCCTGCAACACTATAATCCTGTGTGACTCAATGCCCTCTCTAACATAGAGCGCAACACCTCCATCTATTTGATCTACTCTATCATTGCAATATAATTTGTACCCAGGTATCACAGTGTCCCTCTGGTTGTCCTCCTTCCACCAGGTCTTTGAGATAATCATATCTACATTCTCATTTAGTGCTATATATTCTAATTCTCCCATCTTATATTTATTAAACTTCTAGCATTTACATAGAAGCATTTTAGAGGTAGCGTAGTTATTCACCTGTAACAGGTGATCTCCAAGAACAGCAGGAATTTAGTTGTCAGATATGGGTGACATCGGTACCGACGGAGTCCGCATGGGAATGCTTCCCAGCATCCAAAAGGAAAGCCTTTGGGAGCATCCAACTGCGTCTGCATAGCTGCCTTCTCGCCTTTCCAGCTCTCCCTCCTCAGTTGAGTTTGTAGCTGAGATAAAGGAGAGAAAGAGAAGATGACCTACAAGTCCTAGGGGAGGAGGGTGGGTTGTGAAGACTAAATTCCTGCTGTTTCCAGAGATCACCTGTTAAAGGTGAGTAACTATGCTATCTCTAGGAACAAGCAGGAAAGAGTAGTTACTCAACTGTAACAGGTGTTCTCCAGGAGCAGCAGGAATCAGTCCTCACATATGGGTGACATCGGTGCCGATGGAGCCCTCGTGCAGAGCATTTCCCCAGTTTTCAAGGAAAGCCTGTGGGAATGCAGCATGCATGAGCGGACCCCTTCCCCCCCAAGGGTGCCATCTTGCTCAGTCTGATGACATAGCTAAAAGACAGCAAAAAAATCAAAATGAATGATATGACTGCAACTCCAGGAGAAGAGGGCGGGTCGTGAGGACTGAGTCGTGCTGCTCCTGGAGAACACCTGTTACAGGTGAGTAACTACTCTTTTTCCAGGACCAAGCAGGAAGTCAGACCTCACATATGGGACTCCCCAGCTCTAGGCTACAGGGAACCCTAAGCTGAAAAAATGGCTCCCTCTCAAGAGCCTTAGCATTTGTGATAAGAATATCCTCTGAGAACACCCCCATATGGTAGCCCAACACAAGGGCCGGAGGGTAGGAGTTGCCTAAACCTCAAAGAGATTACGGAGTACCCCCTGTCCGAAAGCAATGTCCCTTCGGGACTCCTTCTCCAGGCAGTAATGCGCTGCAAAGGTCTGGCTTGAAAACCAAGTTGCAACCCGGCAGATGTCTGCCAATGGAACAGAGCGGAGATGAGCTACTGACGTAGCTTTCGCCCTGACACGATGGGCCGTGACTCGACCCTGCAAGGGGAAGTCAGCTGCCTTATATGCCCAGGCGATACAATCTGCTACTCAAGTGGACAATGTACGCTTGGAGACAGGTAACCCCATCTTATTAGGGTCAAAGGAGATGAAGAGCTGAGTAGCCCTTCGATGCCCCCATGTACGTTCTATGTAAAAAGACAACGCCTTCTTACAGTCCAGGGTATGCAAGACTGTTTCAGCCTGGCTAGTATGCGGCCTGGGAAAAAAGGTCGGAAGAACCACCTCCTGGTTGAGGTGGAAAGAGGAGACCACTTTTGGAAGGAACTTGGGATGGGTCCGTAGGACCACCCTGATCCTATAGAACTGTGTGCACGGTCTATCAGAAACCAGAGCTTGTAGTTCACTCACACATCTGGCCGAGGTAAGAGCCACCAGGAAGAGCGCTTTCCAAGAGAGGAAGCGCAAATGGCAAGTAGCCATCAGCTCAAACGGTGGGCGAGTAAGTTGCTGCAAGACCACGTTCAAATCCCACTCAGTTGCCGGTGGACGAACCGGAGGCCTGAGAAGAAGCAAACCTCTGAGAAATTGGGACACCAAGGGGTGAACCGACAGAGACTGTCCTTCCACCGGTGAGTGGTGTGCTGACAGAGCACTGAGGTGGACACGAACAGAGTTTGACTTAAGGCCTAGGTCTGACAGGTGAAGTAGATACTGCAGTACTAGTGGCACAAGGCATAGAAACATAGAAACATGATGACAGAAAAAGACCACATGGCCTATCTAGTCTGTCCTTCCATAACAACAACTACAACAGTCCACTTTTTACCTTTAGAGATCCTCTGTGTTGGTCCCATGCTTTTTTGAATTCAGTTACTGTCCTCATCTCTACCACCTCCACTGGGAGACTATTCCATGGATCCACTACTCTTTCTGTAAAGAAATATTTCCGCATATCACTCCTGAATCTATCTCCCTTCACCCTCATCCCATGTCCCCTTGTAGCAGAACTTGCTTTCAATTGAAAGAGGCTCTCTCCCTGAACATTTATGCCACGGAGGTATTTAAACATCTCAATCATATCACCTCTATCCCGCCTTTCCTCTAAGTTGTACATATTAAGATCCTTAAGTCTGTCCTCATATGCTTTATAATGAAGCCCATTAATCATTTTAGCAGCAACCCTCTGCACCGACTCCATCCTGTTCACATCCTTTTGAAGGTGCGGTCTCCAGAATTGCACACCATACTCCAAATGAGGTCGCACCAAAGACTTATACAGAGGCATTATCACCTCCTTTTTTCTGCTAGCCATTCCTCTCCGTATGCACCCAAGCATCCTTCTAGCTTTTGCCGTCGCCTTTTCTACCTGTTTAGCTACTTTAAGATCATCAGACACAACCACGCCTAGGTCCCGCTCTTCTTTAGTGGACAAAAGTACTTCACCTCCTATACTGTATTGCTCCCTTGGATTGCTGCAGCCTAAATGCATGATCTTACATTTTTTTAACATTAAATCCCAGCTGCCAAATTCTAGACCATTCTTAAAGCTTAGCTAGATCCCTCCTCATGTTATCTACACCTTCCTGGGTATCTACTCTATTGCAGATTTTGGTATCATCTGCAAAGAGGCAAACCTTACCCGACAGCCCTTCCGCTATATCACTAACAAAGATGTTAAAGAATCGGACCAAGGACAGATCCCTGGGGCACACCACTGGTAACATCCTTCTCCTCAGAGTGAGCTCCATTTACTTGTACTCTTTGTCGCCTCCCACCCAACCAATTTCTAACCCAAGGCAAGAGAAAGGATCTTCATTGCGCTGAGAACACCATATTGTAAACCTACGCCACTTGAGGGCATAGGACTTTCTGGTGGACTGCCTCCTGGAGGCCAAGACCACCTCCTCAACCTCCTTAGGTAGAAGTAAGGGAGCTAGCACTATCCTTTCAGCAGCCAGGTCATCAACTTGAGGGACCTGCGATTGGGGTGCAAAAGGGAACCCTGCTCTTGAGACAGGAGATCGTGTTGAAACCCCAGAGGGAATGGAGTTTCCACCGCCAAATGCAGCAGAAGTGGAAACCAGGGCTGCCTCGGCCATTTGGGGGCTACCAGAATCACCGCGGCCTTGTCCCGGAGAATCTTGAACAAAGTTCGGGCCACCAGGGGTGTGGGAGGGAACACATACAGGAGGCCCGTAGAGCAAGAGATCAGAAAAGCATCTGCTGCCATCCTCAGGGGATGCAGCTGTCTGGAGCAAAATCTGGGCAGCTGACGGTTTTGTGGACTTGCAAAGAGATCAATGGATGGAAGTCCCTAGCGGAGGAAGATCTGCTGGAGCACCAACGGATTAAACTGCCATTCGTGAGGCTGGAGAATCCTGCTTAGCTTGTCTGCTAGGAAATTCTCCTGACCAGGTAGATAAACTGCTTTGAGAAACATGCCTAGTTTGACTGCAAAGGAGCAAAGGGCCAGTGCCTCCTGACATAGGAGCCTGGACCCCGTGTCCCCTTGTTTGTTCACATGGAACACTGCCACCTGATTGTCCGTCAGAACTAGGACAGACTGGTGAGAGAGGGCATGAGAAAATGTCTGCAGAGCTAAGTGGATTGCTCGCAGCTCCAAAATATTGATTTGCTGTGTGGCCTCTCGAGGAGACCAGAGGCCTTGAGAGTGCACGTGCCCTGGCAATGTGCACCCCAGCCCTTTAAGGAAGCATTGGTCGTCAGCACCCTTGTGTGTGCTGGTGCCTGAAAAGGTACCCCCCTGAGAAGTTTTGGGAGATGCAGCCACCACTGTAAGGAGTCCAAAAGTGGTTTGGACACCTTTACTCTGTCTCGGAGGTCGCCTGTGGCCTGCGTCCACTGATCTCTGAGGCACCACTGAGCAGCTCGCATGTGCAGATGGGCATTCGGAGTCACATGTACCGTGGATGCCATATGGCCCAGGAGCCGTAGGTAGTGCCTGGCAGAGACATGAGACTTGCTTTGGAACTGGTTGGCTAAGTCTATCAGAATGCGGGCCCTGTCTTTGGGCAAGTAAGCTCTTGCCTGAAGGGTGTCTAAGCTTGCCCCTATAAACTCTAGGTTCTGAGAGGGGAGCAAAGTGGACTTTGCATAGTTTATGACAAAGCCCAGATGCTGAAGAAGAGAGACAGTGCGAAGAGTGGCTTGTCGGGCCTCCTGGAGAGACTGGCCCCTGATGAGCCAGTCGTCCAGGTATGGGAAGACAAAAATTCCCTGATTCCTAAGATAAGCCGCCACCACCGCCAGGCATTTGGTGAACACCCTGGGGGCAGAGGTTAGGCCAAAGGGAAGTACCCTTTACTGAAAATGGTTTCCTCCCACCACAAATCTGAGATATTGTCTGTGGTCTGGATGAATGAGGATGTGAGTATAAGCATCCTTTAGGTCTAAGGAGCATAGCCAGTCTCCCTGCTGGAGGAAGGGCAGCAGTATCCCAAGGGTAAGCATCTTGAACTTTTCCCTCTCCAGAAACTTGTTTAGGTTTCGCAAGTCTAGGATAGGCCGGAGGCCTCCTGTCATTTTTGGTACCAGGAAGTACCTGGAGTAGAAGCCTTGCCCTTTCAGGTGGTGAGGCACCGGTTCCACTGTCTGTTCCTTTAGAAGACTTGCCAACTCCTGAAGGAGGATCCCCTGGATAGTAGGAGGGGGGTAGCTGGTGGAAGTGGAGCAGGTAGCCCTTTTGGACTATGCTCAGTACCCAGGTATCCCCTGTGATGGCTGGCCACCTGTAGGCATACAGGGTCAGCTGACCCCCTGTGCTGAGTGGAGCCACCGGCGGAGGAGAGGCTATGCTGTGGAAGTCAAAACCCTGCACCCTGCTGTACAAGAGCCGGAACTGGCGGCTTGTGGGTCTTCTGCCTACGGGGCCCATGCCCCTGCCCCTTGGCCTGCTGGCCCTGTTGGGGAGCTGGAGAGGCCTGATCCTGAGGGTAGGATTTGTAGGCAGCACCCTTCCTCGGGAAAAAGGGATTCTTTCCCGAGCCCTTCTTTTTCTGAGAAGGGGCAGAAGTCTTTCTGGGCAGCCTTGTCCTGGTGAGTCTCAGTCTTGATTTCTGCAGCCTTTTCAGTCATGGTCTTACCGAATAGGTTGTCACCTTGGCACGGGACAACGACCAACTTGTCCTGCACCCATAACTCCAGGTCCGATGACTGTAGCCAGGTCGTGGCTACCTGGACCGAAGCCTCGAAGCCATCATAGGCTGCTTGAGAGATAAACTTCGAGCACTCTCGGATCCCTGTCAACAAGGCTTTGAACCTCTGCAAGGGTTCCTCGGAGAGGCCAGCTGAGAATCCGGCAATCTCCTTTGCCAGGTACCTTAAGTTCATGCCCATGTTCAGCTGGTAAGTCTGGACATGGCAAGATAGCATAGAGCCCTAGAAGCACTTTCTACAGAGGGCATCCAGTTTCCGGGCATCACGGCCGGGGGGCACCGAGGAGTGCATCTTCTGACTCTTCAGGCGGTGCATGGCCGATTCCACAACCATGGAATTGTGCGGTAGCTGCGCCTTTTGGAACCCAAGGCTCTTACAGACTCAATAAATGGAATCGACCCGTTTGCTAAGAACTGGCGCTGAGGCCAGTGCCTCCCACATTTGGAAGTGCAGCCGTTCCAGCATCGGAGGAACCGGTACAGTAAAGGCTTCCTTTGGAGGAATATCATACTGGAGGGCATCGAGCTCCTCGGCTCGAGGCTCCTCCTTGGCGACTGCAGGAAATGTCAAAGCCTTGGTCATGTCCCTCACGAAGTCTGAGAACTGGGTATCCTCCAGGGGGAACCTTCTCTGAGGCTTGGACTCCAGGGAGTCTGAAGGGATGCACCGGGTCCGTAAGATGTCAGGAGACTCCTCTTCCTCCGTCTCCCACGCTGACTCCTCCGAGTCGTTGTCGAGCGGCTCCGGCCGTGTGGGCCTCAGTGCCACCCGCCCCAATGCCGAGGGCACCAGCGTCGACGACCTCGGCCCCGCACGGGAGATCGAGGGGGACCTTGACCAAGGATCAACTCGAGACTTGATTGACTCGAGGATCGGCTCGGCCTCCAGGGTCGACTTAAACGTCAAGGTCCCGGTGGTCGGGGCAGATGCACAGGTCAGACTGGCGATCAGCACCCGCTGCTGTTCCATGAAGGCAGCCAAGCTGCTCTCCAAGGCCGTCAAGCCTGTCCAAGCTCAGGAGACTCAGCAGGGCCCGATGTCGGTTCTGCCGGAGGAGAGTCCAAGAGAACAACAGAACTTACGTGACTCGGGGACTCCAGCTCCATGCGAGGTAGTTTGGACAGCCTCTCCGACTCCAAGAGCCCAGGGTGGCGGTCAGGGCTGCACGACCTGGCCTTCGAGGACCCAGGAGCCTCCACCAACGTCGCCCTCACAAGCTTCTTCTTCCTTTTGTGCTCCCGGGTGGGAGACCCCCCCCTCTCAGAGGAACCACGATTGCGCTCGGGGTCAGACTCCCAAGATATCGAGGCCTCTGATGAAGTCCAGGCCTGGCCGGATGCGGACTCTGAAAAAATTATTTTGGAGCCCGAAGTGCCTTCGACGACATTTTGCTGCACGGACCACAGACCAGCAGGTCATGGTCAGGCCCGAGGCATCGGAGGCAGCAGTCATGTGAGTCAGTGAGAGACATATGTTTCTTGCACTGATCACATTTTTTGAACCCGCTGGCGGCCAACAGGGGAAAAAGGGCCCCTGCAAGGTCAAAAGACCGGGCTGCCAGTGAAAATAACAAAAAAGGCACGAACGCTAGTCACGAAGGACAAAAACTGAAAGAAGAAATTCCGGACTCGATACCGGTGTACCGAGCTCAGGCGAGAAGGGAAACAGGCGTGGAACGGGAAAAGAAAAAGTGAAAATCGCAGAAAAAAATCTGTTGGGCTCCGTGGAAAAAGAAAGACTGAGCAAGATGGCACCTTTGGGCGGGAGGTGGACCACGCATGCGCGCTGCATTCCCAAAGGCTTTCCTTGAAAGCTGGGGAAATGCTCCGCACGAGGGCTCCGTCGGTGCCGATGTCACCCATATGTGAGGACTGACTTCCTGCTTGGTCCTGGAGAATGTAGTCTTCACATATGGGACTCACTAGCTAAGAGATGCCAGAGAGATGACCTCAGGATTAGCTGTGGATCGCACAGGCATGACTAAAGAGGTCATGTGTCCTCCAAGGATGTCTGTTATCGAAAACCGGGATGGAGGGTAGGAGTTTGAAAGAGATGTTGGAGAACAGGGTAAAAGGGGTAACATATGGAAAGCAGTGTGTATAAATGCCCAAAGCATGGGAAATAAGATCTCTGATGTTGAAGCTTTGGTGGGAGTGGCCGACTTGGATTTAGTGGCAGTTACAGAAACATGGTTCACAGAAAACCATGACTGGGATGTAACTATACCTAGCTATACTTTATTCAGAAAGGACAGGGTAGGAAGACGGGGAGGAGGAGTGGCACTATATGTAAAAACTACTATTAAAGCTTTGGAATTACAGAGATTAAAAGGGAGAGAGGAGGCATTGTGGGTTAAACTAGAAAGAGGGAACGAGAAATCTATTTGCATTGGCGTGATATACAGACCTCCCTCACAAGAGGAAGAGGTGGACAGAGAGTTAATTGAAGACATACGCAGCATTGCTATGAAAGGGGAAGCGCTACTGATAGGGGATTTCAATATGCCAGATATTGATTGGCACATTCCTGCTGCAGTATCATCTAGAAGTAAAGAGATCCTAGATTCTCTACAGGAAGAACTATTCAGGCAATTGGTAACAGAGCCCACACCTGAAGGGGCCATACTGGACTTGGTGCTTACCAATGGTGAAAGTGTTTCTGATGTTGTAGTGGGAGATCATTTTGCATCCAGTGATCACCAGATGGTGTGGTTCAGTATTAGGACTAGGGCTGTTAGAATCTATTCAAAGGTGAGGGTCTCAGACTTTAGGAGGACTAACTTTGCGAAGATGGGCCAATACCTCAGGGAGACGTTAGCGGGATGGGAACAGCTGTGGGATGTAGAAAAACAGTGGGCAAAACTGAAAGAGGATATTTTAAGGGCAACCAACCTTTTTGTTAAAATGGTAAATAAAGGCAAAAGGAAAAGGAGACCGCTATGGCTTTTGAAAGAAGAAGCTGAAAAGGTGAAGAAAAAGAGGGAGGCCTTCATGAAATACAAGAGATCACAGAGAGAGGAAGACACGCATCTATATTTGGAAAAACTTAGAGAAGCTAGCAAAGTAGTCAGGAAAGCAAAGATTCAAAAGAGGAGGAAATAGCCAATGCAATAAAATGGGGGGATAAGACATTTTTCAGATATGTTAGTGAGAAGAGGAAGGGCAAAAGTGGTATTGTCAGACTCAAGGGTGAAGGGGAGGAATATGTAGAAGCTGATGAGGATAAAGCGGAATTGCTTAAAAAATATTTCTGTTCTGTGAAGAACCAGGAACAGAACCTCAGAAAACACCCACAAACAGGAACAGAAGCGAGGGACATCTTGAACAATTTTCAGAAGACTGTGTTCGTGAGAAACTAGCTCAACTTAAAGTAGACAAAGCGATGGGACCGGATGGGATACACCCTAGAATACTGAAGGAACTTGGGGACGTTCTAGCAGCTCCACAGACTGACCTTTTCAATGCCTCGTTGGAGTCGGGAGTGGTGCCAAAGGACTGGAGAGGCGCTCATGTGGTGCCTTTACACAAAAGCGGAAATAAGGATGTAGTTGAAAACTACAGGACGGTTAGTTTAACTTTGGTGGTGAGTAAATTATTGGAAACGCTGCTAAAAGAGAAAATAGTGAGGTTTCTTGAGTCCAGCAGATTACAGGATCCGAGGCAGCATGGATTCACCAGAGGCAGGTCTTGTCAGACAAATCCGATTGATTTCTTTGACTGGGTGACCAGGGAGTTGGACCGAGGGAGAGCCCTAGATGTGGTGTATTTAGATTTCAGTAAAGCCTTTGACATCGTTGCTCACAGGTGACTTATAAACAAACTGAACAACCTAGGGATGGACCCTAAAGTTACTGCTTGGGTTATAAAATGGTTGTGTGGGAGGCGACAGAGTACAGGTAAATGGAGCTCACTCTGCGGAGAAGGACATTACCAGTGGTATGCCCCAGGGATCTGTCCTTGGTTCGATTCTTTTTAACATCTTTGTTAGTGATATAGCGGAAGGGCTGTCAGGTAAGATTTGCCTCTTTGCAGATGATACCAAAATCTGCAATAGAGTAGACACCCAGGAAGGTGTAGATAATATGAGGAGGGATCTAGCTAAGCTTGAAGAATGGTCTAGAATTTGGCAGATGGGATGTAATGTTAAAAAATGTAAGGTCATGCATATGGGCTGCAGCAATCCAAGGGAGCAATATAGTATAGGGGGTGAAGTACTTTTGTCCACTAAAGAAGATCGGGACCTAGGCGTGGTTGTATCTGATGATCTTAAAGTAGCTAAACAGGTAGAAAACGTGACGACAAAAGCTAGAAGGATGTTTGGGTGCATATGGAGAGAATTGGCTAGCAGAAAAAAGGAGGGGATAGTGCCTCTGTATAAGTCTTTGGTGCGACCTCATTTGGAGAATAGTGTGCAATTCTGGAGACCGCACCTTCAAAAGGATATAAACAGGATGGAGTCAGTACAGAGGGTGGCTACTAAAATAGTTAGTGGTCTTCATTATAAAGCATATGAGGACAGTCTCAAGGATCTTAATATGTACACCTTATAGAAAAGGCGGGATAGAGGTGATATGATTGAGATGTTTAAATACCTCTGTGGCATAAATGTACAGGGGGAGAGCCTCTTTCAATTGAAAGCAAGTTCTGCTACGAGGGGACATGGGATGAGGGTGAATGGGGATAGAGTCAGGCGTGATATGTTGAAATATTTCTTTACGGAAAGAGTGGTGGATCCGTGGAATAGTCTCTCACTGGAGGTGGTAGAGATGAGGACAGTATCTGAATTCAAAAAAGCATGGGACAAACAGAGGATCTCTAAAGGAAAAAAGGGGACTGTTGTAGTTGTTGATATGGAAGAACAGACTAGATAGGCCATGTGGTCTTTTTCTGTCGTCATATTTCTATGTTTTTAACAGCTTGGCTAAACAAGGCATCCCGGCGGGAGTCCTTGTCCAGGCAATAGTGAGCAACAAAAGTGTGGACTGAAGACAAAGTTGCTGCTTTGCATATCTCATCAACAGCAACCAAGCATAAATTTTCCATAGAGGCAGCCATGGCTCGAACATTATAGGCAGTGACATGACCCTCGAAAGAAAGTGCTGCCTTTTCATAGGCAAAAGTTATTCAGTCCACTTGGAGAGAGTTTGTTTGGATACTGGCAAGCCATGGTGACTCAAGTCAAAGGAAATGAAAAGTTGGGAAGCTTTTTGATGCTCTCGAGTTCTCTGGAGATAAAAAGCTAAGGCACGTTTGTAGTCCAGATTGTGAAGGGTTGCCTCTGCTCTAAAGGAATAAGGTCTAGGGAAAAAGACAGGAAGGTAGACTGACTGGTTTACATGGAAGGACGAAAACACCTTCGGCATGAAGCGAGGGTGAATCCTAAGGACAACCTTATTATGGTAGAAGCGTGTATAAGAAGGGTCAGCCACCAAAGCCTGGAGCTTGCTTATACGCCTTGCTGAAGTGAAAGCAATAAGGAAGATTACTTTCCATGTGAGAAACGTAAGTGGAGTAGTGGACAAAAGGTTCAAAGGGCAGCTTGAGAAGCTATCCTATTACAACATTAAGGTCCCATGCCATTGGAGGCGGCTTAATGGGAGGTTTTGTCAATAGAAGACCCCTTATGAAGTGTGCTACGAGCGGCTGAGAAGAGATTGGTTGGCCAACTAAGGGCAGGTGAGAGACCGCAATTGCACTTAAGTGTACTCTCACTGAATTGGTTTTGAATCCAGAAGATGATAGGTAGAGGAGGTACTCAAGTAGTGCCTCCACCGGAGCTGAGAAGGGATTAATATTCTTCTGAGAACACCAGAGAGAAAACCTATACCACTTGAAAGCATAGGGCGGTCTAGTGGATGGTTTTCTAGAAGCTAAGAGGATGTCCTTAACCTCCTGGGGAAGGTTAATACCTTGGAAGGCTATGCCTTCAGCAGCCATGCTGTGAGATGAAGAGACTGCGGATTGGGATGGAGCAGCATCCGCTCCTCCTGAGAGAGGAGATCTGGAGCAGACCCCAGATCTATGGGTTGAGTCTGAGTCAGACGTAGAAGGAGAGGGTACCACGGTTGGCATGGCCAGCGTAGGGCTATGAGTATTATGGAGCCCTTGTCTCTCTGGAATTTGAAGAGATTTTTGGGAATTAGGGGACTGGGAGGGAAGGCATATAGGAAGTCGTGACCCCAGTGTAGGTGAAAAGCATCCACCTGCTGGCTGTCCAGTGCAGGAATCCTGGGGCAGAAGCGGGGAAGCTTGGCATTCTGAGGACTTGCGAAGACGTCTATCTCTGGAGTCTCCCAGATTTGAAAAATGTGAGAGACTTTGTTTACATGAAGAGCCCACTTGTGGGGGAGAAGGATTCGACTCAGTCTGTCCCCTAATACATTGTTTTTGCCCGGAAGATACACTGCATGTAGGTGAATGCAATGATGTATGGCAAAGGACCAGAAATGTAAAGCCTTGCTGCAGAGGGTGCAAAGAGCCTGTTCTGCCCTGCTTGTTCATGTAGAACATGGCCACTTGACTGTCCGCCTGGACCAGGATTCTGCGGCAACGAGGGTGGTCATGGAACACTTTTACATTGAGAACGGCTCCAAGTTCCAGCAGATTTATGTGGAGCTGTGACTCCTGATGAGACCAGAAGCCCCTGAATGGATAGAGCATCTAGATGAGCCCCCCAGCCCAATCTGAATGCATCCGTCATCAAGGTACATTGATGTGCTGGCATCTGAAAAGGTGATCCCACGAGGCGTTTCTCTGGGGATCGCCACCACTGGAGAGACAAAATTAGTAGGGTAGAGACTATTATTTTGTCTCCCAGGCAACCTGATGCCTGAGACCACTGGGATGCCAGTGTCCATTGGGCTGTTCGCATATGTAAGCAAGCATATAGAACAACATGCAGTGTTGATGCCACATGGCCCAGAAGCTGTAGCATTTCTCGAGCAGTGAGAAAATTCTTGAGGCATATTTGGGATGCTAACGGATTGTTTCGAGCGCAGTGGAGCTGGGGCAGAAATGCCTTTGATTGCTGAGTGTCTAGGAGAGCCCCTATAAACTAGAATTTGAGAGGGGATGAGTTGGGACTTTGGAAGATTTAGAGTAGTTACTCATCTGTAACAGGTGTTCTCCAGGAGCAGCAGGAATCAGTCCTCACATATGGGTGACGTCAGTGCCGACGGAGCACCCATGCGAAGCATTTCCCCAGCTTTCACAGAAAACCTTTGGGACTGCCAGCACGCATGCGCGGTCGCCTTCTCGCCCAAGGGTGCCATCTTGCTCAGTCTGATGACATAGCTAAAAGACAGCAAAAAAAACCTAAATAAATCATATGACTGCAATTCCAAGGGGAGGAGGGAGGGTTGTTAGGACTGATTCCTGCTGCTCCTGGAGAACACCTGTTACAGGCAAGTAACTACTCTTTCTCCAGGACCAAGCAGGAAGTCAGTCCTCACATATTGGTGACTCCCTAGCTCTGGGCTACTAGGAACCCAGGCTGAAAAAAATATGCTCCCTCTACAGCCTCAGCATGTACGAAAAGAATCTTCTCTGAAAACACCCCCGAACGGTAGCCAAACACCAGGGCCGGAGGGTAGGAGTTGCCTATACCTCAAAGAGATTACGGAGTACCGCCTGTCCGAAAGCACTGTCCCTGCGGGACTCTCTCTCGAGGCAGTAGTGGGCCGCAAAAGTCTGGCTTGAAGACCAAGTAGCTGCCCTGCAGATGTCTACCAACGGAACAGAGCGGAGATGAGCCACTGACGCAGCCTTCGCCCCGACACGGTGAGCCGTGACTCGACCCTGCAACGAGAGGCTGGCTGCCCTGTACGCCCAGGCAATACAGTCTGCTACCCAAATGGATAGGGTATGCTTGGAGACAGGTAAAGCACAGTTACTTACCTGTAACAGGTGATCTCTGGGAACAGCAGAAATATGTCTTCACATATGGGTACGTCGGTACCGACGGAGTCTGCGCAGGAACGCTTCCCAGCTTCCAATCAGAAAGCTTCTGGAAGCATCCCACCATGCCTGCGTGCTGCCTTCCCGCCCTTCCCAACTGTCTCTCCTCAGTTAAGTTTTAAGCTGAGACAAAGAGAGAGAGGAAAGAAAAGATAGATAGAGAGATACAACTCCTAGGGGAGGTGGGTGGGTTGTGAAGACTTATTCCTGCTGTTCCCAGAGATCACCTGTTACAGGTAAGTAACTGTGCTATCTCCAGGAACAAGCAGGAATGAGTCTTCACATATGGGGACTCCCAAGCTAAGATGCCTGGAGCCCTAGCATGTTGGGATTTGAAAACATGCTACACCTCATATGGCCAGGCATCCTGAGGATGGAGGGTAGGAGTTGAAATAGAAAGGAGCTGTAGAAAACAGCTAACCTAAGATAGGACTACAGGCAAGGAGTCCTTGTATGTATGATAATTATCATGAATATATATTGAAATGAACAATTGCAATATGGACCTCACCTACTGGATTGCAGGAAGTAGAGAGGCTCATGGAATCTACTGGGGATCCAGTAGAGGAATCTTCAAGGTGACCTCACTGAAATGAAGGTGAAGGTCAAAATCTGGAAGAGAAAGGTGACCCCAGGATTCAACTGGGGTAGTACAAAAACGGCAGGTCTTCAGTGGGAAGCTTTATGGAAAAAGCTGCAAACTCTTTTGGCTGCAGAGTTATTCACACTTATGAGCAAAAGAGGAAGACTGACCGATTTGGACAAACTGGCCTAGTCCCTGAGGGAAGAAGGGGTATGGAAAAAACCCCGTATTCCCAGGGAAAAGATAGGTGTCTGAGGATTTGGAACTTCAGATGTACTGAAGATCCGCCATGTCTTTCCGAACTGGTGAGAGGTAGGAAAGATATTGGAGCATGGAGCTTCAGGAATACCTAACTCTTAGGGTTATGATAGGAGCTGTCAGTACCACAGGAGTGGTAGTGTATGTAGCACCCCAAACATGCTGTGGAACAGCATGGACGTGGGTAAAGTCCACTGTTTGGAACATATAGGAGGGTAGACAGATAAGTATGTAAATACATATCTACCTATAATAAAGTATCTCGGCAGATACACATATATATATATGGATATACATATATATATATATATGGATATATATATATATGGATATATATATGGATATACATATAGATAGATATACAGGATATATATATCTATAGTGAGATCTAGAAGGGCATAACATATGCACACACAGCTGACAGACACATATATATATATATATATATATATATATATATATATATATATATCTATATATATGTAAATATATATATATATATATATATCTATATATATATATATAGATATATATATATGAATATATAGGTCGAAAGATAAATGTCTGCAATTAAGCAGACAGAGATATGCCTATAAGTACATTCACATGAGGGATGTGAAGAGGAAAGATTCATCTGATAACAAGAAGGAAGAACCTACTTGAGAAGATATAAAGAGAATCTATTCCCCCTGGTTATGATGGGAATGCTATCCAGTGAAATAAGCAGTCAGTAAGCAGCAAGTCCTGAGTCTTGTAGAACTCTAGCATGGTAAAGGGACAGAGAACGCATAAGAATGAGATACCAGGTTGACCCACTTGAGGGACAAAAAGGGTATCATGCGTTCTTTAGTTAAATATGTGCTGTCCCTGAAGGATTAGGATACCATGAGGACAAGCTGCAAGGAAAAAAAGAGCATATTCCCTGTAGGAATTGACCACTCTTTAGGCTTTCACGTAGAGAAGGCTTATGTCCTTTGTTTTAAAAGGAAATAGTAGGGTATGAAGAACCCTCACAGTCATGGGGGGCATGACTGAGGAAGCCTTTTTTCAACCATGTAGGATAGTCATTAGAGAAAAAAACCCATGCTCTCTAGCAAGGGCCCATAGTGGAAAGCCTCTCTGTAAAATTGCAGAGAGCATTATGCAGGAGAATTGGGAGACAGAACTGGCTGTTGGAAAAGCCAGCAGCCACGTCAACTATGCTGCCAAACCCAAAGGAATTGGAGATGGCGAGAATAGAAGATAGTGTGATAAGCCTGTAGTGATAAGGATTGTCCAAGAAAGATGTATGCACTGTCTTGGAATCACTACTAAGGCCAGACAGAAAGTGGTGGAGGACAACTGTGTATACTTGTGGAAAAGTACCAGTGGTCCAATCACTAAAGCTCCTGCATGGGCAGCTGCTGAAAAGACAGCAGAGAGAATCTTTCTGTGTAAAACAGAAAGAACAGACAGAACAAGAGTAAGAAATCTCTGTCACTGTCTGATGAGCTGCCCAAGCAAAAAGAAGGGAGTTTATTCAAGAGAAAAAACTCCACACTGGAATGGAAAGACTAGAAAGGCTGAAGAAGAAGCCCTCCAGTGCAAAGGTACCACTCTTACAGGGGAAAAACTGGATAAGAGGGTAAAGGAACAAGAGCTGAAAAGTGACTTACCATGTGGTAAGTCTGTAGAAGGAAAGAATTCATGTTGGTACAGAAAACTATCATGTGATAGTTGTTAAACCCCTCTTCTTAGCAGGAAGAAGAGGAGAAAGCTGTGACCCATAGACATGAATATCCTGAGAGCTCAGTATATCTAGGAGAACTGGATGCCATGTGTAAAGTTTAGAATGAAAACAGTGAAAAACTTCTGCTGAGAAGTCAACTGTAGGTTCTAAACTCCAAGAGGCAGAAAACAGATTAATCAGAACCCTATGGTTGCTGGGTTTGTTTAGCCTGGCGAGAGTTTGGATTCTTCAGACCAGGGCGATGTTTCCCCTGCTTGAGAACATCTGTATGATGGGCAGGAGAAGAGTAAAACCTTCTCCTCCTAGGGAAAGAAGGTTTGGTAGGGCATTTCCTACCTACTGGGGAAGGAGAAGGCTTAGGATAGCCTTCAGAAACAGGGAAGTCAGTGGACCACTGAGCAACCTGATGTAAAGACTCCTTATTGAAGAGATTTTCTCCAGTGCAAGGAGTATTACCCAGTCTTTGTTGTGCCCATTTGTTTAAGTCTGAAGCTTGCAGCCAGGCTCTATGTCGTGCCCCTATGGCTATAACAGAAGTTCTGCTAACAGACTCAAAAGAGTCTAGGGAAGCACGAGTAAGAAACCAAGAGATACCTTGAATATGACTAAGTAGTAAGGAATAGTCTGCAGTCTTGGGCTCTGAAAGAAAAGGAGTCAAAAGATATCATTTCTTTGTGACCTCCTGAAGAGATAGACTCATATAAAAAATATGAGTAGCCTAGTGGTTGGGGCAAGGTACTTCAGGCCGGAAGGTCGGGGGTTCAAATCCCACTAGAGGACAGCAACCTTGGGCCGGAAGGACTGGGGTTTCTAGTCCCGCAGATGCTCCTTGTGGTCTTGGGCAAGCCACTTAACCCTCCATTGCCCATATTCCCTGTAAGTATTAGTGTATGTGTCTCATATCCCCGCGTGTTAAATGTATCCCCCAATTGTGTTGTGACCGCTTTGATTGAAGGATAAGGCGGGATACAAAACTGTCTAAATAAATAAAAATCCTTGCTGACAGCATGGATGTCTGGAAGGTTTGACGTCCAAAGGCATCTAGTGTCCTAGATTCACGACCTGGTGGGTAAGAAGAGTGCTTCTTCTTACTTTTCACCTTCCTCATTGCTGATTCCACCACAATGGAATGATGGGGAAGTTGAGTCTTTTGAAACCCTGGAGAGGGGGGCACCTGATACAGAAGATCAGTTGCTCTAGAAGGTGAGGGTACCTTTAAAGGTGCTTCCCACATTCTTAGAAGAAGATCCTGCAAGGAATGATGCAAAGGAAGCATTATGTTTTCCTTTTCTTCAGTAGAAACAGAGCCTTGTGTAGGATCATGGCCAGGGATAGGAATGGCAAGAGATCTTGCCATATCCAGGAGGAAATTCTGAAAAGAAGGATCTCCAAAGAGAACCGTCCCTGGACAGGCTAGACCTGAAGAACTAGCCTGGGCACTGGAGGATCTACTTGAGTATATAGGAATATAAGATCCTGCACGGTGCAAAAAAGGATCCTTAAAGGATGGATGCTGGTACTGGAGGTCAGGACCTGTGACAGTCAGTACTGCATCGTCCATGCCAGGTATCGACTCCAAACTTGGTATAGAAAGGAGCGACCCTGGTGAAAGAAGCATGGAAAGAGCTGGCCCCGATGCTACTGCGGATACCGGTACCGATACCGGTAGCACTGTCGGAATCAAAGGCGACACCGACATCGGAGCAGTCATCGGTGGCAGCTCAATCGGTACCGAGGTAACCGAACGCCTTTGGTAATCACCCTCGGTACCGAGCGTCCGGTACCGGTAAGTATCGGTACCAAGACGTGTCGGTACCCAGTCTTCCAGACTAGAGATCGATTCCAGACTCGGCATCAAAGGAAGCGAGTCTATCGATGCATGTCTAGAGGGTACCGACGTCGGTGGTAGTATCGGCATTGATGCCGATACTGGAAAGTCAATCTGGAGCGTATCCACCGGTCCCGAAGGTACCGAGAAAGCCAGATGACGATCCCTGGTGAGGAGTGTAACGTCCAACACCAGTGCCAATGCCGGGGTATCGGTACCGCTCGAAGCGGATGCCACCACCGAGCATGGCTCAGGTATGTTCTGTGAGGGGTGAGCCCCAGGAACAACCTGAAACCCCTCATAGGCTTTAGAGGCCGAAGACTCCCGCCGGGGTTTTGAAGCCAATGGACCCTCGAGGGCAAGGCTGGAGCCGTCTTCATGCTGTGCATGAGACCTACCACTCGAGGGTTGGCTAGTCTTAACAGACTGTTTGTGGGTTACCTGATCCTGTGTAGAAGAAGAAACGGTCGGTGCCCTGACACTGGAAGGGAACCTGGTATCGAGGGAAACTCGATGTTGAAAATCTCTTCTCACAATACTGTGGCCCGAGGGCTCCGGAGGAAAACGGTCAGGACCCAAACAGGTTAGACACCAGTTTTTGGAGTCTAAAAATAAAGCTGTACCGCCACAGCTTAAACATTTCTTAGAGAAAGAGGCTGGCGGTTCCATGAGGGACATGGACAGGCCTAGAAGGCCTAAAAAATTTAAGACAAAAAAACTGAGGGAAAATATTCCCTGAATTTCAGAAAAAGAAAAAAGAAAACACTGGCGGTACCGGTGGAGTCGGGGAGACAGCCGCGACCACAAGAAAACAAAAGAATTAAAGAAGAATTTTCTGCGGTGACAGGAGGACGTCCTGCCGGCTCCGCAGAAAAACGAAAACTGAGGAGACACAGTTGGGAAGGGCGGGAAGGCAGCACGCAGGCGTGGTGGGATGCTTCCAAAAGCTTTCTGATTGGAAGCTGGGAAGCGCTCCCGCGCAGACTCCGTCAGTACCGACGTACCCATATGTGAAGACTCATTCCTGCTTGTTCCTGGAGATCCCCAACTTATTAGGGTCAAAAGAGACGAAGAGCTGAACAGCCCTTTGGTGTCCCTGCGTACGGTCAAGGTAGAAGGACAACGCCCTCCTACAGTCCAGGGTATACAAGACCATCTCAGCACGGCTGGCATGCGGCCTGGGAAAGAAAGTTGGAAGAACCACCTCCTGGTTGAGGTGGAAGGAGGAGACAACCTTAGGAAGGAACTTAGGGTGAGTCCGTAAGACTACTCTGTTCTTATAGAACCTAGTGTATGGTGCATCTGACACCAAGGCTTGAAGCTCGCTCACTCGCCTTGCTGAGGTAAGAGCTACCAAAAACAACGCTTTCCAGGAGAGACAATGCAAAGGACAAGTAGCCATAGGCTCAAATGGTGGGCAAGTAAGCTGTTGCAAGACCACATTCAAATCCCACTCAGGGGCAGATGGATGAACTGGAGGCTTAAGCAAAAGGAGGCCTCTGAGGAAGCGAGCCACTAAAGGGTGGCTTGAAAGAGACTGACCCTCCACTGGTGCATGGTGTGCTGAGAGAGCACTGAGATGGACCCTAACCGAGTTGGATTTGAGGCCTAGGTTGGATAGGTGAAGCAGATATTGCAGCACCACTGGTACCAGGCATGAGAAAGGATCCTCCTTGTGTTGAGCACACCAGGTGGAGAAATACGCCACTTAAGGGCATAAGACTTCCGAGTGGACTACCTCCTAAAGGCCAAGACCACGTCCTCCACTTCCCTAGGCAGCAGTAAGGGTGCTAGAACTACCTTTTCAGCAGCCAGGCCATCAGATTGAGGGACTGGAGGTTGGAGTGTAAGAGAGATCCCTGCTCCTGAGACAGGAGATCGGGTTGCATCCCCAGAGGAAGAGTGTCCACCGCTAGTTGCAAAAGAAGTGGTAACCAGGGTTGCCCTGGCCACCTGGGAGCCACCAGGATCACCGAGGCCTTGTCCCGGATCACCTTGAACAGTGTCTTGGACACTAGAGGCGTGGGAGGAAACGCATATAGGAGGCCTGTAGACCATGGAATGAGATAGGCATCCGCTGCTATTCTGAGAGGATGCGGCAGCCTGGAGCAGAAACTGGGCAGTTGACGGTTCAGTGGACTGGCAAAGGGATCTATGGTGAGAAGACCCCATCTTAGGAAGATCTGTTGAACCACCAGAGGATTCAACTGCCATTCGTGTGGCTGCAGAATCCTGCTCAATCTGTCTGCCAGGTAATTCTCTTGTCCAGTGAGATAGACCGCCTTGAGAAGTATGCCATGATTGACTGCCCAGGAACACAGGTCCTGTGCCTCTTGACAGAGAGGTCGGGACCCTGTGCCCCCCTGCTTGTTCACAAAGAACATGGCAACTTGATTGTCCGTCTGCACTAAGACGGACTGGCGAGAGAGGACATGAGAGAAAGTCCTGAGGGCTAGGCGGATTGCTCTGAGCTCTAGGAAATTGATCTGCTGTGCGGACTCCCAAGGGGAACAGAGGCCCTGGGTGCATGCTCCTTGGCAATGTGCACCCCAACCTTAGAGAGAGGCATCGGTTGTCAACACTTGAGAATGTTGAGGTGCTTGAAAAGGTACCCCTTTCAGCAGATTCGGAAGATGAAGCCACCACTGTAGAAAAGAAGCTAGTAGCTTGGACACCCTCACTTTGTCTGTCAGATTTCCCGTGGCCTGCAGCCACTGAGTTCTGAGGCCCCACTGAGCTGGCCTCATGTGTAGACGGGCATTTGGAGTTACATGGACCGTGGATGCCATGTGCCTAACAGCCTCAGGAATTGTCTGGCGGAGACCAGAGAATTGCGGTGGAATTGGCTGGTCATGTCCATCAGTCTGTGGGCCCTGTCCACTGGTAAAAAAGCCTTTGCCTGAAGGGTGTCCAGTCTTGCTCCTATGAACTCCATGTTCTGTGAGGGGTGCAAAGCGGACTTTGTGATGTTTATAACAAACCCCAGATGCTGGAGAAAAGCGACAGTGCGGAGGGTGGCTTGATTGGTCTCCTGTGGAGACTGACCCCTGATGAGTCAGTCGTCCAGGTATGGAAAGACAAAGAGGCCTTGAACCCTGAGATAGGCCGCCACCACCGACAGGAATTTCGTGAAAACCCTGGGGGCAGATGGTAATGGTACTGGTTTCCTCCCACTACAAATCGGAGATATTGTCTGTGGTCTGGATGAATAAGGATGTGAGTATAAGCATCCTTTAGGTCTAAGGAGCATAGCCAATCTCCCTGCTGGAGGTTAGGCAGCAGGATTCCAAGGGTAAGCATCTTGAACTTTTCCCTCTCCAGGAACTTGTTGAGATTCCGCAAGTCTAGGATGGGCCTGAGGCCTCCTGTTCTTTTTGGTGCTAGAAAGTACCTGGAATAGAAGCCTTGACCTCTTAGGTGGTGAGACACCGGTTCCACCGTCTGTTCCTTCAGAAGACTTGTTAACTCCTGCAGGAGTAAGTCCCTGTGAAGAGGGAGTCTTGGAGGCTTCCCCTGGAAAGTAGGAGGGAGGTACCTGGTGGAAGTGGAGGAGATAGCCCTTCTGGACTATGCTTAGCACCCAGGTATCCCTTGTTACGGCTGACCACCTGTGGGCATACAGGGTCAGCCGGCCTCCTGTGCTGGGAGGGGCCAGCTGAGGAGGAGAGGCTATGCCACTGGAGTCAAAACCCCGCTCCATGCTGTGCAGGAGCCGGAGCTGGTGGCTTGGGGGTTTTCTGCCTACAGGGCCCATGTCCCTGCCCCTTGGCCTGCTGACCCTGCTGGGAAGGCCTGAAAATGAGGGTATGATTTGTAGGCAGATGACTTCCTTGGGTAAAAGGTCTTTTTTCCTGAGCCCTTCTTCTTCTGAGAAGGGGCAGAGGTTTTCCTGGACAGCCTTGTCTGGATGAGAGTCTCGGACTCGAGTTCCGCAGCCTTTTCAGCCATGGGCTTGCCAAAGAGGTTTTCACCTCGGCAGGGGACATCGACCAACTTGTCCTGCACCCATGGCTCGAGGTCCGATGACTGTAGCCAAGCCTGATGGCGTGCACCGATGCCGGCCGCGGCTACACGGGCCGAAGCCTCGAAGCCATCATAGGCTGCTCGAGAGATAGTCTTCGAGCACTCTCAGATCCCTGTTGACAGGGCCTTGAACCTCTGTAAAGGTTTCTCGGAGAGACCAGCAGAGAAACCGGCAATCTCCTTTGCCAGGTCTCGAAGGTACATGCCCATGTACAGCTGGTAGGTATGGACACGGCAAGCAAGCATAGAGCCCTGGAAGTACTTTCTACCGAGGGCATCCAGGTTCTGGGCCTCCCGGCCGGGAGGCACTGACGAGTGCATCTTCTGACTCTTCAGACGATGCATGGCCGATTCCACAACCATGGAGTGGTGCGGTAGCTGTGCCTTTTGGAACCCGGGGCTCTTGCGGACTCGATAGATGGAATCGATCCGCTTGCTCAGAACCGGCGTCGAGGCCGGCGCCTCCCAAATGCAGAAGAGCAACCGTTCCAGCATCGGAGGAACCGGTACAGTAAAGGCCTCCTTGGGAGGAGAGTCATACTGCAGGGCCTCGAGCTCCTCGGCTCGAGGCTCCTCCTCGGGATCCTCGGGGAAGGCCAAGGCCTTGGCCATGTCCCGCACGAAATCCGAGAACCGGGTGTCCTCCGGGGGGGACCATCTCCGAGGTTCAGACTCCGGTGAGTCCAAAGGGACACACCGGGTCCGAAAGGTGTCCGGGGACTCCTCATCCTCAGTTTCCCAGCCCAACTCCTCGGAGGAGGAATCGAGCAGCTCCGGTCAGGCAGGCACCGATGCCATCCGCCCCGACGCCGAGGGTACTGGCGTCGACGACCTCGGTCCCGAACGGGTGGCCGAGGGAGACCTTGGCCGAGGATCGACTTGAGAGCGCATGGACTCGAGGATCGGCTTGGCCTCCGGGACCGACTTGGACATCGATGTCCCGGTGGTCGGGGCAGATGCACCGGTGAGACCAGCGATCAGTGCCTGCTGCTGTTCCATGAAGGCAGCCAAACTGCTCTCCAAGGCCGTCAACCTGAGTCCGAGCTCAGGAGACTCAGCAGCCCCCGACTCGATGTCGATTCTCCCGGAGGAGAGTCCACGAGGACTACAGCACTCACGTGACTCGGGGACTCCGGCTCCCCACGAGATTGTTTTGCAGGCCTCTCAGACTCCAAAGACCCGGGACTACGGTCAGGGCTATGCGACCTGGCCCTCGAGGAGCCAAGTGCATCCACTGACGTCGCCCTGGCAGGTTTCTTCTTCCTGCGATGCTCCCCCGAGGGAGACCCCCTCTCAGAGGATCCCCGGCGATGCTCGGGATCGGAATCCCGAGACATCAAGGCCTCTGACGAAGTCCGGGCCCGGCCGGACGCGGAGTCAGAGAAGATTCTTTCCTTTTGGTGCTGCTGACTCTTCAATGCCTTCGAGGACATTTTCCCACACAGACCACAGATCATCAGGTCATGATCGGGCCCGAGGCAGCAGTCATGTGTGTCGGTGGGAGACATAAGTTTCTTACACTGATCATACTTTTTAAACCCGCTGGCAGCCATAGGTGGAAAAAGGGCCCCTGTGAGGTCAAAAGACAGGGCTGCCAGTGAAAAATAGAAAAATGGCACGAACGCTAGTCACGAAAGACAAAAAACGAAAAAAGAAGTCCGGTCTTGATACCGGCGTACCGGCCCGAGGCGGGAAGGGGAAACCAGTGTCGAACCGAAGAAAAAACACGAAAAAAATAGAAATTACACTTACCTGGTAATTGTAGTTCCTGGAAGGTCCAGTTTAGTCCTCCACATCAGGGGGTAGTGCACCTCCTCCTGCAGCAAGGAGACTGGACCAATCAAATCCTTTCCCTATGGGGATGTATACTACTGAAGCTCCCATCAGCCCCCCAGTGAACTGTTAACAAGCAAACTGAAAACAAATAATATGTATGGAGAACAGCAATGATACCCCTCCCCCAATAACTTGACTCCGTCCCCAAACGAGGGAGCCGAAACTGTGTCCATCGCGTCCACCTGGACCACTGAGCGAAAAGAAGGCACTGCCACACCATCACAGAAAAAGAAAGGACCAAAGGGATGGAGACCCCCGGACCCGAGTGACCCCAGGCAAAACGCTTAACCAGCGCTCTCTCACACCGTATCAGTGCGCCGAACGTAAAGAAAGAATTTCTCGGGAGGGAATGAGGACTAAACTGGACCCTCCAGGAACTACAATTACCAGGTAAGTGTAATTTCTATTTCCTGAGCGGTCCTCCAGTTTAGTCCTCCACATCAGGGATGTAACAGAGCAGTATTTAACGGGAGGGACCAACCCAACCGGCGCGCAGAACCGCCGAACCAAAGCAAGAATCCCGGGATGCCAGAACATCCAGCCGGTAATGCTTACTAAAGGCATGGAGCGTCGACCACGTAGCCGCCCTGCAAATGTCCACTGGCGGGACCAAACTGTGCTCCGCCCACGATGTCACCTGCGCCCGAGTAGAATGGGCCCGCAAGCCCACCGGGACCGCCTGGCCATGCAAGATATACGCCGACGCAATAGCTTCCTTGATCCATCTAGCAATGGACGACTTTGACGTCGCCTCTCCCTTTTGCTTACCACCAAGCAAAACAAACAGGCGGTCCGTCTTACGAACCGACTCGGTAGCTCTGAGGTATTGACGGAGCACCCGCCGAACGTCCAGACGATGCAACCCGCCAGACTCGTCCGTCTCCGGGGAGTCAAAAACCGGAAGAAAAACGGCTTGATTCAAATGAAAGGGAGACACCACCTTAGGCAGAAAAGAAGGAACAGGTCGCAAGACTACTCTGTCCCGAGAAAATGATAAGAAGGGCTCTCGACACGAAAGCGCCTGCAACTCGGAGATACGACGAGCCGAACAGATGGCCACCAAGAACACAACTTTCAAGGTGAGATCCTTGAGAGACGCAAGACGAAGAGGCTCAAAAGGCTTCCGAACCAAAGCTTGTAACACCAAATTCAAATCCCAAGGAGGAATGGTTACCCTGCGCAAAGGACGCAGCCGAAACACGGCCCTCAGAAAAGGTTGGACATCCGTGTGAGCCCCCAGGGGAACCCCCATGACCTTACCCCTGTAACACGCTAGGGCCGCCAATTGGACCTTTAGAGAACTTGCAGCAAGCCCTTTGTCAAAACCGTCCTGCAAGAAATTGAGAATGGCGGGAACGGAAGCCGTCGCGGCCCGGAGATCGTGCCGCGAACACCAATCTTCAAAAACTCGCCACACGCACACATAAGTGAGCGACGTAGAAGCCTTTCGCGCCCGAAGGAGAGTCGTAATAACTGCTGAAGAATAACCTTTCTGCCTCAACCTAGCCCTTTCAATGGCCAGACCGTAAGCGAGAATCGATCCACTTGCGGCATCTGCAGCGGCCCCTGAATCAAGAGGTCCCGTAAGAGCGGCAACCGCCACGGAACCCCGTCGAGGAGCCGAATGAGATCCGCATACCACGGACGTCTGGGCCAATCTGGAGCCACGAGAAGGACCTTCCCCTGATGCGCCTCTATGTGTTGAATCACCCAACCGATCAACGCCCAAGGGGGAAAGACATAAAGAAGCCCGGGAATCGGCCACGGGCGAATGAGAGCGTCTATGCCCTCGGACATGGGTTCCCTCCGTCTGATGAAGAACCGAGAGGTTTTGGCCGACTGAAAGGTTGCCATGAGATCCATGATCGGTGGCCCCCATCTGCGGACAATCTGAGTGTACACTTGCGGGTGAAATTCCCACTCCCCGGCATCCACGTGCACCCTGCTGAGGTAATCCGCCATCACATTCTCTTTCCCGGCGATATGCCCCGCCGAAATGGCGATCAGTCGGGGTTCCACCCACTGGAACAACATGTCGGCCTCTGCTTCCATCGCTCTGCTTCCCATGCCGCCCTGACGGTTCAGGTATGCAACGGTCGCCGAGTTGTCTGATAGGATCCTCACCGCCCAGCCTGTCACGGAAGGTTCGAACGCCTGTAGAGCCCGCAGCACCGCACGCAGCTCAAGGCGGTTGATCGACCAAGAAGCTTCCAGAGCTGACCACGCTCCCTGCGCGAACCGACTGTCGCAATGAGCTCCCCAGCCCGTCAGGCTCGCATCCGTCATTACCGGCATCCAAACCGGCTGCTCTAGAGGAACTCCCGCCTGCAACGTCCTCGAGCTCAGCCACCATCTCAACGACTGTCGCACCCTCCTCGGACAAGGCAACCGCTTGCTCAGCGAATCCGTCTGATTCGACCAACGCCGTAAAAGGGCTCGTTGCAGCGGACGCATATGAAATCTGGTCCAGGGGACCACATCTAGGGTCGCCGCCATTGTTCCAAGAACCCGAAGTTACCACCAAGCTGACGGAGCCGGGAACGCTAAAAACTTGCGAACCAGAAGACGCAAAGCTCATGCTCGACGATCCGGTAGAAACACTGACCCTATCGCCGTATCGAAGTGAACCCCGAGATATTCGCGGGACTGGGTCGGTACTAACTGGCTCTTTTTCTGGTTTGCCACCCAACCTAGTCTCTGCAGAAGATCTATCACTCTGCCTGTGGCTTGCAAGCTCTCCTTCTCAGTCTTCGCTCGAATCAACCAATCGTCGAGATAAGGGTGAACTAAAACCCCTTCCTTTCGCAACGCCGCAGCGACTACCACCATGACCTTGGTAAAAACACGGGGTGCCGTGGTGAGGCCGAAGGGCAGCGCTTGAAACTGGTAATGGCCCCACGGAAGCGCGAACTGGAGGAAATTTTGATGAGCCGCCCTGATCGGAATATGCAGGTAGGCCTCCGAAAGATTGAAGGACGTTAGGAACTCTCCCTGGCGCACCGCAACTAAGACGGATCTCAGAGTTTCCATGCGAAAATGAGGCACTCGAAGGCAACGATTCACTCCCTTGAGATCCAGGATAGGACGAAGGGACCCGTCCTTTTTTGGCACCACGAAATAAATAGAGTACCGACCCACACCGAGATCGGCATCTGGAACAGGCATCACCGCCCCCAAGGCCAGCAGACGATCCAACGTTACGCGAACGGCTAACACTTTTTGAGGACTCTTGCAGGGCGACAGAACGAAGGCATCCCGGAGAGGACAGGCGAGTTCTAGAACGTACCCCTCCCGGATAATCTCGAGGACCCACTGGTCTGAGGTTATCTGGACCCAGGAAGAAAGAAAATGACGAAGCCGACCCCCGATCACCTGACTTTCTTCCGGGGTCCGCCTCGCTTCATTGTGGCTTGCGACTAAAGGAAGAGGAGGACGAAGAGGAGACAGTCGAGAACCCTCTACCCGCTCCTCGAAACCCTCGAAAACCCGAGGATCTATTGTCACAAGGTAAACCCAGGGGACCCAGAAGAAATGGAGATTAGCGGAGAAAATCAGGCAGAACCTGATGAGGTAAACAAAAACATGTCAAATAGTTGCTATGAGCGACCACAACACACGTGGGAAAAGGGTAAAAAGACACACCCAGCCAGCATGAGAATGGAGGTTGATTTACCTGATAGGGATCAGCTGAGAAGGGGTGGAACCCGGGGACAGATACATAAGGCACACTCACAAGCAGTGAGGGGGAGTGAGCACGGACAGAGGTGGAAGCAACAACCTCAGTCGTGGGAACGAAGGGAAAGAGAAAGAGACACAGTAATCCAATCTCATCTCCAGGACCAAAGTTGGTGGAAGGAAGGAAATGAGAGAGAGTGTCAGCAACGTATACCAGAGGACAGCTTGAATGAGTCTCAGGACTATGTGAGTACGTGTGGAGATCAGCTGTTAAACACAGAGTGTGTGTGTGAAAGCCAGAAGAGAAGAGGGAGGAATCCTGTTGCAGGAAGCAAGGCATTCAAAGTGGAACAGGACTGTTTTACACCCGAATGGGCTAAGTCCAGGATTAATAGAAGAAGCCAGCCTAGAGCAGAGATAAAGGGAAAAGGAAACAACTTCTTTCCTTGTACGGGCAGTTACAAGAGAAAGGAAGATCTCTTACCTTATAATTCTGCTAGCAACTTTAAATGCTCAGACTTCTCTCGAGTGCCGTTGTCAGCACTGGAAACTCCCACAGCTGTATCAGAGGAATTAGCCTTTAACCCATTCAAGGCAGGACACAAGCTGTTTGATTCTAATACCAGTGTTTATGGGCAGTTACCTCATAGCTTTACACAGGGGGAGTGCTCTTACAAGCCATTATCCAGAGTATACGGTAATACCCAGCAGTGTTTTAGCCTAAAGCCAGGAAGCAGTCACGTAGCTGACGTAATTAACCAGAGTGAGCTCGGCAGGACAGCTGCTACAGAAAACGTAGGTACAAATGGTTATCCTTTAATACCACATGATATTTCTAATGTACCAGATAACACTGAACCCATGGAATGCTCGTTAGTGACAACTGAAGAAGAAGAGTTTTCCTTGAGATAAGAAATACATGTACAAGGAGGGTTTAAACAGCAACGCAGTAACTGGCAGAAGTTGCTTGGTTTAAACTGAATCCTGATTGATTTATATCAGCCAAAAGAAAAGGATTAAGTGCTCATGAAGAGAACTGTTTTCTTTTGTTAAAAAGTTAAAGCTGAGGAAAGCATTTTTGTTCAATGTTTGCTTCTGTTATTTGCCAGAGTGGCTTTTGATTATTTTGTGCTTCAAGAAAAAAGAATACCTCATTGGACGGGGAATAAAGCCCTTGATTTAAAGTGTGAACTGTGTGTTTGAGTGATTACAAGAAAACGGTACAACTACTACCCACAGAGGGCCAGGCAGGGCTATCTATAGCATATAGAAAGCCAAGAAAAGGTATTAAGCTGTAATACCAGTCTCCACCGGAGGGGCCCGATGAGGGTGTGACATAAAAATGGCGTAGGAGTGAGGATATTTTTTTTTGGGGAGGCAAAATATTTTTGGAACAGAAGAAACAAAAAGACATTGCCCAAAGGAAAGGAGAATATTGGCATCACAAGACAAGTGCAGTGGAATATTCGCTGGCAGGTCGGTCAGAGGACTGGAAAAGACCCTTTTCTCACATGCTTGAGTCTGCCAGGAGACTAAGGTAATAGTAGCCTGTGTAGACTGGGATAGGATATCCTGTGAGGAAAGAGGGGGCGCTCTAGTTTAGAGTAAAGTCCTGTATAAAAGATACCGCACTTGGTGGGCCTTTCTCTTTTCTTTTTCTTACAGGAACAGCGTCTGGAGAAGATGGAACCACAGGACGTGATGTCGTGGATAGCTGAACAGTGGGACAAGCAAGCCAAAGAGGTGCAGCATTTACAGGAGCAATACATAGCTTCTGCGAGGGAGCAGCAAAGGCCGCTATTAGAAGCTGTGGACGCTCTGCTGAAAAAAACTGGTGAAGAAGTAACACGTACTACATCAATACCGCAAGTAGAGATGAACACTAACTTTGCTTTGTCTTTGGGACAGTTAAAACCGGAGGACAATCCGGATGATTTTATAGAAGCTTTTGAGAGGATTGCTAGTAATCTTCAATGGCCATCTGAGCAATGGGCAATGCGGTTTGCAATGACCCTAAGCGGTGAAGCTTTGTCTGCATTTAAAGCTATGCCGGCCAGCCTGGCTAATAATTATGTAGAAATTAAAAGGGCTGTAAAAGACAGACTAGGCCTTTCACCTAGGCATTATAGGCGATTGTTTAGAGAGGCACACATGCATATAACTGAAACCCCGAAAGCATTGTATCAAAGGCTTAGGAATCTTGCCTATAAATGGTTAGATCCAGAGGGAAAATCAGTAGAATCAATTCTAGACGAAATTATTCTAGAACAGTTCTTGTTGGCAGTAACCCCAGAGATGAAAACGTTTCTTACGTTACAGAATTGCTCCAATATGGAGGAAGCAACTGGGATGGCTGAAGTATTCAGGGAAGCTAAGAGAACTGATACATCCAGGGTAAACCTTTTAAAAGTAGCAGGTATGGATGAATCAGATGAATGGAAGAGGTATGAAAGAATTAAGGCACCTAGTGGTAATATGGCCAAAGAGGTTTCCTCCACAAACATTAAAAAATGTTACCAGTGTGGAAAGCCTGGACACATTCGAGGAGAATGTAAGGTTAAGACGGCCCTTGTAATAGAAAAGGAGGAACCAATACCTGAGGGATTTGTTCAAATGGTTCGGGTGGAGGGAGTACTGGTCTTAGCTCTACTTGATTCCGGGGCGGATCAAAGTATGATCTCGCAAGATTTTTGGGGTATCATAGAGAAGCATCGGTCATTCCCCTCGAATCAAGTAGAGGGTCAAGTGCGCATACGATGCGTTCATGGAGAAGCGTCCCACTATCCATTGTATGAGGTAGGCATACAGGGTTTAGGGGCCATCCACAAAATGCTGATAGCAGTGGTACCCAACTTACCATATGCGGTTGTCCTTGGGCGGGACTGGCTTCCCTTCTGCCGAGAAATGGAGAAGGATTTACAAGAAATATTGGTCCCTGCAGCCACACCATGTCCCTCAGCAGCTAAGGAAGTACAGGCAGAAGCTATAATAGCTAGTATTCCCAGCCCACTTTTTGGAAAACCACAAAAAGGGGAGTCACAGGCCCGGGAATCGCCTAAGCTAGTAAAGCCAAAGTTTACTCTACAATTTTGTAAAATTACTGAACATGCTAAGGGCCCAAAGAGAGCATCCGCAGTAGCTGCGGGATACGATCTCTTTAGTGCAGAGAACGCGGTAGTGGTTAAAGGTGGGAAGGCATTAATAGACACGGGCATTCAGGTTAAGGTGCCGGAAGGGTGTTACGGCCGCATAGCTCCGAGATCGGGTCTAGCGGTACGGTACTCGATAGATGTGGGTGCGGGAGTTATTGACCCGGATTATCGAGGCCCGGTAAAGGTCCTACTATTTAATTTTGGGGACAAAGATTTCAAAATACATACAGGTGATAGAGTGGCACAGCTAATTTGTGAGCGCGTAGGGTTCCCAATTGTTGAGGAAGTACCCTCCTTATCATCCACAGAAAGAGGGAAGAATGGATTTGGCTCCACGGGGATGCGGGAGGTAAAGAGCTTAACGGCCTTAGGGGAGGAAAGGCTGGAAGAAGATTTAGGACCCCAACTAGCGGATTGGGCTAAAAGACCCTCTCCTAAGGTGGGCACGGAATCGTAGTCTTCTTGGTTACCGCAGAAACAGCCGCGTCAATCCGTGGCGAACAAAATTTCTCCTTATGCTTGTCCGCCAGAGGGTAGAGCCGATTCATCGTCCTGATACCCTTCAAGCCTGAATCAGGGTGATCCCACTCAGCTTGAATCATCTGATCAACCACTCTGTGAACTGGAAACACTGTTTGAGAATCTCGGACCGCTTGAATGACAGGATCTTCCAAAACCTCTTCCTCCCCGGGTCGCCCGACAGTCAAATTCAGGGCTTGCAAAGATTCGGTAATTAAAGGAATCAGTTCGTCTTTTCAAAAAACGCGGATGATCCAAGCCTGGTCCTCAGGTTCCGGAATCTCCCCTACCTCCAAATCCTCGAGTCTGTCCTCGGGTTCCGCATCAGACCATTCCAGCTCTTGCCATGGCACATCAGGGAGATCCAATTCAGAAACACAAGGCTGCTTGGCCACCCTAGGGGTGTCCACTCTCGCCCCTTCCACCCTGAAATACGGTGGAGCCGATGGAGTCGCGCACGGCTCAGATCCTTTTCCCAAGCGGCCCCTCTGGAAAGCTTGGTGCATAAGAAGTACGAACTCAGGAGAGAAATCCCCCCAGGCAACCTCGCTAGACCCCAAGGCCTGCGCACTCCCTGGCGCAGACGGCGTAGGTGGAAGGGAAGGCAGGAGATTTCCCGTAGCCAGTTCCTCCCCACTTGAAACTGGAGGGGCCACGGAATCCAAAGGAATGCTGGACTCCATTTGCTGCTGTAGCTCTGGCGGATTGCAGGCACAGCCCTTGCAAAACGCCCGCGTCAGAGACGGAACCCTTGCGGGACCCACAAATCACGCACTGCGGCCTTCGGGACATGGGAAGAGAACCGCAATAGTGCAGAGCTGACACAAGAAGAGAACAGCCCAAACTAGCAATAGGATTGCAGAGCCCAGCTCGTGCTGCAAAGGACCGCTTGTGTTTGTTTGTTTTTTGTTGTTGTATGCACCCCGGCTCCCTGCTACCCAATAAGCAAAGTAAGCAGAGCCTTCTGAGTCAGGACGCACCGTTGCAAAAACGCTACAGCACAGTCCCCGAAGAAAAAAGCGGGAGCCGAAAAGAAAAATGGCCGCCGGTACTCCGAAGAGCCGAAAAAAGGCGCGAAAAATTAAGAAAAATAAAAGCAATGAAAACAAAAGAAATCGTAGCGAACTAGCCGACCCGAAGTCCGGTGACCCTCTAAAACCGGTTAAGAGAACACTTATCCTGAAGTCAGGACATTGAAAAACAACGGAGCTGAGCCCAATAAAGAACAAGCTGCAATGGCCCCGCGGTGTGAGGGAACACCGACCGGCACGCTAAGCGACCTGAGGTCCTCCGAGTCGTGGCATCACCCTGGAGTCAACCCCAAGCCAGGAGATGGTGACTGTGGCCAGATTCCTCCTCCGAACTTTCCTGGAGGGGAGATCAGCAGCTACTGAAGTGCAGCCGACGCGCCGTTGCCTAGCAGAAGGCCGACGGCCCGCACAAGCTCGGCTCCCTCCTTTACAGGAATTTAAAGACACAGACCCCTAAACTGCAAGAAAACAAAAGGTACTACAAGGAGCAAATAAAAGGAAAATAAGCAAAAAACTATGAAGTCCTAAAGCCTAAGTGAGCCCACCAAAGGCTCACACCGCCTCCTGCTGCAAGGAGACTGGACACACTGGGGGGCTGATGGGAGCTCCAGTAGTATACATCCCCATAGGGAAAGGATTTGATTGGTCCAGTCTCCTTGCTGCAGGAGGAGGTGCACTACCCCCTGATGTGGAGGACTAAACTGGAGGACCGCTCAGGAATCAACTTTTTTCACGGGTGAACACGGACCACGTCCGTCAGGCTCCGCGGAAAAAAGAAGACCGAGCAAGATGGCACCCTTGGGCGGGAAGGGGACCGCACATGCGTGCTGGCAGTCCCAAAGGCTTTCTGTGAAAGCTGGGGAAATGCTCCGCATGGGGGCTCAGTCGGTGCCGACGTCACCCATATGTGAGGACTGACTTCCTGCTTGGTCCTGGAGAAATCACAAATCCCAAGTGTTGCAGCACCTGCATAGTACGTGAGAGGGCTAGGCTGGCCTCTAGAGAGGTGCTTGCTGGAATGAGCCATTCATCTAAGTAAGGGAAGACAGGTATCCCTAGTGTCCTTAGGAATGCAGCTACTACCGCCATGCATTTTGTGAAGACTTTTGGGGCACAGGCAAAGCCGAAAGGAAGGACTCTGTATTGATAATGTCTTCCTTGGAACATGAAGTGCAGGAACTTTCTGTGCTGCGGATGAATAAGTATTTGAGTGTATGCTTCCTTTAGATCTAGAGGACAGAGCCAATCCTGACTCTGGAGATAGGGGAAGAAGGGTCCCTAGGGAAATCATTTTGAATTTCTCCCGTAGTAGGTACTTGTTCAGTTCTCTGAGGTCCAGAATGGGCCTGTATCCCCCTGTTTTCTTTGGAATGATAAAGGATGGAGAAGAAAAGCCCATTCCCTGCTGGGATGATGGAACTTCTTCTACTGCACCCGGCAACAGAAGGGAGGTGACCTCTTGTAGCTAAAGAGCAGTGAGAGAGGGTTGAGAGCAAAACTCTCTTGGAGAAGTCTGGGGGGGTAGACTTCGTAGATGAAGCTTGTACCCCCTCCTGTACTATGGACAATGCCCATTGCTCTGATGTGATGAGATGCTACCCGTGGGCAAAGTGTCAGTCTGCCTGAAATGTGGACAGGATCTGGACTCTCCAGAGGCAGGCCAGCTATGTTCTCTAGAAAGGAGTCAAAGACCCTGAGTAGTCTGGATCTGCTGAGGTGGCTGTGACTTAGGAGTCTGAGTCTTTTTTGCTGCTTTGAAGGTTGCTGTCCCTTCTGAGGAGCATGATGCTGACACTGAACAGCAGGGGTATGAGGAGGATAGTAGTTTTTCTTCTTATTGAAAAAAACTTTCTTTGCTGCTTTGTTCCTAGCTGGGTTAGCAATAGATCTCGATAGCCTATTGAGAGGGTAGTGTTCTCAGATTCTAACAGAGGCCTTTGTCCTGCCAATCCTTGCCAAAACGGCTTTCACCAGTAAAATATATTACTCAGCTTATCATGAACCCATTGTTCAAGATCCGATGCATGACGCCAAGCAATCCTGCATGCACCGATGCAGATTGATGAAGTCCTGCTGATACACTCAAAACAGTCAAAACTTGCTCTGTTAAACTTTGAAACATTCTGAGCATGCTTAACCAGGGAGAGATAGATAGTCTGCCCTCTTGTCATCGGGGAGAAGAGGAGCTATTAACATAGAAACATAGAAACATGACGACAGAAAAAGACCACAAGGCCCATCTAGTCTGTCCTTCCATAACAACAACTACAACAGTCCACTTTTTACCTTTAGAGATCCTCTGTGTTGGTCCCATGCTTTTTTGAATTCAGTTACTGTCCTCATCTCCACCACCTCCACTGGGAGACTATTCCACGGATCCACTACTCTTTCCGTAAAGAAATATTTCCGCATATCACTCCTGAATCTATCTCCTTTCACCCTCATCCCATGTCCCCTCGTAGCAGAACTTGCTTTCAATTGAAAGAGGCTCTCTCCCTGAACATTTATGCCACGGAGGTATTTAAACATCTCAATCATATCACCTCTATCCCGCCTTTCCTCTAAGGTGTACATATTAAGATCCTTAAGTCTGTCCTCATATGCTTTATAATGAAGCCCATTAATCATTTTAGTAGCAACCCTCTGCACCGACTCCATCCTGTTCACATCCTTTTGAAAGTGCGGTCTCCAGAATTGCACACCATACTCCAAATGAGGTCGCACCAAAGACTTATACAGAGGCATTATCACCTCCTTTTTTCTGCTAGCCATTCCTCTCCGTATGCACCCAAGCATCCTTCTAGCTTTTGCCGTCGCCTTTTCTACCTGTTTAGCTACTTTAAGATCATCAGACACAACCACGCCTAGGTCCCGCTCTTCTTTAGTGGACAAAAGTACTTCACCTCCTATACTGTATTGCTCCCTTGGATTGCTGCAGCCCAAATGCATGACCTTACATTTTTTAACATTAAATCCCAGCTGCCAAATTCTAGATCATTCTTCAAGCTTAGCTAGATCCCTCCTCATGTTATCTACACCTTCCTGGGTGTCTACTCTATTGCAGATTTTGGTACCATCCGCAAAGAGGCAAACCTTACCCGACAGCCCTTCCGCTATATCACTAACAAAGATGTTAAAAAGAATCGGACCAAGGACAGATCCCTGGGGCACACCACTGGTAACATCCTTCTCCTCAGAGTGAGCTCCATTTACTTGTACTCTTTGTCGCCTCCCACCCAACCAATTTCTAACCCAAGCAGTAACTTTAGGGTCCATCCCTAGGGTGCTCAGTTTGTTTATAAGTCGCCTGTGAGGAACAGTGTCAAAGGCTTTACTGAAATCTAAATACACCACATCTAGAGCTCTCCCTCGGTCCAACTCCCTGGTCACCCAGTCAAAGAAATCAATCAGATTTGTCTGACAAGACCTGCCTCTGGTGAATCCATGCTGCCTCGGATCCTGTAATCCGCAGGACTCCAGAAACCTCACTATTTTCTCTTTCAGCAGCGTTTCCAATAATTTACTCACCACTGAAGTTAAACTAACCGGCCTGTAGTTTTCAACCACATCCTTACTTCCGCTTTTGTGTAAAGGCACCACATGAGCCTCTCTCCAGTCCTTTGGCACCACTCCCGACTCCAACGAGGCATTGAAAAGGTCAGTCAGTGGAGTTGCTAGAACGTCCCCATGTTCCCTCAGTATTCTAGGGTGTATCCCATCCAGTCCCATTGCTTTGTCTACTTTAAGTTGAGCTAGTTTCTCACAAACACAGTCTTTTGAAAATTGTTCAAGATGTCCCTCGCTTCTGTTCCTATTTGTGGGTGTTTTCTGAGGTCCTGCTCCTGGTTCTTCATCTGTGAACACAGAACAAAAATATTTGTTAAGCAATTCCGCTTTATCCTTATCAGCTCTATCCTTATTAACTTCAAATCCTTAGCCACTTCTCTAAGGAAAATACCCATATCGAGTATGTAGGAACTAATTCTGGCCGAAAACATGAAGGTCTAAAAACAACGTCGACCAAAGGCATCGAGGTTTCGCAATTCATTACCCGGAAGGTTTGAGGAATGTGTCTTAGCACTCTTTGACGCATTGCTGATTCGACCACCATGGAATGGTGTGGCAACTGCGTCTTTTGGAAACCGGGACACTCCGTTACTCGGTACATGGTATTGAGTTGCCGGGTATGGGGAGAAATGGCAAGGGGTGTCTCCCACATATGAAGCATAAGGTTGTGAAGTATCCGATGGATAGGGAGTGTAGCAGCCTCCTTCGGAGCTGTAGGGTATTGAAGAATTTCAAGTTCTTCAGCCCTAGACTCTTTCTCCGATGTCACTGTTATGGACAGACCCCTAGCAACATCGCGAATAAAGTCTTGAAAAGACATGACCTCTGGTGGGTACATGCGATGCTATAGAGACAGTGATGGGTCTTCCGGGATAGTTCTCATGTCCCGGGTATCGGCCGATTCATCATTCGATGAATCGGAATCCGAAGACTCAAAGTATTGATGGGCAGGGTGTTCCCACCCGCACGAACTCAGTACTGATCAAAATCGGTAGTTGAAGCCTGTGCTGTCGGAACCTCTGTACCGGAAACGGATTCGAGGGCCAGCATGGGCGGTAGTGTAGAAAGCGGCAAATAAGTCGATGCAGGTTGTATCGGTACCGAAGCCTGCGGAACCGACTATAAGGGTTTTACTGGTACAGAGGCCGTCAAGTAAGGCCACTAATCTCTGGTCGATGGCTAGGATACATTGATCCATGGAGCTTGTCGATGCTTGGGTATCGGTACCGGAATTGTGGGCCACGATTCCTGAGCATGGCACCAGGAGCTCTCCAGAGGTGGAGGCCTCGGGTGCATCCTGGGACCCCACTAAGGCTTTGGAGGTAAGGTCCTCCTGCCAGGGTTGTTTGGCCAGTGTGTCCCCCTCCAGGGCAATGCCCAAGGCATCTCAATGCTTAGAAGGAGATCTACCCTTTTAGGCCGGCCAGCCTTCGATGAAGACTTAGGTTTCGATATCTGAGATACTTGGGCGGAAGATGAAGCTCTCAATTATATCAATGCTAAGGATACTGCATCGGAGGCAAAGAGGGTGCCCAGCTTTGCAGCTCAATTCGATAGACCTCTCTCGTTCATCTTCCTACAAAGAGGACATTCTGACGGCTGATGATCCGGTCCTAAGCATTTTAGACACCAGTCATGGGTGTTTGTGGCCAAAATGGTACCGTCACATTTGGAACACTTCTTAAAATCATTGGATGGTTTTTCCATTGTGTCTGTGATAAAATGGAAGGCCTAAGCCTAAGATGGGGGTCGATGCATATGAAGGAAAGAATAATTCTTTTCTTCACAGATTTTTTTAAATTTTTTTATTTTATTAAATTTTTTTTTAATTTGTATTTTTATTGAAATTTTCAAACAACCACCAAGATATAAACATGTACAAAAAAGGGGTTTCACTTTGCCATTATAAAATACAAAAACTCAATTCCTCAACAGGAAAAAGTTATCTAACCAACTTTTAGGTTACCCACTAGTCCACTATAATACAATAGACATTTCCAAACCCTACATACCCAATGCTCCCCCTTACATTTCTAACCCCTCCATCTATACATAGTCCAGCTCAAGATGATTTATCTCCCCCCACCACTAAAACCCCTCCACCCCAAAGAATAGTAATCAAAATGCAATCAACATCGTATTACACTAACCTAGTCAACAATTCAAAGCTGCTAAAACTATGCAGCCCCCCCCCCCCCCCGTATACCCTTCCCTGCACTCTGATCGCCTAGATCCATATAATATGTGGTGTTACAAAGTCCATCCCCCCTGGCTTCCCCCTCCTACCTCCCTACCCCCCCCATCCCCTCATCCCAACCCGCCCCTCCCTCCCCTACCCCGATATCTGCCTCCTATATCCACCCCCCCCCTGACGTCCCTATTACCCCGACGTCCCTCCCCTCCCCTAGGACACGCCAAAGTTTCCCCCACATTCCCATAAATTTATCCACCCTCTCTCGCTGCGCTGCAGTCAATTTTTGAATCAGAACAATATGTCTAATCCTCCCCTCAAATTCCCCTTCCGATGGCACGTCCCTCCGTTTCCATGCTGTCCCCAATTCACATCTAGCTACACTCAAACAAGCCCTCACCATTGGGCCCCCACCCTCCCCCTGCCCCTCCCTCCACTATGAGAGCAAACATACCCCTGGATCCCTCACCACCTCCACCCCCAACTTCTATTGCACCCATTGCAGGACCATTTCCCAGTATATTTCAACCTTCGTACAGTCCCACCAAATATGCCAAAAAGTACCCACCTCCCCACACTCCCTCCCAGCAACTCGCCGTGACCCCTGGGAAGATCTTATGCAGCCTCTCCGGAGTGTAATACCACCGGAACAGAATTTTATACCAGTTTTCTCTAATACTGCTCGCCCAAGGTAGCCCCCTTACCTGATCCCAAATCTGCTTCCATTCCACCTGTGTCAATGTCCATCCTAACTCCCTCTTCCACTCCACCATATACTGGAACTTAACCCCCTCAGATTTCCGCACCCCTTTAGAAACATAGAAACATGATGACAGAAAAAGACCACAAGGCCCATCTAGTCTGTCCTTCCATAACAACAACTACAACAGTCCACTTTTTACCTTTAGAGATCCTCTGTGTTGGTCCCATGCTTTTTTGAATTCAGTTACTGTCCTCATCTCTACCACCTCCACTGGGAGACTATTCCACGGATCCACTACTCTTTCCGTAAAGAAATATTTCCGCATATCACTCCTGAATCTATCTCCCTTCACCCTCATCCCATGTCCCCTCGTCCCCAATTTCCCATACCAGAGAGCTTCCACCTCCGTCACTTCTCTCCTCAACTCTCCCACCCCCCGCTCCCCTGCAAGAAATATCTAGCCTGAATATATGGAAACCTGTCCTGGTCCTCCACAACCCATACCCTTCCTTAACCTCCTGGAATGGCTTCACCTCCCCCTCTTCTATTAATTGGTAAAAACATAAAATCATTTCCAAGGAGTCAGCTCCAGGCCTCTCCTCGCTCCTATCCAATTCCAACAATAGAACACGCCACACCGTCACTAAAAACCTCCTATCTATCCCAACTACTAAGAGAAAATGCAATCAAACTACCTGTAATCGGGCATTCTCCCTTTATGCCCCCTCTTTATGGAATGCCCTACCATATGAACTACGGAACTGCTCTGATCACTCTGAGTTCCAGAAGAAGCTAAAAACCCATCTCTTCCAGGAACATTTTTCCCTACCACCATAGCCCTCCCTCTACACCCTTTCTCTCCCGCTCAACCCTCCCTCTAACACCCTACCCAATTCATCTCCTTTGACCTCTCCCCACCTCTCCTGTAAATAAGCATGTAAATAGTTCTTGTCCATGAAAACTCCCCATGGACAAAATTACTTATATTAACCACTATACCCTCGTTATGTTTGTTTCTGTGTAATCAGTTGAAATATACTGCTGTGTTATGTTCTCTGTAAACCGTCTTGAATTGTAGAAAGACGGTATATAAAAACTGTTAAATAAATAAAAACACTCCAACCCCTTTGCCGTCCACCGGTCAAATCGCACCCCCCCCCCCACTAAGGTTTAAAGGCCCTCCACCCCCTCCACAGCATCAACGAAAATTGTCCTGCCCTCTCCCTTCCACCCTTTGTCCGTACCCCATCCCACACCCCCACCACCTGCTGCATCACCGGTGAGCCCCCCCTAGTTCTCTATGGTCCTGTCGGCCTGCCCACAGCCAAGCTTCCAGTCTACCCCCTTTTACCAACGTGCGTTCCAGAGCTACCCATAGTTTTATTCCCCCCCTACTCCTCCAATCCATAACATGGCGCAACTGCACCGCCCTATAGTAATCCTTAATATTAGGAACCCCCAGTCCCCCTTCCACTTTCGGTGCATTCGATCGTGAGCGGAGCATTCTCTGGCTGACCTGCCTGCTCCAATCAGGGCTGGGGGAGGCGCCTTCCTACCATTCATCAGCTGCCACTGTTAAGATCTGACTGCCTACTTTAAACAGAAACAGCTTACTCCGATCACATCAAGCAGCCCATTACTCAATTGTGAGCAGGGCATTCTCTGGCTGACCTGCCTGATCCAATCAGGGCTGGGGGAGGAGACTTTCTACCGTTCATCAGCTGCCACCATCAAGCGCGCCTGTGCCTTGCGGGCCCCGCGCCTGAGGGCCTCGCCAGAGGGCCCTTTGGCGTGGTCCTTAGGTGCGGGATGCTTTAGCGGGAGAAATCATACAGCTATTTCAACATACAAACCACAAAAACAGCAGGGTGTTTGTGGAGTCTTTTTTGCTGAACTGCATCCACTGGCGGGGTATGCAGGAGGTCTTTCTGCTCTGGATCTGTGGCTTTCTGCACCTTGGCCTTCTCCTGCTGCATCGATGTCTGCTCTCTCTGCTATTGTCATCCTCTCCTGGGATCCTCTGCTGCATCATTGACTGTCTGCTCCCTTTGTCTCCTGATTGTTTGGTATTTCACTGCCTGTTGTACTTATTGTATCCTTTGATTCTTCTGATGATTTATTAACCTACTCTCTTCTCCTACCCCCATTGCTTTCATTCTCTCCTCCTTTTTTGTCCTTACTTTGGCTCCACTTTAGGTCTCTCTTCCTCCTTCCCTTTTGCTGCTCCCTTGACTTCTGCCTTTATTATTTATTTATTATTTTTATTTATTAACATTTCTTATATACCGCACTATTTGCCATCAGCGCGGTTTACATGGAACAGAAACATCCGACAAATTACATATGTCTGGTCATTACATTTAACAGGAAATGGAACTTGGAGAACAGGGTAAACTATATACATAGGAAGTGTAATGAGAAAGGATACTGTTTGGTGTTTTACATTGTAGGGGACGCCTGTTGCGAGGGCTTGCCTGTTTGACTACTACTATTGTTGAGGTGCTCGCTATTCGAGTGGGACTGAGTTTCGGAGCTGTCTGAGATATTTGATGAAGAGGAAATGTTTAAGGACCTTTCTGAACTGGCTCAAGTTGGGGATTGCTCTGATATGTGCAGGTAAGGTATTCCATAGACTTGGGGCACAGAGTCGGAAGACTCTGTTAGCTGTTGTTTTGGTGCATCTTGTTGTTTCTTTTGGTATTGCTAGCATGTTTGACTCTGCGGTTCTTCTTGGTCTGTTAGGTGCAAGTGGTTGGATGAGGTCAGATAGAGAGGAGGAGGAGAGCCCCTTGCCAGCTTTGAAAGTCATCAGCAAGGTCTTAAAACTGATCCTGGCTTGAATGGGGAGCCAGTGTAACTGTTTCAGGAGGGGTGTCACATGGTCTCTCCTGGATGCCCCAAAAGGTACCCGTGCTGCACTGTTCATAGCAAGTTGCAGGGGGTTCAGGGTGGACCGGGGGAGCCCTTGTAGTATGGAGTTTGAATAATCAAAATGGGGAATGATCAGGGCTTGGTAAATGGTGCGGAAATCATCTGGTTCAAGTAACAGGCGTAGGTGTCTGAGGGATCTGATTTTAAAAATCGCCTTTACGGTATTGGCTATGTGTTTCTTCATGTCGAGATTTTGGTCCAACGTCACTCCAAGGTAACGTATAGCAGGTTTCGCTTGTAGTTCAGCATCCATTACCTTCACACAGCTGGGTGGTATGAAGTTTGGATTCCTCGAGATGAAAAGAACCTCCGTCTTCTTGTGTTGGATTCGCAGATTTTGTGATAGGAGCCACTCCGATATGGTGTTGAAGCAATTAGTCAGAGGGGCGAGGTCTAGTTTATCCAATGATGCCTTCCTTTGTGATGCACAATCTGGCTAATCTCATCCATATCCCTCTAGCTTCTCCTTCTCCCTCTCCTCCACCTCTCTCTTCTGGTGATTTCACCCCTATTCCTTCCCCTCCTAGACGTTTGTCTCATTCTGCACTGAGTTCCTCTCGCAACTTATCCAATCTTATTCATATTCCCCTTCTTTCCTCTTCCTCTCTCCCTTTCTCTTGTGCCCTTTGGAATGCACATTCTGTCCCTAATAAACTCTCTTTTACACATGATCTTTTCCTCTCCAACGCTTTTCATCTTCTTGCTTTAACTGAGACCTGGCTCCTCCCTGACGATACTGCCTCTGCTGCTGCTCTCTGCTTTGGTGATCTCCAGTTCTCCCATACTCCTCATCCTACAGGACGTGGTGGTGGGGTTGGCCTTCTTCTCTCCAACTCCTGTCATTTCCAACCTCTTCCTCTGCCTCAGTCTCATTCCTTTCTCTCTTTTGAGGTCCACTCTATTCGCCTCTGCCCCACTTCAGATTGCTGTTGTCTATCGTCCTCCTGACAAGGCTTTTTCTTCTTTTCTCTTTGACTCTTGGCTTTCCCTCTTTCTTATCCCTACCTCCCCTACTCTTATTCTTGGTGATTTTAACATCCATGTTGATAACCCCTCTGATCCTTTTACTCTGAAGCTCCTCTCTCTTAACCTTCTCATTTGGCCTTCAACTATGTTCCTCTGCCTCCACTCACCTAGATGGCCATTGTCTGGATCTGGTTTTCTTTTCTTGCTCCTCTCCCTCTAACTTCGGTAATACTGTTCTTCCTTTATCTGATCATCAACTTCTCTCCTTTAATCTTCACCTCCCTCCCCCCCCCCTGCCTCGTCCTGTCTCCTCCACTCTTTTTAGGAACCTTCTTGCCATTGATCCCCTGGTTCTCTCCTCTACCATTTCTCCTTCTCTCTCCTCTGTTTTGTCCTCCAAGTCTGTTGATATGGCAGTGATGTCCTATAATGCTGCGCTCTTCTCAGTTCTGAATGTCTTCGCTCCTCTCATCCCTCACCCTGTTAGGCGTTCCTTACCTCAGCCCTGGCTCTCTCCCACTATTCGCTATCTTCGCTCCTGTGCCTGCTCTGCTGAGCGTACTTGGCTCAAATCCTGCTCCCCTAAAGATTTCCTTCATTTCAAATTCATGCTCTGCTCTTTCAAATCTGCTTTAGCTCTTGCCAAACAAGATTACTTTGTTTGCCTGACTAATTCTCATGCCTCTGATCCTCGCCGTCTCTTCATTGCTCTCTCCTCAAAGTGCCTCCGCCTCTGATCCCTCCTTCCCTTTCTGTCCAGGCTCTGGCTGATTACTTCCATGATAAAATCCATAAGATCACTCTCCAGTTTCCCTCTAAATCCCCGATTTCCCTTACCTGCTTTCATTCTCTCCCCCCTTCTCATCCTACCCTCTCTTCCTTCCCCATGATTTATATTGATGAAACTGCTCTTCTTCTCTCCTTCTCCAAGCTCACCACTTGCTCCTCTGATCCTATCTCTTCCCATCTCCTCTCCTCTATTTCCTCTACAATTGTCCCCTCCATTTCTCATATTCTCAGCCCTTCGCTCTCCACTGCTACTATCCCGGCTGACTTTAAACATGCTGTGGTCATGCCTCTCCTTAAGAAACCCTCACTTGATCCCTCTTGTCCTTCTAATTATCGCCCCATCTCTGTCCTTCCTTTCATTTCTAAACTGCTCGAACGTGCGGTTTACCGCCGTTATCTTGACTTCCTCTCTTCCCATGCTCTTCTCGATCCCTTACAATCCGGTTTTCGCCCTTTGCACTCTACTGAAACTGCTCTTGTCAAAGTCTCCAGTGACTTGTTCCTGGCTAAATCTAAAGGCCTTTACTCTGTCCTTATCCTCCTTGACCTTTCTGCTGCCTTTTGACACTGTTGACCATGATCTTCTCCTTGACACTTTGTCCTCGCTTGGCTTTAGGGACTCTGTTCTCTCCTGGTTCTCCTCATATCTCTCCCATCGCTCCTTTAGTGTATGTTCTGGTGGCTCCTCCTCCTCTGTTACCCCGCTCTCGGTTGGTGTCCCCCAGGGTTCTGTCTTGGGTCTTCTTCTTTTTTCTCTCTATACCCAATCCCTTGGTGCACTTATTTCCTCTCATGGTTTTCAGTACCATCTCTATGTTGATGACTCCCAAATCTATCTCTCTACTCCTGATTTCTTCTTCTTTCCAGTCCTGGATCTCTTGCTGTCGTTCTGCCATTGCTGTCTGGATGTTCCATCGTCGACTGAAATTGAACATGGCCAAGACTGAACTTCTCATTTTTTCTCCTAAAATTTCCCTTTCTCCTTTTTCAGTCTCTGTTGATGGCTCTGTTCTCCAACCTGTTTCATCTGCTCACAATTTGGATGTTATTTTTGACTCTTCGCTCTCTTTCTCCTCTCATATCCAACTCATCGCTAAGACCTGTCACTTCTTTCTCTTCAACATTGGCAAAATCCGCCCCTTTCTCTCTGAGCTCACTACTAAAACCCTCATCCATTTCCTAATCACCTCCCGCCTTGATTATTGTAACCCACTTCTTGCTGGTCTCCCTCAGTCTCATCTCTTCCCTCTTCAGTCTATTCAGCACTCCGCTGCCCGTTTGATTTTCCGTCAGCCTCGTTTTACCCATATTACTCCTCTCCTCAGATCTCTTCACTGGCTCCCTATCTGTTTCCGTATTCACTTTACGCTTCTCCTTCTGACCTATAAGTGCATTCACTCTGTGGCTCCTCAGTACCTTTCTTCTCTCATTTCTCCCTATTTCCCCCACTCGTGTACTCCGTTCTTCTTCCCAGTTGCTTCTTGCTATGCCCTTCTCCTCTATTGCCAACTCCAGATTCTGCTCTTTTCACTTTGCTGCTCCTTATGCTTGGAATAAACTTCCTTTGTCTATACGTCAGGCATCTTCTTTGCCCCTCTTCAAACTCAAGTTAAAAGCTCATCTTTTCGCCTCTGCCTTTCGCTCTTGATTTTGCTGTTCTCCTTCCTTCCCCTCTTTTATTTCACCTTTCTTTCTTTCTCTTACACTTGTTCTTACCTCTTTCCTTTGTCCTGTCTCTCCTGCTCTTGTCTCTTTGCCCTTGTTCTTATCTTTTTTCTACTCCTTTTCTTGCTTTGTCTTTTTAGATTGTAAGCTCTTTTGAGCAGGGACTGTCTTTTTGTGTTTTCATTGTACAGCGCTGCGTGCGCCTGGTAACGCTTTATAAATGGAGGTGAGGAGTGATCTAGTGGTTAGGACAAGGTACTTCAGGCCGGAGGGCCGGGGGTTCAAGTCCCACCTGGGGACAGCAATCTCAGGCCGGAGGGACTGGGATTTCTAGTCCTATAGGCACTCCTTGTTTATGTTTATGTTTATTGTTTTTTGATAAAACCGCCTTTCTCCAATAATCAAAGCGGTGTACAATTAAAAGCAAGGTTAAAATAAGAAAGGCCGAGGCCATGGAAAAGGAAAAGAAAGTTACAATTCATTCTTAAAAGATAGTGTAGACAAGAGAAACAAGAAGGGATGGGGAAAGAAACAAGAGGGTAGGCAAGGGGCAGGGGAAATGGGAATTACACAAAAGGGGAGGGCACATTGAAAGCCAAGGAGAAAAGGTGGGTTTTCAGATTGTGTTTAAAGGTGGTATGGTGAGGTTCTAAACGAAGGGAAGAAGGGAGGGAATTCCAGAGGGCGGGACCAACAAAGAAGAAAGCAGAAGCATGGGTGGATTGAAGGTGAGCACGAGAAGGGGAAGGAAGAGTGAGGTGGTTGAGGTGGAAAGATCGAGGAGTATACCGGGGAGAGTGAAAGGAAAGGAGGTCGGAAAGATATTGCGGGGTGCCTGTGTGGAGAGCTTTGTGAACCAGAGTGAGTAGCTTAAATTGAGAGCGGTAGGGAAAGGGCAACCAGTGAAGGTGAAAGAGCGGAGGGGTAATGTGATCCCGAGGGGAAGCGTGACAGACAAGGCGAGCGGCAGTGTTCTGTATCCGTTGCATCCGAGACAACCGAGACTGAGGGAGTCCAATGAGGACAGAGTTGGCGAAATCCACACGGGACATAACCAGGGACAACAGCAGGGTAGAAAGGGCCGAAGGGGATAAAAAAGGACGCACCACACGGATTTGACGGAGGAAAAAGAAAGATGATTTAGTGATATGGGAGAGGTGGGCCTGAAAAGATAGATCGGAATCAAAGTGAACACCAAGATAACGAAAAGTGGAGACTAGGGGAACAGAGGAGCCAGAAAATGAGGGGGCCAGAAGGGGGGGGGGGGGAGAACAACCGGGAGAGAACCAAATAGCAACAGTTTTGGTGAGATTAAGGTGAAGACAATTAAGAGTCAGCCAATTAGCCACTTCAGTGAGACAGGAATTGAGCATGGAAAGGTCAGGACAAGAGGGGGCGGTATGATGAAGTAATACAATATCGTCGGCGTAAAGAAAAGCAGAAACTCCAGACTGTTGAATTAAAAGAGCAAGGGGAGCCAGAAAGAGGTTGAAAAGAAGAGGAGCTAAAACAGAACCCTGGGGAACCCCACAAGGGAGAGGAAAAGAGTCTGAGGAAGGGGAGGGGGAAAAAAACGCACAGGATCGGGAAGAGAGGAAAGAATGAAACCAGTGGTGAACAGTACTACAAAGGCCTGCCTCTCGCAAGCGGTGAAGGAGAAGGGAGTGGTCAACCAGATCAAAAGCCGCTGAGAGATCAAGAGCAACCGCCACCGAAATGTCACCACGGTCGTGAGCCACATGCAGTGCATTAGTAAAAGAAGAATAGTGTCGACACTGTGACCCTGACGAAACCCAGATTGGCGAGGATGAAGAAAGTTAATAGAATCCAAGTGATGTGAGAGTTGTGCAAAGACAAATTTCTCTAAAAGCTTAGAAAGGAAAGGAAGATTAGAGACAGGACGGTAGTGGGCAGGAACCAGGGGATCAAGTGAGGGATTTTTTAGGATAGGGCGAATTAAGGCATGCTTCCAAGAGGAGGGAAAAATCTCTGTGGATAGACTGGAGTTAAACATAGTAAGAATGTAGGGTAGAAGTGCCAAAGAATAATCTAGAAGCCAGGAAGAGGGAATAGGGTCAAGAGGACAAGATGTCTTCCTGGAAGAGGAAATAAGGTGGCTCCTTGTGGTCTTGGGCAAGCCACTTAACCCTCCATTGCCCATGTTCCCTGTAAGTATGAGCGTATGTGTCTCTCATCCCCTCGTGTTAAATGTATCCCCCAACTGACCGCCTTGACCCGGTGAAAAGCGGGATATAAATACAGCTAAATAAATAAATAAATGCTTAGTAGTAGTAGTAGTACTTGTACATAACCTCCCTGGCTATCCTCGGCGGCTTCTTATTCCAGATATATTGAAAGACCTTCCTTTGCACTTTCCTCAAAATTTCCTCCGGCACCCTCACCGGTAAGGCCTGAAATAAATACAACAACCTCGGTAAAACATTCATTTTGACTCCCGCTATCCTTCGTAATCACGACACCTCCTGCCGCATCCACCCATCCAAGTCCCGCTCAAGATCCCTCAGCACACTCGGGTAATTTGCTCTATATATAGCCACATACTTTGCCGGCAATTGCACCCCCAAGTAGCTCATCAAATGTTTAACTCACTGCAAAGGAAAGAGGCCCTTCAACTGCTCCTCCACTCTCAGAGGCACTCTCACCCGCAATACCTCTGTTTTTTCCAGATTCATTTTGAAACCCGACGCCACCCCATATCTCTCCACCTCCTTCAAAACTTCCAGAAGAGACCTCTGTGGCTGGCTAATATATAGCAGGATGTCGTCCGCATACAGGGAGATCTTATGGCTAACACCCTCCCTTTCCAGGCCCATAATCTTATTAGTCCGAATTTTCTGCGCTAACGGTTCCACTCCCATCGCAAATAAGAGTAATGGGCACCCCTGCCTCGTTCCCCTCCCAAGACTAAAGTCCTTCGAATAGCTCCCATTTACTTTTACCCTCGCCCTTGGCCCCGCATATAACCCCCCTTATCCATTTCCCTAAATTTGTCTCCATCCCCATTTTCCGCGTAACCTCCATCAAAAAGTTCCAATTTACCCTATTGAACGCCTTCTCGGCATCGATGGACATTAAGATAAATTCCTCTTTTCCCTACCTTGCCTCCCATGCCACCCCCACCGCCCTTTTAATATTATCCGAAGCCTGCCTCCCAGGGATAAACCCTGTCTGATCATCCTGTATCACCCCTGGCAACCATGGCGCCAATCTCTCCGCCAACACCTTTGCCAGAATCTTTACGTCCATATTGAGAAGGGAAATAGGCCTGTAGGAACCACATTCCTTTCGGTCTTTCCCACCCTTCGGCAGGACTGATATCCCCACCATTAACATTCCTGCTGTCAGTTTCCCCCCCTTCCTCCAACATCCCATTATATACCCGACCCATTATCTCTCCAAGCTCCTCAAGAAATACTTTATAAAAGGTGCTCGTCAACCCATCTAACCCCGGCGCTTTTCCCCCTGGCATCCCCTTAATAACCTTCTCCACTTCCTCTCCCGAGATTGGTGCTTCTAGCCTTTCCTGCGCCTCCTCCGGCAACACTTGCAGTTCTCTCTCTTCCAAGTACCGGCATAACTGCTCCTCCCCCATCCCCTCCTTTCTCCTGTACAGCTCTTTATAAAACTGTCGAAACCGCTCCCGAATCTCCTCCTCCCCATAATATAACTCACCCGCCCGCCCCTTTATCTGGTATATTCAGGAAGCCACAATCTTCCGCCGTAGCTGCTGCGCCAACATTCTCCCTGCTTTATCACCAAATTCATAATATCTCTGTTTAACCAGAGACAGTTCAAATGCCACATTATCCACCTGCAAACCCTGCAATTCCCCCCGTATCTTCTCCATAGCGTCTCTATCCCGTTTCCTCCCCGTCCTCCGATACACCACCTCCACCTCCTTCAAAGCCTTGCCTAGCTCCACCTCCCTGCCATATCGCTCCTTTTTCTTCCTTGCCCCCCACATGATAAACTTCCCCCTAATAACCGCCTTCAACCCCTCCCAAACCATAACATCTCTGACCTCCCCATTATCATTAAGCATCAGGTATCCCTTAATCTCCCTCCGAATATCTTGAATCACCTCTGTGCATTTCAACAGGCCATCATTGAGACACCAGAATTTCAACACCCCCCCGTCTCTGCCCTTTCAGCACAATCTCCACCACCCCATGATCCGACCAAGCAATCGGAATTATCCCCCCTTCCCGCACCCTTAACATCCACTCCTGATCCACCAATAGCATATCTATTCTACTCCAACTGTTATGGGGTACTGAATAATAAGTAAATACCCACTTCTGTGGGTCAACACTCTCCAGGAGTCCACCAAATTTAGTTGCCTCATCAGAAATTCCAACCCACCTCTATTTCGCTGCCCCCCCCCCCCCCGGCTCCTGATCCAACCCGGGCTGCAACACCACATTAAAATCTCCCCCCACCACCCACTTCCCCACACCCTGTCCCCCCAACAACTTCCTCATCCTCCTCCAAAAACTCACCTGTTTCCCGTTCGGCCCATACACCGACAGCAGAATGATAGCCTCCCCTCCCCACTTCCCCACTATCCCCACCATTCGCCCTTCCCCATCCTCAAAACTACACTCTACCTGAATCCCACTCCCCCCCTTTATTAACACCGCCACTCCACCCTTCCTCCCGGTTACAAGAATAATATTGTTCTGCATATCTTGCATTCCTCATCAGCCCCACATCCTTCCTGCGCAGATGCGTCTCCTCTACCAGTACCACATCCCACTCATTCTTCATTGCCTCCCGGTACAGCAACCGCCTCTTAGTGGGCGAATTCAAACCCTTCACATTAATAATTCCCACCCATATCATCATTTCTACTTATGTACTCCCCCCTCCCTCCCACTGTCCATGTCCACCCCCCTACCTCTTCCCCTCTTCCCCATCCCCCCATCCTATCCCCTCCTCCTCTCCCCCTCCCCCACCTCCCCCCTTATCCTCAACCCCCTCCTCTCTTCCTCCCCGCTCCCACCCTTCCATCCTCCCGTGTGTGTGTCTGTCGTGTCCCGCCTCCTTTCACCACCTCTCCCGCCTCCCCCAGTGCTGCGTTGCTTACCCTTAACCAACAAATATAACTTACGCTTAAACAAAACCATTCTTTCTCAACTCAACCCCTGCCCCGCAATAAACAATATACCATATACAATATACAATATACAATACACAATATACCATCGCCCCTCTCCCCCATGCCCTAAAAGTCCAGTGTCCATCTGGGTCTACGCCCTGGGCTCCCTGGTGTCTCACATACTCGCCATCAACCAGGTGCATCTTTCAGTCCTTTGCTGCCACGCTCTTCGCTGTCCCACACGCTCCTCTGATCTCCGCTGTAATCTTCGTCCTTTTGCTGCTGCCCGTTGCCAGCATGATCCCACTGGCCTCCATTCCACCTCTCCACCAGGAGGCAGTGCCGCACTCCTCTCCAGGCCTTTTGGCAGCTGTTCGCAACCCAGCTCACGCAACACTGCCCATGCCTCCTCGGCCACTTTCACTTTCTGGGACACCCCATTTACAGTCACTAGCAGACCAAAGGGAAACATCCACCGATATCTCATATTTTTCCCTCGGAGATATGCGGTGACCTCTCTCAGCCCCAGTCGTCTGTCCAGGGTCCCCTTGGAAAGATCATTGAAAACTTCCACCTCGCAGCCCTCCCAAGCAAACCGACCGTACTTTCGAGCTATCTGCAAAATTTTTTGTTTTACCGGGAAGCTACTCATATAGACTATGTCGTCTCTGGGCTGCTTTTCTCTCCGCGGTCCCAAGCTGCGATGTGCTTGTTCCACTCCAATCATTCTCCCTTCCTCCTCACCCCCTTCCAAATTCAGCATATGGATGCATAACATTTGGACCACCGACACCCAGTCATTATAAGCTTCTGTTTCTACAATCCCCCTGATTCGCAAGTTGTTGCGTCGCGCTCGATCATCGATCTCTTCCAGCTTCTCTGTGATCTCCTCCTATTGCCTTTGCAATTTGCACTGTTCCCCCCCCCATTTCCTGCAGCTCCCACGTACATTCCTCCACATGGTCCTCCAGCTCTGCCACGCGCTCCCCCAATCCGTTTAAATCTTGCTGTATGCTCGTCAACGGTTCCTTTATTTCTCTCCGCATCTCAGCCAGCTCAGCGTATAAGTCTTTTTTAAATACCTTCAACCAGGTATGCATCGGCCACTCCTCAGCATCTCACGGCTCTCGCTCCCCCTCCTCCTCTGAGCTCGCCATTGCTCCGGACTCCTCCATGCCACCCGATTCTTGCTCCTCCGTCGCCTCCCTCTGCACATACAAGGACCGGAATCCCACTAACCTCTTGCGCGCAGCCAGGGCCATCCCTACTCCACTCTCCTGTATCTCCACCGGCGCCGGGTTTAGCAACCTCTCTTTGTTTTAGCGGGACACAGACAGAGCCTGGCTACACTGCTGCCATTCGTTCCGTGATGTCACCGGAACTCTTTAAATTTTTTAAATAAGAAAGAAAGAAAGCAAGCACTGACGGAGGTCGGTACCAGCGTCGATGGGAAGGCAGACACGACCACAAAAAATATGAAGAGAAATTTCCTCATGAGGATAACCAGCCGCACCTGAAAGTGATTCTGTTCTTTTTACTCGGAGACTATTTATTTTACTTGTATGCTAAGCTATACTCTGATTTGATTTAAATGAAAAGCTCTGGTGGTACTAAGATCTGACTGACTAGTAAACATACTGAATTCTACACAGATGTATCTGCCATAATTCAAAGATTACCCTTTTTCCCCAAGATTTAGAATACATTCCATAAGATAAATACCTACAAGTGCAGATCTATTTTCAGTTGTAGCAGTCCCTCTGGGTAATCCCCATCCAGACAGTAATGAGCTGTGAATGTGTGGACTGAAGACCACGTAGCAGCCTTGCAGATCTCCTTCATGGAGACCAAGCACATGTTAGCAACAGACTGGGCCATGGCTTGGACACTGAGCCATGACATGACCATAAAAGCTCAGGCCTGCCTGGGAATATTCCAGAGAAATGCAGTCAGCTAGCCACAGGGGATAGCATGCATTTAGAAATGGCAGCACCCAGCTTACTAGGGTTAAAGGAGACAAAACAGCTGGGCAGACTGCTGGTGAGCCTTCGTATGCTTGAGGAATAAGGCTAAGGCATGCTTGCAGTCCAGCATGTGCAATGCCACCTCACTCCAGTTGGCAAGCGGCCTCGGGAAGAATGTTGGCATTACAATTGACTGATTGAGGTGGAACGCGGAGACCGCCTTCAGCAGAAAACAAGGGTGCATTCACAAGACCACACTATTTTGGTAGAATCTGGTATAAGGCAGGTGAACTACCAAGGCTTGAAGCTCACTGATGTGGCATGCCAACATGACTGCCACCATAAACAGGACCTTCAGAGGGCAAGAGTCAAGCGGCTCAAAAGGAGAACGCATGAGCTGAGCAGGGACCAAATTTAGATCCCAAGCCCCCGTAGGGGGCTTGAGAGAAGCAAGCCCTACATGAAGCAAGCCACCAGAAGCTGGGCTGAAATGGGCCTTCCCCTGAGCCGTGATGTTAAGCCCCAATTGCACTGAGGTCAACTCGGATGGAGTTTGATTTAAGGCCTAAGTCCAAAAACACATAAGCCCAGCGCGTCAAATGATGATTAAGGTCCAGGTTAGGGTGTTGGTAAGGTTGATGGATGATATTGCAAATGCAATGTGTGCCTTTGAGTCAGCCCTGACTCCTGGCGACCCAGAAGCTCCTGGGTTTTCTTGGCAGTGTCACCGGAAGTAGATTGCCAGGCCTTTCTTCCGAGGCAATGGAGGGTTAAGTAACTTGCCCAAGGCCACAAGGAGTACTAGTGGGAATCGAACGCTGGTTGCTTGGTTACCAAGCCAGTGCTCTAACCACTAGGCTGTTTTTTTTTTTTTTTCTGTTTTTAAACCCCCGTGTGCCGTCTATATGATAAATGAATGGTTTGAGGGCTCTAGGGATTTGTTGGCAGGCAGGTGGGGCAAGCGTCGGTTGACGTCGGTTGACGTGTTCGGATGGATGTTTAAAGGGGTTAGTCGGAGCCGGGCATTCCGCATGCACGGAGTCTGAAACAACTGACAAGATGTTGAGTTGAGTTTGGCGAAGCTAGTAGCCGAAACTTCTAAGATTAAAGACGTGGGCAGCATTGATAGTAAGAAAGGGATGCTTTTTAAAGTTTTAAAGGTTTTGGTGTGTTTGGGAAAGGGGTAGTAATATAATATAATGTGTTTATGTTTCACTTGTAGAACTTAACGGGTGAGATCTCCTGATGAAACTGTGGCCGTGAAACGCCTCAGTGGTGCCCAGGTAGAGCGTTGAGATCCTCACGGAGATGAGCTTCAATGGAAAACCAGTCCTCAATCACAAGAAAGCTAAGTTGCATACCATTCTAAATATGGACATGATATTGAGAAGCAAAGTTTCAGCAGCATAGTACGGCGAGAAGTGTTGAAGTTTTTAAAAAAAAAGTTACAACTCTACTATGAAAAGTGTGGAATTTCGTAGATGCACGGAGTAAATTGAGTACTTATTAGCTCTTGTGATGAGTGCGGTAGTTTAATTAAATAACACAACAAAAAACGGTGAAAAGTTTAAAAGAAAGGTCATTGATGTTCTAAGACACCATATCAGCAGACGGAAGTCTCTTGGTGGCTAAAGTTCTGAGACCTGTTTTTCGCTGGTTAATTGTTGGTTTTGAAGTGGAATTTTGAAACCCAAGTTTCCCGTAGTTTTGTTTATATTGAACGTATCCATTTTTATAGTGACAATACACGTTCAGAGACAGACCGCATTTAGTAGTGTTTACACAGCATGAAGAGACATGGCAGGGGGGTAATGTGCACCATAAAGGCCATGTGGCTGAGCACTTGCAGCCTCCCCTGGGCCATCGTGTGGCGCTGATGCCATATGTTGTTGACCACTTCCATTAGCCGTTGCATGTAGTCCATCGGCAAGAACGTCAGAGCTTGAGTGATACTGAAAAGTGCCCCAATGAACTCCAGCCACTGGGATTTGGGGTAGTTGATGATGAATCCCAGCCATTCGAGAACCTGTATAGAGAGATGGGTGGATTGTCGGACAGTGTCCAGAATAGGACCTTTGATGAGACAGTTGTCCAGATAAGGGAAGATGAAGACCTCCATGATTCGGAGGGAGGCGGCCACTACCACGAGACATCTGGTGAAGATCTGGGATGCTGAGGCCTTCCGGAAAGGGAGCACCCAGGAACTGATAATGCTGACTTCCCAGCACAAATCTGAGGTATTTTCTGTGACTTGGGTGGATTGGGATGTTTGCATATGCATCCTTTAAGAGGTAAGGGGACAGTGCCCCCAACGAGACCATCTTGAACTGCTCGCGCACCAAGAACTGGTTGAGGTTCCAGAGGCCCAGAATGGGTCGGAACCCTCTCATCCTTTTGGGAAACAGGAAGTACCTGGAGTAGAACCCCTTTGCAACCTCAGCCAGTGGAACCGGCTTGATGGCGAGGTCAGTCAGAAGAGTTGAGACCTCCTCCTGCAGCAAGTCCATATGGTACTCCCCCTGGTGAAAGGAGGCAGCAACTGAGCAAAGTGCAGCTGGTATCCATACTAGACAAGCTGCAGCATCCAGGTGTCCACTTTGATAAGGGGCCTCCAGTGGGTGAAATGGACGAGCTGCCCCCCTACCTGAGGGGGAACCCTGACGGACAACAGTCAGTTGGCTATGTTCCTGAGGAATCAGTCAAATGCCCGCCACCAGCTTGGGTTGTGGGGTTGGCTGGGCCTTCTAAGGCTTATCTCTCTGCTCCTGGTGGGGGGCCCACGCCTTTGGTTGGGTACTTTGGGGCCCGGATAGTACTGGCGCAGAAATACTGTAGGTAGAAAGCCTTCTTGTTCTAGTACTTCTTGCGCGAGGGGTCAGCGGTCTTCTTTCAGGAGCATACTCCTATACAGCTAGTAGGAAATGATCCTGGCCACCAGCAGGGAACCCTGGTAGTACCTCCTTCCAAAGGAGTCCAAGGTTTTAGTTTCCTTCCCTGGGGGCCCCAAGGAATGGGTCTTGGTGCTCTTCATTCACTTCAAGGCCAATTCCACCATGATAGAGTTGTGCGGCAACTGGGACTTCTTGAAACCCGGTGCCTTCTGGACCCGGTACATCAAGTCCAGCCACTAGCTGGAACTGTGAGAAGGTTCTCCCAGAGCCTCAGCAGTGATTTCTGCAAGACATGGTGCACCAGCACGGTCACCGCCTCATTGGGCGCAGAGGGTTACTGGAGGAGCTCGAGTTCCTCTGCTCTTGGTTCGTCCTCCGCCTCCAAGGAGAAGGATATGGCCTTGGCCATGTCCTGCATGAATTCCTGGAAGGTCATGCCTCCGGTAGCAATTTGCGCTGCTCATACGGAGGAGATGGGTCAGAGGTGAGGTCTGGGGGGATCTCTTGTCTGAGATAACAGTCTTCCACATTTTCCCAGCACTCGGATTTGGACACAGAGAGGAAATCAAAATAGTGTCAGGTCCCCTCCCACCACCTGCTCCAGTCATGCGAAGAGGGCAAGCATTGGTGGGACTCATGGCACCCTGAGTGGAAGGGTGGGTGTCCCATGATATTGGACTCTGAAATGCTAGACAGGGAGAATGCTGTGGGAACCGGTGTCAATTCTGACCTCCTGCTCAATATGCCTACCTCGACCAGTCTCCAGGATGGGAGTGCGATAAAACCACCGAAGGCATCGAAGAGCTTGCGTGCCACAGGGCCAGGACCACCATTCTGTGAACCTCAAAGGCCCTAAGGTATTCCTCTAGTAACACTACCTTGGAGGGGTCTGGGGCTGGAATTGTGACATCGGCCACCGGTGCCGATACCTCCGGCAGGGACTCCACAAGGACGGGCTTATCAGGAGACATCCGACTGCCCTCCCGGGCTACGGGGGTCAATTCCTCTCATCTGGGAGTCTATTCCTCCTGCTAGGGAAGCTTAGCGGTCCACACCTGGGCCTCGCTCTTAGAGTCGCATTGGGAAGGGCTTCGGTGCCGATGCACACTGGGCTCGTCCTTGTGCCCCCCTTGTGCTCAGGGTCAGGTCCTTCCTTGATTCCAGTCATATATCGATGGAGAGTCTCCGCTCGATGCCACAGCCCCTTATTTCTGAATGTGCCCGGGCGTCTCTCATGGTTGGTTCCTTGAGAGAACCTTGTGACGGTGTCGCCGATGCTGGAGCTGAGGATGCTGAATCCAACATTTCGAAGAGGGGCTCATTCTGCTTTTCCCAGGCCTTCAGGCCCCTCCTCTTCATCTGCAGGCAAAGGTTGCAGGAAGAGGGCTGGTGATCGGGCCCCAAGGCACTGTAGGCACCAGCGACCAAAATGGTGCGGCCACATTTTGTGCACTTCTTAAAGCTACTCGCTGGCTTGCACATGTTCAGGAAGACCGCAATGGCAACATCAAAGGCCTTGATTGTACTGACAGGGGGATAAAGACCCGGAAAGGGAAAAGCACAAAAAAAGACATAAAACAAAAAAGAAAACCCGAAACGCGGCTGGAAGCCAACCGACAGGCAGTAAAATGAGAGAAAAGAATCCACAAGAAGGTAAAATGAGAGAACATTTTTTCCCAATGGTGCAGTACACCTCCTAGGGGCTCCACGGAAAAAAGAAGACTGGAGATGATGGTGCCATGGCAGGCACACATGCACGGTGAAGCCTTCCTGAAGCTTCCAATGGAAGCTGGGGAGCATCCCCGCACGGGGCTCAGTCAGTGACATCGCCCATACATGAGGGCTTACTTGCTGCTTATCCATGGGAAATAGCATAAGACTAGCAAGTTAAATGCAAAGCAGGCAAAGAGAGGGCAAAAACTCATAAAAAAAAAAAAACTTACTGCACCAGAGGAAAAACCTGTGAGAAGCAGTTGGACCATTAGATGATAGAACGGTAAAGGGGGCACTAAGGAAGGACAAGACCATAGTGGAGAGACTGAATGAATTCTTTGCTTCATTCTTTACTAAAAAGAAATAGGGAAGTTATCCATTCCAGAAAAGTTAATGTATCGGAAGAGTTGAAATAAATCTGGAAAATGTAACACAGCTATTTGATAAAGAGTAGCAAATAACTTGGATAGGATGATATACATTCCAGGGTGCTGAAAACTGTGATGGCCAAAATGTTCCCGAGCCCTTAGAAGTGGGAAAAGAGCACACTTTTACCTTAAGGGAGAGAAGCAGGAGGCGGGGATGTGAAACACAAAATGTTTTTGAACAGAAAAAAACTCATCTAGTGCCTAGCTGCAAGCCACGCCCAAGCTCAGGAACAAGCTGTAGGGTTAATGAAGGCCAGCTGGGGAAGCAGCACGTGGTTACTGCTCAGACACCACGTGCAGGGAGAGTCCCTAGGGCAGTGATGGCTAACCTTTTTGAGCCCGAGTGCCCAAACTGCCGCACAAAACCAAAGAATTTCCTCAAAGTGCCAGCACGTCATTTGCATAAGTGGTCTTATTTGCATAAATATTTGCATAATGTTACCATACACTAACTTTTAGTAAACATGTCTCTTAATGAGTGTATGGATAAAGAAAGACTAAAAGATTTCTACATTACTATAATCCAGTGCCAACCGCCAGGCACATTAGGAACTACTACAAACGCTGCCCATTTAGAACCCATAGCAAACCCGCCGTATCCTGACAGCATTACCAGGACTCACAAAGCACCATACCCTACCTATCAAAAGGCAACACTGCAAATATTAAACCAATACATTTCAGTGAATACTGGGAAAGAGAACAAGTGGCAACGTCAAATAGGAATTTCCTCTTGTACCAAACAAAGCGCAGATGTTAATGATGCACATTTCCCAGAGCTGACATATTCCAGTTAATAAATTCAAAATAAAGAGATATCGTTCTACCTTTTGTGCATTTTTTTTCAGTTGCAATTGGTCCAGCCATTTTCTTCTGGTTTCTTCATGTTTTCTGCTAACTCTCCATCGTCTGCTGTCCATTTGTCCTTTCTTCTCTCTTCTAGTTTTTTTCCATTCTCTCTCTCTCTACATCTGCTTTAACATACTAATCTTTCTCCTTTTGCTCTTTCCTCATTCCTATTTCATCCACACAAATTTTACCCCTCCATCCTCAATCCCCAATTACTCTCCCAATACCTGGCCAATTGTAGATTTTTCATCCCTCCTACACAAAATATTTTTCCCCTCTCCATTTTACTCTCCCAGCCCCATCCCATTCTAATCCTCCCCCAACATCAGCTCCCTTCTAGTTCCAGTCTCACCCAGCATCCATTCCCTTCTTCAAGCCCCCCACTTCCCCTCAGCCCATTTCCATTCCAAGCCCCGTCCCCATCAGCTATTTGCAGTTCAAGCCCCCACTTCCCCTCAGCCCATTTCCATTCCAAGCCCCATCCCCAACAGCTATTTGCAGTTCAAGCCCCCTTCCACTCAGCCCATTTCCAGTCCTAGCAACCCCCCCAACCCATTACCAGTCCTAGCCCCCCATAGCGCACTCCTAGTCATAATACCACCAGCCCATTTCCAGTCCGAACCTCCCCATCAGCCCCCTCCCATTCCTCATCCCCCATCACTCAATTTGGTGTTTAAGCCCCCCCAGCGCCTATCACCACTCCTAACCCCCCCCCAGCGCCCATCACCACTCCTACCCCCCCAGCCCAGCGCCCATCACCACTCCTACCCCCCCCAGCCAGCCCAGTGCCCATCACCACTCCTAACCCCCCCAGCCAGCCCAGTGTCCATCACCACTCCTAACCCCCCAGCCCAGTGCCCATCACCACTCCTAACCCCCCCACCCCAGCCCATCACTACTCCTAACACCCCCCAGCCCAGCCCAGCCCATCACGACTCCTGACCCCCCCCAGCCCAGCCCAGCCAATCACCACTCCTAACCCCCCCAGCCCAGCCCAGCCCAGCCCATCACCACTCCTAAGCCCCCAGCCCAGCCCAGCCCAGCCCATCACCACTCCTAACCCCCACCCCCCACCCCCAGCCCAGCCCAGCCCAGCCCAGGGAAAATTAAAAAAAAAAAGAAAACCTGTCTGCTGCCGCTGTCGGGGCCGCCGCGGCAGAATCGAGCGTGCCGCGGGGCCCCCCTGTACCCGGCACAGCCTCTCCTCCCTGTAGCAGCTCTCTCGTTGGAGCTGCAGTCAGACTCGCCGGCTTGCAGAGCGCGAGGGAAGAGTTTTTCCCTCGCTGCTCTGTTAAGCCCGCGGGGGCTGATGGGAAGTTCCCATCAGCCCCCGCGGGCTTAACAGAGTCGCGAAAGGGAAACTCTTCCCTTCGCGCTCTGCAAGCCGGCGAGTCTGACTGCAGCTCCAACGAGAGAGCTGCTACAGGGAGGAGAGGCTGTGCCGGGTACAGGGGGGCCCCGCGGCACGCTCGATTCTGCTGCGGCGGCCCCGACAACGGCAGCAGACAGGGTTGTTGTTTTTTTTTCGATGGCGGACCTTCCCGCGTGCCAGCTGCAAGGCCTTCGCGTGCCACAGCTGGCACGCGTGCCATAGGTTCGCCATCGCTGCCCTAGGGGATTACAAAAGGAAGGGGGCAGTAACAGGAAGGAGAGTCTTCTTCCTGAGGCAGATCCTGATGCATATGCTAATGCTGAGGTGAATGCTAACCCTAACACTCACACTGATCAGGTTCCGGACGCTGATGCAGGGGCTCAGGTTGAGAGGCAGCATCACAGGAGGAGGGGAGTTCCCAGGGGAGGAGCTACCGGAGACTCAGAACACAGCAGAAGTCCTAACGTGCTGGATGGAGGAAGAAGCTCCCGGGCAGCTAGAGTGAAAGGTATTTCCCAGGACAGCCCAGGGGAGGAGAAGGAACTGCTGAGACAGACTTCTAAGAGAAGCCCAGCCTTAGGGGACACTGTAGAAACTGCTGGAACACTCAAGGGAAAAAGCCATAAGCCAGGGAGGAATCCAGAATGCAGGAGAGTTGCTTTGGAGCCTGGAGGCAGGAGATTTCCTTCTGAGGGAGCCTTAAATGAGGACATTTTTACTGCAAGCCAAAGGCTTGGTGAAAGCTTATCTGGTACAAGGAGAACCGTTAGTAACCCTGTGTCCAACAGCAAGTTAAGCAAGTTGCAGACAATAAGCCAGTTAATGAGAGAGAGAGAATTGCCAGTATATGCTAGGAATTCTAGAGGCAAAGGAATCTCTGGCTGGAAGGAAATTCTTAAGCTGTTGGAAAGGGCAGAGCCTGGGTTTACCCGGAGAAGTTTAAGCCACAATACACCAGAGTCAGATATTGAGGAAATGGAGACAGAAAGTTATCCTTCTGATATTGATTCTGAATGTGCAATGGAATGTGCTCTGTGTCACAAGACAAGTGTTTGAGCTCTATAGAGGGTGAAGCTCAAACAGCTGCATTTGCCAGTAAAGGAAAAGAAACAGGCTGGACAGTGTTTTAAAAGCCCTGTTTACTTTTAGAAATGTCTCCTTGAATGAAGCCAGAAAGTGTTTGAATGTTGGGAAGTTTCAAGAAGGCAAACTAGCATTTATGTTTTAAAGGCTAGAGGAAATAATGAAGCCTGAGTTGTGAATTCTGGAAGTGACAGAAGCTAATTGTGTTAGGAGAAGAAATCCTACCTTTTTTTCCTTTTCTTGCCTTTGCGTTGAGCTTTATAAAAGCTCTGTATGGAGAAGTAGTAAAAATCAATAAATTTCCTGTGCTAGCCTTAAAGCCTCTCGGACTTCAATTTATTTGAAACCCACAACTACAGAAAGAGTGCTCGCCCTACCTTAGGCAACCGCCTAGATGGCAACAGGTGGCGACAAAACTCAAAAATGAAACCGCAGACCTACTATTAATAATTTGTAAATGATCATTAAAATTGACTATAGTACCTGAAGTGGCCGATTTAATGCCAATTTTTAAAAAGTGGTAGTTATTGGACTAACTTAACATATTTGTAGACTAGTTTTCAAAGCTAAAACCTTCTTCAGATCAGGACAGCATGGGATCCAGGGGTGATCTGGGACACCATTTTGCCTGGCACGGACATCAGGCTCACTGGTCTATAATTTCCCAGATCACCCATAGAACCCTTTTTAAAAATTGGAATTACGTTTTTATTATTATTTACATTCTCTTATATACCGCGCTATTCAGCATCAGTGCGGTTTACATTGAACAAACTGAAATTACATTGAACAGGGCATTATATCTTGGAGATAACTATTTTACAGGGAACATGAGCTATGGAGGGTTAAGTGGCTTGTCCAAGACCACAAGGAGCACCTGTGGGACTAGAAACCCCAGTCCTTCCGGCCCAAGGTTGCTGTCCTCTAGTGGGATTTGAACCCCCGACCTTCCAGCCCGAAGTACCTTGCCCCAACCACTAGGCCACTCCTCCACTCCTTCTTTCAACACCCTTGGATGTATACCATCCGTCCCAGGTGATTTGCTACTCTTCAGTTTATCTAATAGTTGTAATACATCTTCTCGATGTATCGATATCTCCTTCAATTCTTCCGCACCTTTAAATACCAGTTCAGTCATGGGAAACATCCCTACCTCTTCCTCAGTAAAGACCGAAGCAAAGAATTCATTCAGTCTCTCCGCTATCGCCTTGTCGCCTCTTAGTGCCCCTTTAACTCCTCTATCATCTAATGGACCAACTGACACTCTCACAAGTTTTTTGCTATGAATGTACTTGAAAAAAATCTTTATTTCGCGTTTTTGCTTCCACAGCAAGCTTCTTCTCAAATTCTCCCTTTGCCTGCTTTATCAATGTCTTGCATTTGACTTGCCAGTGCTTGTGCTGTTTCCAGGTTTCGTCGTTTGGCTCTTTTTTCTATTTCCTGAAAGATGCTTTTTTGGCAACAGCCTCTCTGACCTCACCTTTAAACCATGCTGGCAGTTTTTGGACTTCCTTACACTTTTCTTAAAGCGTGGAATACAGCTGGTCTGGGCTGCCAAGATAGTATTTTTCAACAACACCCAAGCTTGATGTAAGTCTTTAACCTTTGCAACTGCTCCTTTTAGTTTTGTCTTAACTATTTTCCTCATATTATCATAGTCTCCCTTTTGAAAGTTAAAAGGTAGTACTGTGGATTTCCGTACTATCCCTCCTGCACTAATTAAATCAAAAGCGATCATGCTATGATCACTATTGCCAAGTGGCCCCAACACCCTTATCTCTTGCACTAGATCTGGTGTTCCACTAAGGACTAGGTCTAATATGGCATCCCCTCTGGTCAGTTCATGAACCAGCTGCTCCAAGAAGCAGTCATTTATGTCATCTAGGAACTTTATCTCCCTAGCATGTCCTGCCGTGACACTGACCCAGTCGATACTGGGGTAATTGAAATCACCCATTATTATTACTGCACTGTAACCTTTGTTAGCTTCCTTGATTTCTTTGAGCATTTCATCATCCATTTGTTCATTCTGGCCCGGTGGTCGATAGTACACCCCCACTGCCATCGCCTTCCCCTTTTTACATGGAATTTCAATCCATAGAGATTCTACTGCAAATTTTGTTTCCTGCAAAACTTTAATCCTTTCTGACTCAATGCCCTCTCTAACATAGAGCGCAACCCCTCCACCAATTTGATCAGCTCTATCATTACGATATAGTTTGTACCCAGGTATCCTCTGTATAAGTCTTTGGTGCAACCTCATTTGGAGAATAGTGTGCAATTCTGGAGACTGCACCTTCAAAAGGATGTGAACAGGATGGAGTCGGTGCAGAGGGTGGCTACTAAAATGATTAGTGGGCTTCATTATAAAGCATATGAGGACAGACTTAAGGATCTTAATATGTACACCTTAGAGGAAAGGCGGGATAGAGGTGATATGATTGAGATGTTTAAATACCTCCGTGGCATAAATGTTCAGGGAGAGAGCCTCTTTCAATTGAAAGCAAGTTCTGCTACGAGGGGACATGGGATGAGGGTGAAGGGAGATAGATTCAGGAGTGATATGCGTAAATATTTCTTTATGGAAAGAGTAGTGGATCCATGGAATAGTCTCCCAGTGGAGGTGGTAGAGATGAGGACAGTAACTGAATTCAAAAAAGCATGGGACCAACACAGAGGATGTCTAAAGGTAAAAAGTGGACTGTTGTAGTTGTTGATATGGAAGGACAGACTAGATAGGCCATGTGGTCTTTTTCTGTCATCATGTTTCTATGTTTCTATCACAGTGTCCCACTGGTTGTCCTCCTTCCACCATGTCTCTGATATTCCAATCATATCTAACCTCTCATTTAGTGCTATATATTCTAACTCTCCCATCTTATTTTTTAGACTTCTAGCATTTACATACAAGTATTTTAGAGACTGTATTTTATTCATATTAATTTGGCTATTGGTAGACATGGGTAATTTGGGATCTTTAAGATCTGTCTGCTCCATACTCGAGGGCATTTGGGCTACTTTACTCTTTTTTGGAACCTCTCTGCTTTTGGTAGTATCCTTCAAGGATACATTCTTCCAAACCATCCGCTCTTGGGCGACTGTCAGCTTTCCCCTATTATCTAGTTTAAAAGCTGCTCTATCTCCTTTTTAAAGATTAATGCCAGTAGCCTGGTTCCATCCCGGTTTAGGTGAAGCCCATCCCTTCGGAAGAGCCCCTCCTTTCCCCAGAATGTTCCCCAGTTCCTAACAAATCCAAAACCCTCATCTCTGTACCACTGTCTCATCCATGCATTGAGACTCCGGAGCTCTGCCTGCCTTTTGGGTCCTGCACGTGGAACGGGAAGCATTTCGGAGAACGCTACCCTGGAAGTTATGGATTTCAACTTCCTACCTAAAAGCCTAAATTTAGCCTCCAGAACCTCCCTACCACATTTTCCTATGTCATTGGTACCGACATGTACCAAGACAGCAGACTCCTCCCCAGCACTATCTAAGACCTTATCTAGGTGGCGCGTGAGGTCCGCTACCTTTGCACCAGGCAGGCATGTTACCAGGTGATCCTCACGTCCACCAGCCACCCAGCTATCTACATGCCTAATGATCGAATCACCAACTATAACGGCTGTCCTAACCCTTCCCTCATGGGCACATAGCCCTGGAGAAACTTCCTCGGTGCGAGAGGGTTTTACATCACCTGGAGGACAGGTCCTAGTTACAGAATCACTTCCTGCCACACCAGGATGACGCTCTCCTGTCACGTGACCTCTCTCCTCCATGGCAACAGGGATGCTGCCAGACTGGAGGTGGGACTTCAGGACTATATCCCTGTAGGTCTCGTCTGTGTACCTCTCTGTCTGTCTTATGTTTTCCAAATCTGCTACTCTAGCCTCTAGAGAATGGACTCGTTCCCTGAGAGCAAAGAGCTCCTTGCACCTAGTGCACACGTAAGACCTCTCACCAACTGGGAGAAAATCATACATGTGACACTCAATGCAAAAGACTGGAAAGCCCCCATCTCGCTGCTGGACTGCTGTCTGCATCTTAGTTTTAAGTTTTTGTTTAGATCTTTAAGTTCTTTACTTACTAAGGGTTGCCAATAAAACTGTACCTAATACGTTTAATATACCTTGTTCACCTGAAGCTTAATTAATCTCAGATCCTTAGTGTATGACTGATTTGGGTAACGAGCTTCACCTGAGAGTACCTCCTGTCTTTTAAAATGTGTAAGTACCTATAAAGCTATGATTATCCCGGGGGGGGGGGGGGAGGGAGGGAAATAACACTTATTTTTTTATTTATTTAATGATTTTTCTATACCGCACTATTTATCATCAGCGCGGTTTACAAACAACAAAATTTGAACAATGTAGAACAGCCTAACATTGAACTTACAATGAACAGGGAAATTAACATGGTGAACAGGTAAACTATATACACTATATACAAAATAGTAAGGGGGATTAAAAGAGGGCTGCTACACAGTACCTTGTCCTGTGTTGCTGAGGTAGCTATATTCTTATTTGATTTAAATTATAGCTCTTTACTGCTGCTAGGCTCTAACTTATTATGAAATTTAAACTACAAGCTCTTTGCTGGGTTCTAAATTTAACCAGAAAGCTCTCTTCTGTGTTTTAAATTTAAACTAAAAGTACTTTGCTGATGCTAGGCCCTGAGTGACTATTAAATTTAAACTACAAGCTCTCTGCTGGGTTCTAAATTTAACCAGAAAGCTCTTTTCTGTGTTCTAAATTTAAACTAAAAGTACTTTGCTGATGCTAGGCCCTGAATGAATATTAAATTTAAACTACAAGCTCTCTGTTGGGTATGAAATTTAACCAGAAAGCTCTCTTCTGTGTTTTAAATGTAAACTTAAACTGCTGCTACTAGGCCCTGACTGATTTAACAAAAAATAGTGGGTTCACAGATTAATTAGCTTTAATAAAAAGAATTCCTTTCAGAAAATTCCCAGACGTATATACTCACAATTGCAGATCTCTCTCCAGAAGTAACAGTCCCCTTTTCTAGTCTTTCAAGAAAGAGGCAATCAGAGCAGACCTCAAGGCATGATATTACGGATCTTAACTTCCTGCTGGCGGACAAAATTTTGGTGGGGCCAGGACCTGTGCAGCCCACCCTATTCAGACGCCTATGAATTGAATCATCAACTGTAATGGCCATCCTAACCCTTCCCTCATTGGTACATTGTTTATTGTTTATAATCACTTGATATACCGCCTCCCATTACATCGAGGCGGTTTACAATAAAACTATAAAATACATAAAATGGTTAAAAAAGAAAAGGAAAATAACAATGAAGGCATGTATATTAGTATGGGATACCATACACTATTAGAATAATTAAAACTGAGAAAGAGTTAATTCTGTTCAGAACCTTGCTTAGAAATAAAACCTCATATATTAGCTTACTAGGTGAAGGTTTACAGAAATAAAGAAAGGGCACGTTGTACCCCAGCCTCTCTGTCTCAGGGATACCAGATAGCAGTCTCAGGGTTATTAGCTAAAATACTTTCAGGGTTAGTAATTAGTAATTAGTAGATATCGAGAAGCGCTCAAGGTTAGAAGATATCAAGTTATCAGCAGTAAACAATTATGTCAATTAGGTCATTCTATATCCTGGAATCCTGTATGTCTCCTCATAATGACCATGTAACAGTAAACAATTATGTCTTGGACTTCATTTATGGCTCCACATTGACCCACACCGAATAAGTTGACCTACAATATGATAAACATACATGACGTATAATGATAAAGTGAAATTATGCTGTATCATCTAAAAAAGTCTTATAAATAAAGTGAACCATGGCTAGTACGTTAGAGTAGACAGGGAGAACGTGCTTCTCTCAGTCTGCTGTCCGCAAAGCTTTGGTGTATTTTTCTATAGAACTGTGTGTATTTATTGAGTATTTGATAACCTTCCCATTGTCTGTGAATGTAGTTCTTTGTAGCTTCAAGAGCCCAGTGAGGTTACTGGTGAGGGGAGAGTCAAGTAAGCTCTTCAAACAATACTTTAAAAAATACTCTTTTCTTAAAAAGGATAGGAGAAAAAGAAAGCCAGGATAGAGAAGATAGATTGCAAATAGGAGCAAATCATAGGGGAAGTAGAAAACACTGGGGGAGATTAAAAGCAGTAGAGAAAAAATGTGTTTTAAGACGGGAGCGGAAAGTAGGCATGGACTGTTCTAAACGGAGGTCAGTGGGGAGGGAGTTCCAAAGAGCCGGACCAATGTAAAAAAAGGCTGATTGCCGGGTCGAGTGAAGGTGAGCTTGAGAGGGAGAGGGGAGGTGCAAGCGATTAATATGAACTGAACGGAGACTGCGGGTGGGAGTGTGAAAGGTTAATGTCCCTAGAGGCACATCTTCATTTCGAGAGTATATCATATCAGCTGGAGGACAGGTCCTAGCTACAGGATCACTTCCTGCCACACCCAGGTAATGCTCTCCTTTCAAGTGACCTCTCTCCTCTATGGCAACAGAGAAGCTGACGGACTGGAGATAGGAATTCTCCACTATGTTCCTGAAAGTTTCTTATGTATACCTTTGTCTGCCTCAGCTCCTCTGCTACTCTAGCCTCTACAGATTGGACTCCTTCCCTGAGAGCAAGAAGTTCTTTACACTTAGTGCACACATAAGACTCTCACCAACTGGAAGGTTATACATGTGACATTTGGAGCAAAAGACTGGATAATCCCCATCTCGCTGCTAGACAGCTGTCTGCACCTTAATTGTAATGATTTGTTTAGCTATTTAGTGTAGTTACTCACCTGTAACAGGTGTTCTCCGGGGACAGCAGGAATCAGTCCTTGCATATAGGTGACGTCGGCGCCGATGGAGCCCGCGCAGAGCAAATCTCCAGCTTTCAAAGAAAGCCTTTGGGATTGCTACCAGGCATGCATGGTCCCCTTCCCGCCCAAGGGTGCCATCTTGCTCAGTCAAATGACATAGCTAAAAAGATGGCAAAACAAATGAAGATGATATGACTGCAACTCCAAGGGGAGGAGGGAGGATTGTGAGGGCTGATTCCTGCTGTCCCCGGAGAACACCCGTTACAGGTGAGTAACTATGCTTTCTCCGGAAACAAGCAGGAAGTCAGTCCTCACATATGGGACTCCCCAGCTACATGCTACCATGAACCCATAGCAAAAAAAGGCTCCCTCGTGGAGAGCAGCAATGAAATCCGTATAACGGACCAAACAGGACCTCTGTGTCCGAAGGAACTAGCAACTCCAGTAGCCTGAACACAGAAGGGTCGGAGGGTAGGAGTTGCCTAGACCCCGAAAATGTTAATGAGCACGGCCTGGCAGAAGGCACTGTCCGGGACTCTCTATCCATGCAGTAATGAGATGCGAAGGTATGGACTGAAGACCAGGTGGCAGTCCAGCAGATGTCTGCCAGCAGGACCGAACGCAGGTTGGCTACTGAGATCACCATAGCCCTGACCCGGAGCACCGTGACCTGGCCTTTCTACAGAAGCCTTGCCTCCTCATAAGCCCGAGCAATACAGTCCGCCACACGTGTATAGCGTACGCTTGAACACAGCCTCCCCCAGCTTACTGGGGTCGTAGAACACGAAAAGCTGAAAGACTTTACAGTGGCCCTGAGTGCGTTGGATATAGAAGGACAAGGCCCTCTTAAAGTCCAAGGTATGGAGGACCGTCTCTTCCCGACTGGCGTGCGGTCTGGGAAAGAAGGTAGGGAAGACTACCTCCTGATTGAGGTGGAAAGAGGACATCACCTTCGGAAGCAATTTGGGATGTGTGCGAAGCACCACCCTATTCTTGTAAAACCTGGTGTAAGGTGCCTCAGCCACAAGAGCCTGGAGCTCGCTTACCCTACAGGCAGAATTGAGTGCGACCAGAAAAACCACCTTCCAGGAGAGACAGCGAAGGTGGCACGTAGCCAGAGGCTCAAATGGTGGTAGGTGAGCTGCCCCAACAGCACATTGAGATCCCATTCGGACGCTGGGGGGCGAACCGGGGGCTTAGACAGGAGTAGGCCCCTTAGGAAGTGGGATAAGAGTGGCTTCCCGTCCACCTGATGGTGGATTGCCGCCAGGGCATTGAGGTCTACTCTCACAGAGTTAGACTTGAGCCCTGCATGAGAGAGGGGGAGCATGTATTGCAACACTGTGACCACCGGGCAAGAGAAGAGGTCGGCCACCCGATCAGCGCACCAAAGTGCGAATCTACGCCAATTAAAAGTATAGGCCCGTCTGTGGACACCTTGTGTGAGGCTAGCAGAACATCCTCCACCTCTTTAGGAAGGTGGAGCAAAGCTAAAGTCACCCTCTCAGCAGCCACGCCATCAGCGAGAGAGAGCCAAGGTTGGGATGTAGGAGAGAGCACCCCTCCTGAGAAAGGAGCAGGGGGTGGACCCCAGAAGTATGGGGTCCTCCAACGCTAGCTGCAGAAGCAGTGGAAACCACGGTTGTCTGGGTCACCTTGGAGCTACCAAGATGACCGAGGCCCTGTCATGGAGAATCTCGAACAGAGTCCTGGCGATCAGTGGCGTCGCAGGGAAAGCGTAAAGAAGCCCCTCTGACCATGAGACCAGGAAGGCATCGGCAGCCACCCTGGCGGGGTGAGACACCCTGGAGCAGAAGCGGGGTAACTGGTGATTGTCAGGGCTTGCAAACAAGTCCATCACCAGTTCCCCCCAGGTCTGGAAAAACCTGCTACTCGTGCAGCTGAAGAATCCTGCTGAGTCTGTCGGCCAGCAAGTTGTCTTGGCCCAGCAGGTATATTGCTCTCAGGTGGATGGCCTGTTGGACTGCATAAGAGCACAGATCCATGGCTTCCTGGCAGAGGGCACGAGACCACATACCCCCCTGCTTGTTCACATAGAACATGGCCACCTGGTTGTCCATCTGAACTAGGACTGACTGGTGGCCTAGGTAATGATGAAAGGCCCTCAGTATGAGATGAATGGCCCGCAGCTCCAGGAGGTTGATCTGCTGAGCGCTCTCATCCGGGGACCAAGTGCCCTGGGTGTGGTAGCCCTCGCAATGGTCTCCCCAGCCCAGCAGGAAGGCATCTGTGGTGAGGACCCGCGAGTGGTTGGGGGCCTGGAAAGGCATCCCCGCCTCCAAATTTTGGGGCGACAGCCACCAGATCAGGGACTTCACCAGCTGTTGGGTCACTTGGACTCTGTCCTGGAGGTGTCCCGTGGCCTGGAACCAATACTCCCTGAGGCACCACTGTGCTGTTCGCATGTGGAGGCGGGCATCTGGAGTGACATGAACCGTGGAGGCCATGTGCCTGAGAAGGCGCAGCAGATGCCTGGCTGGCACCGAGGGACGGTGCTGTATATCCCTGGCTAGTGCCATGAGCCTGGCTGCCCTGTCTGCGGGCAGGAAGGCCTTTGACCGAATGGTGTCGATTCTTGCCGCAATGAACTTGGCTTAGTTTATAATGATACCCAAGTGTTGCAGGACCTGGTGGTGCATGTCGTGACCTGTTGCACCTCAGGGCTGTAGTGCTCTTGATGAGCTAGTCATCGAGATAGGGGAAAGCAAATATCTCCTGGAGCCTGAGAAAGGCGGAGACCACTGCCAGACACTTTGTGAATACCTTGGGGGTCGAGGCTACGCTGAAGGGAAGCACACTATATTGGAAATGATTGCCTCCCACCACAAAGCGTAGGTGTTGCCTGTGGTTTGGGTGGATGAGGATGTGAGTATAGGCATCCTTTAGGTCTAAGGAGCATAGTCAGCCTCCCTGGCGGAAGTAAGGCAGCAATGTCCCAAGGGAGAGAACCTCCTCAGGTAAAAGGGCTTTTTACCCGAGCCCTTCCTTTGGGGAGGGGTAGTTGTCTTCTTGGAAAGCCTAGTCCTCGTCATGAACTTGGTCTCCAGCTCTGCAGCCTTGTCGGTCATGGGTTTGACCACTCCGAGTTCCGAAAGAAGTTAAAAACTCATCTCTTCCTCAAACATTTTTCCCTACCACCTTAGTACTTCGCCCTCTGCCTCCACCTCCTCACCCCTGCCCTCTCAAATTCTATTCATGCAACTGTGTGGTATTCCTGTATGTACCTATGTAAATAGTTGATCATTGTAAATAGTTTCATATTTTTCACCTACGTATCCTTGTTACTTTGTTCCATTGTAAACAGCTGAAACATACAGCCATGAAAAGTGCTATGTAAACCGTCTTGATTTGCAGAAAGACGGTATGTAAAAATTGTTAAATAAATAAATGGGTTTGCTGAAGAAGTTTTCCCCTTGACACTGGACATCAACCAATTTGTCCTGTACCCACAGCTCGAGGTTGGACTACTGGAGCCAAGGTTTGTGACGTGCACCAATGCCCGCTGTAGCTACCCGGGCCGCCGACTCAAAACCGTCAAAGGCCACCCAAGACAAACTTGGAGCACCCACGGACAGCTTTGGACAGGGGCTCTTGAAGCGCTGCAAAGGCTCCTCGGAGAGACCAACTGAAAAACCAGCGAGTTCCTTCGCAAGGTCCCTCAGGTACATGCCCATGTACAGCTCGTAGGCCTGGATCCGGCAATTCAGCATCAAGCCCTGGTAACACTTTCTGCCAAGGGCATCCAAGGTGTGGGCCTCCCTGCTGGGGGGCACCGAGGAGTGCATCTTCTTTCAATCAACGCATGGCCGACTCCACAACCATGGAGTTGTGTGGCAGCTGTGACTTTTGAAACCCAGGGCTCCGGCAGATTCGATACATCGAGTCGAACCACTTGCTCACCACCGGCGTTGATGCCGGCAATTCCCACATGCAGAGCATAAGTCATTCCAGGATGGGAGGAATGGGCACCATGAGCGTTTCTCGGGGGGAAGAGACTCATATTGGAGAATCTCAAGCTCGTCGGCTCGAGGATCCTCCTCGGACTCCGTAGGAAAAAAACAAGGCCTTGAACATGTCCCTGACGAAGTCCAAGAAGCCCATATCCTCCGGTGGGGACCTTCTCCAAGGTTCAAGGGACCCGGGATTCGGAAGGGACATCACGGTGCCGATGGGTGTCTGGTGACTCCTCGTCCTCGGTCTCCCATTCAGAATTCTCTGAGGAAGACTTGCGGTGTTCCTCGGTTCTCGAGGGCCCCGGCGCCGCACACCCCAGACCTGGCAGACTTGTCGGTGACATCCTCAGCCCCAACAAGCGGGAGGCCGAGTGCGACCTCTGCCGAGGATCCACTTGGGCCCACATGGCCTCAAGGATCAGCTCAGCCTCCAGGGACATCTTCAACGTTGAATGCCAGGTGGTCAGGGCGGAGGAACCGGACGTGCTGGACATCAGCGCCCGCTGCTGGTCCAAAAAAGCAGTGACATTGTGCTCCAAGGCCACCATCCTGGATTCCAGTCCCAGTGGCTCCGCAGCCTTCGGCATGAGCACCGATGCATTCGGGTCCGACGCCGGCTCCCCAGGAGGGAAATCCTCAACAAGAACAGTGTGTACTTGCCTAGGCTGATCTGCGACTGGATCCTTCCAGGGAATCTTGGCTGGCTGCTCCCTCTCCGACGTCTCGAGCGGACATTCAGGGCTCCGTGAACGGGCCCGGGAGGATCCCGGCCGATCGGAGCCATCTAACGCTGCCGCCTTCGAGGGCTTCTTCTTTCTCTTCGGTTCCCTCGAGGGAGACCTCCGCTCCGAGGACCCACGATGACGGTCGAGTTCAGAGTGCTCCTCGCGACGCGTCGAGGCCTCAGACGAGGTCCTGGCTATCGGAGGCATAGGGGAGTCGGGAAAAATTTTATCATGCTGCTGCTGGCAGCTCCTCAAGGCCTTGGAAGACATTTTCTTACACAGGCCACAGACCGCAGGGTCATGGTCAGGGCCAAGGCACCAGAGGCAGCAGCCATGCGTGTTGGTTAGGGACATAATCTTACCACACCAATCACACTTTTTGAACCTGCTGGTAGCCATGGGGGGAAAAAGAACCCCAGCAAGGTCGAAGACCCTTTGGGCTGCCAGCGAACAAAAAAGGGTGCGAAGACACCTAAAAGAAAAATAAAACTTTTTCCGGAAAAAAAACCTGACAACATCTGGTGGGCTCCATTGAAAAAGAGACTGAGTAAGATGGCACCCTTGGGCGGGAAGGGGACCACGCCTGCGTGGTTGCAATCCCAAAGGCTTTCTTTGAAAGCTGGGGATTTGCTCCGTGCGAGCTCTGTCAGCATAGATGTCACCCATATGTGAGGACTGACTTCCTGCTTGTTCCCGGAGAAAAAGTTGTTCAGTTAATTAAAGTTGCTAGTGGAATAGGGATACTTGAACAAATACAAATATACCTAATAAAGTTTAAGGGATTTCTGTTTAATGTTCATCTCAAGATGAACTGCAATTAGAATTAATCTATCTGGCTGAAAGTGAAGACTACTGGAAACATTTGCTTCCCAAGATCAAGGAGCATAGTCTTAAAATGGGTCTTGTGCCTTAACGTAAAGAAGTCAAAGATCCTGACAACTGGCAAGGTTCATTGTTAATGGAAAATAAAGAAATGACAAGCAGTCAAGAAATCAGACGACGCATTGCTCTTGGCAGAAGGGTTATGAAGAACCTAGACAAGATTCTCCAGAGCAGAGATGTCTCTCTCCATACAAAGATTCGACTTGTCCAAGCCATGGTATTTTCATTAACATCTTATGGATGCGAAAGTTGGACAGTGAAAAAGATACAGGAAGAAAACTGATGTCTTTGAATTATGGTGGTGGTGAAGAAAACTGTGTATACCATGGACTGCCTGAAGAACAAGCCAGTCAGTACTAGAGGAGATCAAACCTAAGCTTTCTTTAGAAGCTCAGATGACAAGACTTTGGACTTTCATACTTTGGACACATCATGCGAAGAGAGAGATCATTGGAGAAAGACATAATGCTTGGCAAGATTGAAGGTCAATGCAAAAGAGGAAGACCAGTAATGAGATGGATCGCTACAATAACAGCAGCTATGGATGCCCACTCTATCAACAATGAGTTGCCTGACTGAAGCCCGAACACAGTTAGGACAATTATTCAGAGGGTCGCTCTGAGTTGACACAGACTTGAAGGCATTTAACAATAAGGCCTAATAAATTGCTGATGAAGATAATCAGTTAAACCTGAAAGTAAAAAATGTCCTTCTTTCTCCTTAACTGGCTTAAGAGCCTATAAATCAAAGATTGTGCCTGGGATGGCTGAGTGGGAGATCGGGGGGGGGGGGGGGCGAAATATACTAAAACCTAACTAATAAAACACAGAATTTTAAATAGACACTGATTTTATTGAATTAACCCAAATAATTCCCTTTTAACCGAGATTATGAGAATTTCCCAGCAGGTAATTACTTTCCAATGCATATTACTTCCCAGCAGTCACAATTCCCCTCTCTGAATTTTTATTTATTTATTTATTTATTTATTTACATTCTCTTATATACCGCGCTATTCTGCATCAGTGCGGTTTACATTGAACAAACTGAAATTACACTGAACAGGGCATTATAACTTGGAGAACTATTTTAGAGGGAACATGGGCTATGGAGGGTTAAGTGGCTTGCCCAAGACCACAAGGAGCACCTGTGGGACTAGAAACCCCAGTCCTTCCGGCCCAAGGTTGCTGTCCTCTAGTGGGATTTGAACCCCCGACCTTCCGGCCTGAAGTACCTTGCCCCAACCACTGGGCCACTCCTCCACTCCACTGAATCAATGTCATTTCAGTGTCTTTTCCCAGTAAAGTTGAAAGCCACTAAGTGGCAGCTGCTGATATATGAAACAATTAAGAACTCTGAGCTGTGCTAGATAGTACAGCAATAACTTCAACTTTCACTCCACCCACTGTGTGAACACCCAAGCCCAGGGGTGGCCAACTCTAGTCCTACAGCACCACGATCTAGCCTGGTTTTCAGGATGTCCCTAATGAATATTCATGAGGTATATTTGCATCCACTGCCTCCCACTGTATGCAAATATATCTCAAGAACATTCATTAGGGACATTCTGAAAACCAGGCTGGATCATGGTGCACCAGTTGGCCACCCTTGCCCTAGCCTATTCCTGATGCTGGCCAGTGACTGGTATTATTCCCCCAGTGACTCTGGGGGAATAATACTGAACTAGAAGTATCTGGTGATTTTGGTAAGAAAGAACTTTTAGTTGTCGAAAATGTTGTAGCACCGCTGTCTTATGAGCAGATCTTAATTGTAAGAATATAAGATCTCACAAATCCAACAATGGTCACTTCTTCAGAGTCATATGCTTGTCAATTGAATAAATTGTTACTCTGATATCAATACTATTAGAGTGTGTCTATATCTAATATGGCAAATCATTAATGTTAAACTTATCACTCCAGGCAACATAGGTCTCAGACTAATGGGCATAACAATTATTCAGACTTGTGTATATATTCTGAAAATTGCCCAGTTCGCATCAATGACCTTATGATATCGTTGCTTGGAAATATCTTGAATATTTGATTAATAGAAAACTTAGAAACTGTGCTTAGCTTTTAACAACGTCCCCAACGCCACCTTCTGCGCTATCTCTGCATTTCACCGCCCTCCGGTTTCTTCAGGGGGTTATGTAGAAAGCACTGCAATTTAAACGACAATTATGCTTACAATGTATAACCACTCTCCATCAACTAAAAATTAAAATATGTCACATATTACCAGCTAAGGAAACCATCTACCTGTTCTCGTTCAAATCTCTTAAATTGAGCAATCTCTTGCTGTTCTCATCTCTTGCCCAAATTCTTTTCAATCCATGTCCGAGCACACCGGCTTACAAAAACGCCGCGCATGTGCAGTGGGTTTTATGGACACCATTGGTTCTGCCCCCCTCCCGTCAGCAACCGAGGGGGTATGTTTCATCCACACGCCTCCCATTTGGCAAGAGATGAGAACAGCAAGAGATTGCTCAATTTAAGAGATTTGAATGAGAACAGGTAGATGGTTTCCTTAGCTGGTGATATGTGACATATTTTAATTTTTAGTTGATGGCGAGTGGTTATACATTGAAAGCATAATTATCGTTTAAATTGCAGTGCTTTCTACATAACCCCCTGAAGAAACAGGAGGGCGGTGAAACGCAGAGATAGCGCAGAAGGTGGCGTTGGGGACATTGTTAAAAGCTAAGCACAGTTTCTAAGTTTTCTATTAATCAAATATTCAAGATATTTCCAAGCAACGATATCTATCATAAGGTCAATGATGCGAACTGGGCAATTTTCAGAATATATACACAAGTCTGAATAATTGTTATGCCCATTAGTCTGAGACCTACGTTGCCTGGAGTGATAAGTTTAACATGAATGATTTGCCATATTAGATATAGACACACTCTAATAGTATTGATACCAGAGTAACAATTTATTCAATTGACAAGAATATAAGATCTGCCATAACAGACCAATGATCCAACAAACCCACTATCCTGTTTCTAATAGTGGCCAATCCAGGTCATATATAGATGGCAGGATCCCAAAAGTTAAAACAGACTCCATGCTGCTTATCCAAGGGGCAAGTAGTGCATTTCCCCTAATCCACTTTAATAATGATAATTTATGGACTTTTCCTCCAGGAACTTGTCCAAAACTCTTAAAATCAGCTACACTAAAAGCATTTTATTACATGTTCTGGCAACAAATTCAATAACTTAATTACATATTGAGTGAAAAGATTTTCTCTGATTAGTCTTAATTATACTACCTTCCAGCTTCACTGCATGTCCTCTAGCCATTATACTTTTTGAAAGATTAAACAACTGATTCACATTTATTCAAACATAGAAACATGACTTCAGAAAAAGACCACATGGCCTATCTAGTCTGCCTTTTTATATCAACTACTACAACAGTCCCCTTTTTTCCTTTAGAGATCTTCTGTGTTTGTCCCATGCTTTCTTAAATTCAGATACTATCCTCATCTCTACCTCCTCCACTGGGAGACTATTCCATGAACATAAGAATATAAGATATCCCATACTGGGTCAGACCAAGGTCCATCAAACCCAGTATCCTGTTTCCAACAGTGGCCAGTCTAGGTCATAAGTACCTAGCAGTTTCCCCAAAAGACACAGGTTTTACAATGCTTGTATTGGGTCAAGCAGTGATATCCTGGGTCCCTTTTAATAATGGTTTATGGACCTTTCCTCCAGGAACTTATCCAAACCTTTTTTAAACCCAGCTACACTAACAGCTTTTACTGCATCCTCCGGTAACAAATTCCAGAATTTGATTACACTTTGAGTGAAATGCGTAGTTACTCACCTGTAACAGGTGAAATCCAGGAACAGCAGGAACTGAGTCTTCACATATGGGTGACATCAGTACCGACGGAGCCCGCGCGGAAACGCTCCCCAGCGTCCTATAGGAAAGCTTTTGGGAGCATCCCACTGCGCTTGCGTAGCTGCCTTCCCGCCTTTTCCAGCTCTCCCTCCTCAATTGAGTTTGTAGCTGAGATAAAAGGAGAGAAGGAGAGAGAGAGAGAGAGAAAGAGAAATATAATTCCTAGGGGAGGTAGGTGGGTTGTGAAGACTCAATTCCTGCTATTCCAGGAGATCACCTGTTACAGGTGAGTAACTACGCTATCTCCAGGAACAAGCAGGAATGTAGTCTTCACATATGGGACACCCTAGCTTGGAGATGCCAGGGAGATGACCACAGAGAAAGCTGTGAAACACAGGCCTAAGTAGGTCATGTATCCTCCAAGGATATCTGGTATCAAAACCCAGGATTGGGGGTAGGAGTTGATCTAAGTCTGAAAGAAATGCTGGAGAACAGCCTGGCCAAACGAGGAATCCCGGCGGGAGTCCTTGTCTAAGCAATAATGGGCCAAAAAGGTGTGGACAGAGGACCAGGTTGCAGCTTTGCATATTTCATCAATCGCCACTGAGTGTAGATTTGCCATGGAGGCAGCCATTGCTCGCACACTGTGCGCTGTGACATGACCTTTAAGGGAGAGTCCTGCATGCTCATATGCAAAAGATAAACAGTCTGCAATTCATTTGCAGAGTGTTCTTTTGGAAACTGGTAGACCTAGATGACTGGAATCAAAGGCAACGAAAAGCTGTGAAGCTTTCCTGTGCTGCTTAATTCTCTGGAAATAAAAAGCCAAGGCACATTTGCAATCCAGAGTATGAAGGATTTTTTCTGCACTAGAGGAATGAGGTCTAGGGAAGAAAACAGGAAGGTAAACTGACTGGTTTAAATGAAAAGATGAAACCACCTTTGGCATAAAGTGAGGAAGAGTCCTAAGGACTACCTTATCATGGTGAAACCGTGTATAAGGAGGGTCAGTCACTAAAGCCTGAAGCTCACTGATGCGTCTTGCAGAAGTGAGGGCAATAAGGAAGGTGACCTTCCAAGAGCTGAGAGAAGACAGGCTGACCATCTAAGGGCATGTGAGATGCCGCAATGGCACTTAGGTGGACCCGTACCGAATTGGTTTTGAGTCCAGAGGATGAGAGCTGGAGGAGATATTCAAGTAACACTTCCACTGGAACTGAAAAAAGATTATGATCCCTTTTTGAACACCAGAGTGAAAATCTTCGCCACTTGAAGGCGTAAGTACGCCTTGTGGAAGGTTTTCTTGAAGCTAATAGGATATCTCTAACCTGCTGAGAGAGGTTAATGTTCTGGAGTGCTACGCCTTCAGCAGCCATGCTGTCAGATGTAGGGACTGTGGGTTTGGATGCAGCAGCGTCCCATTCTCCTGTGATAGGAGATCTGGAGCACAACCCAAATCTAGTGGTTGGGCTTGAGAGACATATAGATGCAGTGGATAGCACGACTGTCGTGGCCAATGCGGGGCTATGAGAATCATGCAGCCCCTGTCTCTCTGGAGTTTGAAGAGAGTCTTGGGGATGAGAAGAATGGGAGGGTAGGCATATAGGAAGTCCTGACCCCAGTGGAGGTGAAAAGCATCCACCGCTTGACTTTTGTGGGCAGGCGTTCTGGAGCAGAAGCGGAGAAATTTGGCATTCTGAGGACTCGCAAACAGGTTTATATTTGGGGTTCCCCAGATCTGAAAAATGCAAGCTATCTGGTCCACATGGAGAGACCACTCGTAGGGCAGAAGTACTCGACAGAGTTTGTCTGCCAGGAGATACACCGCTAGAAGGTGAATCTGATGCTGTATGGCAAAAAAACAAAGGTGCAGGGCTTTGTTGCACAGTGCCCGAGAACCTGTTCCACCTTGCCTGTTCACGAAGAACACAGTTACTTGATTATCCATCTGGATTAGAACTAAGTGGAAGCGAAGTTGTCATGGAACACCCTGAGAGCATTGTGGATGGCTCTGAGTTCTAATAGATTTATGTGAAGTCGTGCCTCTTGTTGACTCCAAACACCCTGATTGGAGAGATTCTCCAGATGAGCTCCTGAGCCCAATTTGGATGCCTCCATCATCAGGGTAGATTGGTGCGGTGGCATCTGAAAAGGTGACCCTACGAGAAGATTTTCTGACGATTGCTATCACTGGAGAGACGAGATGAGACATGCAAAGATCATGATTTTGTCTCCCAGATGAACAGATGTTTCAGCCCACTGTGAAGCTAGGGTCCATTGAGCTGCACACATATGCAGACGAGCATAAGGAATCACATGTACAGTGGATGCCATATGGCCCAGCAGTTGAAGCATTTCTCGAGCAATGAGAAAAGATTTCAGACATGCTTGAGATGCTAGCTGAGTGATTCAAGCACAGCAGGCTTGGGGTAGAAAAGCCCTTGACTGTTGAGTGTCAAGGAGAGCCCCTATGAACTCTAAGGTCTGAGAAGGGGTGAGTTGGGATTTTGGAAATTTATTATAAATCCCAAGTGTTGAAGCACCTGTATGGTGCGCGAGAGAGAGAAAAACTGACCTCTAGAGCTGTTGCTCGAATTAGCCAGTCGTCTAAGTAGGGGAAAACAAGTATCCCCCAAGTCCTTAGGAATGCAGCCACCACTGCCATGCATTTTGTAAAGACTCTTAGGGCAGAGGCCAGGCCGAAGGGTAGGACCCTGTATTGATAATGTTTTCCCTGGAAGAGGAATCGCAGGAACCTCCTGTGTTCTGCGTGAATAAGGATGTGGGTATATGCGTCTTTAGATCTAGAAAACAGAGCCAATCCTGACTCTGGAGATAAGGGAGAAGAGTGCCCAGGGAGATCATCTTGAATTTCTCCTGAAGCAGATACTTGTTCAGTTCTCTGAGGTCCAGGATGGGCCTGTATTCTCCTGTTTTCTTCGGGATAAGGAAGTAAGGAGAGTAGAGGCCCAGGCCTTGCTGAGAGAGTGGTACTTCCTCTATCGAACCCCGAGTGAGAAGGGAGGTAACCTCCTCTAACATTGTGGTGAGAGGAGGTCGAGAACTGAACTCTTTTGGAGTAGATTGAGGGGGCATACTTTGGAAGTGAGGTTTGTACCCTTCTCTTACTATAGAGAGAGTCCAATGCCCTGATGCTATCAGGTGCCACCTGGGGGCGAAGTGACATAGTCTGCCTGGAATGCAGATAGCCATCCTGCTTCTGGAGATCCCAGATCCTAAGTTCCCTAGAAAGGAGGTTGGGTCTGTTGAGTTGGCTGAAATCTGGGGGTCTGAGACTTTCTCTGTTGCTTTGGTTGCTGCTGCCACTTTTGGGGAGCATGGACTGGATAGTGCACAGTATGAGTATAGGAAGGGTAGTACTTCTTTTTCTTGTTGAAAAAAGGCTTCTTTGTAGTCTTTTTCTTAGCTGGGTTGGCAGTGATTCTAGAAAGCCTATTGAGAGTGGTAGTCTCGGATTCCAGCTGAGAAGCTTTGTCCTGCTAGTCCTTGCCAAAAAGGTTTTCTCCTGTGCAAGGAATATTCCCCAGCTTATCTTGAACCCACTGTTCAAAATCAGATGCTTGTAACCAAGCAATCTTATGTGCACCAATGCACATAGCAGAAGTTCTGCTAATACATTCAAAGCAGTCAAAGGTCGCCCTGTTCACAAATTTGGAAACATTTTGGGCATGCTTTACAAGGGTGAGGTAATCAGCCCTCTTGTCATCGGGGAGAAGAGGAGCCATTAATACTAAATCCTTAGCTACCTCCATAAGGAACATACCCATGTAGAGTATGTAAGAACTAATTCGGGCCGATAACATGGAGGCCTGAAAGCATCGACGACTGAAAGCATCGAGGGTTCTCAATTCCCTGCCTGGAGGGTTCAATGAATGTGTTTTGGTACTTTTGATTCGACACATTGCGGATTCCACCACCATGGAATGGTATCGTAATTGCGTCTTCTGAAAACCAGGGCACTCAGGTACCCTGTACATAGTATCGAGCCTCCAAGAATGTGGAGAGATAGTTAAAGGTGTCTCTCACATTCTGAGCATAAGGTCATGAAGAATTTGGTGAATAAGAAGGTTAGCAGCTTCCTTTGGGGCTGCAGGATATTGAAAAATTTCAAGCTCCTCAGTTCTCGGTTCCTTCTCCCAGGTGACCGTAATGGAGAGACCTTGAGCAATGTCACGGATCAAGTCTTGAAAAGACATATCCTCCGGAAGGGACATGCAACGTTGTGGAGAAGAAGGATCCTCCGGGACAGTCCTCATTTCCTGGGTACCGGACGATTAATCATCCGAAGATTCTGAATCAGAACATTCAAAGTACTGATGGGCAGGGTGCTCGCGCTCAACCCGTCTACGATAGTAACATAGTAAATAAGGGTAAATAAAGACCAGTATGGTCCATCTAGTCTGCCCAATAAGATGGCAAGAGTAGGTGCACCTGCTGCTCCGTGCAGGCCACCCCTCCCCATGTCTGTTTAGGGGTGAACCCACCGCTCCGTGAAGTACACCACTGTTTGTTGAGAAATTAGATACTTAAGTTTATTTTGATTTTATCCTGTTGCTGTAAAGGGATCCACTGTGTCTGACCCATGCCATTTTGAATTCTGCCACTGTATTTGCCCCCACCACTTCCATCGGGAGGGCATTCCAAGCATCCACCACCCTTTCAGTGAAAAAGCATTTCCTGACATTGCCTTTCAATTTACACCATTGCAGCTTCATGTTATGCCCTCTAGTTTTACAGCTTCCCGTCTTTGGAAGAGGTTTGTTTGTTCATTATTTCCCTTTACGTATTTAAAGGTCTGAATCATATCTCCCCTGACCCCCCTCTCCTCCAGAGTGTACATATTTAGGTCTTCAAATCTCTTCTCATACGTCTTCTGATGCAGGCTCCAAATCATTTTGGTTGCCTTCCTCTGGTTCCCAGTCCTTTTATATCCTTTGCAAGATACAGTCTCCAAAACTGAACACAATATTCCAAGTGAGGTCTCACCAGCAACTTGTACACTGACATTAGTACCTCTTCCTTTCTGCTGGTAATTCCTCTTTGTATGCAACCCAACATCTTCCTGGCTTTTGCCACTGCCTTGTCGCACTGTTTTGCCACCTTGAGATCCTCAGAAATAATCACACCAAGGTCCTTCTCCTGCTCCATGCACACCAACCTCTCACCACTTATCGCGTACATTTCCCTTGGATTTCTGCTTCCCAAGTGCATGACACTGCACTTCACATTAAATCTTAACTGCCGGGACTTCCGGTGGCACATGAGCGAGTGAGGACGTCTCTCAGCTCGCTCCGGGACCGCCTCGGGATTAATCTTTGATTTTCATCTGCAAGATCCGCAATCTCTCGTCCTACAGCCCGAGGGGGCACCTTTGCAAGAGTCGGCACTCTGCGGTTGAGTTTTGGAGCGGATCGCATTTACTGAAAGATGCCGATGCCGGCGCGGAAAGAGAAGGAGAAGGGCCCCAAGCCGGGAACCACGCGGCCGACAGCGTCGAGTCCGGCCTCGCCAGGAACTGAAAGCACGGAGTCGGCCTCTGAAGAGATGGCGAGAGAGGTAGTGAAACTACTTGACCCGAAATTTGACCAAATACTGGGCAAGCTGGAGGCGGTGGGCACTGCGCTGGGAGAGATGGGACGGCGCGTGGATGAACTTGAGCAGAGAGTGTCGGCGTTGGAGGATGATGGGGGCAGCATGGCGCGAGTGGACAAGGCCCGAGCAGCCCAAATAGCAGCCCTGTTGGACAAAGTTGATGATCTTGAGAATAGATCACGGCGCAACAACATCCGCATCATCGGGATTCCAGAGACTACCTCAGATGCTATGCTGCTGCCCCTCATAGAATCATGGCTCCCTAACGAATTGGGCCTGCCTGCCCTGGTGGGGTATCTTAAGGTGGAAAGAGCCCACAGGATCGGGTCTAAAGCAGATGCACGCCAGCGGCCTCGGGTGGTGATAGCCCGCATTCTAAACTTCCAACATAAAGCACAGCTGCTACAGGCTTACCGAAAAAAACGGGACCTACAGCTTGAGAATCAAAAACTTTTACTGTTCCAGGATTATTCAGCGGCGGTGGCGGGAAAACGGAAAGAGTTCGCCCCCATCTGCTCTGCTCTATTCCAGAGGAAGGTGCGATTTACTCTGGCTTTCCCGGCAGTCCTCCGTGTCACTCATTTGGGACAGAACCATGCTTTCGCCTTGGCAGGGGCGGCTAAAGCCTTTTTGGAGACCTTGGGTGAGGATGCCGGGCCGAGCTCGTGACCACGGCGCTGACTGGCTGCGGACTCTGTTCCTGTTCCTACTACTACCACGCCGGTGTAGCATGCGTAGGCTTGTCAGCGTTAACGCGGTGGAGGAGAGAGAGTACCGGGACTTGGACTTTGAGGCTTTCTTTGAGACTTTCTTCAGAGGACTCTGAGCCCTGTACCTCAGGGTGCCCATATTGACAAGTTTGTGGTCTTCTCCTCCCTGTTGTTCTTTGTTGGGGCGGCGGGAGGTGGGGGGGCCTACTCCGGGCTCGGTACTCCGAGTACGGTACTGCAGCAGGATTGTGGCGGGACTGAGTGTGATGTTTGCTTTGGAGTGCCCACTGCAGCCTTATCTATTATACTGTTTTGGGTTTCAGTTTTGCTGGTTATAGGGGGTCATGGATACCTGAAGCAGAGGCGGCCCTGCAGTGTCCACACAGGGAAGCCAGGCCGCGGTCTAGTGGGCTGTGGCAATAGAATTGTGGGTATTGGGTTAGGGAAGAGGCGGTAGTACATATGATTAATGGGGAGGGGGAGTGGGGAGGGGGAGGGGAGGGGGGGATGGGGGTGGGGGTTGGGGAGGGGGGTAGCCTGCCTTCTGGAGGGAGAAGTTCTGCCTTTGAAAGCCCTGTATAACCTGCTGGGACTGTGGAGCAGATGCGAGCATGGGGGGAGTGGGCCGGAGGCTGAGGCTGGGCAGCCACCGGCTCTACCACACAGGGAGACCCGTAGGGAGTTGGAGTTAACCTACACCCACTATCACTCTGGGAACTAATGTGAGGGTGCTCTCGTGGAATGTGGGTGGCCTCAATACCCCGGTCAAGCGTACCAAGGTTCTTCAAGCCTTGAAGAAAGAGGGAGCCCAGATTGCCCTGCTGCAGGAAACTCATTTAAATTTATTTATTTATTTTTATTTATTTATTTATATTTCTTATATACCGCGCTATTATAATCAGTGCGGTTTACATTTGAAACAGAACATACAAGAATGTAAGCAAGTTACATCAAGTTTTTTACATTGAACAGGGAATGTAAAACATGGAGTAAAAACGAGGGAGGAACTATGTACATATTATAAACAAATATAATGCTCTTACGGTAAATAAAAATATGACCTTTGTCTAGAGGGTTGGCTAGATGGTCGAGGAGGTCAGTGGGAGAGATAGTGGTTAGCCATTATCTACAGGAAGATGATCTGAGGGACGGGTTAGGCAGGGAGGTGAGGTGGGGGCATTGTAAATGTCGGGAATGCTGTCAGGGTAATATGGTAGGAACAGGTGATGTTTGAGGGCTTTACGGAATAGTGCCAAATTTGGGATGGCCCGGATTTCTGCTGGGAGGGCGTTCCATGCCATAGGTGCAGCAATGGAGAAGGCTCTACTTGCTGTTGATTTCTTACATTTTACCAACACTTTTGGGACTTCAAGTTTATTCAACGAAGTAGATCTTCTAGTTCTATTATCTGGTGTGCTGTTGAGGAGATCGCTGATGGGTGTATGAGTAAGATTCTTACATGACTTGAACGTCATGACAAGAACCTTGAATTGGACTCTGGCCCGTAGCGGGAGCCAGTGTAGGTTCTTTAGAACTGGCGTTATGTGGTCAGACCTTGAAAGCCCGGACAGTGCCCTTGCAGCTGAGTTCATGGCAAGGCGTAACGGGTTAAGAGTCGATTGTGGGAGTCCCAGTAGGATAATGTTGGCGAAGTCAAGGTGTGGGATGACTAAGGCTTGGAAAATTGAGCGGTAGTCAGGGAAGTCAAGCAGTGGGCGGAGATGGCGTAGTGATCGGATCTTGTGATAGATTGCTTTAACTGTGTTTGTAACATGTGCTGACATGTCAAGTCGCTGGTCGAGGATGATGCCCAGGTAGCGAATTGTAGCTTTGGACTTTAGTTCAATGTTATTGACTAGAAGAGAGGGAGGTGGCGTGAACTTCTGGTTCCGTGAGATGAATAGTACATCTGTTTTGCTATGGTTAATGCGGAGATTTTGAGAGAGGAGCCAATCTGCTACAGCTTCAAAACATCTTATAATTGGATTGAAATCTGGTTGATCGATTTTAAATTGAAGGTACATTAAGATGTCGTCTGCATATGCAAGGCATTGGACATTGAAGGAGCGGATTAAGGCGCAAATGGGCTTGAATGCTCTTGAACACCTTAAATTACGGAAAGATTGGGTGGGTCAGGTGTATGCAGCCTCCGCAACGGGGAAGAAGAGGGGAGTGGCGGTTTTGATTAAGAAAGGAATCTCGGTGGAAGTGCTGCGGGAGGATGTTGACCCCCGGGGCCGCTATCTGTTCCTGCACATGCGATTGTATGGCGAAGAAGTCTTCCTTGGCAATATCTATGCCCCTAATGTCTATGAGCACGAGTTTTTTCGTGGCATTTTGCAGAGATTGGAGGCGGCTCCGTGGATCCCTGTCATTCTGGCTGGTGATTTTAATTGCCCGCATGACCCGGCCCTCGATAAATCCCACCAGTGCAGGGTGGACGAGAAGAGGGGTGAATTATCTCTGCCGCATGGGCAGTCTTTTAGATGTGTGGCGCGTATTGCATGAGGGGGAGCGCGATTATACTCACCTATCTAAAGCACATAACACTTGGTCGCGAACAGACTATATCCTTGTTTCAGAGGCGGCTTTTGGGAAAGTGCAACGGGCAGAGATTAGGCCTATTGTGATATCGGACCACGCTATGGTCTGGATAGACTGGAGGGGCGCTGGCGCAGATGGGTTTCGGTGGTCCTTCCCCCGGCAGAAGGGACAAGATCAGGAGTTTGCGTTATTTTTACGGCAGAAGTGGGCAGAATATCTGGAATTTAATGAGTCCAGCTGCCCGTCTGTAGCCACGGTGTGGGAGGCGGGAAAAGCGGTCATGCGGGGCCATATCATTGCGTATATGGCAGCGGAAAAGAAGCGGCTTAATGGCGCTATCGTGCATCTCACCCGGGAGCTTGAGCAGTTGAAGAGGGGGGTAGGACGAGACCTGATGGGACAGCGTACACGGGCATATTTAGCTTCGCAAAAGAAGCTGAACGCCCTCCTACAGGATAGAGCGCTGTACTCCTTACATTATTATCGACACCAACTTTTCCGCTATGGTAACCGTTCGGGTAAATTACTCGCCCGCTTAGTGCTGGACGGGGGGAGCTCGAAGGCTATTACGCTCATCCGCGATGCGGAGGGGAAGAAGCAGAGTGATTCCAAGAAGGTAGCGGGGATATTTAAGCAGTTTTACGAAACCCTGTACACCCCCGGGACGGAGGATCGGGAGGAGGAGCGACATTTCTTTGAGGGCCTTGCGCTCCCACAAATCTCACAGCAGGAGCTGCTGGACTTAAATAGGCCTATCTCAGGGGGCGAAATTCAGAAAGTTATCAGGAAAGGCAAGCCTCATAAGGCTCCGGGGCCGGATGGCTACGGGGCGGAGTTTTATAAGGTGCTGGAATGCCAGGTTACGCCGACCCTAGCGGCCCTTTACGCGGAAGCGTTGGAGGTAGGGAGGTTTCCCAGAGACATGCGTACGGCCTCTATCTCTCTCATCTACAAAGAGGGCAAGAACCCAGAGGATCCGGCTGCTTACCGGCCGATCTCGTTGATCAATTACGATATGAAAATTTTGGCTTCGGTGTTGGCTGGACGGGTGCAAGCAGTCCTCCCCAAGCTGGTCGGACGGCATCAGGCTGGCTTCGTGCAGGGGCGAGATGCGGCTAAAAATATTAATAGTGTTGTGTTGGGCATGGAGCTCTGTATACATGCGGGTACCCCGTTGCTGTTGGTTAGTTTGGACGTCGAAAAGGCTTTCGATAGGGTATCCTGGGATTATATGTTTGCGGCACTGCGGGGATTCGGTATGGACGGGGCCCTTTTGGGGTGGATACGAGCCTTATATGAGGAGCCGCTTGCATATGTGGTGGTGGGAGGGGATCAGTCTGACACTTTCCCCCTGCGGCGGGGGACTAGGCAGGGCTGCCCCCTCTCCCCTGTTCTGTTTGTCCTCCAGCTGGAGCCGCTGTTGCTCAAATTATTACACTCGGAGGAGGTGCAGGGGATGGAGTGGGCCAAGGGCGGGCTGAAGGTTAGTGCATTTGCGGACGATATGTTGCTGTGTCTAACGAACCCCCAACGGTCCCTCGTAGCTGCTTTGGCGCTGATTGAGCGGTTCGGCTCGTTCTCCGGCTTGAAGATAAATGCGGCGAAGTCCTTAGCATTGAATGTGGGCGACAAAGTCAGAGCACTTTGGCGGCAGGACTTCCCTTTGGTCTGGGCGGATGGTCAATTTCACTACTTAGGTATTCAGATACCCTCCGCGTTAGTACAGTTGTACCGAGTGAACATTGGGCCCCTGCTTGAGCGTACCATTGACCGATTGAAGCGTTGGCGAGAGTTGCCGCTTTCTTTGAAGGGCCGCATCGCTCTTTTTAACATGGTCGAGGTTCCTAGGTGGCTGTATTTAATGCGGCATCTCCCACTTTGGCTTATGAGGCGGGACCTACAGTTATTACAGAAGCATTTATCAAAGTTTTTCTGGAGAGGCCGCAAGCCTCGTATTGCTCTGGCGGCTTTAATGCGGGAGGGCGAAGTAGGCGGGGCGAAATTGGCCTCCCTTCGTGAGTATAATGTGCTCTACTTAACGAGAGCCCTTCGGGATTTATTTGAGCAGACAGGTGAGGTCCTCCCGCTGGAATTGCTAACCGACCTGTCGGGCGGACAGTGTCCAGTTCGGTTGCTCCACTGCCCTCAGCGGGAGCTGCCAACCCCTTGGCGGCGGTCCCACTGCCTGCGCAGACTTGGACTGGCTTGGAAAAGCCTGTGCCGTATTCGCGGCTGCGCTTGGCAGTATACTGATTGCCTGCCACTGGTAGGGAACGCGGATTTTGCCCCCGGTGGTGAGGGTCGAGTAGTGAGTGACTGGGCGCGGAAAGGCATCAAATATATTGGGCATTTGAAATTGCAGGAGTTTGCGGAGCTGGACTCCTTTGCCTCGCTAAGGGCCCGCTACCAATTGCAGAAACATGACTTCTACTTTTATTTGCAGGTCAGGCACTATGTGCGTACCGTGCAGCGGAGGGACGGCTCTCTCTTGAAGCTGGGCGGTATGCTGGAATTGTTCGAGGCCCTTGCTGGTACCTTGACCGTCAAATCTTTGCGGGGCGAACTCTACCCTGGGGGACGTCTTGCTGTGGCAGACCAGGCCTTGGAGTGCCTGGCTGAGAGGTGGAGGCGGGACCAATTGCCCACTGCGACCGGGGAGCTGTTGGGTACAGCTTTTACAGCTATTAAAACACTCTCGGAGTCTGTGCTGCTGCAGGAGACTCAATATAAGTTTTTGTGGAGAGCGTACGGACATAATGTTTGGGCGGCGCGGATAGGTCGCGTGGAGACGGATAGCTGCCCTCTGTGTCAGCGCGAGCCTGGTACTCTGATTCATAGATTTTGGTACTGTGCCCACCTCCGCAAATTCTGGGACGCGGTGGGCACTAAGCTGAGTGAGTGGGTGAGATGCACGATACAGATTACTCCCATTTGGGGCCTGTTGGGAGTTTATAGTGGAGACACCCGCTTGCCAAAGGCGGTACGGAGTCTCTGTGAACGAGGCTTTGTCATAGCGAAGCAATGTCTTTTGCGCCACTGGCTAACAAGCACACCGCCAGGGATTGGGGAATGGGAGCAGGCTATGGGCGATCTTAGAGCTTTGGAGACACGGACGGCGAGAGCTGTAGGGGGTACTGTGGGAGAGCGTATAGGGCGGGTCTGGGATCTGTCCCCTGGGTAGGTCCCGGAGTCTATCCATCAAGGCGGGCCATCTGGTGGTGCAGGGGGAGCTCTTGCAGTTAAGACAGGCAGGTAGGAGGGGGGGGGGAGGACGGTTGGCGGGCCGCGGGGGGGGGGGCCGTGGGGGGGGGGGATCAGTAGGAGCCGCCGGGACAGCCCCGGTGGGCATGAGTCATGGGCGTCTGAGGGTGGACGGGCACCATCCAGCCCCACCCTATGTAATGTTGGTGTAGCCTCTGTGCGGCTGATATAGCGTGTGGGAGGTGGGGGGGGGGGGGATTCGGGTGATGCACTAGCCTAATGTATGTTAGATGGTGATGTTCAGCCTTTAGGCTTCGGGTTTGGTTTCTGGTTTTGTTCATGTCTCTGTATGTTTACAATGTTTGAAATAAGCTAATAAAAATGATTTTTCTAAATCTTAACTGACAAGCATTAGACCATTCTTCCAGCTTTTGTAGATCTTTCCTCATGTTATCCACTCCCTCAGTGGAAACCACTCTGTTGCAAATTTTCGTGTCATCTGCAAAAAGACAGACTTTTCCATTCAGTCCTTCAGCCATATCACTCACAAATACATTGAACAGTGCCAGGCCCACGACCGAACCCTGGGGCACCCCGCTAATCACCCTCTTTTCATCCGAATGAGCTCCATTTACTATCACCTTCTGTCATCTGTTAGTCAACCAATTTCAGATCCAGTTCACCACCTTGGGACCCATCCCCAGACTACTGAGTTTATTGATAAGCCTTCTATGAGGAACAGTATCAAAGGCTTTGATGAAATCCAGGTAGATGACATCCATCGCATGCCCCTGATCTAGTTCTCTAGTCACCCAGTCAAAGAACTCAATCAGATTTGTTTGGCAAGATCGTCCTTTGGTAAAACCATGTTGCCTCGGATCATGCAACCTGTTGGTTTTGAAAAAGTCCACTATTCGCTCTTTCAGGAGCGCCTCCATTATTTTTCCCACCATCGAGGTAAGGCTCACGGGCCTGTAGTTAGTCACTTCTTCTGTCACCACTTTTGTGAAGAGGTACCACATCAGCCCTTCTCCAGTCCTGAGGAACTTCTGCTGTTTCCAAGAATCTGTTTAAAACATCCTTTAACAGCCCTGCAAGAACCTCTCTGAGCTCTTTCAGTATCCTGGGATGTATCCCATCTGGTCCCATGGCCTTGTCCACTTTCAGTTTTGGAAGCAGTTCTAACACATCATCTTCTGTGAATGGTGTGGTATCTACTTCATTCCCATTTTTATATTTGGGAGTCACAGATGGTCCTTCTCCAGGATTTTCTTTAGTAAAAACAGAGCAGAAGTATTTGTTTAGCAATTTCGCTTTTTCAATGACATTTTCCACGAGTCCTTTCCCAGCACTTCCGAGTCTACAATTCCACCTCTGATTTTCCTCCTCTCTCGGATATACCTGAAGAAAGTTTTGTCGCCACACTTCACATCTTTAACCATCTTTTCCTCTGTCTTTGATTTTGCTTTCCTTATTTCTCTTTTTTTGTCTTTTAGTTTGATCCTGTATACTGGTCAAAGTCGGCATCGGAATGCCTCGGTACAGGACCCTCGATGCCGAACACCGATTCTAGGGCTGGCATGGGTGATAGCGTGGAGAGCGGCAAAAAAGTCGATGCAGACACATTTGGTACCGATGTTGGTACCAATGGCTGCGGAACCGACTGTAGTGGCTTTAGCAGTACTGAAGCTACTAGTAAGTCCGCTAAGTTCCGCTCAATGGCTAGAATACGCTGATCCATGGAGTCAGTCGATGCTTGGGCATTAGTACCCTAACTACAGGCAAGGATCCCTGAGCATGGCACCAAGAGCTCTTAGGAGGTGAAGGCCTCGGAAACGTGACCCTGTTAAAGCTTTGGAGGTAAGGACTTCGTGCCGGGGTTGTTTGGCCGGTGTGTTCCCTTCCAGGGCAACGCCTAAGGCATCTCGATGCTTAGAAGGAGATTTACCCTTGGAAGACTGGCCAACCTTTGAGGACGACCTGGGTTTTGATACCTTAGATTCATGGAAGGAAGATGAAGCTCTCGATGACGTCGATGCAACGGACATTGCATCGGTGGTAAAGAGGGTGCCGAGTTTTGCAGCTCTATTCTGCAGGCCCCTCTGTCATCTTCCTACAGAGAGGGCATTCCGACGGTTGATGATCCGGTTCCAAATACTTTAGATAACAGTCATGGGTGTCAGTGGCCGAAATAATACTGCCACATTTGGAACACTTTTTAAAACCACTAGCTGGTTTATCCATTTTGGAAGAAGGAAAAAGGACCTAAGCCCAAAATGGCATCGAAGCACCTTGAGGGCACTCAGAAAAAACAAACTTTTTTTTGTTATTTATTTTTAAAAAAGAAACATTTAGGAAAGGCACTGACAATAACGGTACTAGCATTGTGCTCAGCTACAAACTCAACTGAGGAGGGAGAGCTGGAAAGGCGGCTACACAGGCGCCGGGGGGGCTCCCAAAAGCTTTCCTATAGGATGCTGGGGAGCGTTCCCGCACAGGCTCCATCGGTGTCGACGTCACCCATATGTAAAGACTACATTCCTACTTGTTCCTGGAGATAAGAATTTTCTCTTATTAGCCTTAAATAGGTTACCCTGTAGTTTCATTGCATGTCCCCTAGTCTTTCTGTATTCTGATAACGTAAACAATCGATCTACGTTTACCCGTTCCACTCCATTCATTAATTTATAGACCTCTATCATATCTCCCCTCAGCAGTCTCTTTTCCAGGTTGAAGAGCCCTAACCTTTTTAGCCTCTCTTCATAGGGTTATTCTTCCATCCCCTTTAGCATTTTGGTGGCTCTTCTCTGTACCTTTTCTAATAACGCTATATCCTTTTTAAGATACGATGGCCAGAATTGTACACAATATTCAAGGTGTGGTCGCACCATGGAACGATACAGAGGCATTATAATATCCTTTGTTTTATTCTCCATTCCTTTCCTTATGATACCTAACATTCTAGTTGCTCTCTTGGCAGACGCTGCACACTGGGAGGAGGGTTTTAACATGTTATCCACGATGACGCCTAAATCCTTTTCCTGGTTGGTAGTTCCTAATGTGAAACCTTGCATCGTGTAACCATAGTTTGGGTTGTTCTTTTCTAGGTGAATAACTTTGCACTTGTCCACATTAAATTTAATTTGCCATTTGGATGTCCAGTCTTACAATTTATCAAGATCCTCTTGCAATTTTCCACAATCCACATGGGTTTTAACAACTTTAAATAGTTTTGTATCATCTGCAAATTTGATAACCTCACTAGTTATTCCGATTTCCAGGTCATTTATGAATATGTTAAAAAGCAGTGGAGCCAGCACAGATCCCTGGGGTACTCCACTATTCACACCTTTCTCCATTGGGAAAATTGTCCATTTAGCCCTACCCTCTGTTTTCTATCTTTTTTTTTTTTTTTATTGAAAGGCAGGCATTAAATACATAGGAACAGAATTCGTAAGCATAATACAATATCAAAAGAGAACACAGCCAAAGACACTAACAAGAAACACAAGGCTAGCTAATAGTACGCCTTCTTTGTTTTTATAAGAGACTTTTGTTTTTTGTCCCCCCTATGAATTCTTCCCCCTCCCTGTACCCCGCAACCCCCCCCACTCTGCATCAGACCACGAATAACACCCTCCAAAAGAAAACATCCCCCCCCACGAATCTCAACACCAACCCAGCAAAGGGAAAGGACGCCAACCAATCAATGCACAGAGAGCTAAAGGTGGCCCCGCCAACAAGCATCTCACTGCACAGCACAAAACCCACCACCCTCTAGGAGAGCCCGCAGCCGTAAGCAATCAGGAGCCATAACGAAGGACAAAGGGTTCCCACACCTGCTCAAAGCGCGGCAAACGCATCCTCCCAGCAGCCACCCCACGCTCCATTGTATACGTGTCCCACATCCGGTCCAGCCAGGCAGAAAAGGGCGGCAGAAGGGTTTGTTTCCAAACAGAAGCTATCAACAAGCGAGCCACATTCAATCCATGGCGAAGCAATGCCAGTTGGAGGCTGCGTGCCCCAGGAACAGCAACCCCAAAGAGAAAGATGCCCGGGTCCCAGGGTATGTTCAACCCAATAAGCTGCTGTAAGCAAGCTTGAATCCCCCTCCAAAAGGTTTGAACGTGGGGGCAAGACCACCAGATGTGCTCCAACACCCCCCTCTGCCCACATCGCCGCCAACACAGCTCCGAAACTACCGGATAAGCGCGAGCAATCCGCACAGGAGTCATGTACCACCTGTATAATAATTTGTAATTAGTTTCGCGGACATTAACTGCCACCGAGCTCTTCCACAACCTACCCTCCACCTGTTCCCACTGTTGCTCAGAATAAAGAAGATTCAGATCAGTATTCCAAGTTTCTCTGTGCTTGACATAGTGCGGCTGCTGCCCTTGCAGGTGGGCATACAGAGCGGCTATAAGACCTTTTGTGGTAGTGCACCCCTCACAGAAACGCTCCAAATCCGTCAACTCTCGGGTCACATGGGGCCGAACGGTTCTAGATTGAACCCAGTGAGCCACCTGCGTATATTGGAAGAGGTGGGTATCGGGAAGAGCAAATTCCTCCTGGAGCATTCAGAACGTTTGTAACTTACCCTCATCAAACAGTTGACCTGCACGGCTAAGGCCCCGATGGCCCCACATCCGAAACGCCGGATCAGTCAGCCCCGGAGGGAAGGAGGCATTAGCCACTATAGGCGCCAAAGGGGTCAGGTCCATCCCACGGGGCTGAAAGAATTGGTCCCAACAGCGGAGGGTATGCAGGATATATGGGTTACACAAACGCCTACCACTTCGCAGTTTAGAACCAAGCCACAGCCGGTCCCCCAGTCCCGCCCCCCCCCCCCCCCGCAATAGTCATTTCCAGTTGCACCCATCGCTTGGAGCTATCCGCGATCATCCACTCCACCCTGGCGCGGCACTGAGCCGCCGCGTAATACCAGCGAAGATTGGGTACCCCCAGTGCGTGAACGGGCATAAAGAAGTTGTCGCGCCAGACGCGGCCGACGGTACTGCCAGATAAATTTCATAAGCATGGTTTGCCAGGCGGCCAATATTCCCCGGGTTAACGAGATAGGGAGAACCTGAAAGAGGTACAGAAAACGGGGAACGACAACCATCTTAACCACCGCAATACGCCCAAACCATGATATTAACAACCTATTCCAGGCCTCCAAATCGCGCCAAACCTGCCGAAGTAAGGGCTCATAATTAGCCATAAACAGGGCTGCTCGATCCGCTGTCAGAGTCACCCCTAAATATCGCAAAGCACCCAATACCCACCGGAAGGGGTAGGCAGCACGAAGCTCCATGCAGACCGCATCCGAAACCCCCACATTTAGAACCTCAGACTTAGTATAATTGATTTTGAATCCCGATACCTGGGAGAAGGTATCAAAAAGCTGCATAGCGACAGAGAGAGACGCAGTAGGTTTCACCAGAGATAAAATGATATCATCTGCAAAGAGTGCAATACGGTAATCCGCGGAGCCCACACGGACGCCCCATATGCCCGAATGTTCACGGGAGCTCTGTGCCAAGGGTTCCATCACCAGCGCGAACAACAGCGGCGACAGAGGGCAACCTTGGCGAGTGCCCCGTTCCAGTGAAAAAGTTCGAGATTGACCTCCATTAGCCCGAACACTGGCCTTAGGGTCTTGATATAAGCTATGAACCCAGCGTATGAAATTAGGACCAAAGCCCAACTTATCCAGCACACACCAGAGATAACCCCAGCTAACACGGTCAAAGGCCTTTTCAGCATCCACCCCCACCACTAGCGTCGGTTGCGACTCTTGTTGCGCTACATACATAACCTGCAGCATTCGCCGAATGTTATCTGCAGCCTGGCGGCCCGGCACAAACCCAACCTGGTCAGGGTGTACCAAAGATGGGAGAACCCGGTTCAATCGCGCAGCCAGCACAGAGGCAAGTATTTTGACATCCATGTTTAATAGGGAAATGGGGCGATAGGAGGCCGCATCCTGCAGGGGCTTACCGGGCTTAGGAATCATAACTATCAAAGCCTCTCGCTGAGATGGAGGCAAAGGCGCCCCCCTCAGGACCTCATTAAAGAGTACTACCAGCGTCGGCGCTAGTTGCACACGAAACGTTTTATAGTACTCCGCGGGAAAGCCATTACCTGGCGCCCGTCCCCCCCCCCCCGGTTTTCAGCCGTCGGAATGCGAGTTCAACCTCCTCCACAGTGAGTTCAGAGTCTAAGTGCTCCCGATCAGAATCAGTCAACTGGGGCAAGGTGATCTTCCGCAAGAAACCATGCACATGGGCCGAGTCAAAAGGTTCAGCTTTATATAACCGCTCCAGAAAAGTAGCAAAGACATCGTGGATCTCTCAAGAGACCACCTTCTTCTGCCCCCCAGAATCATGAAGCTCGCGGACCACCCGCCCGGATTGCTGTTGCCGGAGCCACAGAGCAAGGCAACGACCAGTCTTATTCCCCTGCTCATAAAATGTTTGGCACAGTTTCCGACATTTATTATCTAATTCTCTTTGTAAACAGGCATCTAGGTTAGCCCGGACAGCCCGCCATTGACGCAAGACCTGTTTCGATCCAGTCTGGGCATGTTCTAAGCGCAGCCTGGAAGAGTCTCCCACTAATTGATTATATTCCCGTCTCCAGGCCCTCCGTGTACGAGCCGCTTCTGCCATAAGCTGGCCCCGAGCCGTGGCCTTGAAAGCGTCCCAAACCATAGGAAGCGAAACTTCCCCAGTATCGTTTAATTCAAAAAAATCAGTTATGGAACGGCCATGCTCCTGCACCGCACACTGCCGTCGAAGAAATCGCACATCAAGTCTCCACTGCCACTGGCGGTCACTATAGACTTCCACCGGAAGGGTGAGCTAGCACGGGGCATGATCCGACCAGGTCAACGCCCCGTGACCAGCCTTCACCCTCCCATCCATCAGTCGCTGGTCCAACAAAAAATAATCAATGCGGGTATGCACCTGATGGACGGGAGAATAATATGTGTAGCCTCGCTCCCCCTCGTGGGTATCCCTCCACACATCACGCAAGCCCAGCTCCGTCAGAAGGTTCTGCAAGGCTTTCCCGGGTCCGGCCGCCACCCTACCACCACTACCGGTAGAGTCCAAATGGGGCACCAGATGGGCATTACAATCCCCGCCGAGTATGATGGGGCCTTTTGCAAAGTCAGCTAGAAAGGCCTTCAGCCGTGTAAAGAAGGGACCCTGCCCTTGATTTGGGGCATAAATGTTAGCTAAGGTTAACAAGTGACCCTCCAAGCGTATATTCGCAAAAAGCCACCTTCCCAGGGTATCCTTTTTAACCTCCACCACATGGAGAGATAAGCTTTGATGAAATAAAAAGGCCACCCCGCGTTTCTTCCGCCCATTCACATCCGAAGCCACTCATACCTCAGTAAAAGGGTTACGCTTTAACCAGCCCTGTTTGCTAGCTCAGAGATGGGTCTCCTGCAGGAAGACAATATCCCCTCTCAGGGTCCGCAGTTCCGAGAACAGCAAAGATCGTTTTCGAGGGGAGTTAAGACCTTTAACATTCAAAGAAATCAAACGCACCATTGATATTCAGTCACCACCCCCCCCCCCCCCGCCTTTTACCCCCCCTCTGGTCCCCAACATAGCACCCCCCTCACTCTTGGGACAGATGTATCGCCAACCAGCACCTAAACCCATCCCCTTAAAAGCCCCAGGTTGACTGTAGAGATTCGCCTCCCCCACCCTCCTGTTCTTTCTCCCCAACAAAACTGCCACAACCCCCCCCCCAGACCCGAATTCCCACCCACCCCTAGCGGCGGAAATCTCCCACCCAAGCCCACCCCCCCAGCCCATCAGTACCTCCCGCCTGTTAAGGAAAAAACAGGACACGATAAACTGACCCCAAACTAAACTCCGTCCGGCTCCCCATATAGCCATAGAACAAGCATATCATGTAAAGTCATTTCCCCTGTACACATTCTATCAATACAATATCATGCCATGTATGCCCCTTTAACAGAAAAAAGAGAAAATCTTTTGCTTATCCCATTTTTTTTTCCTTTCTCCCCTTCCCTCCCCCTCTGTTATTATCTTCCTTACATAGCGGTCACATACCCCCCACCACCCCCATGTGTCATTGGGCTTATACCCAGGTCCCTCTCAGACCAAGAGTCGGTAGCTCAGCAGAGGAGGGCAGGGAGAGCAGCAAAACTTTCAAAACTAGCCATTCAAGACAGGTCATGAAAGCAAAGAACCTCTGAGCTTGGTCCCTTAGACAGGGAAGTAAACACTCCTGCTCTCGGGAACATCAAGTAGGCTTTCCCACCCGAGTCCACTTTGAGTGTTGAGGTTTAGGGGTCGGAAGTTGAGGCTGTGCATTATCTTCGACCAGACCCACCTGGCGCAGAGCTCTCCAGGCCTCTGTATGATCTTTTGCTGAGATCCTTTTATTACCCAAGAGGAAGTTAATCCGGAAAGGAAAGGCCCAGGAATAGCGAATCCCTTTCTTATTCAGAACCAGCGTGACTGGTTTCATCTCCCTCCGGCGGGCCAATGTAAACGCTGAAAGGTCCTGATATACAGTTACTGCTGCATCCTGAAATCAAATCGCTTTTTTCTCCCGGCCCCGGCGTATGAGTAGCTCAGCATCAGCATAGCGCAAAAATCGCACAATGACATCCCGGGGTTGGTTATTAGGAGGCTTGCCCAGAGCCCGGTGTACGCGCTCAATTTCCATACCAGACCCATGGGCCGCCAGCTCCTCCACCGTGAGTAGGTCAGCAATTAAGTTTTTGAGCACCACCTGCAGATCTTCACTGCCCCCTGCAGCTTCCGGGATTCCCCAGAAACGCACATTGTTGCGACGGGAGCGGTTTTCAATGTCATCAATTTTATAAGTCAGCTCCATTACTTGCACATGCTGTCTATCGAGGGCACATTGTAAATCCACCACGGCACCATCATGATCTTCAACTTTTGTCTCAACCTCCTCCACACGCGTTCCCAGGTCTTTCACGTCACTCCGGAGTTCCGCAATGGTGCTCATCACCTCGTCGCGCATGGAGCGAAATTCGCTGGCCAGCTCCGCAAAACCTCTATGAAGCTCTTGTTGAAGTAGGGCATGGGAGGACAACCTGTTGGGTTCCAGGTCATTTTCACTCACAGTCTCATCATCGGAACCCTCAGAGAGAGGTTTAGTGGTAGGACTAGCCGGCGCGCCAGTCTTGCCCTGCAATCGTTGGGATGCGCGTAGGCCCTCCCGGGCCTCCAAAGTTTTAGCCTTAGTAGCCATGAGTTAAAGAGCAGTCCAGCAATCCTCAGATAAGCAAAATGCAGCTATAGCAAAAGCAGGCAGCTAGTATAAGCAAGGGAAAATGCTACTTGATCCCACTTTTGGTCAGCAGAGGGAGCTCCAGCCTCACTCAAGATAGCATACCATAGAAAGCGTGGAGAGGAAGGGAGTCCGATGCATACTTTACAGCAGTGGCCAGGCAGGCAATAGCCAAGAGAGTGTGTGAATAATGCAGGTGATCCAAAAGCAATTTGGATAGGTACTGGGGTCTCCGGACCAAAAATAAGCACCAGGCTGTTGCGGGCAATTCAAATTGCAGTGTCAAAATCCGGGATTGTTTGCCACTCGTGAGGGAAGCAGGCAATTTGTTGGAGAGCGTCCACGTGATCGATGTGACCGGATGCAGAGACTGGAATGCAAAGGACCTCGTGCGTTCCAGGACCACGCGGTTATGGCCGCCGCTAAATTCAATCTACCGTGGACTCCCGCAAGCTCTTCGGGGCCAGGCCCCAGGCACCCTGAACTCCTCTTCAACGCCGAGACAGCGCTGTCGCACGGCAGCTTACAAGGCAGCAGCAGCACCGGGGCGCCAAACTCCTTTTCACCTCAGCGCCTAGCCACCGGAGTCACCCGCGGCTTCCAGTAAACGCCGCTCCACGGCACAGCGCAGGGAGGCAGCCACGTTTCACCTTACGGTGGGCAGAGAACCCGGCATTCAATTTCCCGCAGGTAGGGAGCTCATCTAAGGCACCGCAGCAGTTAGGAGCAGAGCGTCCCGGCCAGTAAGTGGAGGGGCCGGGATCGGGCTGCAGACCACGTCTCGGAAATCCGATCTTCACCGGAAGGCACAAGTAGGATCGCACCTCTCTCTGCGCTCCAATTCAGGGTCTTTGGGGGCCAACGCGGTGAAAATGCTGTAGCTTGCTAAAGGGATGGTTAAGCCTGGGACGGAGCTTCACTTAAGTGCGGTCATTCTGTAGTGGGCTCACTAGCGCCCCCTGTTTTCTATCTTTTAACCAGTTCCTGATCCACAATAGTACACTGCCTCCTATCCCATGACTTTTTAGTTTTGCCAAAATTCTCTGATGAGCAACCTTGTCAAAGGCTTTCTGAAAGTCCAGATACACTATATCAACCGACTCACCTTCGTCTACCTGTTTATTCACACCTTCAAAAAAACATAACAGATTAGTAAGACAAGATCTTCCTTGTCTAAAGCCATGTTAACTGTCTCCCATTAAGCCATGACATGACATGTTCAGTAATTTTGTTCTTTATGATGGTTTCTACAATTTTTCCCGGTACTGACGTCAGGCTCACCGGTCTGTAGTTTCCCAGATCACCCTTGGAACCCTTTTTAAAAATTGGCTTTACATTGGCCATTCTTCAATCTTCAGGTATTACAGATGATTTTAATGATAGTTTACAGATTACTAATAGTAGGTCTGCAATCTCATATTTCAGTTCTTTCAACACCTTTGGATGTATACGATCCGGTCCAGGTGATTTGCTACTCTTCAGTTTATCAAACAGTTGTAATACATCTTCCCGGTTATTAATATTTCTTTCAATTCTTCCGCAGTATCAACTTTAAATACCACTTCAGTCATGGTTAACATCCCTACATCTTCCTCAGTAAAGACCGAAGCAAAAAATTCATTCAGGCTCTCCGCTATGGCCTTGTCCCCTCTTAGTGCCCCTTTTATCCCTCTATCATCTAATGGTCCAACTGATTCTCTCCTAGGTTTTTTTTTTGCTAAGAATGTACTTGAAAAAGTCTTTATTAGGCGTTTTTACTTCCACAGCAAGCTTCTTCTCAAATTCTCTCTTTGCCTGCCTTATCAATGCCTTGCATCTAACTTGCCAGTGCTCGTGCTGTTTCTAGTTTTCATCATTTGGCTCTTTTTTCCATTTCCTGAAAGATTCCTTTTTGGCAATAGTCTCTCTGACCTCACCTTTAAACCATGCTGGCAGGTTTTTGGACTTCCTTCCACTTTTCTTAAAGCATGGAATACAGCTGGTCTGGGCTTCCAAGATAGTATTTTTAAACAACACCCAAGCTTGATGTAAGTCTTTAACCTTAGCAACTGCTCCTTTTAGCTTTTTCTTAACTATTTTCCTCATTTTATCATAGTCTCCCTTTCGAAAGTTAAAAGGTTGTGGATTTCCTTACCATCCCTCCTCCATTAGTTAAATCAAAGGCGATCATGCCATGATCACTATTGCCAAGTGGCCCCTACACCCTTATTTCTTGCACCAGATCTGGTATTCCACTAAGTACTAGGTCCAAAATGGCTTTCCCTCTGGTCGGCTCATAAAACAGCTGCTCCAAGAAGCAATCATTTATTTCATCTAGAAACTTTATCTCCCTAGCATGTCCTGCCGTGACACTGACCCAGTCAATACTGGGGTAATTGAAATCAACCATTATTATTACTGTGCTGTAACTTTTGTTAGCTTCCCTGATTTTTTTGAGCAATTCATCATTCATTTGTTCATTCTGGTCAGGCAGTCGATAGTACACTCCAACTTCTATCGCCTTCCCATGGAATTTCAATCCATAGAGATTCTACAATAAATATTATTTCCTGCAAATCTTTAATCCTTTGTGACTCAATGCCCTCTCTAACAGAGCATAACCCCTCCACCAATTTGATGAGCTCTATCATTACAATATAGTTTGTATCCAGGTATCACAGGATCCCACTGGTTGTCCTCCTTCCACCATGTCTCTGAGATACTAATCATATCTAACCTCTCATTTAGTGCTATATATTCTAACTCTCCCATCTTATTTTTTTAGACTTCTAGAATTTGCATATAAGCATTTTAGAGACTATTTTATTCATATTAATCTGGCTATCGGTAGGCAGGGGTAATTTGAAATCTTTAAGCTCTGTCTGCTCAAGGACATTTGGGTTACTTTTGTCTTTATTGGAACCTCTCTGCTGATATGCCCTAACTTAATTTTTAGGTAGTATCTTTCAAGGATACATTGTTCTGAACCATGCGCTCTTGGACGACTGTCGGCTCTCCCCTATTATCTAGTTTAAAAGCTGCTCTATCTCCTTTTTAAAGGTTAATGCCAGCAGCCTGGTTCCATCCCAGTTAAGGTGAAACCCATCCCTTTGGAAGAGCCCCTCCCTTCCCCAGAATGTTCCCCAGTTCCTAACAAATCCAAAATCCTCATTCTTGCACCATTGTCTCATCCACGCATTGAGACTCCGGAGCTCTACTTGCCTTTTGGGTCCTGTGCGTGGAACAGGAAGCATTTCGGAGAATGCTACCCTGGAAGTTCTGGATTTCAACTTCCTTCCTAAAAGCCTAAATTTAGCCTCCAGAACCTCCCTACTACATTTTCCTATGTCATTGGTACCGACATGTACCAAGACAACAGACTCCTCCCCAGAACTATCTAAGACCTTGTTCTAGGTGGTGTGTGAGGTCTGCTACCTTCGCACCAGGCAGGCATGTTACCAGGCGATCCTCACGTCCACTAGCCATCCAGCTAGCTACATGACTAATGATCGAATCATCAACTGTAACGGCTGTCCTAACCCTTCCCTCATGGGCAAATAGCCCTGGAGAATGTGCGAGAGGGTTTTACACCACCTGGAGAACAGGTCCTAGCTACAGGATCACTTCCTGCCACACCAGGGTGATGCTATCCTGTCACGTAACCTCTCTCCTTCCATAGCAACAGGGATGCTGCCAGACTGGAGGTGGGACTTCAGGACTATATCCCTGTAGGTCTCGTCTATGAACCTCTCTGTCCTCCTTATGTCCTTCAAGTCTGCTACTCTAGCCTCCAGAGATCAGATTCGTTCCCTGAGAGCAACGAGTTCCTTGCACCTAGTGCACACGTAAGACCCCTCCACCAACTGGGAGAAAATGATACAAGTGACACTCAGTGCAAAAGACTGGAAAACCCCCATCTTGCTGCTGGACTACTGTCTACATCATAGTTTTAAGGTTGTGTTTGGTATTTAAGTTCTTTACCTACTAAGGGTTGGTAGGGATACTTATACTAATAAAACTATACCTAATACATTTAATGTACTTTGCTTACCTGAAGCTTAATTAATCTCAGGTCCTTAATATATGCCTGATGAGGACAAACAGCTACACCTGAGAGTGAATATGGCACCTCCTTTCTTTTGAGAGGTTTGTTGTTGTTAAGTGCCGTCGAGTCGGTCGACTCATGGCGACCCTCTGGATAGCTATCCTAAATTGTGTTCGGTCTTCAGTCAGGCGGCTCATTGTTGACAGACTGGAACCCGTAGCTGCTGTTATTGTATCAATCTATCTCATTGCTGGCCTTCCTCTTTTGCGTTGACCTTCTATCTTGCCAAGCATAATGTCTTTCTCTAATGATCTCTCTCTTCGCATGATGTGTCCAAAGTATGAAAGTCGAAGTCTTGTCATCTGAGCTTCTAAAGAAAGCTTAGGTTTGATCTCCTCTAGTACCGACTGGTTTATTCTTCGGGCAGTCCATGGTATACACAGTATTCGCCGCCAGCACCATAATTCAAAGGCATCAATTTCCTTCCTGTCTATCTTTTTCACTGTCCAGCTTTCACATCCATATGATGTTATTGAGAGGTTTATGCACCTATAAAGCTACAATTATCCCAGGGGTGTTGGGGAGGGAGGGAGGGAGGGTAAATGACTTATTAAAAACTGGCTGCTACACAGTTCCCTGTCCTGTTCTTCTAAGGTAATCTGTGACCAATTTCCAGGGGGAGTCCAACAGGCCTTGCTTGGATAGAGGGAGTCTTGGGCTCTAAATTTAACCAGAAAGCTCTCTGCTGTGTTTTAAATTTAAACTGAAAGCTCTTTACTGCTCTAGACCCTGACTGATTTAACAAATACGCTGGGTTCACAGATTAATTCTAAAAAATTCCTTTTTCCCCAAGATTTAGAAAAATTCCCAGAAATAAATACTTACAACTGCAGATCCCTCTCCAGAAGTAGCAGTCCCCTTTTGTAGTCCTTCATGCATCTATCACTCTTTCGATAAAGAAATATTTCCGTATATTACTCCTAAGGCTATCCTGGACCCCTCGGATTTCCGCACATTATTCCAAGCCCTCACCTTCCCGCACTTTGACTATGCCAATATAATTCTTCACGGCCTCCCAAAACACACCCTCCAACTACTCCAACAGGCCATGAACAAAGCCGCCCGAACACTCCAAGATGTGTCCAGATTGAACATATCTCACCTATCTTGACGCAGCTACACTGGCTCCCAATAACTAGCCATCTGATCTACAAAGTCCTGCTATTCACATTCAAGATTCTTCACAACTTGTCAGCATCCTCCTTGATAGCTATCATTCAACATACCCCAGACAACAGAACTAGAAGATCGAATATGGTAAACACTCTGGTTACCCATCCATCAATAAGGACATGCACTCAGGCCACCAAGAATCACGCCTATTCCTTATATGCTCCGAGTCATTGGAGCACCCTTCCTGCCTAAATACGAGCCATCACTGACTTTTCAACCTTTAGAAAGGCCTTAAAAACCCACCTGTTCCAATTAATTTATTACCATATACCTTAAATAAGGAGGCAATTACCTTTTACCTATGTACCCTTGGTTCTGCTAATAACTTGCAAATAGTTCTCTCCTATCCAAGTTAAGGTCCCCTCTTATGTTTAATGTACCACATGTACTATTAAATACCTGTTCTTTAAACTTGGTTAATTGTAAAATACCTGTTCTATGTAAAGTTGGTTTGGCTGGTCACGTTCTATGTAAACCACGCTTATTGCTAAAGAGTGCAGTATAAAAGCAAATAAATAAATAGCCTCTTTCACCCTCATCCTATGCCCCCTCATTGCAGAGCTTGCTTTCAATTGAAAGAGGCTCTCCTCCTGTGCATTCATGTAATGGAGGTATTTAAATGTCTCTATCATATCTCCTCTATCCCACCTTTCCTCTGATGTATACATATTAAGTCAGTCCCCATATGCTTTATAATGAAGACCACTAACCATTTTAGAAGCCACCCTCTGCATGACTCCATCCTTTTGAAGATGTAGTCTCCAGAATTGCACACAATATTCCAAATGAGGTTGCAACAGAGACTTATACATAGGCACTATCACCTCCTATTTTCTGCTCACTCCATTCATTTTATAGACCTCAGCGGTCTCTTCTCCAAGTTTAACAACCCTAACTTTTTAAGTCTTTCCTGAAAGTGGTATCCCTATGCTGCAGGCTCAAACTCAGCATCTCCATAAGAAATGCCATACAGGTCAGACGAAGGGTCCATCAAGCACAGTATCCTGCAACAGCTGCTGATCCAGGTACACAGATTCACTGCTGATTATTCCAGGAGTAAGCAGTGGATTCCCCTGTTCCTCTTTAATAATGTTTTATGCACTTTTCCTCCAGGAACGTGTCCAAACCTTTTAAATCCAACTACACTAATAGCTTTTACTACATCCTCTGGTAACGAATTTCAGAGTTTGAATACGCGTTGAGTGAAAAATATTTTCTCCGATTAGTCTTAAATGTGCATTAATGTAGCTTCATTACATGTCCCCTAGTGTTTCTACTTTTAGGAGTAAACAACTGATCTATGTTTACCCACTCCACACCATTCATCATTTTATAGACCGCTATCATAAATCCTCTTATCCATCTCTTTTCAAAGTTAAAGAGCCCTAACTTCTCACAGCGTATCCTTCCATCCCTCTTACAATTTTGGTGGCTCTTCTCTGTACTTTTTCTAGTTCTGCTATATCCTTTATAAGATATAGTGACCAGAACTGCACACAATATTCAAAGTGCAGTCACAACATGGATCGATACAGAAGCATTATTAGATCCTTTGTTTTATTCTCCATTTCTTTTCTTATTTGCTTTCTTGGACATGGCTGCACACTGGACAGAGGGTTTCAACGTCCAGATCCTTTTCCTGGGAGGTTATTCCTAATGTGGAACCTTGCATCATGTAACTGAGCATTTGTATAGCACTACAAGACGTACGCAGTTCTGCACAGACACATGTAAAAGATAGTCCTTGCTCATCAGAGCTTACAATCTAATCAAGACAGACAACACAGTAGCTATAGACACACAATATATCTAGGGGAAATGGTAAGGAAACTCAAAGGAGACCAGGTAAGTCAAGATCCAAAGGTGGCAGTGAAGAGGTGATTTTTCAGCCTGGATTTGAAAAGGGCCAGAGAAGGTGCCTGACGTACAGACTCAGGTAGTTTGTTCCAGGAGCAGCAAGGTGAAAGGTGCGAAGTCTGGAGTTAGCAATAGAAGAGAAGGGCACAGATAAAAAGCGATTTGCTAGAAGAGCGGAGCTCCTGAGGAGGGATATAGGAAGAGATAAGAGAGGAAAGGTAGTGAGGAGCTAGAGTAAATGCACTTATAGGTCAGCAGGAGAAGTTTGAACTGGATGCAGAAATGGATAGGGAGCCAATGAAGTGACTTAAGAATAGGGGTGATATGAGCATGACAAGGCTGGCGGAAAATTAGCCGCACAGCAGAGTGTTGAACAGATTGAAGGGGAGAGAGATGATTCAGAGGGAGACCAGCAAGGAGTAGGTTACAATAGTCAAGATAGGAGGTGACTAAAGAGCGGATAAATGTCTCAGTAGTATGTTCAGAAAGGAACCGGTGGATTTTGTTGATGTTAAAGAGAAAGATACGGCAGGCTTTAGCTAGCAGATAGATGTATGTGGAGAAGGAAAGAGGGGAATCAAAGATGACCCCAAGGTTGCGAGCCAAGGAAACAGGAAGGAGTAGAGAGTTAGCCACAGAGACTGAGAAAGGAGGCAGGGGAGAGGAGGGTTTAGGGGGAAGAATAAGAAGCTCAGTTTTGACCATGTTCAATTTCAAGCGGCAGTGAGACATCCAAGCAGCAATGTCAGAAAGACAGGTAGAGATCCAGGCCTGGATTGCCAGAGACATTTCAGCTGTAGAGAGGTAGATCTGGGAGTCATCAGCATTAAGATGGCACTGAAAACTATGGGAAGAGATGAGCGCACAAAGGGACTGGGTATAGAGAGAGAAAGGTATGGACCCAAGACAAATCCTTGGGGTACACCAGCTAAGAGTGGGATAGCAGCAGAGGAGGAGCCACCAGAACAAACGATGGGAGAGATAAGTAGAGAACCAGGATAGTACAGAGCCTTAAAACCAAGCAAGGACAAGGTATCGAAGAGAAGGTTGTGGTCAGCAGTGTCAAAAAGCAGCAGAAAGGTCAGGAAGGATGGGGATCGAGTAAAGGCCCTTGGATTTTGCCAGGTACAAGTCGCTGGAGACTTTGGCAAGAGCTGTTTCAGTAGAATGTAAAGGACAAGTCAGATTGTAAAGGATCCAGGAGGGCTTAAGAGGAGAGAAAGTCAAGGTAATGGTGGTGAACTGCACGTTCAAGCAGTTTAGAAACAAATGGGAGGAGGGAGATGGGTCAATAATTAGAAGGACAGGTAAGATCCAGTGAGGGTTTCTTGAGGAGAGATGTAACCACAGCATGCATTCTGGCTGCAGGGACAGTTACAGTGGAGAGCAATAGGTTGAGAATATGAGACATAGAAGGGACAACAGTGGAGGAGATGGGGCTTAAGAGACGGGTGAGAATAGGATCAGAGGAGCGGGTAGTGAGTTTGGAGGAGGAAAGAAGGTGTGTGGTTCCTCCTTAGAGATCACAGAAAAGGAAGAAAGAGGAGCAGAGGTAGTGGGGGGGGGGGGGGGAATTGGGAGTGAAGAGAGAGAGGAGGGGAAGTAGATGACCTCGTGGAGAATTGGAGGATAATCTTGTGGATTTTGTCATGGAAATAGCCAGGGTTTCGGCAGAAAGGGAAGGAGGGATCAGCGGCAGAAACACCTTGAGGAGAGAGTTGAGAGTTGTAAAGAGATGGCGAGGGTCATAGGCAAGAGAGTTAGTCAGATGGACATGATAGTCTTGTTTGGCTAGTGCTATGGCCGGGGACAAGCATGAATTTGAAGTGTAAAAAGTCTGCAAGGGTGTGGGATTTAAGTCAAGTGCGCTCAGCTGAATGGGAACTGGAACGTAGATAGCGGGGAGTGAAGACAGCCAGGGCTGGGGGGTATAGTACACCTCACAGAACGTGGCATGGGCAGTGCATCCAGAGCAGAGGAGAGTGCAGCACTATAGGAAGCTACTGCCTCATCAACAGACTCAGATGACAGTGGAGAAGAGAGCCAAAGGGTCAATAGCATGAAGATTGTTTTAAAAGAATAGAAGAGACAAGGCGAGGTTGAGGCGGCAGATGATGAAGAGTGGAGCTTGGCAGGTGATGGTCCGATAAGGGAAGAACTGAGGTACAGAAGTTTGAGGGTAAGCAATTATTTATTATTTATTTTATTTATTACAATTTCTTATATACCGCACTATTCGACATTAAACAAAAAGGCCAGAACAGGCTGTTCGGTTTTACAGAGAACAGGTGTACAAACTTGGATAACATGGGTGAACTATTTACATAAAATATCTACAAGTAGGCGTTATGACAAAGCTCTAGAAGTATCATGTAGTTACTTTCTTTGGTGGGGTTATCTAGGCTTCATTGCTGACTGGGTAGTACTTGAGGAACAGGTTATATTTGAGTGCCTTCCTGAACTGGGCTAAGTCAACGATAGCACGAATGTCAGATGGTAGAGCATTCCAGCATCTTGGGGTGCAAAATTTGAAAGCCCTGTTTGCTGTTGTCAGGTTGCATTTTGTCAAGGCCTTCGGAATTATTAGAGAGTTTAAAGCTGTTGGTCTTCTGGATCTGTTAGGTGGAACGGTGTGAATGAGCTCTATAAGTGAGGAGGATGAGAGACCATTGACGGCCTTGAAGGTCAGTACTAAGGTCTTGAAAACAAGCCTTCCATGTATGGGGAGCCAGTGGAGCTGCTTCAGGATAGGCGTCACATGGTCACTCCTAGAGGCTCCATGGAGGACCCTTGCTGCAAAGAATACAAGGTTGAGGCAGGAGCTGTGTTGGTGAGTGGGGGCAGTAGAACAAAGCTGGAGGTCGAATAAGGAGGTAAGGGAAAGAAGCTTTAAAGTATGAGGGTCAGAGGGGTTATCAACATGAATGTTAACATCCCTGAGAATAAGAGAAGGGGAAGAGGAATCCAGAAAGAAGGCAAGCCATGAGTCAAAGTCAGTGAGAAAGGTAGAGATAGCATAGTTACTCACCTGTAACAGGTGTTCTCCAGGAGCAGCAGGAATCCGCTTTGATTGAAGGAAAAGGCGGTATAAAAACTTGTTAAATAAATAAATAAATATGGGTGACGTCGGCGCTGACGGAGCCCTTGTGCGGATCATTTCCCCAGCTTTCAAAGAAAGCCTTTGAGAATGCAGCGCGCATGCGTGGTCCCCTTCCCGCCCAAGGGTGCCATCTTGCTCAGTCTGATGACATAGCTAAGACAGCAAAAAACAAAAATGAAATATATATATATATATGACTGCAACTCCAAGGGGAGGAGGGAGGGTTGTGAGGACTGATTCCTGCTGCTCCTGGAGAACACCTGTTACAGGTGAGTAACTACGCTTTCTCCAAGACCAAAAAGGAAGTCAGTCCTCACATATGGGACTTCCCAGCTTAAGGCTACCGGGGATCCAAAGCTGAAAAAATGAGCTTCCTCTAGAGCCCCAGCATGTGCGAAAAGAATCTTCTCTGATATCGCCCCCGTACGGTAGCCCAACACCAGGGCCGGAGGGTAGTTGTTGCCTATACCTCAAAGAGATTCTGGAGTACCGCTTGCCCGAAAGCAGGGACTCCCTCTTGAGGCAGTAGTGGGCCGCAAAAGTCTGGCTTGAAGACCAAGTAGCGGCCCAGCAGATGTCTGCCAACGGAACAGAGCGGAGATGAGCCACTGACGCAGCCTTCGCCCGGACACGGTGGGCTGTGACTCGACCCTGCAAGGAGAGGCCGGCTGCCCTATATGCCCAGGCGATACAGTCCGCCATCCAGATGGACAAGGTACACTTAGAGACAAGCAACCCCAGCTTATTAGGGTCAAAAGAGACGAAGAGCTGCACAGCCCTTCGGTGTCCCTGTGTACGGTCAAGGTAGAAAGACAACGCCCTCCTACAGTCCAGGGTATGCAAGACCATCTCAGCCCGGCTGGCATGTGGCCTGGGAAAGAAAGTCGGAAGAACCACTTCCTGATTGAGGTGGAAGGAGGAGACAACCTTCGGAAGGAACTTAGGGTGAGACCGCAAGACTACTCTGTTCCTATAGAACCTAGTGTATGGTGCATTCGACACCAGGGCTTGAAGCTCGCTCACTCACCTTGCTGAGGTAAGAGCCACCAAAAACAACGCTTTCCAGGAGAGAAAGCGCAAAGGGCAAGTAGCCACAGGCTCAAAATGTGGGCAAGTATGCTGTTACAAGACCACATTCAAATCCCACTCAGGGGCAGGGGGACGAACCAGAGGCTTAAGCAAAAGCAGGCCTCTGAGGAAGCGAGTCACCAAAGGGTGGCTTGAGAGAGACTGGCCCTCCACCAGTGAGTGGTGCACTGAGAGAGCACCGAGATGGACCCTAACAGAGTTGGATTTATGGCCCAGGTTGGACAGGTGAAGCAAATATTGCAGCACTACTGGTACCAAGAATGAGAAAGGATCCTGCTTGTGGTTGAGCGCACCAGGTGGAGAACCTACGCCACTTGAAGGCATAAGACTTTCGGGTGGACTGCCTCCAAGAGGCCAAGACCACGTCATCCACTTCCCTAGGTAGCAGTAAGGGTGCTAAAACTACCCTCTCAGCAGCCAGGCCATCAGATGGAGGGACTGGAGGTTGGGGTGTAAGAGAGATCCCTGCTCCTGAGACATGAGATCTGGTTGCATCCCCAGAGGAAGAGGAGTGTCCACCGCCAGTTGCAAAAGAAGTGGGAACCACAGTTGCCGTGGCCACCTGGGAGCCACCAGGATCACTGAGGCCTTGTCCCGGATCAGTTTGAACAGTGTCTTGGGCCCTAGAGGCGTGGGAGGAAACGCATATAGGAGGCCTGTAGACCACGGAATGAGAAACGAATCCTCTGCTACTCCGAGAGGATGCGGTTGTCTGGAGCAGAACCTGGGCAGTTGACGGTTCAGTGGACTGGCAAAGAGATCTATATTTGGAAGACCCCATCTTAGGAAGATTTGTTGAACCACCAGAGGATTCAAGTGCCATTCGTGGGGCTGTATGATCCTGCTCAATCTGTCTGCTAGGCAATTCTCCTGTCCAGGGAGATAGACCGCTTTGATAAGTATGCCATGATTGACTGCCCAGGTGCACAGGTCCTGTGCTTCTTGACAGAGAGAGTGGGACCCTGTGCCCCCCTGTTTGTTCACATAGAACATAGCAACTTGATTGTCCGTCTGAACTAAGACGGACTGGTGAGAGAGGACATGAGAGAAAGTCCGTAGAGCTAAGCGGATAGCCCTCAGCTCCAAGAGATTGATCTGCTGTGCATCCTCCCATGGAGACCACAGGCCCTAAGTGCATGTTTCCTGGCAATATGCACCCCAACCCTAAAGAGAAGCATCGGTCGTGAGCACTTGGGAGTGTGGAGGTGCCTGAAAAGGCACTCCTTGCACCAGATTCGGAAGATGAAGCCACCACTGCAGAGAAGATGCTAGCAGCTGGGACACCCTCACCTTGTCCGTCAGGTTTCCTGTGGCCTGCAGCCACTGAGTCCGGAGGCCCCACTGAGCCGGCCTCATGTGCAGACGGGCATTTGGAGTGACATGGACCGTGGATGCCATGTGGCCTAAGAGCCTCAGGAATTGTCTGGCGGAGACCAGAGAATTGCTACGGAATAGTCTGGCCAAATCCATCAGTCTGTGGGCCCTGTCCACAGGCAAAAAAGCCTTTGCCTGAAGGGTGTCCAGTCTTGCTCCTATGAACTCCAGGTTCTGTGAGGGACGCAAAATGGACTTTGCGAAGTTTATGCTGGAGAAGGGAGATAGTGCGGAGGGTGGCTTGATTGGTCTCCTGTGGAGAATGACCCCTGATGAGCCAGTCATCCAGGTATGGAAAGACGAAGAGCCCTTGAACCCTGAGGTAGGCCGCCACCACTGCCAGGCACTTGGTGAAAACCCTGGGGGCGGAGGTTAGGCCAAAAGGTAGTACCCTGTACTGAAAATGGTTTCCTCCCACCACAAATCTGAGATATTGTCTGTGGTCTGGATGAATAAGGATGTGAGTATAAGCATCCTTTAGGTCTAAGGAGCATAGCCAATCTCCCTGCTGGAGGTAGGGCAGCAGTATTCCAAGGGTAAGCATCTTGAACTTTTCCCTCTGCAGGAACTTGTTTAGATTTCGCAAGTCTAGGATGGGCCTGAGGCCTCCTGTCCTTTTTGGTACCAGGAAGTACCTGGTATAGAAGCCTTGACCTCTCAGGTGTTGGGGGACCCGGTTCCACCGCCTGTTCCTTTAGAAGACTTGCTAACTCCTGCAGGAGTGGGTTCCTGTGCAGAGGGAGTTTTGGAGGCTCCCCTGGAAAGTAGGAGGGGGGTACCTGGTGGAAGTGGAGCAGATAGCCCCTCTGGACTATGCTTAGCACACAGGTATCCCTTGTTATGGCTGACCACCTGTGGGCATACAGGGTCAGCCGGCCTCCTGTGCTGGGAGGGGCCAGCTGAGGAGGAGAGGCTATGCCACTGGAGTCAAAACCCCGCTCCCTGCTGTGCAGGAGCCAGAGCTGGTGGCTTGGGGGGTATTCTGCCTATGGGGCCCATTTCCCTGCTCCTTGGCCTGCTGACCCTGTTGGGGAGCTGTGGAGGCCTGGTACTGAGGGTACGTTTTGTAGGCAGATGACTTTCTCGGGTAAAAGGACTTTTATCCCGAGCCCTTCTACTTTTGAGAAGGGGCAGAGGTCTTTCTGGACAGCCTTGTCCTGGTAAGAGTCTCGGACTCGAGTTCTGCAGCCTTTTCAGCCAGTGGCTTGCCAAAGAGGTTTTAACCTCGGCAGGGGACATCGACCAACTTGTCCTGCACCCATGGCTCGAGGTCCGATGACTGTAGCCAGGCCTGACGGCATGCACCGATGCTGGCTGCGGCTACTCGGGCTGAAGCCTCGAAGCCATCATAAGCTGCTCGAGACAAACATCGAGCATTCTTTTATCCCAGTTGACAAGGCTGTGAACCTCTGCAAAGGTTCGTCGGAGAGACCAGCAGAGAACCCGGCAATCTCCTTTGCCAGATCTCGAAGGTACATGCCCATGTACAGCTGGTAGGTCTGGACATGGCAAGCAAGCATAGAGCCCTGGAAGCACTTTCTACCGAGGTCATCCAGGTTCCGAGCCTCCTAGCCGGGAGGCACTGAGGAGTGCATCTTCTGACTCTTCAGCCGATGCATGGCCGATTCCACAACCATGGAATGGTGCGGTAGCTGTGCCTTCTGGAACCCGGGGCTCTTGCGGACTCGATAGATGGAATCGACCCGCTTGCTCAGAACCGGCGTCGAGGCCGGCGCCTCCCACATGTGGAGGAGCAACCGTTCCAGCATCGGAGGAACCGGTACAGTAAAGGCCTCCTTGGGAGGAGAGTCGGCTCGAGGCTCCTCCTCAGGGTCCGTGGGGAAGGCCAAGGCCTTGGCCATGTCCCGCACAAAGTTCGAGAACCGGGTGTCCTCCGGGGGGGGGGGGAGGGGGAACCGTCTCTGAGGCTCAGACTCTGGCGAGTCCGAAGGGACACACCGGGTCCAAAAAGTGTCCGGGGACTCCTCGTCCTCCGTTTCCCAGCCCGACCCCTCGGAGGAGGGATTGAGCGGCTCCGATTGGGCAAGCACCGATGCCATTCACCCCGACGCCGAGGGTACCGGTGCCGATGACCTCGGTCCCAAACGGGAGGCCGAGGGAGACCTTGGCCGAGGATCGACTCGAAAGTGCATGGACTCGAGGATCGGCTCGGCCTCCGGGGTCGACTTGGACGTCAATGTCCCGGTGGTCGGGGGGGCAGATGCACCGATGAGACCGGTGATCAGTGCCCGCTGCTGTTCCATGAAGGCAGCCAAGCTGCTGTCCAAGGCCATCGACCTGAGTCCGAGCTCAGGAGACTCAGCAGTCCCCGACTTGGACCCCGACGGCGTCGGGCCCGACGTCGGCTCCCCCGGAGGAGAGTCCACGAGGACTACAGCACTCACGTGACTCGGGTACTCCATCTCCACACGAGGTTGTTAAGCAGGCCTCTCCAACTCTGAAGACCCGGGACAGCGTTCGGGGCTATGCGACCTGGCCCTCGAGGAGCCAAGTGCGTCCACCAACGCCGCCCTCGTGGGTTTCTTCTTCCTGCGGTGCTCCCGCGAGGGAGACTCCCTCTCAGAGGAACCCCGGCGATGCTCGGGACTGGAGTCCCGAGACGTCGAGGCCTCTGACAAAGTCCGGGCCCGGCCGGACGCGGAGTCAGAGAAGATTCTTTCCTTCTGATGCTGACGGCTCCTCAACACCTTCGAGGACATTTTCCCACACGGGCCACAGATCATCGGGTCATGATGGGGTCCGAGGCAGCAGTCATGTGTGTTGGTGAGAGACATCAGTTTCTTACACCGATCACACTTTTTAAACCCGCTGGCAGCCATCGGGGGAAAAAGGGCCCCTGCAAGGTCAAAAGACAGGGCTGCCAGAGAAAAATAGAAAAATGGCGCGAACGCTAGTCACAAAGGACAAAAAACGAAAAATGAAGTCCGGGCTCGATACCGGTGTACCGGGCCCAGGCGGGAAAGGGAAACCGGCGTCAAACCGAAGAAAAACACGGATCCACGCAGAAAATCAACTTTCTTCTCGGGTGAAAACGAAACACGTCCGTCGGGTTCAGCGGAAAAAAGAAGACTGAGCAAGATGGCACCCTTGGGCGGGAAGGGGACATCCCAAAGGCTTTCTTTGAAAGCTGGGGAAATGCTCCGCACGAGGGCTCCATCGGCGCCGACGTCACCCATATGTGAGGACTGACTTCCTGCCTGGAGAATAACTTATCAGGAGGTTGATAAACAACAGCTAACCGGAGAGGTAATGGAGTAAAGAGGCGGATGGAGTGGACTTCAAAGGAGGGAAAGGAAGTGAGATGGAGGCAGCAGGAGGAATTGAAGGACAGAGTAGAAGCCCAACACCACCACCATGGCCAGTGGCCATGACAGAGAGAAGCGACTAAGTCTTCTGGGAGGAGCCAGGTCTCAGTTAGAGCAAGAAGATGGAGAGCATAACTTTGCACTTGTCCTCACTGAATTTCATCTGCCATTTGGACGTCCAGTCTCCCAACTTCTCAAGAGACCTGACTAGCTGTGCATCCTGCAGAGATTAGAATAACCCAACCAGCCTATTACTACCTCAGCAGGAGTCATTTGATGACCTCAGGCTTTTCCTGGCAGGCCCAGACACTAGATTGCATGCTCTCAATGGTTTCACCACCGCATGCGTATCATCCTCAATACTGGACACATACTGCGCTATCACAGTGACTCGAGTAGCATTTTCCCCTCATGCCTCAGAGAGCACAATAAATTAACTATACATTCTCTTAAAATGAACATCAAGGGCAGCCACATCAATGGAGTGTGCTTCAAGATATAAGAGTGACTTACTTCCAAACAATCTGCCTTCTTTGCCTCATGTGCCTTGAGTCCAGCTTTCTCTTTCCTATCAGTTTCATGGATTTATCACTCCCTCATTTAGCTAAAAATCTGCCCATCTGCACATCCCAATCTTGTAGTGCCTGAACTCAGGTTTGGAGGGCACTGTTATGAGGTGATTGAGGTCAGATTTTCAGAGAGGGATCATCAAAGTTCAGGCTACACACAGTCACCCAACCTAACCCATAATAGTTTTATTTTTTGCATGCTGTACACCCTTTTGTCCTTGTCCTTGCACTCTTCCCTCTTCCTTTCTGTTTTCCCCTTGCATGCTGTCCTTGCTCTTTGTCTTTACTCCTTTCTCTTGCATTCTTCACTTCCATCTTTCCCGCTTGCAGGCTGGGAGGCAAAATAAGAAGTTAACAGCTCTTTGGTGCCAGAAGACAAACAAGTTGGGGGCAATGGGAGAGCATGTGATGGTGCAACGGAAAGATCACTGATCACATACTCCCTTGACATATTTATTATTCTTTTTTTTAATTTATAGTTTTTTATTTCCATTTTTCAAACTTTACAGACAACTACTGCAACTTTTACAGGCTTGTTCATACATCTTCCCGCACCACCACCTCTCCTTACATTATACATGAATTCAAACTCAAACTCAACCTCAAACTGCACCCTCTGTCCCCCAACCAGCTCGTATCCCTTCTTTTATACACACACTTCATTATACTCTGTATTCTATATCTTACAGTGTTCTTATACATTGGCACCATTCTACCAATCCATCAGTTTACACCTTATTACTGTGTTCATGTATGACACACATTTTTATACATGATATTTTTATACGAATATCCTTAACTTATCCTATAAGCCCTCCCCACCCCCTCCCTTAGACCAGTTCTCTCCCCCTATCTCTCTCTATATTTCGCTCTTTTCCCCCTCCCCTCCCACTATTATTTGCTACTCCCCTCTCCTCTAACCCCTCCCTCTTCCCCCTCCTTACCACCTTCTTTTTGCCACACTTGCTCCACCCCCTTTCCCCTCCACCTTTCATACCATTTCCACACCTTGGTATGTTTCCCTACCTGATGCCTTCCATGCACTTCAATCACACTCATTCCCCACAGTTGTTCCAACTTACTCACAAACTCCCTTATCAGAGGTACTGCCACATTCTTCCACCATCGCAGAAGACTCATATGTGCTGCTATAATTCCATATCCCATAAACATTTCCCAATCCCCTTCCCCTCCTACACCCCCTCATTTAGCACCACCATTGCCAGTGTTAGTATTATTGGTACCCCCCGTGATCTCCTCATATAGCCTGCTCACCTTCCCCCAATATTCCTGCACCTTTGGGCATTGCCATATCATATGCATTAAATCCCCCACTACCCCACACTTCTTCCAACATTCATTTGTACTATCGGCAAATATTGCCTGATGCCTCACTGGTGTCCAATATATCCTAAACCTCAACTTCAAACTATTTTCTAGCATTGGAGTTCCCCTAGCCAACTTATAAATTCTCATATATGTGTCTTCCCGCCAACTATCATCCCAGAGTCCCGGGATATCCTCTTCCACCGCTGCTGCCACCTCTCCTTCACCCTCCTCTTCTGTAGAAGCATTTTATAAAGTGTAGATATTACCCCTTTTTGTGACCACCTCTTCTCCATCAGCACCTCAAATTGCGTAGGTTTCTCTGCCATATCTAATTTCACCTCCCGCGTATTCATAAAATACCACACTTGGACATATGCATATTGGTCCTTTTTTTCTATCCGATATTCTTGCTGTAATTCTTCAAAGGTTTTCAGTCCCCCCCCCCCCACCCGTCCCAACAATTGTCCTAACCTCTCTAACCCTTTTTCACTCCACCCCTTGAACACCTAACCTTAGAATTCTCTCCCAGCCCCTTATCTCCTACCACACTTATAAAGGTATTACGCGAGTACTTTTTCCCCTCCATAAGAAACCCCCTCCACTTTTTCCACACCTGGAACATAAGCTCCCTGAATGGATTATCCTTCCCTTCACTCACTGTCCTCCCACCCGGGTCCCATATTCTCCTTTATTTAGAGTCTTCCCCTCCTACCTCAATTTGTACCCAACTCAAGCTATCTGCCCCCTCCCGCCACGCTAACAGCGCCCTCAATTTCGCCGCATCAAAGTATTCCATCAGGCACGGCACCCCCAACCCTTCTCCCCTCATTTGATACAAGATCTCCCCTGCAACCTTAGGACGCTTCCCCTCCCAAATGAACTGCATAATCATATTTTGGAGCTTCCCTATCTCCTTCTTTGTCACCCTACAGGGCAAGGATGTAAACAGAAATAACAGCCTTGGCAGGACATTCATTTTCACTGCCGCTATTCGGCCTAGCTATGACAATCGTCGCCGCCCCCCCCCCAACTGGACTTTATGGCCACCATCACCTCCCCCTCCGTTATTTCCGCCCCTAGTCTTTCCCTATCCTCGGGATCTACCTTACACAACCCACACTCCTGCAAATATCTTTTTATCTCCTCCTGCCGCTTTTGTAGCTCACTTTGATATAACATTCGGTAGTACTCCCTAAACACTTGACTTATCTCTTTCGTTCGATGTACCAACTTCCCTTTATTATCCCTAATTCCTTCTATATTATGCTGCCTGCCTTTGGGCCCTCATCCTACTTGCCAATATCTTCCCCGCTTTATTTCCTCCTTCAAAGTATTTTTGTTTCAATACAATGAGTTTGAATGCAATTTCTTGTCCTCTCAATTTACTTAGCTCAGCTCTTGTTTTTATCAGTTTTGCCAGTACCCCATTATCCGTTGTTCACTGATGTTGCACCTCCAGCTGCCTTATCTGTCCCAGCAGTTCCCCTTCCACTTTTTTCTTCTCCCTTTTTACTCTCGTTGCTATGCTGATGAGTTTTCCTGTAATAACTGCCTTTAAACCATCCCAAACGGTTTTCAACTGGACCTCTCCTGTTTCATTGATTATCAGATACTCCTTTATAGCTGCTCTCACCGCCCCCACATGCTCTTCTTCGTCCAACAATGAATCATTTAATTTCCAGAACTTGAGCCCCTCCTCCCCCTTTCCTATATCAAAAATCACACTTACTGGTGCATGATCTGTCCAGGTAATTTCCCCTTGTTCTGTCTCCTTAACCTTCGAAGCCTATTTGCCGCTGCCCCATATCATATCCAATCTACTATATGTGCCATGCTCCTGCGAATAGAATGTGTACCTGGAGCCCTCCACAAGTCAACCACCCCAAGCCTCTCCTGCATCCTCCTCATGCTCAATCTATCCTTCTTACCTCCACTCCCCTGCCCTCCACTATTATCCAACCGTGGGTTGCTAGTTAAATTAAAATCTCCCCCCAATATTAAGTGGGCATCACCCAATTCCTCCATTTCCTGTGACATCTGATCAAACGCTTCTCCATGACCTTCATTTGGTCCGTACACACTGATCACCCCCACCTCCTCCTCCCCCAATCTCAACTTTACTCCCACCCATCTCCCCCTCTCCTCTCCCACACTATACAACGTCTAAAGGCTTCCCCCACCAGTATTCCTACCCCCCCTTTCCGAGGATTCACCCTCTGCCCCACCAGCACCACCCGAGGGTATGCTTTTGATTGCACCAAATACTCTTGCCCCACTCTTAAATGAGTCTCCTGTATACATATGATGTCTGCATTCACTCGTTTACCCTCCTGCTCCAACATCCGTCTTTTTTGCCACGTCCTTAACCCTTTCACATTAATGGTGGTTACTCCCAATTGCTGAGCTTTCTCTCCACGCCTATACCCGCGTTCTTCCCCTCCTCCTTTCTCCCACCCCAAAACTCCCCCTATACCCCTTCTACCCCTCCTCTAATTTCAGCTTCTCCCCTCCAGCCCCCCTCCCCCTCCCCTCTCAATCCCCCCTCTCTCCCTCCTCCCCCTTCCCATCCTCCTTATCCAGGAGTTTTTAGAGTAGTGTGTCGCCTGCTCCCCCCACCTGCCCCACCTCCCTCCCCCTCTCCGTCCCTCCACCTCTGTCTCCTACTTCCCCCCTCCTCCCTTCCCCACCTTCATCTCCCCATATTCAAAAACAGCAAGTATTAACGTTTAACAATTCAACCATTCCTATTATATAGTTTGTACACACATCTGTTACAATACATTACACTCTGCACGTCTGTGTTATCACTAGTTCCTCATCTTATCCTTCTCCTCTCCCAGCATGTTTCTGTGTTTGTTTATCGGCCCTCTTCTGCCTTACCGCGTCATCTCTTAGCCCTGTCCTTGCTTTCTTTACTTCGCCCCTTCTTCGGCTCTTGTTGCTCTTCCCCACTAGGACACTTTTCCACCTTGTTTCCTGTTTTGTCCTTATCTATTCCACTGCTAGTGTACTCAATCCTCATCCCGCTTCTTGCATCACTGCTTTCGCCTCTTCCACTGTTTGTACTCTCCAGGTTTTCCCTTTCACTGTGAAGGACAACCCAAAAGGATGCAGCCACCTGTACTTAATAGCACCATTTCTCAAGGTTTGTGTAACAGGTTGCATGGCTCTCCTTCTCTGCAAAGTTCCAATGGACAGATCTTCATATATAGTTACTGGGTACCCTTGCCAATTCAAAGTCCCCAAGCTCCTTATCTTATTCACAACCCTCTCCTTCATTTTATATCCCGTAAAACATTTTATTTATTTAACATTTCTTATATACCACCTTTCATGATATCAAGGCGGTTTACATTGAACAAACTGAAATTACATTGAACAGAGCATTATAACTTGGAGATAACTATTTTACAGGGAACATGGGCTATGGAGGGTTAAGTGGCTTGCCCAAGACCACAAGGAGCACCTGTGGGACTAGAAACCCCAGTCCTTCCGGCCTAAGTTTGCTGTCCTCTAGTGGGATTTGAACCCCCGATCTTCCGGCCTGAAGTACCTTGCCCCAACCACTAGGCCACTCCTCCACTCCACATATAAAACATATAATAATGTCTCTTGGTCTATTAATTCTCGCCACTCCCAGTGCTCTGTCCAATGCAATCTCCTCTGGCCCACATCCTCCCCACACTTTTTTAGGATATCTGAACATATTGAAGCTGCCACTTTTGCGCTATCTTGAAATTCCTTCTCCTCCGGTACTCCTCTAATCCTTAAATTATTCCTGCGAGATCTATTCTCCAAGTCCTCCAATTTGTATTGCATCTCCTTTTGCCATTGCTGTATTTCTAGGACTCCCTGTTGTTGCTCTAGACTTTGCAGCCTATTCTCGTGGAGTCCCGCTGTATGCGTCAATTCCATTATATCTTCTTTCAAAGTTCCTATGAGTTCGCTGAGCTCTGATTTTACAGCTTGCATCTCTTTCTTTATTTCAGTGAACCACTCCCTTAGCTCTGCTCTAGAAATATCTTTAAGGGTTTCCTTTCCATGTTCCACAGCGCTTCTACTTGTAGATCCCTCACCTGCCTCCACTTGCTCAGCAGTTTTACTTTTATTCTCCAAGACGTTGTGCTCAAAAGCGCCCCCCCCCACCACCCCACTTTGAAAAACATGTTCTCAAGTCCATTGTTTTCCTTCTCGTAGCCATGGTGGACTTCTTGTCTCGCTCCCCTTCTTCCCCTTCAATCGCCCCTCCTCAGCGAAAGTTTGGCTTCTACTTAAAGTCCTTTTAAACTCACAGCCTCCTATAGTTCTGCAAGGTTGTCCTCTTTCGTCATGCTCACTTTCACTTTTTCATTTTCACCCTTGTTTTATTTATTCAACTTCTTCTCCGGAGACCAACACCTTTATTTCACTGTCCATTTTGCTGTTTTTCACCTGCCATACTTTCCCCACTGTTGTTTTTCCCCTCTGAATTGCTTTTAGAGTGTTTCAAATTTCTGTATTCTTCTCTTGCTCCATTAGTTTCCTCCTTTGCTCCTTCATTCGCCTTGTGTAGTTTATTTTATATTGTTTTACGTTGTTTTTGTCTGTACTCTGCTCTTCTTCTTCTTCCTCGGCCCCCCCGATCCAAGCGCCGGCTCACTCATCCCTCTGCGCTGCCATGCGGTTGCCGTACGCCATTTTCATTGTCCTGTATCCTGTGCCCGTTGCTCCCCGGACTCTCCCGCTCTCCACTCTCACCTCTGCCGCTTCGCTCCTCCTCTCATTTCTCTACCGCTCCCGTTTCTGTCAGCTGGCTTCACCAGCTCTCTTTCCACTGCCAATCGCACGGCTCTCTCCCTTGCTGGTTGCGCTGCTGTCCGGCACTGCCACCCATCTCTTATTCTCTGCGCTCCATCCGGCAGCGCCGATCCACTTTCCCTTGTCCCTGCTGCTCTCAGGGTTCTCCCCTTCACTTTGTCATGCAATTTGCACCGCGTATTTTTTCATTGAATTTAAGGCAGGGTTCACCCAGAGCGGTGCCCTCCCACCGCCATCGGTCCCAGTGATGTTGCAATATATCAGAAATACCAATTAAACTTGTTTTTCTATATTTTCTAGGTTTCGATTCTGCTTAGCTATGCTTAATTGTGCTTAGTTAAGTTTCAATTCTAAGGTAGCAGCATTTTGGGGGATGTGTAATTCCTTTGGGCCTCTCCACATACTTCATTTACAGGTCAAGCTGTTTAGGCCTGTCTGCATATTTCAGACACCATGGATCATAGGCTTTCGCCTACCACAATGTCACTTCCTCTCCATATTTGGTTATTCTGCTGGTTCTCTGGACACAAGAAGAATAGTGAGCAGACGGATAGCATGTTCATTGTTAGCAAATCTCCCTCTTGTTGAGCATGTCATCAGTTTGCAGTTTGTTCTCCTTCAGTCATGTTATGAGACTCCCACAGCAGAAATTTTTTTTTTTTATACAGTGTTTTTCAGTTATCACCAAAAATCAAAAATTTATATTACAAGTCCATGCTGCTGAATAAGCAGCAGCGCAACTGCCAGAGAAAAGGCAAAAGTACATGAAAACTATAATCAGACAAATATCTGCAAAACTATAGGTAAAGGAAGAGATAAAGGACTGCCAGAAGACTAGGATACTTCCTGCAAGAACCTTCTAGAAAGGATCACTGGAGCTCTGGAAAATATAGACCCGTGGCTAATCCTTTCAAAGTCAAGTGAGCAACCTATCTTCCACAACAAAGCAAATTTCCTCCTTCACTGTAAAGCTAAAGTGAAACTCATATTGCATGTTCTTGTTTTTTGCTGTTGTATAGCAGAGCCAAAAATAAACCCTGCTTTGAACTGTTTCCTGGCATGGCTGAGTATTTCAACGTATTCACTCTCCCCAGTCTTCCATAGTTATATGGGGAATTTATTGAATTCCTGCATATTTTCTGCTTACAACAGTCTATTCTCTGAATACCACAGAAAGCATATTTATTTATTTATTTATCTATCCGGTTTTGTTATACCATTTTTCTACCAGCATAGTTACTCACTTGTACCAGATGTTATCCAGAAACAGCAGGAATCAGTGCTCATATATGGGTGACGTTGGCACCGACAAAGCCTGGATGGTAACCATTCCCCAGCTTTCATAGAAAACCTTGGGAGATCCAACACACATGCATGGTCACTTTCCTGCCCAAGGGTACCATCTTAACTCAGTATAATGACATAGCTTAATCAAGTAGAAAAAGAAAAAGCAACTCCACCGGAAGGAAGGTGGGGAGGACCGATTCCTGCTATTCTCAGAGAACTTACTCACTATGCTTTCTCCAGGAACAAGCAGTAAATCAGTTCTCACATATGGGACTCCCTAGCTACAGGCCACTAAAAACCTGTAAAAGCTACGGGCGACCAAAAAAAATGTACCGTGAATGACAGCGAAGAGTGCCGAGAGGCCAGGTGGTCAGAATGTGGCCCCAGCTTCAAGCAGAGAATCAATTCTCTGGAAGCCTGGGCAAACAAAAGGGCCGGAGGAAGGAGTTGTATCAATCCCCAAAGAGGTGCCGCAGCACAGCCTGTCCGAAGGTACTGTCACGACGGAACAGTGAGCTGCGAAGTTATGGGTTGAAGACCAGGTAAAAGCCCTGCAGATCTCCAAAAGGGAGATGGAGTGCAGATGTGCCACAGAGGTGGCTATGGCCCAGACATTCCAGAGAGATACTAGACTGCCAACAGACAAAAGAAATACAGTCTGACACCCAGGCAGAAAGGGTGCGTTTAGAGACCGCAATGCTGAGCCTGTTCAGGTCATCTGAGATGAGTGGCAGTGAGCTTTCATTCGCTCAATGTAGAATGCCAAAGCTCTTTTACAATTGAGTGTGTGAAGAGAGGTTTCAGCTCTGTTTGCATGAGGCCTGGGGAAAAAAGGTGGGGAGAACCACCTCCTGGTTAAGATGAAAGGAGGAGACCATCTTAGGGAGAAATTTTGGGCAAGTACGAAGGACCACCCTATTATGATGGACTCTGGTGTAAGGGGGTATGGGCCACCAATGCCTGCAATTTGCTGACCCTGCGTGCAGACATGAGTGCCAAGAGACTACCTTCCAAGTGAGACGCTTGAGATGACAAGAGACTAGCAGCTCAATCCCACATTGCGAAGACCACTAGGAGCGCCTACGTCAAGATGAGGACAATCAGACGACTCAAACCCATCCTTGCTCCTGAGCATTTTCGAACAGTCTGCCAGGCCATCATCACCCCCACCCTGGACTACGGCAACCACATCTACCTAGGACTCCCAAAAAAATCTACACAACCACTTCAAATAGCACAAAACACTGCTGCAAGACTCATAACAGACAGTACAAGCCACAAACATATCACACCCATACTATACCACCTCCATTGGCTACCAATCAGCTCCCGAGTCCGTTACAAAGTTCTCTTAACCACATTCAAAATAATAAACAACCTATCAGCAGACAACCTATAACAGCTTATAACAGCTGACGACAGCAAAAGACCAAGAAGAAAGGGAACATCAAACAACATCAGAACCCCAAAGGACTACACCAGGACAAACCAAGCCACATCAAAAAAAGCTTTCACCCTGGCAGTCCCAGCCATATGGAACTCTCTCCCTGACCACCTCAGAGCAACAAACATCAAAGAATTCAGAAAGCAGCTTAAAACTGAACTATTCAGAGACCATTTCAAGGACCTCACAGAATGACTCTTAACCAACCATTTAAGTTAACATAGCCATCATTGTAAATACGTAACTGTAAATATGTATCATAAGCGCACAATGTATATAGCTTCACATCAAAATCAACCACACTCACTCACACAGCACACTATGACAAATCACCCACTGCATGCTACTGACAACACCTCCTTCATTGATTGTTTGCTGTGCCAACCGCTTTGATTTCATGAGAAAGCGGTATACCAAGTCCGTTTAAATAAATAAATAAATAAAGAGCAATGAACTTCCTGAGAACCACATTCAAGTCCCACACCACCATAGGCAGGCAGATGGTAGGCTGCGAAAGCAGCAGCCCTCTCATGAAGCAGCCAACAAGAGGGTGAATCGACAGGGATTGACCGTCAACCAAATGGTGGTAAGCCGCGAGGGCACCAAGATGTATCCATAAGGAATTAGACTTCAAACCAATACTGGAGAGATTGAGAAAGTACTGCAGGACCTCCTGCACCGGGCAGGAGAAAGGACTAGCATCTCTATCTGCACACCAGACCACGAACCTACACCATTTGAAGGCATATGACCATTTGGTGGAATCCTTGTGGGATGCTAGGACAATATCCTTGACATCCCTAGGCTGCTGAAACAGGGCCAGGGCTACCCTCTCAGCCACCATGCCATCAGAGCTAGGAACAGGAGGTTGGGTTGCAGGAGGGTCCCTTCCCCCTAGGAAAGCAGATCCGAGGCGCAGCCCAGGGGTACTGGGGGCACCTGAGAGAGACGGAGCAGCTATGGGAACCATGGCTGTCTGGGCCAGTGAGGGACCACGAGAATGACTGTGGCCTGGTCCATCTTTATCTTGAAGAGGGCTTGGCTACCAGTGGGGTGGGGTGGGGAGGGTATGCATACAGGAGATCCTCGCTCCAAGGCAGGAGAAAGGCATCAGCTGCTATCCAAGATGGGTCCAGAAGCCTGGAGCAGAAATGAGGCATTGCTGGGGCTGGCAAAAAGGTCCATCATCAGGGTGTTCCACCTGCTGAAGATGTGCCAAAGAACCTTCGGTTTGAGCTGCCACTTGTGGGTCTGCAGCACCTGGCTGAGCCTGTCTGCTAAGGCACTGTTTTGCCCCAGGAGGTACACTGCCCTGAGAAACATACCCCATCTGATGGCGAAGTTCCAGAGGCAGACTGCTTCCCGACAGAGGAGGTACGAGCCCGTTCCACCCTGCTTGCTAAGGTAAAACACTGCCACTTGATTGTCAGGACAATAAGGTTGGCTAAGCAAGTCTGAAACACCCACAGGGCCTTTGCAATTGCCCTGAGCTCGATGTGATTTATGGTTTATTGGTGCCGCCCTTCACAATATAAGATCATAAGATATGCTATACTGGGTCAGACCAAGGTCCATCAAGCCCAGTATCCTGTTTCCAACAGTGGCCAATCTAGGTCATACATACCTAGCAGATTCCCCAAAAGACACAGGTTCCACAATGCTTGTATCCTGGGTCCCTTCTTAATAATGGTTTATGGACCTTTCCTCCAGGAACTTTCCAAACCTTTTTTAAACCCAGCTACACTAACAGCCTTTACTACATCCTCTGGTAACAAATTCCAGAGTTTGATTACATGTTGAGTGAAAAAATATTTTCTTTTATTAGTCTTAAATAGTTTACCCTGTAGCTTCATTGCATGTCCCCTAGTCTTTCTATATTCGGATAACGTAAACAATCGATCTACGTTTACCCGTTCCACTCTGTTCATTAATTTATAGACTTCTATCATATCTCCCCTCAGCCGTCTCTTTTCCAGGTTAAAGAGCCCTAACATTTTTAGCCTTTCTTCATAGGAGTATCCTTCCATCCCCTTTACCATTTTGGTGGCTCTTCTCTGAACCTTTTCTAATATCGCTATATCCTTTTTAAGATACGGCGACCAGAATTGCACACAATATTCAAGGTGCGGTCTCACCATGTAACGATATAGAGGCATTATAATATCTTTTGTTTTATTTTCCATTCCATTCCTTATGATACCTAGCATTCTATTTGCTCTCTTGGCCGCCGCTGCACACTGGGCCGAGGGTTTTAACATGTTATCCACAATGACGCCTAAATCTTTTTCCTGGGTGGTGGTTCCTAATGTGGAACCTTGCATCATGTAACCATAGTTTGGGTTGTTCTTCCCTAGGTGCATAACCAAATATACCAGAGCAGTGTACAAAAAAGGATAAAATTAAAGGAAAAGGAACACCAATTAAAATATAGTAAAGTAATAATAGGGCAGGGAGGCTAAGGCGAGAGGGGGAAAGGAAGGTAAGGGAGGGGGAGTACAGGAAGAGAGGGGAGCAGGTGGTTGATGTGAAGTAGAGTTTCGCCCCGCGACCAGATGTCCTGGGTTTGTAGGACGTTCCAATGAGTCCCCCATGCAAGCATGGAGGCATCTGTAGTAAAGATATGCTGATGTGGGGGCACCTGAAAGGGAAGTCCCATCAGGAGATTCAACGACTGCTGTCACCAGATGAGGGAGCCGGCGGGGGGCGAGGTCACCTGCTTCGTCTTCCAGGTGCCCTGTTTGCCTGCGTCTACTGAGTGGAGAAGCTCCACTGGGCCTGCCACAGTCAGAGGCAAACATACAGGATGACATGAACCGTGGAAGCCATGTGACCCAGGAGGCATAGCATGAGGTGAGCCAAGACTGAGGTGCTGGCACTCACCACCTGGGTGAGATCCGACAGTCGCCGGGCTCTGTTGATCGGATGGAATGCTCTGGCTTAGGCAGTGTCGAGGAGGGCACCATGAACTTGAGGCACTATGTGGGCTGCAGGTGCGACTTAGGATAGCTGATGAGAAATTCCAAGTGCTTGAGTACGAGGATGGTGTAGTGCACCAAATGAGAACCTCGTCGGGTGTGCTCCCTTGGATGAGCCAGTCATCCAAATATGGGAAGGCGAATATGCCTTGCATCCTTAGGAAGGCAGCGACCACCACTAAGCACTTTGTGAATACCCTGGGGAGTGGATGCCAGTCCGAATGGCAGGACTCTGTACTGGTAGTGGCAGCCTCAGACGATGAAGTGGAGGTACTGCCAGTGCATGGGATGGATCAGGATGTGGGTATAAGCATCTGTTAGATCGAAGCAGCATAGCTAATCTTGCCACTGGAGGTAGGGCAGCAACATTTCAAAGGAGACCATCTTGAACTTCTTCAACAAGAAGTAACTGAGGTTTCGCTGATCTAGGATAGGTCCAAACCCTCCGGTCTTTTTAGAGACCAAGAAGCAATGGGAGTAGAATCCCTCTCCTATCCAAGACCAGGGGACAAACTCCACCGCCTCGTCGAGGAGAAGAGCGGCAAGCTCCCGTTGAAAGAGTTTTTGGTGGAGGGGGTCCATCAGGAACTCTCCTGGATAGAAGGGCAGTGGCACCTGCTTGAATTGGAGGAAGTATCCATCCTTCACATCCTGTATAGCCCAAGCATCGGTGGGATTTTGGGCCACCGGTGAGAGAACACCAGATGCCCCCTGAATGTTGGGCCTCCGGGGGAACAATGGCTATGTCCAAGGAGTCAAAAGCCCTCACCAGGTTGTGGCTGAGGCACTGTCTGGGGTTTGGGGGCCTTAGGCCTGCGGGAGCCCTGCCCCTTGACCTGCTGCCCCTGAGGGGAAGCCTGATAGCCTACGGACAAAACCCCTAGTATCCCGGACTTTCTTCTTCTTCAGGAAGACGACTTTTTCCCAAAGCCTTTCATCGGGAAGGATCAGCGATCTTCCTTGAGAGCCTGGTCCAGGTCAGCAACTCAGTCTCCAGTTTGGCAACCTTGTCCATCATGTGCTTGCCAAAGAGGTTCTCCCCACGGCAAGGGACATCAACCAGTTTGTCCTGGAACCATTGCTCCACGTACAAGGACTGTAGCCATGCCAGGCAATGGGCACTAATGCCCACAGCAGCCACTCTAGCTATGGATGCAAAGCCATCATAGGCTACCTGAGTGACATACTTGGAGCGGTGCTGCCACCAGGCTCTTGAAGCACTGGAGGTGATCATCAGACAGACCAGCTGAGAACCTGGCAAGCTCCTTTGGGTATGCCTGGACATGGGCAACGAGCATCGAGCCCTGGAAGCACTGTCTGCCAAAGCCATACATGACACGAACCTCTCTACCCAGGGGCATTGAGGAGTGTGTCTTTTGGCTTTTGATTTGATGCATGGCTGACTATCACCATGGAATTGTGTGGTAGCTGTGTCTTTTGAAAATATGGGCTCTTGCGGACTCGATACATAGAATTGAGCTGCTTGCTCACAATGGGACCTGTAACCGGGGTTTCCCACATCCTGAAAAGGAGCCGTTCCAAGATAGGGAGAACCAGCACTGTGACAGCCTCCTCAGGGGGGAATTGTACTGGAGGATCTCGAGGTCTTCTGCCAGAGGTTCCCTCCTCCGATTCCACCATGAGAGCATCCTTAGGGGGGAAAATGTACTGGAGGATCTTGAGGTATTCTGCCAGAGGTTCTTCCTCTGATTCCACCATGAAAGCCAGAGCCTTCAACATGTCCCGAACAATCCAGGAAAGAGAGGTCCCTCGGGTGGGGACCGCCAGCACTCCTGTGGAGGAAAAGGGGCTGAAGGAGCATTGCAGTGCCGAATGGTCTCAGGGATTCATCCTTCATCCCCCATTTAGAATTGGACTTTGAACTGCCAACGAGCATCGTGCTGATACCCAGCTGGTGTAGCCGGGGTCGAGGCCCTTGGCGCTCAGAACCAGACACGCTCAGCGGGGAAGAATGGTGAGCAGACTGGGAACGAAATCAAGCCCTGGCATCGAAACTCGACCTGAACTGCTACAACACTGGCTGCACCTCTGCCAGTGATGCCCCAGCAGTAGAGGGATCGGTGGCCAGACCCGAGGAACCGGAGACGGTGGGCATCAAGGCAGTACGCTGCTGGAGGAAAGCTGCAAGGATACGCTCCAAGGAAGACATCCTGGCATCAAGGGCCAAGGGCTTTGCAGCCACTGACGTGGGCTCTGATGATAGTGGGACCGGCGCTGGTTCCCTCAGTGGGGACTCACTGATGGTGATGACCTCAGTGGACTTCTTGTGGCCCTGCGAGGAAGAAGGATCTCCTCCTGCTGTGGCAGCTTTGAGGGCCACTTATGGCCATCACCCTCAGCATTACGCTGAGGACTGAGGTACTGGTGACCATGGGTCTGATCCCCGGTGCCAACACCGGCCTTTGACATCAACTTGAGTGGAGCCCAGTTCTTCCAGTTCCAATCTTCTGCAGACAATCCCTGGTCTAATGCTCTGCAAAACCGGGGCTCAGAGCAGGCACAGTCACCATTTGAGGACAGTGACTCCGCAGTGACCCCCTGAGCATAGATTCTGTGGTCGAGGCTAGGGAAGAAGAGGAGGCCTTGAGGCCAAACATCGCTTCCTGCTGCCTTTCACAATTCTTCCAACTCTTGTTCGTCATGTGGAGACAGAGCGGGCAAGTGGATTCATCATTGTCAGCCCCGAGGCATTGAAGGCAGCATATGCCGGTCCGTTATGAACATAAGTGTGGGCACAACTACTGCACTTAAAACCGCTGACCAAGGACATAGCAGGAAAAAGGATACCTGCAAGATCAAACTCCAAAGTCCTGGTCAGGGAAGAGCGCAAGAAAAACACCACCAAGGAAACGACAATTCCGGGTATGGGAAGGTAATAGTACATGACCGAGTGAAGAATCGCATAGAAAAAACAAACAAAAAATAAGTGAAAGAAACACCAAGTTTTTCCCGAGGAACAGACAAGCATCTGATGGGCTCCGTGGAAAAAAGGCAACTGAGGTAAGATGGTACCCTTGGGCAGGAAGGTGACCACACATGCATGGTGGAACTCCCAAAGACTTTCTATGAAAGCTGGGGAGTGGTTACTGCGCAAGCTCCATTGGTGCCAATGTCACCCATATATGAGGAAAGACTTCCTGCTTGCTCCCAGAGAAAAGCAGAATTTCCAGTTTGCTTTTTTTGTGACCATTTAAATGCAGTGACAAGACACCTATGAGGATTCTAGCACTTGTCTGGTAGGCAAGAGCCTGGTTTCTAGCTGCTCCATACATTTGAGGTACAGGGGCCCTTCGTTATACAGTGCCCCTGTACCTCACCTGATTGTGTGTCACTTTCCTGATCTTGGTGAAAAGAGGATAAAAGATGTGATAAGCAAAGGAAAGGTTAATACTCACCAGTGCCTGGCTGGTATCACAAAAGCGGGTAAACAGATGATTGCTTGTGTCAAACAAGGCTTTACAGATGAGCTCAAACCACTCCCTGCGAGGTCCCCCCCAGTCTAGAGCTAGAGATAAAAAACACAAACTTTCAGCAGAGTCCACACTATTTCTAAGAGGAGATTTGTATGATACCTGGTCTCCAGCCCCAAACTAAGAACTTAAGGACATAAGATCTGCCATACTGAGTCAGACCAAAGATCCATCGAGCCCAGTATCCTGTTTCCAACAGTGGCCAATCCAGGTCACAACTACCTGCCAGGCTCCCATTTTAGCTCATGCTTTTCCATTTCAAGGCTAGTGACAGTTTGGTACAGTAGGTATTTCCCTGTCCCCAGAGGGAAAAGCTCCCTTACAAGGAGTTTATTATAAAAGAAAAAAATCCACTTTTTTCTATCCTGGCAGCTAAGTTTATACCTGAGGCAATGGAGGGTTAAGTGACTTGCCCAAAGCCACAAGGAGTGAGCGTGGTATTCAAATCCTGGCCTTTCTGGCTTCTAGGCTGCTGCTCTAACCACCAGATCTCCTCCTTTCAATCATATTCTTTACATTTTCTTCTTCCTTATACTTGCCTGCCACCATCAGCATCTCTTCCAATACCCCATTCGACACCTCTTTGTTAGATGATGAGCCCAGCATGCCAGGGGCTTCACTTTCTTCTGCCAGAAGGTCTCTTACCAATTTTCTCCTTTCTCTTGCTGATTTTAAATTATTTTTTTGTATAGCTGAGAGAAACAGTGGTTTATCTTTCCTGCAGGTGAAGAGTAAGTCAGAGTACCTTTCTGGACACGTTGACTTTCCAGCTAGCCTATGCTCAAGGTCTGCCACATTTAGTACATCTGACGCAACTTCATATCAAAGAGGATGGGATAGGGCATCCAGCACAAGCTGACAGCACTATCTGCACTGCAGTTTCCTGCAGCGTCAGACTAACTCTAGAGGACCCTGGATCACTTGAAGAAAAGCCATGGTGTTCAGCACAAAGCAATGCATGGAACAATTACATTCAGTGTGTGGCTGCAGTTCTGCCCAGCTTAGAGGGAACACTGGCTGCCAGTGCACATAGCAACCAATAAGAGGCAGTTTGATTCAGTCAGCAGCTATCACGGTAGAAATAACAAAGAAAAAAATATTTATTAGTGCTGGAGGTATCACATGATGCAGTGAGCAAGGGAGCAGCTCTCTGCCTTTGCTCATGGACCTACCTTATTCATCCTTTGCCATCCAATCATATCTTCTTCTTCAATTGCACCCACTTAGGCTCTACCCCCCCCCCCACCCCCCACCCATCCGCCATCTGACAGGGTATGGACAAATTTCTTTACTGGTCTGCAAGTGAGATGGCTCTAAAATCTACAAGTGAGACTGAAGCCACCATCAGGACTGGAGAAGGAGACTAGGCCAAGCCCAGTGCTGGTACAGCACCTCACAGAGGCTGTGGTGGCTGTTTTGGATCTTTACTTTGACAATCTGGGTGAGCAGATCAGTGCTGTTACTACTGCAATTTCTAACTTTAGCGCCAAGATATTCATGCCAGTGGCCGGATATGGCCCTGGCATTGAATACCTGTGTTTAAAGTTTAGCGGGAGTGGCTAGACCCTCCTACAGTTCTTAAGTATCAGGATATAACAGAAGATCTAGAAAACAGGTCCCATAGCAACAACTTTGTTGTGGAGCCTTCAGAGCAGAAGTTGCATAGCTTTCTGGAGTGCTGGCTGTCAGAGCTCTCCTTAAGTGACACGTGGGGTGTGCTTCGCATTTTATAAGCAGCAGCAGAAGCCTAGTGGTTAGAGCAGTGGTTTGGAAACCAGACGCCAGGGTTCGAACCCCACTGGCACTCTTTTTGTCCTTGGGCAAGTCACATAATCCTCAGGTACAAGCTCTCAGGGGCAGGAAACACCTTCTGTACCTGAATATAACTCACCTTCAACTACTGCTGGAAATGTGTGAGCTAAAATAAATTGAAGCAGCACATTGACTGAGCTGGCCGGTGGTGGCCACAGACAGGCCCTACTTGGTTATTGCTAGAATCCTGAACTTAGCCCACAAAATTGAAATCCTTCATTAATATCATAAGTCAGATCAACAGTACTCAAAACATAGGGTATATATTTTTCAGGATTTCTCTGCACATGTCACAGAAAATCTTTATTCTTCATCTTTATTTCAATACTTTATATACCGCCCATTGTCAGGGCATTAGAGCGGTATACAAAAGAAAAATAAGTCTACGCTAAAGAAAAAATGAAAAGAACGCCATAAAAATATAGGAAAGAAGGAGTAGAAAGGCAACAGCAAAGTTGACAACGGAAGACTAACATGGAAGGGCATCACAAAAGGGTATCATTTGGGAGGAGGTCAAAAGCCTGCTGGAATAAATGTGTTTTTAACATGTTCTTAAACTCTGGGTATGAGGGCTCTAAACGGAGTGAAGCTGGTAGGGCATTCCACAGCAAGAGACCGAGGAAGAAAAAGGCAGCCCGCTGCTCCAAGTGGGCTCTAGAAGGGGGAGGTAGTGATAGTCTGTTGGCATGCAATGAACGAAGTTGACGATATGGGGTATGGAGAGAGATGAGATCAGCCAAATACAGAGGATTTGTTGTATGAATTACCCAATGGGTCAGAATCAAAATCTTATACTGAAAACTGAAATGAAGAGGAGTAATATGATCAGACCGTCGAGCATGTAAGATGATATGAGCTGCTGTATTTTGCACTAACTGTAGACGTTGAAGCTAATAGGCTGGTAGATTAGCAAGAGCTACATTACAGTAGTCTAACCTACTAGTGACCAGAGCCAGAACTAGTGTGACGAGTGAGTCAAAAGGGAGGAGAGACCGAACAGCTCTGATTTGACGTACAGCGAAATAAGAGCGACGAGTGAGAGTAGATATATGGTTATGGAAAGAGAGCGTGGAGTCCAAAGTTACACCTAAATAGCGAAGCGAGGAGGCGAGAGAGATAGGGGTAAAATTTAAGTGAGGAGCAATGGTTGGACATGGAGTACTAAGAGAGATCCACATGGCTGTGGATTTAGCCTGGTTTAAATGAAGGTAGTTAGCGGAAAGCCAAGAAGCAATCTGAGCAAGACAGTTATTGAATGATGAGATATCTACGGATAGTGGGGACGTGTGAAAAAGGAGGACAATGTCATCCGCATAAATGTAAGTTGAAACTGGATATTGCTGAATGAGAAGTGGAAGAGGGGAAAGAAAGATGTTGAACAGCAGCGGAGAGAGGACCGAACCCTGGGGCACCCCACATGTTAGAGGAAGTGGAGAGGAAGACTGGTTATTAGAACGAACGGTAAAAGAATGAGCTGTAAGGAAGGACCGAAACCAGTGCAGCACCTTGCCTCGTAGCCCAGCATCATAAATACAAGACAGGAGTGTTTGGTGGTCTATTAAATTGAATGCAGAGGATAAATCAAGTGATACTACAAGTGTGATATCTCCTCTGTCATGAGCAATATGCACCTCATTTAAAAGAGCCAGAAGAACAGTTTCTGTACTGTGCCCAGGTCGAAACCCCACTTGCCGGGGGTGAAGGACACTGGCAGCCACATAAGATGCTAGCTGAGAGAAAACAAAACGTTCTAGTAACTTGGCTAGAAAGGGGAGGTTTGAGACGGGACGCCAATGGGATAACAATAGACCAAGAAGAAGCAGCACCAATAATGACAACATAATTAGTACCCCTGCTGAATACTGTAAGACTATACAAGCAACTTCAAAAAGAGCTCCTTCTTTACTGGCTTTCAAACTTTGGAACTCTCTCCCGATGGACCTCAGAATTATGACTGATATCAAAGATTTTCAAAAGGCCTTGAAGACCATGCTATTTGCTGAAACTTATAATTAATAGTTTTTACCAATAGGCCCATTTTATTACATTAATTCATCTTAGTTTTATCTGTTAATGTCTTTCTACCCTATGTTATTTGTAACCTTCCACTTGTATTGTGACCACTTTGACTGAAGGATAAGGTGGGATACAAATCTGCCTAAATAAATAAATAAATAACACAGAGGGATCCAGTGAGGGTTGTTTCAAAAGTGGATGGACAATAGCAGACTTCCAGGAAGAGGGAAAATATCCGGATGATAGACTAGTGTTCAGAATAGAGACAATGATAGGGATCAGTTGTAGGGATGGCTCAGCCAACCAGAGTGAGGGAATAGGATCTAACTGACAGGTGGTCTTCCATGATTTTCTAAAGGCCTCTAGCATTTCAGAGGAAGTAATGGTGTAAAAGGAAGACCAAGTATGGCCTAATGCATGATTGGAGGAGGGGGGAAGATTGAGCAGTAGAACCAGAAATGACCAGCTCCATAGAGGGGGCTAGTGAACCTAAGAGAGGAGAAGCGGGACAGAGGGGCGATAGTGGTGATGGTGGAGGGTTAGGGAAGGGCGGAGGGTTAGGGAATGTTGAGCGTAAGTTTTGTCCTTGGGCAAGTCACTAATTTGTGATAAGTTTGTGAATCTTTTAATGATTACCTGAAGCACAACAGCAACTACCAATAAAGATAAATATACCGGAAAAAAAAAAGATAAGAGTAGGATTAAATAGCCAATTTTCTCAATGGAGGAAGGTAGTAGAGTGCCCAAGTGATCTGCACTTGGACAGAAACTTTTTAATGTGTTTATAAATGTTCTGAAAAAGAGAATAAGGGAGGTCATCTGCAATGACACCAAATTATTTAAAGTGGTTATATCGCATGCTAATTGTGAGAAATTGCAGAACTTTGTAAGACTGAGACTGGGCATTCAAACCACAGACAAAATTTCATGTGGGCAAGTGCCAAATGATGCACATAAAGGAACAACTACCCAAATTATAGCTACATACGTACACGATGCTGGTTTCACATTAGGAAAAGGATCTGGGTGACATTGTGAACAATATGCTGAAATCTTCTGCTCAACCAAAAAATTAATCCCTAAATCAGAGATGCATGAATATGCCCACCCAAAAATCTCCGAAAAAAAACCCTACAGTGAAACTCTATTTTTTATTTATTCTTTTTGTCGGATCACACTGAGGGAGGAAAAGAAAAATGCCTTAACTCCACCAGACAGATGTGATCCGTTTTATTCATAGAAACGTTCTTTGGTAAATACCCATTAAAAAACACCAACTTATCTTAAATAGTTCTAGAAGAAAAGCCCAACTCGTTGCGTGTATCAAACATCGAATTCCGGGACACATGACGTGCACATTTCGGGACACCAAATCCCTGTATCAAGTGCTCCAACGAAAATCAAACAGGCATGGATCTTCTTGCAGCTGTAGTTGAACAAATGGCGTAACTCCCATTTTAAAAATTGCCGGTAGTTCGTCGGCATCCAATCACTGGAAAGGACTGATACACTTCCGATTGGCCAACTGATTCTGTCCGTCAATGAGGAGAACAACTCACAGGTAAAGGGCAATCCCCCAACGAGGCCCTGTCCTGATTGGATGAAATCTGAATGATGTAAGAACCAGAGCTGCCTACCAAAGAACAGCCAATCACGAAGGGGACATCCCACTAACAGAGGGAACCCCTTAGCTGATTGGCCCCTCTACAAAACACTCAACCACTCAATTTCGCGATTCAAACCTCCAGGGTGTACAGTGTCCAGATCGTAGATCCATCTCTGCTCACAACGCTGTAAACGGACCACCTGATCACCCCCTCTAGGATCTTCAGGGATGTGGTCAATCACTGTCCAGTGTAGATCTTCAAATGAATGCCCCCGCTCAATACAGTGTTCCACTACCGGGGCCGAAAGGATCCGCTGATGAATCCGAGAAGAATGCTCTCCTATTCTAACTTTAATGGAACGTGTCGTGCGTCCCACATAAAGTAAAGAACAGTCACACTGGATCAAGTAAACCACAAACACGGAGGAACAGGTGGTAAACCATTTGCGTTGGTAAGTATGCCCAGTTTTAAGATGGATCCAAGAGGTCCCGGACATTGTGTTAAAACAAAATTTACAATTATAACAGGGGAAATGACCCCTCAAATCACCCGGATCCGTAGGTCTGTCAAATGTGGTGGCAGATTTCACTAACATGTCTCGAAGACTCAAAGCTTTACTAAATGCAGGCATGAATGGATGAGCCAAACTAGAGTGCACTGAAAGAATGGGCCAATGTTTATGAAGGATCCCCATGACAGCATTGCTCCAAACCATATATGGAAAACCCCCCACTATCCGTTTATCTGCAGAAGCTCTTGAAGGGGTTTTTTTGGGGGATTTTTGGGTGGGGGAATCTTCTGCTCAGCATGCATCAGCAGCCAGAAAAGGAAACAGAACATTTGGAACTATTAGGAAAAGAGACATAATGCCTCTGCACCTTCAGGATTAAGTGCAATTCTGGCTGCTGCATTTTAAGAATACTGTACATATAGTCGACTCAAAAAAGGTAGAGCAGGATGACTAAACTGATAAAAACAACGGAATGACTATGAGAAAAGGCCGAAGAAGTTAGGACTCTTTAGCTAGGAAATGAGAAGACTGAGGAGGGATATGAGAGATGTTTATAAAATCCTGTGGAATGGAATGGGCAAATATACATATATTTATTTAACAGTTTTTCTATACCGCTTTATCTTGTGGTCAAAGTGGTTTTCATTAAACAGAACAATATACTTGGAGAGAACTTAAATTTATGGGTGCAAGGATCATAGTGTAGGGGAAAGTTATCAGGGAAGCTTTAGGAGGAGATTAACAGGTGGATCAAGGTAGAGAAGGGAGCGGTAGGGAGCAATGAGGGTGTTGCATGGAGGGTGGTTATCTCTTGTCTTCAGCAAAGTGGTCTGTGAACAGGTAAGGGCCTTTCTGAATGATATTATGTACTTTGTGGCCCACAGCTTGTGAGGGATCGAATTCCAGAGGGAAAGTGCAAATAGGGAAATGATTTATAGTTTACTACATTTGACATATTGCTCTGTTATCAGAGAGAGCGAGTAGTTTATAATTAAAAGTATCTAGAGCAAGAAAGGAACTCCAAAGTTAACAGAAATGTCAGCTAAACAATATGACGATGACATGGAGAGAATAGACAGACACAGCAACATCTAATACAACTGTGTTCATGCCTTCAAAAAGTGCAAATACTTGAGGAGATGCCATGAAGTTACAAAGCAGTACAACTAAGAGAAAATACTCTTTCACTGAGCTGTTATACCTTACTTTGGGAATATTCTGACTGTGTGGCCCTAAAGCCTGCAAAAACTATAATTTTCTTTCTTATCTCTGCTGGTTTCTAGCTTCCAAAATAGAGTTTAACTGTCTGTTTTGGGGAAATTGCTAATATAAAATTTAACTGTGGTTATACATTAAGCTTGGGGATAATTTGACTGAATGACTGCTTTTCTGGGTAGCCTTGGAGCAGATATCTATGGATGCCCCCAGTTCAGAAACAGCCTTCTGGCCAGAGACACTTAGGTTCCCGCCCATCCTACCCCTCAAACCCCACCCCCCACCAGGGGCTGCATTGCCTATATAGTAGTCACATAAGTCGCCATCTATCCTTTTAACTTGGGTTAAAGCCCACATCATCTTCTCCCTTTCTTCTTCTTCTTCCTCTTCTCCTTTTAGCACTACTTATTCAGCGTGTCTTGTATTCAGTGCAATACCTGCAGTACATTCATTCCAAGACAAATCATTTGGAACCTAACAGCTTGTCCTCTGTGCCTCAGGTTAGCTGCCATGCATAAAGAACTGACTCTACTAAGGGAATACCTAACTGCCATGCATAAAGAGGTGACCCTACTGAGGGAAGATCTGGCTGCAATGAAGCACGCCTCTTCTAGGATACAAACTGAACAATGTCCACCACCGCTCCCACAAAGAATCAAACACCCAAGGGACAAGTGGATCACAGTGGGTTCTGGTAGATTGCAACCTGTAACACACAGACATCCTATGCATCAAGAGATATCCCTGCATAATGCCTTCTCTGCCTTGGCCAATGAGGATGAGGAACTGAGGGAGTAACTGGCTGCAATGAAGCATACCTCTTCTAGGATACAAACTGAACAAAGTCCACCATCGCTCCCACAAAGAATCAAACACCCCAGGAACAAATGGATCACAGTGGGTTCTGGTAGATTGCGACCTGTGACACAGAGGCATCGTATGCAACAGGCGATATCCCTGCATAATGCCTTCTCTGCCTTGGCAAAAGAGGATGCCCAATCCAAAGAAACTGAAGGGTCCTTAAATGAGACAGACGATACCCAATCTCCTGCTAAAGGACCAAATATGAAGAAAACCTCACCAAACAGCAAACTACTACTACTTGGTGATTCCATCATCAGTGGCACCAACTTGGGAACACAGTTCAAAGGAGAGAACATAGTCAGGTGCCTCCCAGGCTCTTCAGCCAGCAGGAATACAAACCATGTTGTTGAAGTACTTAGAGCAGAAAGTGAACACTCCAAACTTGATGCTGTTATCCACTTGGGCACAAATGACCTGGCTAGAAATAGTGTCTCTACAGTCCAAAAGGACTTCCAATCTTTGGGAGAGAAAATCAAGCCCATTGTTAACACTGTTGCATTCTCAGAGGTTCTACCTGTTCTTGGTAAGGGGGCAAAAAGGCTGCATCGTATTAACAGCTTTAATACATGGCTCCAGACCTGGTGCAAACAAGAAGGATTCAGATTTATTGGCAACTGGGGCAACAGATGGAACAACAAGAGACTATACTGTGCTGATGGACTACATCTCTCTATCGCAGGGAAAAGAATTCTAAGTGAAAAATTCAAGCAATATGTGGATATGCATTTAAACTAGAAAATGAGGGTGACGAATGTGGAAGGTCAAGCTCTGGACGTCACCCCCTGCAAAATCAAATTAAAATCAGAAACAGCCACACTTTTAAACCATACATCAAAAATAAGTGGGAAGATGTAGGCAGAACAAAATCAATTCAAAATACACACAAGCCAGTTAAATTCTGGAAAGCAATGAGCACAAATGCTCGAAGCTTAGCCAACAAAGTTCCGGACCTGGAAGCCCTAATTGTGGAAATGGATTTGGACATTGTGGCCATTACAGAAACATGGTTTAATGAATCCCATGATTGGGATATAGCCATAGCTGGCTATAATCTATTCAGAAGAGACAGAGAAAATGGAAGAGGAGGAGGAGTAGCCTGGTATGTCAAAAGCAATATTAAAGCTACTGAAATGCAGGGGGCACAGGGAAAAGAAGAAGAGCTCTGGATTGTGTTGGAAAGAGGAGATGGTACTGTCATCCATACTGCTGTAGTCTACAGACCTTCGACACAAATTGAAGAGATAGATAACGAACTGATTATAGAAATTGCCAAGATAGCCACAAAGGGGGAAGTGATAATATTGGGTGACTTTAATCTACCAGATGTGGATTGGATTACTCCTTCAGCAAATCTGGAAAGAAGCAAAAAAATTGTGGATGCTCTCCAAGATGCGTTACTTAGACAAATGGTGATGGAACCAACCAGGGAAAGCTCAACGCTGGATTTAGTGCTCACCAACGGTGATAGCGTGTCGAATGTCTATGTGAGTGCTCCTGTGAGCAGCAGCGATCATCACACGGTGTGGTTTGAGATAAAAGCCATGGTACAGGCCAATCATAGCAAACTCAAAGTCCTAAACTTCAAAAACACTGACTTCAATAAAATGGCTGCGTACCTAAAGGAGGAGCTGACAGGGTGGAAGGAGATAAGGGAAGTAGAATTGCAATGGGCTAAACTAAAGGTGGCAATAAAAGGGGCAACAGATAAATATGTAAGAAAAGTAAACAAAAACAAGAGGAGAAGAAAACCTGTTTGGTTTTCCAAAGAAGTGGCTGCTCAAATAAAGGCAAAAAACACAGCTTTCACAAAATTCAAAAGCTCACAAACAGAGGAACACAGAAATGAATACAGAATCAAACTCAATGAGACAAAAAGAGAAATAAGGATAGCAAAATCAAAGGCAGAGGAAAAGATGGCTAAAGATATTAAGTGTGGCGACAAAACTTTCTTCAGGTATATTCGGGAAAGGAAGATGATCAGAGGTGGAACTGCAGGACTCAGAAGTGCTGCGAACGAACTCGTGGAAAGTGACAGTGAAAAAGCGAAATTGCTAAACGAATACTTCTGCTCTGTTTTAACTTAAGAAAATCCTGGAGAAGGACCACCTGTGACTCCCAAATATAAAAATGGGAATGAAGTAGATACCACACCATTCACAGAAGATGAAGTGTTAGAACAACTTGCAAAAATGAAAGCGGACAAGGCTATGGGACCGGATGGGATACATCTCAGGATACTGAAAGAGCTCAGAAAGGTTCTTGCAGGGCTGTTAAAGGACGTTTTCAACAGATCCTTGGAAACAGGAGAGGTTCCTCAGGACTGGAGAATGGCTGATGTCGTACCTCTACACAAAAGTGGTGACAGGGAAGAAGTGTCAAACTACAGGCCTGTGAGCCTCACCTCAGTGGCAGGAAAAGTAATGGAGGCGCTCCTGAAAGAGCGAATTGTGAACTTTCTCAAAACCAACAGGATGCAAGACCCGAGGCAACATGGTTTTACCGAAGGACGATCCTGCCAAACAAATCTGATTGAGTTCTTCAACTGGGTGAGCAGGGAACTGGATCAGGGGCATGCAATGGATGTCATCTACCTGGATTTCAGCAAAGCCTTTGATACAGTTCCTCATAGGAGGCTTATCAATAAACTCAGTAGCTTGGGGACGGATCCCAAGATGGTAAATTGGATCAGAAATTGGCTGGCTGACTGACAGACGACAGAAGGTGATGGTAAATGGAGCTCACTCAGATGAAGGGAAGGTGATTAGCAGGGTGCCCCAGGGATCGGTCCTGGGCCCGGCACTGTAAAATGTATTTGGGAGTGATATTGCTGAAGGACTGAATGGAAAAGTCTGTCTTTTTGCAGATGACACAAAAATTTGCAACAGAGTGGACTCCCCCGACGGAGTGGTTAACATGAGGAAGATCTACAAAAGCTGGAAGAATGGTCTAATGCTTGGCAATTACGATTTAATGCAAAGAAGTGCAGAGTCATGCACTTGGGTAGCAGAAATCCAAGAGAAATGTACGAATAGGGGATGAGAGGTTGGTGTGCACGGATCAGGAGAAAGACCTTGGTGTGATTATTTCTGAAGATCTCAAGATGGCAAAACAGTGCGACAAGGCGGTGGCAAAAGCCAGGAGGATGTTGGACTGCATACAAAGAGGAATTACCAGCAGAAAAGAAGAGGTACTTATGCCACTGTACAAGTCACTGGTGAGGCCTCACTTGGAATACTGTGTTCAGTTTTGGAGACCATATCTTGCAAAGGATGTAAAAAGACTGGAAACTGTTCAGAGGAAGGCGACCAAAATGATTTGGAGCCTGCGTCAGAAGCCTTATGAGAAGAGAATTGAAGACCTAAACATGTACACTTTGGAGGAGAAGAGGGACAGGGGAGATATGATTCAGACCTTTAAATACTTAAAGGGAAATAATGAACAAACAAACCTCTTCCAAAGACGGGGAAGTTGTAAAACTAGAGGGCATAACATGAAGCTGCAAGGTGGTAAATTGAAAGGCAATGTCAGGAAATACTTTTTCACTGAAAGGGTGGTGGATGCTTGGAACGCCCTCCCGATGGAAGTGGTGGGGGCAAACACGGTGACGGAATTCAAAATGGCATGGGACAGACACAGTGGATTCCATTACAGCAACATGATAAAATCAAAATAAACGGAACCATTTAAATTCTCAACAAATAGGAGTGTCCTACATGGAGTGGTGGGTTCACCCCTAAACAAAGACATGGGGAGGGGCGGCCTGCACAGAGCAGCAGGTGCAACTACTGTGATAAGGAAGCTTATCATAGCTCAGGAAGGAGCTATAGAAAAGGTGAAGTGACTCTGAACAAGCAACCTGTCAGTTCTGGTAGAAATAAGAAAACAGAATTTTCCCATAAAAGACTACCAGTCTCAGAATGCACCAGGTTTCCAACAGCCATTAGAGGAGCTGAAGTGGGGAAACGTGTGTTCAATCAGGAGGGCTATGAGGTAATCCCTAAGCACTCATCTCAAAGGGCAGGGCCTGATTCAGCACAGCTGCGCTGTATTAGGGAGGAGCACTCATCTAGGCAGAATAAGAGTAGAGTTTATTCTACAGATGACCATCTTCATGATCACCTTGGATATCCAGAGAATTGTCTTCAGCATCATCATCAGCTTGAGCTTGATCATCAGTTTCATCTGAAGGATCATCAGAAGCAGAAGCCAAACCGGACGGACAGAGAGAAAAAGAAACCCTCTGGAAGAAAGAGGAGAAAAGCCTTTGAGAGGTCTAGAAGAGTCCAAAGCAGTACGTATACTGGGAGGTATTCCAAGGGCCAGCATACACCATTGGACTGGGGAAAGCCAGAGGAATGGTGCTGCAGAGCTAGGAATCACCAGAGGCTACCTGTGAGGGAGACGGCTGCACGTGGAAGGGACCCTAAGACCTGTGCCAGAAGGTATGTGAAGAGAGATCCAGTGTCCAGGGATCTGGATTGGAAGGCTGGACATAAGAACTGGACTACATACTGGCCAGGCTATATAGAGAGGAACTCTAGCAGCAATGGAAGCTCAGGTATGAACACTGATCTATGCCCTAGCTATAACTTTTAAAGACAGCAGGGAAACAAGTATTCTCCTGAAAATGCTCCATTGAGAGATTCATCTGTGCCAATCCATGATATTGAACCCATGCTTGTTGAACAAGGGGGAATAATAGCAGATGAGGATCCTGTTTATATGGACTGCTCTCTATCTAAACTCCGTTGGTAACTTTCTGTTATAAAGTACAGCAACCATCACAAAGAAATACAAATTTGTTCTTTAATCTAATCAGAAAAGCTCCTGAAGCAGGATTTGACCCACACAGTGGAAGGCAAGCCAGCTAAGGGGTTTCAGCTGGTAACTGCTAGCAATTAAGCCTTACCTAATTGCTTGTGAGCTAGGAGAGAATCACTTCTGTATCTATGTGGGAAGTAATCAGAAATTAACCTGAAAAAAACAGTTTGTTTCTTGCTTTGTGGCTTTTCATTTGTTGTTTTCCTGATTTTGACTTTGTTTTTCCAAGTTAACAGTGAAAGCAAGTTACCTGATTTATGTGCTACCAAACATATCTGTGTTGGGAGAAATAACCCCATAAATAAATATCTTATTGGCTTTACCCAAGAGCACAACTAAATTACTGTCAGCAGGTGTGTCTGGTGTGAATGAACTACATTGCCCACAATACCTTGCAAATCATATAGAAATATCCACTTGCCAAGACTGTGAAAAATTCTCACCCAGGCAGCCGTCTGACACTACCCTTGCTATCATACTGGGAAGACTAGATGGACCATACTGGTCTTTATCTGCCGTCATTTACTATGTTACTATGTTACTATGAGTTAAGCTTTGGAACTCACTGCCAGACAATGTGGTAAAAGCAGTAAGGGCTGCACAGGTTTCTGGAGAAAAAGTCAATAGACTGTTAAAGGAGACCTGGGGAATGCAGCATGGAGTCTAGCCTGGATTGGCCACTGTTGGAAACAGGATACTGAGCTCAGTAAGCGTAGTTACTCACCTTTAACAGGTGTTCAACCAGGAGCAGCAGGAATCAGTCCTCACATATGGGTGACGTCGGCGTCAACGGAGCCCTCGTGTGGAGCATTTCCCCAGCTTTCAAAGAAAGCCTTTGGGAATGCAGTGTGCATGCGCGGTCCCCTTCCCGCCCAATGGTGCCATCTTGCTCAGTCTGATGACATAGCTAAAAGACAGCAAAAAAACAAAAATGAAATATATGACTGCAACTCCAAGGGGAGGAGAGAGGGTTGTGAGGACTGATTCCTGCTGCTCCTGGAGAACACCTGTTACAGGTGAGTAACTATGCTTTCTCCAGGACCAAGCAGGAAGTCAGTCCTCACATATAGGACTCCCCAGCTCTAGGCTACCGAGAACCCAAAGCTGAAAAATAAGCTCCCTCTAGAGCACCAGCATGCGAGATAAGAATCTTCTCTGAAAACGCCCCCGTACGGTAGCCCAACACAAGGGCCAGAGGGTAGGAGTTGCCTAAACCTCAAAGAGATTACGGAGGACCGCCTGTCCGAAAACAATGTCCCTGCGGGACTCCCTCTCGAGGCAGTAATGGGCCGCAAAAGTCTGGCTTGAAGACCAAGTAGCGGCCCGGCAGATGTCTGCCAACGGAAGAGAGCGGAGATGAGCTACTGACGCAGCCTTCGCCCTGACACGGTGGGCCGTGACTCGACCCTTCAAGGAGAGGCTGGCTGCCCTGTACGCCCAGGCGATACAGTCTTCTACCCAAATGGACAGGGTACGCTTGGAGACAGGTAATCCCAGCCTATTAGGGTCAAAAGATACGAAGAGCTGAACAGCCCTTTAATGCCCCTGCGTACGGTCAATGTAGAAAGACAACGCCCTCCTACAGTCCAGGGTATGCAAGACCATTTCAGCCAGGCTGGCATGCGGCTTGGGAAAGAAGGTCGGAAGAACCACCTCCTGATTGAGCTGGAAGGAGGAGACAACCTTTGGAAGGAACTTAGGATGAGTCTGTAAGACCACCCTGTTCCTATAGAACCGTGTGTAGGTCTATCAGAAACCAGAGCCTGTAGTTCACTCACATGCCTGGCCGAGGTAAGAGCCACCAAGAACAACGCCTTCCAAGAAAGGAAGCGTAAATGACAGGTAGCCATCGGCTCAAACGGTGGGTGAGTAAGTAAGTTGCAAGACCACATTCAAATCCACTCAGGGGCTGGTGGACGAATCGGAGGCTTGAGCAAAAGCAGGCCTCTGAGGAAGTGGGTCACTAAGGGGTGGACCGACAGAGACTGGCCCTCCACCGGCGAGTGGTGCACTGACAGAGCACTGAGGTGGACCCGAACAGAGTTGGATTTAAGGCCTAAGTCCGACAGGTGAAGTAAATACCGCAGCACCGCTGGTACCAGGCACAAAAACGGATCCTCTTGGCGCTGAGCACACCAGGTGGAGAACCTACGCCACTGGAGGGCATAAGACTTCCGGGTGGATTGTCTCCTAGAGGCCAACGCCACCTCCTCCACTTCCCTAGGCAGAAGTAAGGGGGCTAGAACTACCCTTTCAGCAGCCAGGCCATCAAATGGAGGGACTGGAGGTTGGGGTGCAGGAGAGATCCCTGATCCTGAGACAGGAGATCGGGTTGCACCCCCAGAGGGAGTGGAGTGTCCACTGCCAACTGCAGAAGGAGTGGAAACCACGGTTGCATCGGCCACCTGGGGGCTACCAGGATCAGCGAGGCCCTGTCCCGAAGAACCTTGAATAGGGTTCGGGCCACTAGAGGCGTTGGAGGAAACGCATACAGCAGGCCTGTAGACCAAGAGATTAGGAAGGCATCTGCTGCTATTCGCAGAGGATGCGGTTGTCTGGAACAGAACCTGGGCAGCTGACGGTTCAATGGACTGGCAAAGAGATAGATGGTTGGAAGACCCCATTTTAGGAAGATCTGCTGGACCACTAAGGGATTCAAATGCCATTCGTGAGGCTATAGAATCCTGCTCAACCTGTCTGCCAGGTAATTCTCTTGGCCAGGTGGATAAACTGCCTTGAGAAACATGCCTTGCTTGACTGCAAAGGTGCACAGGGCCTGTGCTTCCTGACACAGAAGCCTGGATCCTGTGCTCCCTTGTTTGTTCACATAGAACATTGCTACCTGGTTGTCTGTCTTTATCAAGACAGACTGGTGAGAGAGGACATGAAAGTTTGCAGAGCTAATCGAATAGCTCGCAACTCCAACAGATTGATCTGCTGTGTGGCCTCCCAAGGGGACCAGAGGCCCTGAGTGCATGCCCCCTGGCAATGTGCACCCCAACCTTGAAGAGAAGCATCGGTGGTCAGCACCTGTGTGTGTGGTGGTGCCTGGAAAGGCACCCCTTTGATCAGGTTTGGGAGATGCAGCCACCACTGCAGGGAGGCCGCTAGTAGTTTGGACACTCTTACTCTGTCTCTTAAGTCTCCTGTGGCCTGTATCCACTGAGCCCTGAGGCACCATTGAACAGGCCGCATATGCAGATGAGCATTTGAAGTTACATGGACCGTGGATGCCATGTGGCCCAAAAGCCTCAGGAAATGTCTGGCAGAGACCAGAGATCCACTGCGAAACTGCTGGGCCAGAGACATCAGTCTGTGAGCCCTGTTCCCGGGCAAATAAGCCATTGCTTGTAGAGTGTCCAACCTTGCCCCTATGAACTCTATGTCCTGTGAGGGGAGCAAAGTGGACTTTGCGACGTTTATGACGAAGCCCAGGTGCTGGAGAAGAGAGACTGTGCAAAGAGTGGCTTGTCTGGCCTTCTGTGGACACTGACCCCTGATGAGCCAGTCGTCCAGGTATGGAAAGACAGAGATGCCCTGGTTTCTGAGATAGGCCGCCACTACCGCCAGACATTTGGTGAAAACCCTGGGTGCGGAGGTTAGGCCAAATGGAAGTACCCTGTACTGAAAATGATTTCCTCCCACTACAAATCTGAGATATTGTCTGTGGTCTGGATGAATGAGGATGTGAGTATAAGCATCCTTTAGGTCTAAGGAGCATAGCCAATCTCCCTGCTGGAGGTAGGGCAGCAGGATTCCAAGGGAAAGCATCTTGAACTTTTCCCTCTCCAGGAACTAGTTGAGATTCCACAAGTCTAGGATGGGCCTGAGGCCTCCTGTCCGTTTTGGTACCAGAAAGTACCTGGAATAGAAGCCTTTTCCTATCAGGTGGTGAGACACCGGTTCCACTGCCTGCTCCTGTAGAAGTCTTGCCAACTCCTGAAGGAGGAGGTTCCTGTGCAGAGGGAGTCTTGGAGGCTCCCCTGGAAAATAAGAGGGAGGTAACTGGTTTAAGTGGAGCAAGTAGCCCTTTTGGACTATGCTCAGTACCCAGGTATCCCCTGTTATAGCTGACCATCTGTGGGCGTACAGCTGGCCTCCTGTGCTGAGTGGAGCCAGCTGTGGGGGAGAGGCCATGCAGTGGGAGTCAAAACCACACTCCCTGCTGTGCAGGAGCTGGAGCTGGCAGCATGGGGGCTTTCTGCCTATGGGGCCCATGTCCCTGCCCCTTGGCCTGCTGACCCTGTTGGGGAGCTGTAGAGGCCTGGAATTGAGGGTAGGATTTGTAGGCAGAGGCCTTCCTCGGGTAAAAGGGCTTTTTCCCCGAGCCCTTCTTCTTCTGAGAAGTCTTCCTGGACAGCCTTGTCCTGGTGAGAGTCTGTCTCAATTTCTGCAGCCTTTTCAGCCATGGGTTTGCCAAAGAGGTTTTCACCCCGGCAAGGGACATCGACCAACTTGTCCTGGACCCATGGCTCGAGGTCCGATGACTGTAGCCAGGCCTGACGGTGTGCACCGATGCCAGTCGCTGCTACTCGGGCCGAAGCCTCGAAGCCATCATAGGTTGCTCGAAATATAAACTTCGAGCACTCTCGAATCCCCGATGACAAAGCCATGAACCTCTGCAAAAGTTCCTCGGAGAGGCCAGCAGAGAACCCGGCAATCTCCTTTGCCAGGTCTCGGAGGTACATGCCCATGTACAGCTGGTAAGTCTGGACACGGCACGCCAGCATAGAGCCCTGGAAGCACTTTCTACCGAGGGCATCCAGGTTCCGGGCCTCCTGGCCAGAGGGCATCGAGGAGTGCATCTTCTGACTCTTCAGACGATGCATGGCTGATTCCACAACCATGGAGTGGTGCGGTAGCTGTGCCTTCTGGAACGCAGGGCTCTTACGGACTCGATAAATGGAATCGACCCATTTGCTGAGAGCCGGTGCCTCCCACATGCGGAAGAGCAGCCGTTCCAGCATTGGAGGAACCGGTACATTAAAGGCCTCCTTCGGGGGAGAGTCATACTGGAGGGCCTCGAGCTCCTCGGCTCAAGGCTCCTCCTTGGGATCCGCGGGAAAGGCCAAGGCCTTGGCCATATCTCTCATGAAGTCCGAGAACCGGGTATCCTCCGGGGGGACCTTCTCAGAGGCTCGGACTCCGGTAAGTCCGATGGGATGCACCAGGTCCGAAAAGTGTCTCGGGACTCCTCGTCCTCCATCTCCCACCCCGACCCCTCCGAGGACGAATCAAGCGAATCCGGCCGGGCAGGCACCAATGCCGAGGGTACCGGCGTCGACGACCTCGGCCCCATACGGGAGACCGAGGGAGACCTTGGCCGAGGATCGACTCGAGACCGCATGGACTCGAGGATCGGCTCGGCCTCTGGGGTCGACTTGGACATCGAGGTCCCGGTGGTCGGGGGGGCAGATGCACCGGTCAGACCGGCGATCAGCACCCGCTGCTGTTCCATGAAGGCAGCCAAACTGCTCTCCAAGGCTGTCAAACTGAGTCCGAGCTCAGGAGACTCAGCAGCCCCCGACTCGGCCCCCGATGGTGTAGGGGCCGATGTCGGCTTCCCCGGAGGAGAGTCCACGAGGACTACAGCACTCATGTGACTCGGGGACTCCGGCACCACATGAGGCAATTTTGCAGGCTTCTCCGGCTCCGAGGACCCGGGACGGCGGTCGGGGCTATGCGACCTGGCCCTCAGGGACCAAGAGCGTCCACCGATGCTGCCCTCGTGGGTTTCTTCTTCCTTTTGTGCTCCCGTGAGGGCGACCCCTGCTCAGAGGAGCCCCGACGATGCTCGGGGTCAGACTCCCGAGACATCGAGGCCTCTGACGAAGTCCAGGCCCGGCCGGACACGGAGTCAGAGAAGATCCTTACTTGCTGATGCTGACGGCTCCTCAACGCCTTCGAGGACATTTTACCACACAGGCCACAGATCATCAGGTCATGATCGGGCCCGAGGCACTAGAGGAAGCAGTCGTGTGTGTCGGTGAGAGACATCAGTTTCTTACACCGATCACACTTCTTGAACCCGCTGGCAGCCATTGGGGGAAAAAGGGCCCCTGCAAGGTCAAAAGACTGGGCTGCCAGTGAAAAAGAAAAAGAGCGCGAACGCTAGTCTCGAAGGACAAAAAACGAAAAACCTGCTCCGGGCTCGATACCAGTATACCGTGCCCAGGCGGGAAGGGGCATCGAATCAGCAAAAAACCACGAATCTCCGAAGGAAAAATCTACTTTTAACCGGGTGACTAGGACACACATCCGTCGGGCTCCGCAGAAAAAAGAAGACCGAGCAAGATGGCACCCTTGGGTGGGAAGGGGACTGTGCATGTGCGCTACATTCCCAAAGGCTTTCTTTGAAAGCTGGGGAAATGCTCCGCATGAGGGCTCCGTCGACGTCACCCATATGTGAGGGCTGATTCCTGCTTGGTCCTGGAGAATTTCTAATGTTCTTCTTAAAGCTACTTGTATCTGAGAGCACCATCCATAAAGCAGCTAAAGTAGGGATAAAATCAGTTATCTATCAGTGACTTAGTGCTCTAGTTAACATAGGAATCCGCACTTTTCAGGATATGCATACTAATCCCACCACCCACCACCTAAACTACAAATAGAATAAGGACACACTTTAGTGTTTAAGTTACATTCATCAAATGTTTATTATAAGATCTTAAAGTTCAATCTGTTCTCCCATCTCCTAAAATTCACTGTAATTACAAAATCCATGTTTATTGTAAACCTCTGACACCATGAAATGCGGTCTAGAAGAGATGCTAAATAAATAAATTCCTAAGGGGTAGCAGGCAAGGAAAACACATCTGGATGCACGGCAGCATGAAAAAGTGCACCAGCATTACTTAGAAAAGTTGAGTTGCTTACCCACCTCTGAGGGTGACTGATGAACTAAGACAAAACAAAAAAAAATTGGATGCTCTTTTTCTTTTAAATAAAAAAGGTGGGACATAAATAGTAGTTACTCACCTGTAACAGGTGTTCTCCAGGAGCAGCAGGAATCAGTCCTCACATATGGGTGACGTCGGCGCCGACGGAGCCCCTGTGCGGAGCATTTCCCCAGCTTTCAAAGAAAGCCTTTGGGAATGCAGCGAGCATGCGCGGTCCCCTTCCCGCCCAAGGGTGCCATCTTGCTCAGTCTGATGACATAGCTAAGAGACAGCAAAAATAGCAAAAATGAAGCATATGACTGCAACTCCAAGGGGAGGAGGGAGGGTTGTGAGGACTGATTCCTGCTGCTCCTGGAGAACACCTGTTACAAGTGAGTAACTACTCTTTCTCCAGGACCAAGCAGGAAGTCAGTCCTCACATATCGGATTCCCCAGCTCAGGGCTACCAGAGGCCCCAAACTGAAACAATGAGCTCCCGCTAGAGCCTCAGCATGCAAGAACAGAATCTTCTCTGATAACTGTGATAAGGAAGCTTATCATAGCTCAGGTAGGAGCTATAGAAAAGATGATGTGACTCTGAACAAGCAACCTGTCAGTTCTGGTAGAAGTGAGAAAACAGAATTTTCACATAAAAGACTACCAGTCCCAGAATGCACCAGGTTTCCAGCAGCCATGAGAGGGGCTGAAGTGAGAGAATGTGTGTGCAATCAAGAGAGCTATGAGGTAATCCCTAAGCACTCATCTCAAAGGGCAGGGCCTGATTCAACACAGCTGCGCTGTGTTAGGGAGCAGCACACATTAGAACAGGATAAGAATAGAGCTTATTCTTCAGATAACAGTTACTACAAGCTCCAGCCCAGTTTCAAGAACAGCTTCAGGAAGAGATACAGAGGGGAGAGCTTCAGCAACGGCTACAAGCACCAGTATCACCTGGAGAAACAGAAGCCAAGCCAAGCGGATAGAGAAAGAAGGAAACTCTCTGGAAGGAAGAGAAGAAAGCCCATTGGAAGGTCTGGGAGATTCCAAGGCAGTACCCATACTGGGAGGTATTCCAAATGCCAGCAGAGTCCATTGGACTGGATTCAGCCAGAGGAATGGATTGGCAGAGATAGGAATCACCAGTGGCTACCTGGAAGAGAGAAGACTGCATGTGGAAGGGACTTTCAGACCAAGGCCAGAAGGTATGTGAGAAGATCCAGTGTCCAGGGATCAAGATTGGAAGGCTGGACATCAGAATTGGATTACATATTGGCCAGGTTATACAGAGAGAAATAATGATAGCAGGAGAGGCTCAGGTATGAACACTGATCCAGACCCTATCTATAATAGAGAATGGCAGCAAGGGAATAAGCATTCTCATGATAGTGCCTTAATGAAAGACTCATCTGTGCCAATGTATGATATTGACCCTATGATTGTTGATGAAGGGGGAGATACAGCAGATGAAACTATTTATATGGACTATTCTCTATCTAAATGCTAGCTTTCTGTGAGCAAACACATCAGCCATCACAAAGAAACCTAACTTTGTTCTTTATTTCCACTGCAAACAGCTCTTAAAGCAGGATTTGGGCTCACACAGTAGCAGCCAGCCAGCTAAAGGCTTTCAGCTGGTCCATTGATAGTAATTAGGGCTGCACCTGATTGTGTGTGTGAGCAAGGGAGAATCACTGCTGAGATCAGCGTGGAAAATAAGCAGAAGTTAACCTAACCAGCAAAGTTTATTCTTTACTTTGTGCCTTTGTATTTGGTAATTATTTGCTAAGAAAACGTTAGCTAATTGCCTGACAAACTGAAGGTTGTTTTCTGGTTTACTTTGTGACTTTTTGTTATCCATTTAAACACTGCAAGCAAGTAACCTCATTTATAGTGCTATCAAGCATACATGTGCTGGGTGAATTAAACCCCATCAATAAAAGAAGTATTTTATTGATCTTACCACTTGGTTTCACAACTCAAATTATTGTCATCAGCTGTGTTTGGGAGTGAATGAACTACAATACCCACACAATACCTTGCAAGAATCATATGAATATATGCATCGTCAAGATTGTGTAAGTTCTCACCCTAGGCAGCCGTCTGACATAACGCACCCGAACGATAGCCCAACACCAGGGATGGAGAGTAGGAGTTGCCTAAACCCAAAGAGATTATGCAGTACCGCTTGCCCGAAAGCACTGGCCCTGCAGGACTCCCTCTCAAGAGAGTAGTGGGCCGCAAAAATCTGGCTTGAAGACCGGCCCAGGCAGATGTCTGCCAACGGAACAGAGCGGAGATGAGCTACTGACGCAGCCTTCGCCCTGACACGATGAGCCGTAACTCGACCCTGCAACGAGAGGCCGGCTGCCCTGTAAGCCCAGGCGATGCAGTCAGTTACCCATATGGACAAAGTACGCTTGGAGACAGCCAACCCCAACTTATTGGGGTCAAAAGAGACGAAGAGCTGAACCGTCCTCCGGTGCTCCTGCATACAGTCAAGGTAGAAGGACAACGCCCTCCTACAGTCCAGGGTATGCAAAACCATCTCAGCCTGGCTGGCATGAGGCCTGGGAAAGAAAGTCAGAAGAACCACCTCCTGATTGAGGTGGAATGAGGAGACAACCTTTGGAAGGAACTTAGGGCGAGTCCGTAAGACTACTCTATTCCTATAGAACCTAGTATATGGTGCTTCTGACACTAGGGCCTGAAGCTCACTCACTCGCCTTGCTGAGGTAAGGGCTACCAGAAACAACGTTTTCCAGGAGAGAAAACGCAGATTGCAGGTAGCCATAGGTTCAAATGGCGGGCAAGTAAGCTGTTAAAAGACCACATTTAAATCCCATTCAGGGGCAGGTGGACGCACTGGAGGCTTAAGCAAAAGCAGGCCTCTGAGGAAGCGAGCCACCAAAGGATGGCCAGATAGAGACTGACCCTCCACCTGTGAGTGGTGTGCTGAAAGGGCACTAAGATGAACTCCTACAGAACTGGACTTAAGGCCTAGGTTGGACAGGTGAAGCAAATACTGCAGCACCACTGGTACCAGGCATGAGAAGGGATTCTCGTTGTGTTGAGTACACCAGATAGAGAATCTACGCCACTTATGGGCATAAGACTTTCTGGTGGACTGCCTCCTAGAGGCCAAGACTACGTCCTCCACTTCCCTAGGCAACAGTAAAGGCGCTAGAACCCTTTCAGCAGCCAGGCCATCAAATGGAGAGACTGGAGATTGGGGTGCAAGAGAGATCCCTGCTCCTGAGACAGGAGATAGGGTTGCATCCCCAGAGGAAGAGGAGTGTCCACCGCTAGTTGCAAAAGAAGTGGGAACCAGGGTGGCCACCAGGATCACTGAGGTCTTGTCCCGGATCACTTAGAACAGTGTCTTGGACACTAGAGGCGTGGGAGGAAACGCATATAGGAGGCCTGTAGACCATGACATGAGAAACGCATCCGCTGCTACTCTGAGAGGATGTGGTTGTCTGGAGCAGAACCTGGGAAGTTGACGGTTCAGATGACTGGCAAAGAGATCTATGGTTGGAAGACCCCATCTCAGGAAGATCTGTTGAACCACTAGAGGAATTAACTGCCACTCGTGCGGCTGCAGGATCCTGCTCATTCTGTCTGCCAGGTAATTCTCCTGACCTGGGAGATAGACCGCTTTGAGAAGAATGCCGTGATTGACTGCCCAGGAGCACAGTTTCTTGTTTGTTCACATAGAACATAGAACATAGCAACTTGATTGTCTGTCTGAACCAAGAAGGACTGGTGAGAGATGAGATGGGAGAAAGTTCTCAGGGCTAAGCGGATTGCTCTCAGTTCTAGGAGACTGATCTGCTGTGCGGTCTCCCAAGGAGACCACAGGCCTTGAGTACATGCTCCTTGGCAATGTGCACCCCAGCCGTGAAGAGAAGCATCGGTTGTCAGCACCTGAGAGTATGGAGGTGCTTGAAAAGGCACCCCTTGCACCAGATTTGGAAGATGAAGCCACCACTGCAGAGAAGACTGTAGCAGGCTGGACCCCTCACTCTGTCCGTGAGGCTTCCTGTGGCTTGGTGCCACTGAGTCCTGAGTCCCCATTGAGCTGGCCTCATGTGTAGACGGGCATTTGGAGTTACATGGACCGTGGATGCCATGTGGCCTAAGAACCTCAGGAATTGTCTGGCGGAGACCAGAGAATTGCTGTGGAATAGCCTGGCTAGATCCATCAATCTGTGGGCCCTGTCCACTGCTAGAAAGGCCTTTGCCTGAAAGGTGTCTAGTCGAGCTCCTATGAACTCCATGTTCTGGGAGGGGTGGAAACTGGACTTTGCGAAGTTTATAACAAACCCCAGGTGCTGAAGCACAGTGACAGTGCGAAGGGTGGCTTGATTGGCCTCCTGCGGGGATTGACCCCTGATGAGCCAATCATCCAGGTATGGAAAGACAAAGAGGCCTTGAACCCTGAGGTAGGCCGCTACCACTGCCAGGCACTTGGTGAACACCCTGGGAGCGGATGTAAGGCCAAAATGCAATACTCTGTACTGATAGTGGTTTCCTCCCACTACAAATCTGAGATATTGTCTGTGGTCTGGATGAATGAGGATGTGAGTATAAGCATCCTTTAGGTCTAAGGAGCATAGCCAATCTCCCTGCTGGAGGTAGGGCAGCAGGATTCCAAGGGTAAGCATCTTGAACTTTTCCCTCTCCAGGAACTTGTTCAGATTTTGCAAGTCTAGGATGGGTCTGAGGCCTCCTGTTCTTTTTGGTACCAGGAAGTACCTGGAATAGAAGCCTTGACCTCTCAGGTGGTGGGGCACCAGTTCCACTGCCTGTTCCTTCAGAAGACCTGCCAACTCCTGCAGGAGTAAGTCCCTGTGCAGAGGGAGTCTGGGAGGCTCCCCTGGAAAATTGATCGAGCTACACTGCCAGGATACAATATAAAACATTGGTAACAACGTTCAAACTCATTCATAACCTAGCCCCATCATTCCTTTCAACCCATATCTGCAAGCAACCTAACACCAGAGACAGGAGAACTATCAACTCAGACACGCTACAAGTTCCAAACATCATCAGACAGGTAAAAGCCAGTACTAGCCGCAGAGCATTTTCATTCTATGCCCCAACCTTATGGAACCAACTGCCATATGAGCTGCGAGCAATTAAAGACAGTTGATTTCAGGAAGAAATTAAAAACGCATCTATTCCACTGTCACTACAACCAGTAGTAAATCCCAAAGAGATAAAGGATGAAGTGAACAGTTATATGTAAAAATGTAAATATGTTTAAGTAGAATCCCTTTTGCAAAATTATGTAAATATGTCTAGGCCAATCTCGAGACCATATTCTGTGTGCTGTGATTTACCTCTGAACTATTGTATATATGCCCCAACCTCTCTGTCTTGATTTTTGACAAATCCCAAAGATGTAATCAAACCGCTTCTGATCGCTGGAAGTACCGGTATATAAGTGTTACTAAATAAATAAATAAAAAATAAATAAATAAATAAAATAGGAGGGGGGTACCTGGTGTAAGTGGAGGAGATAGCCCTTCTGGACTATACTTAGAACCCAGGTATCCCTTGTGACGACTGACCACCTGTGGGCGTACAGGGCCAGCCTGCCTCCAGTGCTGATAGGGGCCAGCTGAGGAGGAGAGACTATGCCCTTGGAGTCAAAATCCCCCTCCCTGCTGAGCAGGAGCCGGAGTAGGAGGTTTGGGGGCCTTCTGCCTACAGGGCCCATGTCCCTGCCCCTTGGCCTGCTAACCCTGTTGGGGAGCTACAGAGGCCTGAAAATGAGGGTACTGTTTATAGGCAGATGACTTCCTCGGATAAAAGGTCTTTTTCCCCGAGCCCTTCTTCTTCTGAGAAGGGGCTGAGGTTTTCCTGGACAGCCTTGTCCGGGTAAGAGTCTCGGTTCGAGTTCTACAGACTTTTCAGCCATGGGCTTGCCAAAGAGGTTTTTACCTCGATAGGGGACATCGACCAACTTGTCCTGCACCCATGGCTCGAGGTCCGATGACTGTAGCCAGGCCTGACGGCGTGCACTGATGCTGGCCGCGGCAACTCGGGCCGAAGCCTCAAAGCCATCATAGGCTGCTCGAGAGATAAACTTTGAGCACTCACGAATACCCGAGGATAGAGCACTGAACCTCTGCAAAGGTTCCTCGGAGAGACCAGCAGAGAACCCGGCAATCTCCTTTGCCAGGTCTCGAAGGTACATGCCCATGTACAGTTCATAGGTCTGGACATGGCAAGCAAGCATAGAGCCCTGGAAGCACTTCTTACCGAGGGCATCCAGGTTCCGGGCCTCCCGGCCGGGAGGCACAGAGGAGTGTATCTTCTGACTTTTCAGACGATGCATGGCCGATTCCATAACCATGGAGAGGTGCGGTAATTGTGCCTTTTGGAACCTGGGGCCCTTGCAGACTCGATAGATGGAATTGACCCGCTTGCTTAAAACCAGCGTCAATGCCGGTGCCTCCCACATGCAGAAGAGCAACCGTTCCAGCATTGGAGGAACCGGAACAGTAAAGGCCTCCTTCGGAGGAGAGTCATACTGTAGGGCCTCGAGCTCTTCGGCTCGAGGCTCCTCCTCGGGATCCGCGGGGAATGCCAAAGCCTTGGCCATATCCTTCACGAAGTCCGAGAACCGGGTATCCTCCGGGGGGACCTCCTCAGAGGCTCGGACTCAGGCGAGTCCGAACGAAAGCACTGAGTCCGAAAGGTGTCGGGCGACTCCTCATCCTCCGTCTCCCAGTCGGACTCCTCGGAGGAGGAATCGAGCGGCTCCGGTTGGGCAGGCATCGATGCCATCTGCCCCGATGCCAAGGGTACCAGCGTTGACGACCTCGGTCCTGAATGGGAGGCTGAGGGAGACCTTGGCCGAGGATCGACTCGAGCTCGCATGGACTCGAGGATCGGCTCAGCCTCCGGAGTCGACTTGGACATCGATGTCCCGGTGGTCGGGGCAGATGCACCGGTGAGACCGGCGATTAGTGCCCGCTGCTGTTCCATGAAGGCAGCAAACTGCTGTCCAAGGCCGTCAACCTGAGTCCGAGCTCAGGAGACTCAGCAGCCCCCGACTTGGGCCCCGGCGGCACCGGGCCCGACGTCGGCTCCCCTGGAGGTGAGTCAACGAGGACTACAGTACTCACGTGACCCGAGGACTGCATCTCCACACGAGGTTGTTTGGCAGGCCTCTCCGACTCCGAAAACCCGGAACGGCGCTCGGGGCTATGCGACTTGGCCCTCGAGGAGCCAAGTGCGTCCACCGACGACGCCCTCGCGGGTTTTTTCTTCTTGCAATGCTCCCGCTAGGGAGACCCCCTTTCAGAGGAGCCTCGACGCTGCTCGGGGACGGAGTCCCGAGATGTCGAGGCCTCTGACGAGGTCCGGGCCCGACCGGACGCGGCATCAGAGAAGATTCTTTCCTTTTGGTGCTGCCGACTTCCTGAGACCTCCCAGGGTTTTTCATAACTAGTAGTTAAGATATTATAAGCATCACTTGTGTTGAAATAGTGGTATCATTATCTTACTTTTGTTATATTGAGCGCAATTGTATCTAGCCGACTTCTTAACGCCTTAGAGGACATCTTCCCACATGGACCACAGATCATCGGGTCATGATCGGGTCCGAGGCACCAGAGGCAGCAGTCATGTGTGTCAGTGAGAGACATAAGTTTCTTACACCGATCACACTTCTTAAATCCGCTGGCAGCCATCGGGGGAAAAAGGGCCCCTGCGAGGTCAAAAGACAGGGCTGCCAGTGAAAAAAGAAAAATGGCGCGAACGCTAGTCACTAAGAACAAAAACCGAAAAAAGAGATCCGTGCTCGATACCAATTTATCGGGCCCAGGCGGGAAAGGGAAACCGGCGTCGAACCGAAGAAAAACAGGTTAACGCTGAATAAATCAACTTTTTCCTCGGGTGAAACGAAAATACATCCGTCGGGCTCCGCGGAAAAAAGAAGACTGAGCAAGATGGCACCCTTCGGCGGGAAGGGGACCGCGCATGCGCGCTGCATTCCCAAAGGCTTTCTTTGAAAGTTGGGGGCTCCGTCGGCGCCGGGGGCGCCAAAGTCACCCATATGTGAGGACTGACTTCCTGCTCGGTCCTGGAGAAAGGAGGATGCCCACAAAACATTAATTTAAAATGACCAATAAATAAAGCGATATAAAATAATAAAAATAGAAATTAAAAAAGATTTAAAGGGTTATTAATACATTTTATTACGTTCCGAGGTATACTGCCAGGTATACATTTTTGATACGTTCGAAGGTATACTGTCAGGTATACCTCGGAACGTATCAAAAATGACTTCATGGCTCTGTGAGAGAGGGTGAAGCAGTTAGGTGCACAGGTGGTGTTCTCTTCAATCCTCCCTTTTGAGGGTAAAGGCCAAGGCAGAGAGGCTCGCATCCTGGAGATGAATGCATGGCTGTGTGGATGGTGTCATCGAGAGCGTTTTGGTTTCCTAGACCATGGGATGCTGTTCCAAGGGTTGCAGAGCAGAGATGGCATCCATCTGTCCAAGAAAAGTCAACGCATCTTCGGTAGTAGACTGGCTAATCTACTGAAGAGGGCTTTAAAATAGATTCGTTGGGGATAGGTGAAGAAAGCCCCCAGGTAAGTGAAAGCCCCCAGGTAGGTGATACATTAAATACCTTTATGGAAATGGTTAACAGGGGTAACATATGGAAAGCAGTGTGTATAAATGCCCATAGCATGGGAAATAAGATCCCTGATGTTGAAGCTTTGGTGGGAGTGGCTGACTTGGATTTAGTGGCAGTTACAGAAACATGGTTCACAGAAAACCATGATTAGGATGTAACTATACCTGGCTATACTTTATTCAGAAAGGACAGAGTAGGAAGACGGGGAGGAGCAGTGGCACTATATGTAAAAACTACTATTAAAGCTTTGGAATTACAGAGCTTAAAAGGGAGAGAGGAGGCATTGTGGGTTAAACTAGAAAGAGGGAAAGAGAAATCTATTTGCATTGGTGTGATATACAGACCTCCCTCACAAGAGGAAGAGGTGGACAGAGAGTTAATTGAAGACATACACAGCATTGCTAGGAAAGGGGAAGTGCTACTGATAGGAGATTTCAATATGCCAGATGTTGATTGGCACATTCCTGCTGCAGTATCATCTAGAAGTAAGGAGATCCTGGATTCTCTACAGGGAGAACTATTCAGGCAATTGGTAACAGACCCCAAACGTGAAGGGGCCATACTGGACTTGGTGCTTACCAATGGGGAAAGTGTTTCTGATGTTGTATTTGGAGATCATTTTGTATCCAGTGATCACCAGATGGTGTGGTTCAGTATTAGGACTAGGGCTGTTAGAATCCATTCCAAGGTGAGGATCTTAGACTTTAGGAAGACTAACTTTGCGAAGATGGGCCAATACCTCAGGGAGTCGTTAGTGGGATGGGAACAGCTGGGGGATGTAGAAAAACAGTGGGCAAAACTGAAAAGAGGTATTTTAAGGGCAACCAACCTTTTTGTTAAAATGGTAAACAAAGGCAAAAGGAAAAGGATACCGCTATGTTTTTCGAAGGAAGTAGCTGAAAAAGTAAAGAAAAAGAGGGAGGCCTTCATGAAATACAAGAGATCACAGAGAGAGGAAGACAGTCATCTGTATTTGGAAAAACTTAGAGAAGCTAGCAAAGTAGTCAAGAAGGCAAAGATTCAAAAGGAGGAGGAAATAGCCAATGCAATAAAATGGGGGGATAAGACATTTTTCAGATATATTAGTGAGAAGAGGAAGGGCAAAAGTGGTATTGTCAGACCCAAGGGTGCAGGGGGGGAATATGCAGAAGCTGATAAGGATAAAGCGGAATTGCTTAACAAATATTTTTGTTCTGTGTTCACAGATGAAGAACCAGGAGCAGGACCTCAGAAAACACCCACAAATAGGAACAGAAGCGAGGGACATCTTTTACAATTTTCAGAAGACTGTGTTCATGAGAAACTAGCTCAACTTAAAGTAAACAAAGCGATGGGATCGGATGGGATACACCCTAGAATACTGAGGGAACTTGGGGGCGTTCTAGCAACTCCACTGACTGACCTTTTCAATGCCTCGTTGGAGTCGGGAGTGGTGCCAAAGGACTGGAGAGAGGCTCATGTGGTGCCTTTACACAAAAGCGGAAGTAAGGATGTGGTTAAAAACTACAGGCCGGTTAGTTTAACTTCGGTGGTGAGTAAATTATTGGAAACGCTGCTGAAAGAGAAAATAGTGAGGTTTCTGGAGTCCAGCGGATTACAGGATCCGAGGCAGCATGCATTCATCAGAGGCAGGTCTTGTCAGACAAATCTGATTGATTTCTTTGACTGGGTGACCAGGGAGTTGGACCGAGGGAGAACTCTAGATGTGGTGTATTTAGATTTCAGTAAAGCCTTTGACACTGTTCCTCACAGGCGACTTATAAACAAACTGAGCACCCTAGGGATGGACCCTAAAGTTACTGCTTGAGTTAGAAATTGGTTGGGTGGGAGGCGACAAAGAGTACAAGTAAACAGAGCTCACTCTGAGGAAAAGGATGTTACCAGTGGTGTGCCCCAGGGATCTGTCATTGGTCCGATTCTTTTTAACATCTTTGTTAGTGATATAGCAGAAGGGCTGTCGGGTAAGGTTTGCCTCTTTGCAGATGATACCAAAATCTGCAATAGAGTAGACACCCAGGAAGGGGTAGATAACATGAGGAGGGATCTAGCTAAGCTTGAAGAATGGTCTAAAATTTGGCAGCTGGAATTTAATGTTAAAAAATGTAAGGTCATGCATTTGGGCTGCAGCAATCCAAGGGAGCAATACAGTATAGGACAGTGATGGCTAACCTTTTTGAGCCCGAGTGCCCAAACTGCCGCACAAAACCAAAGAATTTCCTCAAAGTGCCAGCACGTCAATTAAAGCTCCATTTGCATAAGGTGCTTCATTTGCATAAATATTTGCATAATGTTACCATACACTAACTTTTAGTAAACATGCCTCTTAATGAGTATATGGATAAAGAAAGACTAAAAGGTTTCTACATTACTATAATCCAGTACCAACCGCCAGGCACATTAGGAACTACTACAAACGCTGCCCATTTAGAACCCATAGCAAACCCGCCGTATCCTAACAGCACTACCAGGACTCACAAAGCACCATACTCTACCTATCAAAAGGCAACACTGCAAATATTAAACCAATACATCTCAGAGAACAACAATACATGACCTACTGTGGAAAGAACAAGTGGCAATGTCAAATAGGAATTATATAAACAGAATACCTCAGCTCAGTTACACATGCAGAACAGACCATTACCAAACAAGGAATCACAATTTAGAAACAGGAAGACAATAATTAAACTGGGAACCCCAAAAGCCAAACTTGGAATATACAACAACACTGTAGAAATAAAACTATATATTAATTTCCTCTTGTACTAAACAAAGCGCAAAAATTAATGATGCACATTTCCCAGAGCTGACATATTCCAATTAATAAATTCAAAATAAAGAGATATTTTTCTACCTTTTGTGCATTTTTTTTCAGTTGCAATTGTTCCAGCCACTTTCTTCTGGTTTCTTCGTGTCTTCTGCTAACTCTCCATCTGCTGTCCATTTGTCCTTTCTTCTGTCTTCTTGGGGTTTTTTTTCCATTCTCTCTCTACATCTGCTTTAACATACTAATCTTTCTCCTTTTGCTCTTTCCTCATTCCTATTTCATCTACTCAAAATTTACCCCTCCATCCTCAATCCCCACTTACTCTCCCAATACCCGGCCAATTGTAGATTTTTTATCCCTCCCACACAAAATATTTTTCCCCTCTCCATTTTACTCTCCCAGCCCCATCCCATTCTAATCCTCCCCCAACACCAGCTCCCTTCTAGTTCCAGCCTCACCCAGCATCCATTCCCTTCTAGTCCCTGCATCAGCCCATTTCCAGTCCTAGCAGCCCCCCAACCCATTTCCAGTCCTAGCAACCCCCCAACCCAATACCAGTCCTATCCCCCCCTCATCAACCCACTTCCAGTCCTAACCCCCCATCAGCCCACTTCCAGTCCTAACCCCACATCAGCCCACTTCCAGTCCTAACCCCACATCAGCCCACTTCCAGTCAGCCCCCCATAGCCCATTGCCAGTCCTAACCCCCCCCCCATCAGCCCACAGTCCATTACCAGTCCTAACCCCATCAGCCCACCTCAAGTCCTAACCCCTCCCCATCAGCCCATTTCTTGTCCCAGCCCCCCATAGCCCATTTTCAGTCCTAAACACCCCCATATCCCATTACCAGTCCTAACCCCATCAGACCACCTCCAGTGTTAACCCCACATCAGCCCATTTCCAGTCCTAACCCCACCCAACAGCCCACCTCAAGTCCTAACCCCTCCCCATCAGCAGTCCTAACCCCCCCTAGCCCATTAGCAGTCCTAACCCCCCCTCTCTAGCCCATTAGCAGTCCTAACCCACCCCCCATATCCCATTACCATTCCTATCCCCCCCTCACCCCTTTTCCAGACAGCCCCCATCAGCCCACAGCCCATTAGCAGTCCTAACCCCCCAGCACATTAGCATTCCTAACCCCCCAGCCCATTAGCAGTCCTAACCCCCCCCCTAGCCCATTAGCAGTCCTAACCCCCCCCCCAGCCCATTAGCAGTCCTAACCCACCCCCCATGGCAAATTTAAAAAAAAAAAAAAGCAGCTGGCTCTGGCTTCTGCCGCGGCAGCGGCAGCATGCAGTGTCCCGCGGGGCCCCCTCCGCCCGCTAAGCCCCTCTGCAAGGGCTTTCAGATTCGCGAGGGAGAGCGTCTCCCTCGCGTCTCTGTTAAGCCCGCAGGGGCTAATGGGAAATTTCCCATCAGTCCCTCTAAAGGGGCTGATGGGAAATTTCCCATTAGCCCCTGCGGGCTTAACAGAGACGCGAGGGAGAGGCTGTCTCCCTCGCGAATCTGAAAGCCCTTGCAGAGGGGCTTAGCGGGCGGAGGGGGCCCCGCGGGACACTGCATGCTGCCGCGTCCGCGGCAGCAGCCAGAGCCCGCTTTTTCTTTTTCTGCGGACCTTCACGCGTGCCAGCTGCAAGGCCTTCGCGTGCCACAGCTGGCACGCGTGCCATAGGTTCGCCATCGCTGGTATAGGAGGTGAAGTACTTTTGTCCACTAAAGAAGAGCGGGACCTAGGCGTGGTTGTGTCTGATGATCTTAAAGTAGCTAAACAGGTAGAAAAGGCGACGGCAAAAGCTAGAAGGATGCTTGGGTGCATACGGAGAGGAATGGCTAGCAGAAAAAAGGAGGTGATAATGCCTCTGTATAAGTCTTTGGTGCGACCTCATTTGGAGTATAGTGTGCAATTCTGGAGACCGCACCTTCAAAAGGATGTGAACAGGATGGAGTCGGTGCAGAGGGTGGCTACTAAAATGATTAGTGGGCGTCATTATAAAGCATATGAGGACAGACTGAAGGATCTTAATATGTACACCTTAGAGGAAAGGCGGAATAGAGGTGATATGATTGAGATGTTTAAATACCTCCGTGGCATAAATGTTCAGGGAGAGAGCCTCTTTCAATTGAAAGCAAGTTCTGCTACGAGAGGACATGGGATGAGGGTGAAGGGAGATAGATTCAGGAGTGATATGCGGAAATATTTCTTTACGGAAAGAGTAGTGGATCCATGGAATAGTCTCCCAGTGGAGGTGGTAGAGATGAGGACAGTAACTGAATTCAAAAAAGCATGGGACCAACACAGAGGATCTCTAAAGGTAAAAAGTGGACTGTTGTAGTTGTTGATATGGAAGGACAGACTAGATAGGCCATGTGGTCTTTTTCTGTCATCATGTTTCTATGTTAAATGTAAATAAAACGTAACACCAAAAATAATTGTAAAAGCTATTAAAATATTAATAAAAAATGAAAATTATTTTAGCTGATCAAACATGTCAGGCTATAGATGAATTAATTGGTCTGACAAAATATTGTTCCTCAGACTGTTTGTAATATTGATTCTTCCTCTTATGTTACTTTATCTCTTGTGTGGTCAAGCAGGGCAGACCAATTAGCCACTGGAAGTGGCAGCAGAGAGCAGTGGAAACAATGCTGCACTGTCTGTGTAAGATTACAATCACATTTGTCTGATCCAGTTGTCAGTCTCCACTTTATCATTATTTCACATCGTCTGACACCACTACCTCCATATTGTCAACTCAGAATCTGCGACAGGCAGGAACCTCTCTGCAATGTCAATTCCCTTTGTCGCAAAGCCACTGTTTAATGTTCATTGATGCTACATTTCTAGGTAGGCCACATCAGCTAATTGCTGAAGTAGCCACAATTTATCTAAAACACTCCTGCATTACTTCAATCATTTTGGTGGCTGAACATGTCCATATAATGGATATCGGCTACCCTCAGCCTTGTTTGTATGCTCAATCTGGTCAGTCACAGCTTCTCTGATATCTGGCAGGGCAATTTTAGTCAACATGTATAGATTGCTGATTGAAGTAGGCAGCCAGTTATATATCTACAGTTGTGGTAAACATTATTGGCACCCTTGCATTTTAGGTATGTTATATATAATATCTTGAGAAATAATTGGAAATATTCCAACTGTATGTCATCATAATCTTTTAATAGTATCTTCAAAGGTATACAACAAAAAAATGATGTCTGTGCAACTTAGATGTAGTAATTTCTGAGAAAAAAAAAATTATGACCTGAACAGGATTAATGGCACCCTTCACTAATGCTGGTTGTGCAACCCTTGACAGTGATGACTTCCTCCAAACATTTCTTGTAGCAATCTATAAGTTTCATCCATCTGATTACTGGTAGTTTCTCCTACTCTTCAACTACGATTTATTCCAGCTCATGAATGTTTCCAGGATTTCTTTTACCAATGGCAGATTTCTGTTCTTTCTAAAGGTTCTTGATTGGATTGAGATCAGGAACCATTGCTGGCCAGTTTAAAACACTCCATTTTTTCCTTTTTAACCATTCTTGGCAAGTCACTTTATCCTCCATTGCCTTGGAAGAAAAGGCCTGGCAATCTACTTCTGGTGATATATTGCCAAGAAAACCCAGAGACAGCTGCGTCGCCAGGAGTCAGCACTGACTTAACAGCACTAAAAAAAACCCAAAACCCCATTCTTTTGTACTTTTGGATGTATACTTTGGGTCGTTATCCTGCTGGAATACCCATGACCTTCGACCCAGTCCTAGCTTTCTGACACTAGGTAGCACATTTCACTCCAAAACACCTTGGTAGTCCCCTGATTTAAGGATTCCTTTAATATGTTCCAGGCCTCCAGTTCCTAAGGCAGCAAGTCCGCCTGGAACCTCTACCATATTTAACTGTAGGAAGGGTGTTTTTCCCCTTATAAACTTTATTGCTTCATCTGTAAATGTATCGCTGGTCTGCACTGCCTAAGCGCTCAAGTTTGGTTTAATCTGTCCACAGAACATTTTCCCAGAACATAAGAACATAAAAACATACTGGGTCAGACCAAGGTCCATCAAGCCCAATATCCTGTTTCCAACAGTGGCCAATCTAGATCACAAGTTTCCCCAAAAGACACAGGTTCCACAATGCTTGTATTGGGGCAAGCAGTGGATATTCTGGGTCCACTTTAATGAGATTGATTACACGTTGAGTAAAAATATTTTCTCTTATTAGTCTTAAATAGGTTACCCTGCAGCTTCATTGCATGTCCCTTAGTCTTTCTATATTTTGATAGTGTAAACTACTTTTATTCACAATCTCTTTATCTCTAATGCCCTACACCTTCTTGCCCTGACCGAGACCTGGCTCCCCCCAGATGACACCGCATCCATTGCCTCTCTCTGCTATGGGGGCTACCAATTCTCCCATACACCTCGATCTACTGGTCTCACTGGTGGCGTTGGCCTCCTACTCTCCCCCTCCTGCCAATTCCAACCCCTCTTGTCACCCCAATCACACTCCCCCCTCTCCTTTGAAGTCCACTCCATTCGCCTCCTCACACCATTTCCCCTCCGTGTAGGTGTTATTTATCGCCCACCCGACAGCTCCAAATCAACCTTCCTCACCGACTTTGACTCCTTGCTTTCTGCCTTTATGGATCCCTCCTCCCCCACTCTTATTCTTGGCGATTTCAACATTCACATCGACAACCCCTCCGACCCCCATGCCTCAAAGTTCCTCGCCCTTACCTCCTCGTTCGACCTCCAACTCTGTTCCACTGCCCCCAAACACCTACACGGCCACTGCCTTGACCTAATACTCTTCTCCAATTCCTCTCCTTCAAACTTCCACAAATCAATCCTTCCCTCATCTGACCATCACCTACTAACTTTTACTCTTCAGCTTCCACCATCCCAACCTCGTCCTGTCTCCTCCGACCTATTTAGAAACCTTCATAATATTAATCCCCTGACTCTCTCTAATCCCCTGACTCTCTCCTCCACCATTTCTACATCTCTTTCCTCCATTTTATACTCAGAGTCCGTCGACGAAGCATTATCCCCATACAAGGCTACACTATCCTCAGCCCTTGACACTCTTGCCCCTCCCACCTCACGTCCTGTAAAACGATCTACTCCCCAACCCTGGCTCTCACCCACAATCCGTTACCTACGCATCTGTGCCCGTTCTGCCGAATGAGCCTGGTCCAAATCCCAATCCCCTGAAGAACTTCTACACTTCAAATTCATGCTTGGCTCCTTCCAGTCAGCCCTAGCACTTGTCAAACAAAATTACTACATCCATCTAATTCCCTTGCCTCCGATCCTCGCCGTCTCTTTAACACCCTCAATTCTCTCCTCAAGGTCCCCCCGCCCCGATCCCGCCCTCCCTCTCTGCCCAAACCCTAGCCGACTATTTCCATGACAAAATCCTCAAAATTACCCTCCAATTCCCTACCCCATCATCTACCTCCCCTCCCCCCCATTTCTCCTCCCTCATCCATACTCCCCCTGCCACACCTCCTCCTTCCCCCCGATCTCTGAAGAAGAAACTGCACTTCTTATTTCCTCCTCCAAACCCACCACCTGTTCATCAGACCCTATCCCTACCCATCTTCTACGTTCCATCTCCCTAACCATTGCCCCCTCCATCACTCATATCCTCAACCTTTCACTCTCCACTGCAACTGTCCCCGCTGACTTCAAACATGCTGTTGTCACACCCCTCCTCAAGAAACCCTCACTTGATCCCACATGCCCTTCTAACTATCGACCCATCTCCCTCCTTCCCTTCATATCCAAACTATTAGAACGAGCCATCCACCGTCACTGCCTCGACTTCCTCACCTCTCAGGCCCTCCTGGACCCACTACAATCATGCTTCCATCCCCTACACTCCACTGAAACGGCACTCACAAAAGTCACCAATGACCTGTTCCTGGCTAAATCTAAGGGCCTCTATTCTATCCTCATCCTTCTTGACCTTTCTGCTGCCTTTGACACCGTTGACCACGACCTTCTCCTCACCACCCTCTCCTCGCTTGGCTTCAAGGACTCTGTACTATCCTAGTTCTCCTCCTACCTCTCCCATCGCTCATTCAGTGTATGCTCTGGTGGCTTCTCCTCCTCCCCTACCCCGGTCCATGTAGGTGTACCCCAAGGATTTGTCTTGGGCCCCCTCCTTTTCTCTCTCTATACACAAGGCCTTGGCGCGCTTATCTCTTCCCATGGCTTTCAGTACCATCGCTATGCCGTTGACTCCCAAATCTACCTCTCTACACCCAATATTTCTCCAGCAACCCAGTCCAAGATCTCTGCTTGTCTTTCAAACATCGCTGCCTGGATGTCTCATCGCCAATTGAAACTGAAGATGGCCAAGACTGAACTCCTTGTCTTTCCACCCAACTCCTTCCCCCCACTTCCCCCTCTCTCAGTCCATGTGGATGATCTACTATCCTTCCTGTTCCCTCGGCCCGCAATCTAGGTGTTATCTTTGACACCTGTCTCTCCTTCTCCGCTCATATCCAGCTTGTAGCTAAGACCTGCCGCTTTTTCCTCTACATCAGTAAGATCCGCCCCTTCCTCTCTGAACATACTACCAAAATGCTTATCCACTCCCTAATCTCCTCTTGCCTTGATTACTGCAACCTACTCCTCGCTGGTCTCCCCATGAGCCACCTCCTTCCCCTTCAATCTATACAAAATCACGCTGCTCGACTAATCCTCTGCCAGCCTCACCATGCCCACATTACTCCTCTCCTCAAGTCACTTCACTGGCTCCCTGTCCAACTCCGCATCCAGTTCAAGCTTCTCCTGCTAACCTATAAATGCATTCACACTATGGCCCCTCAATACCTCATATCTCTTATCTCTCCCTACGTCCCCTCTCGAAATTTGCGCTCCGCTAACAAATCACTTCTTTCAATGCCTTTCACCCGCACTGCAAACTCCCGACTCCGCTCCTTTCACCTTGCTGCGCCACACGTCTGGAACAGCCTTCCTGCAACTGTGCACCAGGCGCCCTCTTCAAATCCAGGTTGAAGACCCACCTCTTCACCGTTGCATTCAGATCCTGACTTCCATCCTCATCCTACCCTAACCCCTATTAACGTTTATGACCAAACTTTAGATCAAGCTGTACCAAACTGTACCACACCGTACCTTCCGCTAAACTGACTAATGCTCTGTACTGCTCTAACTAGATTGTAAGCTCCGATGAGCATGACTCTGACGGGCAGGGACTGTCTCTTGTATGTTAGCCACCTCTTCTAGGCTAACTGTGCAGCGCTGCATGCGTGGCGCTTTATAAATGCTAAATAGTAGTAGTAGTAGTAGTAGTAGTAAACAATCGATCTACATTTACCCGTTCCACTCCATTCATTAATTTATAGACCACTATCATATCTCCCCTCAGCCGTCTCTTTTCCAGGTTGAAGAACCCTAATATTTTTAGCCTCTCTTCATAGGGGTTATACTTCCATCTCCTTTACCATTTTGGTGGCTCTTCTCTGTACCTTTTCTAATAATGCTATATCCTTTTTAAGATACGGCGACCAGAAATGCACACGATATTCAAGGTCCAGTCTCACCATGGAACGATACAGAAGCATTATAATATTCTTTGTTTTATTTTCCATTCCTTTCCTTATGATACCTAGCATTCTATTGGCTCTCTTGGCTGCCAATGCACACTGGCCAGAGGGTTTTAACATGTTATTCACGATGATGCCTAAATCTTTTTCCTGGATGGTGGTTCCTAATGTGGAACCTTGCATCGTGTAACCATAGCTTGGGTTGTTCTTCTAGGTGCATAACTTTGCACATGTCCACATTAAATTTCATCTGTCATTTGGATGCCTAGTCTTCCAATTTATCAAGATCATCTTGCAATTTTCCACAATCTGCATGGGTTTTAACAACTTTGAATAGTTTTGTGTCATCTGCAAATTTGATAACCTCACTCGTTATTCTCATTTTCAGGTCATTTATGAATATGTTAAAAAGCAGCGGACCCAGCACAGATCCCTGGGGTACTCCACTATTCACCTTTCTCCATTGGGAAAATTGGCCATTTAGCCCTACCCTCTGCTTTCTATCTTTTAACCAGTTCCTGATCCACAACAGTGCACTGCCTCCTGTCCCTTGACTTTTTATTTTGGCCAAACGTCTCTCATGAGGGACCTTGTCAAAGGCTTTCTGAAAGTCCAGATATACTATATCAACTGAAGGATTGTGGTTCTCAAGGTGGACTTGGGCAAAGATCAGGTCTTCCTTTTTATGTTTGTCTTTGAGCAGTGGAGTCCTCCTTAGCCTTTGCCCATGAAGTTTTCCTTTGTTTAGTGCATGGTGTATGGTGCGGGTTGAAACCATCATTCCAGATTGCTCCAAGTCAGCCTTAAACTCTTTGGATGTTGTATGTGGAATTTTCCAATAGTTCGTACTAACCTTTAAAGACTTCTTGGGTTAATTGTCTTCTTCCCATCATCTCCAGGGAAGTTCCTGATAGTTCCATGACCAAAAAACCTCTTAATAACATAGCAAACTGTAGACACAGGAATCCCAAGGTCTTGCCTTGCACTCCTTTAAGTCTGATGTTTGGAGATAATGGCTTTTCTGATTGTCTCAGGCAGCTCTAGTCTTCAACATTGTGAAAATGGAATAGGGAGTGAATGTGGCCATATTAAACATTAGAGCCATCATTCATTGGTTGATTCAAGTCAAGTGAGTACTGACTATTAATCACAGGTACGTCTAATTTTACTGCAATGGGAATGTGGTTCTTCTGTTCATACTGATTTGAATTGTATATAAGGATGCCAATAATCATGCCTGGCAATGTCTCAGTTTTTATACTATTTCCTTTTTTAATTGGTCTTATTTTATTTGATTCTTTTATGTGTCAAATATGTGTACTTATATAGCCCAAAGCCATATCATTGGCCACATTTTTTTTTTTAGGAGATATTGGACATGGAGAAATTTCACTTACCATTAATTTCCTTTCCTGGAATCCTGCTAGACCAGTCCAGACTAGTGGATTATGTCCCCCTGCTAGAAGATGTTGGAGACAGAGAAAAAAAACAGAAGCTTTGTGACATCACCAGGGGTACATAACCCAGGATTCCTAGGGGTCAACTTCAGTATGCCAATGTCAAAGCATGAGGAGTAAGAAAAATAAAGTAGCCTAATAAGAAGGCCGAACCAGCCAAAGATTAAACAAATTATACACATAATCAAAACAGCCAAAAATGGACAAGAAATATACAAGGTATAGAATAGCCGGAGGCTACCCAACACCGATACATGCTCTCCACCGAACATTGGTTAGGCTAAACTCAAGACAGAAGGGTGGGTCCTGGACTGGTCCAGGAAAGGAAATTAATGGTAAGTGAAATGTCTCCTTCTAATACATCTTGCTAGACTAGTCCAATCTAGTGGGCAGTACCAAAGATTGGTACTCTTGGATGGGAAGAAACAGCTGCTGCCAGAACAGAGGCCCCAAAGCGAGCTGCTTCCCTGGTGATAGTGCCGGGCAAAAGTAGATAGGGAGGACCAAGTGGCAGCCCTGCAAATATCTAGTGGTTCTCAACCCAGCCCTCTGGGACTTGCAGGCCAGTCAGGTTTTCAGGATATTCACAATGAATATGCATGAGATAGATCTGCATGCACTGCTTCCATTGTATGCAGATCTATCTTATACATATTCATTGTGGATATCCTGAAAACCTGACTGGCCTGCAAGTCCCAGAGGACTGGGTTGAGAACCACTGATACAGTGGATCCACTTGTGATCGTTCTGCCCAAGAAGCTGCCTGCGCCCACGTCAACTGTGCACAAGCCCCGAAGGAACAGGCTTATTTCGCAAAATATAGGTCAACTAAATGACCTGCTTAATCCAATGTGACAGTCGCTTTAGAAGCAGTCGTCCCTTTACAAGAACAGAAGATTAAAACAAAGAGGTGATCCGTGAGGTGAAAGGCATGGGTCACCTTGAGATAGCGATGCAAGACTCTGACAACATTGAGAGAATGAAGCTTGGCATCATGCCCGGTGGCGTTGCTTTGAAAAGGATGGAAGTGACACCATTTGATTCACGTGGAAAGAGGCGAGAACCTTTGACAAAGAGGAGGGAACTGTGCGTAAAGTGACCCCTTCTGGAGAGAAAGATAATAAGGGATCTCTACAAGAAGGCACCTGAAGCTCAGATATGCAGTGAGCCGAAGTAATAGCCACCAGGAAAACCATCTTGATTGCTGAATCCTTTAAGGTAGCTCTGTGAAAAGGCTCAAAGGGTATGTGTGTGTGTGCGTAGTACTAAAAACAGGTTCCAAGATGGCACAACCGGACAGTGAGGTGGACAGAGAGTACAAACCCCACGCAAAAACTTGGACATATCAGAATGAGAGGCTAACGACCACATGCACAGCAGGCCCCTAAAGTAAGTGACATGCACTTTCAGGGAATTGAAGGAATTGAGAGCATGACCCTTTTCAAAGCCATCCTGAAGGAAAAAGAGAACTTCTGATACTTGCACTTTCCAGGGCGACAAAGACTTCTGGGAACACCAGGAAGAGAAGAGGTGCCAGACATGGGCATACGCGTGAGAAGTGTAAGGACAGCATGCCTGCAATAAAGTGGCCACTACTGAACCCTTATGAGTCAAGCAGTGCCACTCAAGAGCCAAGTCGTAAGCGAATAAGGAGCAGGATTGTCCATGACTATGGGACCCTGCCAAAGGAGACTCCGTTTTGACCCCAGAGGTTATGGATCCTCTATCTGCAGGTGAACCAGACGGTGTGGCCAATTTGGCGCTATGAGAATTATCCAGCCAGAGTGCTGCTCCACCCAGCAGAGACTCGGCCACAGGGGAAAGACATACAGAAGCTGGGGTAGAGGCCAAGGTTGGGGTAGAGGCCAAGGTTGGACAATGTACATAGCTCAACATAATCAAACACACAACACAACATACACACAAGTCACGATATATCCTTCACTGCATGAAAAACACTATCACCCCTTTTGATTGTTTGCTGTGAAACCGCCTTGATTGTAAGAAAAAGCGGTATAGAAATACAGTTAAATAAAATAAATAAATAAAGCATGGAGGCCCTGAGATCATAGCTCTTTTCGACAGCTGAAGGTCGGTGTCTTGGTGTTGGAGGCAGTGGCCATGAGATCTAGATCTGGATATCCCCACTGGTTAACAATGCACTCGAATGCCCAAGGTGCAAATTCTCATTCGCTGGGGCCCAATCCATGAAGTCCTCCACGCCTTCAATGTGTTGTGCCAAGAGTGCTCAGAGATTGCACTCTGCCCATGGAAAGATAAGAGACATCTCTGGTGCTACTCCCGGACACTTGGTGCCCCCTTGTCTGTTGAGATAAGCCACTGTCGTGGCATTACCAGACAGGACTCGGACTGTCCAGTTCCAGAGAAGAGGCTGAAAATAACACAAGGCGAGACCTTCTGCCCAGACTTCGAGACGATTGATCGTCCAAGCAGTTTCACAATGGGACCAAACTCCTTGCACTGACTGTCCCAGACAGTGTGCTCCCCATCCATTTAGGCTTGCATCCGAGGTCACAAGAGTCCAATGGGGAGTCTCCAAAGGCATGCCTTGTAACAGATGATGCTGAGAGCGCCACCACTGAAGACTGTGGCACACAAGTGGTTGCAGCAGAAGATGGATCTGGTAATCCTGCGAACAAGGGGACCAACGCAAGAGGAGGGAGCGCTGTAGAGGGCGCATGTGAGTGCAAGCCTAAGGAATTACATCCAGATTAGCTGCCATGGTTCTGAGAATCTGAAAACAAGTCCCATGCTTTAGGAGCTGCCAGGCGCTGAAACCTTTAGAAATGGGCATGAAACTTCATGAAGCATTCCTGCGTGAAAAAATGTGTGCTGCCCCTGTATCGAACCGTGCACCCAGGAACTCGAGAGACTGAGAGGGTCGCAGTAAACTTTTGGAATGATCGATTACCCAACTGAGATATTCCAGAAACTGAACAACATAAGAAACCGCCGAAACCTCTTCCTTGTACAACTTGGCTCTGATCAACCAATCGTCGAGACAGGGATGCACCCTGATGCCCTGGTAACGCAAGGATGCGGCGATGACCACCATGACTTTGAGAAAAGTACAAGGAGCTGTAGCAAGACCAAACTGAAGAGTGCAGAATTGATAAAGCTGACCCGGAACATCAAAGTGCAGATAGCACTGATGGTCTTTGTGAATTGGAATGTAGAAGTATGTCTCTGCAAGATCAAGAGACGCCAGGAACTTGCCCAGTCGGATCACTTGAATAACCAACCTACGAGTTTTCATCCAGAAGCGAGGTACTCAAATAGAATGGTTTATGCCCTGAAGGTCCAGGATAAGTCGGAAGGAGCCGTCCTTTTTGGGAATCACAAAATAGATGGAATAACATTCGGATTTCCTTTTCGACGGAGGAACCGGCAGACCGCCTTTAAATGGAGGAGGTGCTGGAGCGTAACCTGAACCACTGCCTTCTTGGTAGTTGACCCCACAAGGAGAATTAAGGAAAGCATCTCAGATAGGCCTGGTGAAATCGAGCACATAGATATTTAGCACCCACTTGGTCAGAGGTCCATTCTCAGGGAAAAAAGGTGCAGCTGCCTGCTAATCAAGAGCACCCCGAAATGAACTCCAAACCCATCAACAGGAGGCCCGTACAGTACCTGAAAACTTGTTTCTTGAATGGCAGGGACCATGAAAGGACTGGGTCTTGGAGCCTACTTTATTTATTTAACCAGTTTTCTACACCACCTTATCCTTCAATCAAAGCGGTTTACATTATGTATTCACTACAAACAAGTACTGGATACCTTCCCTTGTCCGCAAAGGGCTCACAATCTATGTGTACCTGAGGCAACGGAAGGTTAAGTGGCTTGCCCAAGGCCACAAGGAGTGGCTATAGGACTAGAAACCTCAGTCCCTCCGGCCTGAGATTGTTGTCCCCAGGTGGAATTGAAACCTCAGCCTTCTGGCCTGAGGTACTGTGTCCCAACCTCTAGGCCACTCCTCCACTTTAGTGGAAGAACAGCTAGATTTTCCAGGGCGGTAATTATGTGAATGTTACTATGTCTGAAATGGCTTCTAGAAGAAAAAGATGATGAAAGTTGAGCAAAGGGATGCTGGGATCTGGATTTGGGCTTATCCTCTGGCAACCTTTGAGGCTTGACCTCCCCTAAATCTTTCACAAATTTTTCCAGAGTCTCCCCAAACAGAAGCCTGCCCTTGAAGGGGAGTTTGGCTAAATGAGACATGGAAGCTGCATCAGCATTCCAGTGGTGAAGCCAAAGCCATTTTCTGACCACTGTAATGGCAGCTACCGAACGAACAGCCAAGCATATGAAATCATAACAAGAATCTGCTACTTAGGCGGTTACAGATTTCAAATGAGCCAAGGCGGAATTTTCTGGCAAGAGCTGGATCTAATGCAGTAGAGCAGGGGTATCCAAACCTCCACAGATAGGGGCTTGTAAGGCCAAAGATGAGGAAGAAAAAGCTGTCTTAATGAGACTTTCTACCTTTTGGTCATTCTAATCCCAGAGAGCCGCTCCCCCCTCTACTGGGATCATCATATTCTTTGTGACCGCTGTTACGAGAGCATCCACCTTTGGAAAACGCAACCACTTATCTAGGTCATCTGGAGACCAGAGATAGATGCAGCCAAGATAATGTGCTGAATGCAAGGAAGCATCTGGAGAGTTCTACTCTCGAGTAACCATTTGTTGCAACTCCGAGGGAAAAGGAAAAGCATGAGATAGCTTTCTAATGCCCCATAATAGGGTCTACTTGAGGCATGTTTGTATCTGGAGCAGGTTGAGATGACGGATCAGCTAGATGAAGAGATTCCACAGTCTGCAAGATTAGAGCTAGAAGTTCTTCCCTGCGGAACAGACAAAAATCTGTGTCTTCATCGCACACCTCAAAGTCCACTTCTCACCCTCTTCACGATCTGAACCACTGATAAGAGATTGTTCTTCTGAAAGGCCCTCCCTGTATTCAACAAGGACCCAATCACTTACAGACTCTGGAGGAACTGTGGCCTGATATTTATCCTGCACAAGAGAAGGCCTGGTGTGCTTTTGGGAGGACAGGATTGCAATAGCTGGAGGTATAGAAAGCCACATATCCCAAGCCTGCCTAAAAAGCTGCAAAAACTGTGCATCCACGTCCAGAGATTGAATAGGATGCAGAGACTGAAAAGACTGTTGTTCAGGAAGCAGTAAAGGAGGTGGCTGGTCCCCCTGGCGGGTAGATAGCACAGACACCCCAGAGGCCTCCGCAGAGGCCCCAAAGGAGAATGTCGCAGCTGAACCAATAAAAGATTACATTGTAGCTGAAGACAGACCCCCCCTTGCTTCGCAGCACAGGCTGCACAAAGGTCCTTTTAGCTAAGTAGTAGCGTTTCCTCCCACAACCTAAACACCTTTGCATGGAGGAAGGCATAATACTGCAAAAAGAGGGAAGAAAACCAGTTCCCCAATGCCAGCAAGACTTCAAACAATGGCTGCACAGGATTAGAAATAATCCCATCTAAATAAAATGACTGCCACGGCTGAAAATGAAGACAGGAATGAAAAATAGCAAGTGAAAAAACAACAAAAAGGTGCTGGTGAGGCAGTTCTGACCAGACAGGTTGTCCTCTGGAAGACTGGAGGGCTGCACTGCTCCTCCTGAGCAGGAGGAGCCTGCCCCTTCAGAGGTGCTTCAGTGCTCCTCTTGAGCATAAGCGCCTCTGGAGGAATAAAGGATATCCTGTAAAATATCAGAGAAACACCTCAAGTGAGCTCTGAACAGGTGCCAAGAAAAAAAAAACTACACTGACAGAAAACCAAGAGACTGCCAGGAGCTCGGCTGAAGTCCACATGCTGGAGACAGAGAAAATACTGAAGCTGACCCTTAGGGGTCTGGGTTATGTACCCCTGGTGATGTCACAAAGCTTCAGGTTTTTTTGTCTCCAACATCTGCTAGCAGGGGGACATAACCCACTAGGTCTGGACTGGTCTAGCAGGATGTATTGGAAAAAGGGGTTGAACTGCAAAGGTGACAATAATGTTGACCACAGCTGTATAACTCTCATTAAGCACCTTATTTGTGCTTGATGATCTTCCTAATATCAGACGTGCATATTCAGCTGTACAGTAACAAAGCATCAAGGCAGTGGAATGCATTGTCCAAGGGCTTGCATCCCATCAGCTGTTCTGCAATTTATGCAGGGAGGCATTGAATGCACTATCAAATTCACCTGCTTTGGAGTTCAACAAAAAGACATGTATTCAATAAGGAGTGATCAATGTTCTGTTATCAGAGTATAGTCTTTGGTCATGTCAAAGTTTGATGAGTAATCTCGTGTGGTTGACAGTGTAGTTACTCACCTGTAACAGGTGCTCTCCGGGGACAGCAGGAATCAGGCTAAAAAGCTTAGGGCTCTTTAACCTGGAAAAGAGACGGCTGAGGGGAGATATATTAGACGTCTATAAATTAATGAACGGAGTGGAATGGGTAAACGTAGATTGATTGTTTACCTTATCAGAATATAGAAAGACTAGGGTACATGCAATGAAGCTACAGGGTAAACTATTTAAGACTAATAAAAGAAAATATTTTTGAGTCAACGTGTAATCAAACTCTGGAATTTGTTACCCGAGGATGTAGTAAAGGCTGTTAGTGTAGCTGGGTTTAAAAAAGGTTTGGACAAGTTCCTGGAGGAAAGGTCCATAAACCATTATTAAGAAGGGACCCAGGATATCAATGCTTGACCCAGTACAAGCATTGTGGAACCTGTGTCTTTTGGGGAAACTGCTAGGTACTTGTGACCTGGATTGGCCACTGTTGGAACAGGATACTGGGCTTGATGGACCTTGGTCTGACCCAGTATGGCATATCTTATGTTCTTATGTTATATGGGTGACGTCGGCGCCGATGGAGCCCACGTGGAGCAAATCCCCAGCTTTCAAAAAAAGCCTTTGGGATTGCTACCACGCATGCGTGGTCCCCTTCCCGCCCAAGGGTGCCATCTTGTTCAGTCAAATGACATAGCTAAAAAGGCGGCAAAACAAATGAAGATGGTATGACTGCAACTCCAAGAGGAGGAGGGAGGGTTGTGAGGACTGATTCCTGCTGTCTCAGGAGAACACCTGTTACAGGTAACTATGTTTTCTCTGGGAACAAGCATGAAGTCAGTCCTCACATATGGGACTCCCCAGATACAGGCTACCATGAACCCATAGCTAAAAAAGGCTCCCTCGTAGAGGAGCCACATGCAGCAGCAATGAAATCCGCATAACGAACCAAACAGGATCTCTGCGCTCGAAGGAACTAGCACTCCAGTAGCATGAATACAGAAGGTTCGGAGGGTAGGAGTTGCCTAGACCCCGAAAAGGTTACGGAGCACAGCCTGGCCGAAGGCACTGTCCCGTCGGGACCCTCTATTCAGGCAGTAATGCGATGTAAAGGTATGGACTGAAGACCAGGTGGTGGCCTGGCAGATGTCTGCCAGTGAGACTGAACGCAGGTTAGCTACTGAGGTCGCCATAGCCCTGACCTGGTGTGCCGTGACCCGGCCTTCCAACGGAAGTCTCGCCTCCTCATATGCCCGGGCAATACAGTCCATCACCCTTGTGGATAGCGTACGCTTAGACACCGCCTCCCCCAACTTACTGAGGTCGTAGGAAACGAAAAGCTGAGAAACTTTACGGTGGTCCTGAGTGCATTGGATTTAGAAGGACAAGGCCCTCTTACAGTCCAAGGTATGGAGGACCGTTTCTGCACGACTGGCGTGCTGTCTGGGAAAGAAGGTAGGGAGGACTACCTCCTGGTTGAGGTGGAAAGAGGACACCATCTTTGGAAGGAACTTGGGAAGCATGCGAAGCACCACCTTATTCTTGTAAAATCTGGTGTAAGGACTTCCGGTGACGTCAGCAGACCTCATGGCAGCAGAGTAGCTGAACTCCGCTGCTAAAGCCAGGCCAAAGGTGTTAAAAACTCCCAAAAAGTGGTGAGACAAAGCTACCAAGCTGAGGTATTGGCCACGGAGCATACCAGGCGTCAAGCGGTAAGGAGAGCCGACTGTAAGCGGCTTACAAAATACGCAGGGCTGCGAGCTGTGCCGGTATGGGGAGCCGCGTGACGGAGTGGAACAGAGGGCCGAGAAGCCTATGTTCTAACACGCTTGGGAAGGAGGAGGGAGAGAGCACAGCAGCGGCGTGACTAAAGCCCTTGAGCGAGAGACACTATGGGAGCAGCAAAGGAAACCTACCCAAGCCAGGAGAAGAGGCAGAGTGAGGAGTTAAGGCAGCAAAGTGGATGGGCGGAGACTACACCCGTGCAAGTGCACAAGTCAGTAAGAGGAGACGATTCAACACCAGCGGGGGGGGGGGGGGGTGCGGGTCTGGCACGTGGCTGCGGAAATAAAACAGCAGAGGAATGGAGCATAGCCAGACAAGAGGGAGCAGAGAAAGCAGCAACTCTAATTGTTCAGCCCCAGGAGGAAATTCTACAGCATTAAAAGCTTTAAAGCAGTTTGTTCCAGCTGACCAGCCCATAAAGCCCTACGAGGTCCAGCCATAAACCGGGCACTAAAGCAGACACCCCCCAAAGGCGAGATAACAAAGGGAGCGACACCCAAAACAACGCAGAACAAGGGAGAAGGAAGCAGCGGCCTGGGTGTGGGGAGATAATAACTACCAGACGACCCGCAGGGAACACGAGAGGTGAACCATAGCAAGATGGACCGAACTAAAGGAGGTCTAACCACAAAGAAATTGGCGGAGTTCAGATCCCCATACACCCGCTCTGAGAGGAGAGAAGGAAGGGGAGAAGGAGGGTAAAACACCGGCAGAGCAAGAGATCGTGCATGTGGAGGGGTTGGAGAGTGCTTGAGGCCCAGGTGTAGCAGAGATGATCAAGATGTGGCTGAATGAAATGAAAGAAGACTTAAAAGTGGAAATTAACGGAGTCAAAAATGATTTGAGAGAGACATTACAATCTCTCAGACAAGACATAGCAGACCTGGGTTCCAGGGTAGAAGAAAACGAAACTCAGCTGGAACAATACGGAGAAGCCATGGAAGATCTTCAAAAGGGATGGGAGGAGATAAAGCAAGCCCAGGAGGAACTAAAGGAGAAGACAGAAGATCTGGAAGATCGGTCCAGGAAGAACAATATAAGAGTGAGAGGAATACCAGAGGAGCCTAAGTACAAAAATTGTGAAGAGGTAGCTACAAAAGTGTTCAAAGAGCTGTTACAGACAACAGTTTGTGAAGAGAATGGGGAAGGAGAACACCTGCAAATTGAGCAGGCACACCGAGGACTAGGGCCAATCAGAGGCAATCGACCAAGGGATATCGTGGTATGCCTGCGATCCTTTAAAACTAAAGAAACTATATTGAAAGCAGCAAGGAAGATGAGGCAGTTAAATGGGATGGACATGAGGTGGAACTATTTCAGGATCTCTCCACAGGCACGTTGCAGCGCTGGAGAGAGATGAAGGAAGTTACAGCTTATTTGCAGAAGGAGAAGGCGAGATATAGATGGTTGTACCCATTTGGGCTTTTAATCACCGCAAATGGTATCTCGCGGAAGGTCAAGACATGCGAGGAAGCCTGGGGGGTGCTCGGCGATATGGGACTATCTAACATACCGAATGATAATGGGACCCAAGCCAAACCCAAAACAGCCATAGCAGCCAGGAGTACGGCAACCAATCGGAGATGGCATAGAGCACCAACTAAGGGTCAGAAAGTAGCGAGACTGACCAAAAGTAGCCAAGGTGCACAAGAGGCGGAGAAGGAGATTTGATGAGGGGGAAGACCCTGAGATGCCCGGCATCAAATGAATCGTCACATGGACTGTTATGTGGGATAGTGAAATGCTGATTATATGTGATGGGGGGATGGGGTAGGGGAAGGGGCAGGGAGGTGACGGGGAGGGGGTAGGAGAGTACACAGGACAGGCGGGGTAGAGGAACTAGGATAAGGGTCACGTTTTAAGAGGTAAATTATACAATGGGCGAGCTGCTGGGAGGGAAGGTTAGTCAGGGGAGGGGGTCCGAGGTACGGGTGAGGGGGATAGTGTGAGGGAGGGGGAGGTGAGATAGGAAGGTAGAACTGGCTGAGGTTTGATTGATAGTCACGAGATATGGAAGTCGTGTCTCCCAAGAGGGGACGAGGGAGGGGAAGGGAGCAGGGGGTGGGGGGAAGGAAGGGAGAAGGGGAGTAGGGAGTTAGGGAGAAGGGAGGTGGGGTGGGGGGTGGAGGGGGGAGGGCATGGGAGGTAGAGGGGGGCCAAGAACTACGGGAGGGGGGGTAAAACATATAGGTGAGTTAACAATATTGTCATTAAACGTAAAAGAGCTTAATTCCCCATTTAAGCGACAAAAATTGTATAAGGAAATCCAACACCAAAAGGCAGCGGTAGTGCTTATACAAGAAACACACTTGACAAGAGCAACGGAAAATCTGGTTAAACCCAAGGGCTATGGTGTTTGTGTATATGCTTCTAATACTGTGGAAAATAAAAAAGGAGGGGTGGCCATTTTGACTGATACAAAGTTGAAGATGTTATTGCATATTGTGGTAAGAGATAAAGAGGGGAGGTATATGCTACTGAGGATAAAAATGGGAAATGAATGGTATTGGATAGTTAATGTATATGCTCCAACTTGAGTACAAAGTGAATTCTGGAAAAAACTGAATGAGGAGGTGGGGAAAATGGGGGAGGGAAAATTAATCTGTGGCGGGGACTTCAATTTAACCTGGAACCCCGCAAGAGACGCCACTGGGAAAAGAGAGGGTAAGAGGGTGGATAGAAGGAGGTACCATAGTTTCGTCACGCACTATTGCTTGATTGATGCTTGGAGATTTCATCATCCAGGGAAGAGGCAATTTTCCTACTTTTCCCCAGTACATGGATCATACTCTAGAATAGATACTATTTGGGTTTCAAGAGAGTTGGGTGGAAGGATTATGGGGGCGGATATGGACTCCATTACATGGTCCGATCATGCACCTGTACAGGTTTGAATAGCAATAGAGGACGAGGGGAGAGGTGCACAGTTCTGGAGGCTTAACGAATCCTTATTGGAGGATGGGAAGGTCAGAGAGGACATTGAGAGGGAAACCCGGGACTACTTTAAAAGGCATGATAATGGTGAGATAGCATGGGGAGGGGTATGGGACAGCTACAAGGCAGTGATGAAAGGAGTATTAATAAAATGGGGGGTGAGGAAAAAGAGGGAAAGAGAGAGGAGAGAGATGGACTTAAGAGCAAAATTGTTAGAGCTGGAAGATTTAGATGCACAAGAGAAGAGCCACCAAAATGGTAAAGGGGATGGAAGGATACTCCTATGAAGAAAGGCTAAAAAGGTTAGGGCTCTTTAACCTGGAAAAGAGACGGCTGAGGGGAGATATGATAGAAGTCTATAAATTAATGAGTGGAGTGGAACGGGTAAACGTAGATCGATTGTTTACCTTATCAGAATATAGAAAGACTAGGGGACATGCAATGAAGCTACAGGGTAAACTATTTAAGACTAATAAAAGAAAATATTTTTTCACTCAACGTGTAATCAAACTCTGGAATTTGTTACCGGAGGATGTAGTAAAGGCCGTTAGTGTAGCTGGGTTTAAAAAAGGTTTGGACAAGTTCCTGGAGGAAAGGTCCATAAGCCATTATTAAGAAGGGACCCAGGATATCAATGCTTGAACCAATACAAGCATTGTGGAACCTGTGTCCCTTGGGGAAACTGCTAGGTACATATGACCTAGATTGGCCACTGTTGGAAACAGAATACTGGGCTTGATGGACCTTGGTCTGACCCAGTATGGCATATCTTATGTTCTTATGTTCTTATAAGATCAGTCAGGGGCCTATAGAGGTCCGGTGCTAGCAGCGAGAGCACAGCTAAACGAGATGCAGGCCGCCAAGATAAGGTATCAAATGCAGCTTCTGAGACAGGATTTCTTTGAGGGAGGGAATAAAGCGGGGAGATACATGGCGCAGAAATTGAAGCAGAGGAAACTGCGCTCCCACATATTGCAAATTCGGAGCCCAGAAGGGGGACTGGTACACAAGGATAGAGAGATAAGGGAAGCATTTAGGGGATACTACCAGGGGTTGTATAAAGCGCGGGACTTTCCACAGAGGGAGCAAATACAGAGTTATCTTAATTCACTGGCGTTGTCAAAATTGGACGAGGGTGAGCAACAAGAACTAAACAAGGCAACAAAAGCAGAAGAAGTGCAGAGAGCAATCAAACAATTAAAGATAGAAAAAGCTCCGGGATTAGACGGGCTTATAGCGCGCTTTTATAGGCGCTTTGGAAAGATATTAACAGCACCACTTGTGCGGCTCTAACTTGCTGCAGGAGGGAGGGGGCCTGGCAGACACTATGGGGTGGGCGGGAATAACCATAATACATAAGGAGGGGAGGGACCCACAGGAGTGCTCATCTTATTGCCCTATCTCGTTGCTTAACCTAGATGCCAAATTATTAGCTAAAATATTAGCTACGCGTCTCATTAAGTTGATAGGGAAGTTGATACACCCTGATCAAGCAGGATTTATTCCTGGTAGACAAGTGGCGGACAATATCAGGAAGATTTTGAATATGATATGGTCAACGGGACAGCAGAGGGAAGAGGTCTTATTATTGTCTTTAGATGCCGAAAAGACTTTTGATCAGGTGTCTTGGCCATTTCTCTTCCAGGTAATGGAACGAATGGGCTTGGGGGTAGAATTCATAAACTGGGTAATCCGAAAGCTTGTGTTAGGATAAATGGTGGATATTCTGAGTTCTTTGGGCAGGGGAGAGGAACGAGACAGGGTTGCCTACTGTCACTGCTGCTTTTTGCTATCTCCCTGGAACCGTTCACGGAGAGGGTGCGGGAGAGGGCTGATGTACAGGGAATTAAAATAGGGCAGGGCGAATACAAAATGTCGTTATTCGCCGACAATATTATTCTGAGCGTGGTAAAGCCGCACTTTTCTATCCCAATCTTAATGTGGGAATTAGAAGAATTTGGCAATCTATCGGGTTTCTCTATCAATTGGACCAAGTCAGAAATTCTAAATCTAACAGTGCAAGGGGACACACAGAGAATACTACAGGAGAAATACCCATTTAAGTGGGTGAAAGAAAGTATAAGATATCTTGGAATCCAAATAAGTAATAGGACAGAAGCATTATATAAGCTGAATTATCAAAGGATATTTGGGCAGGTAGAGAGATTGATGGATGGATGGGGAGGGGATATCTCTCATGGTTTGGACGGATTGCTACAATAAAGATGATGTTCTTACCCCGATTTCTATTTCTGTTCCAGACTCTTCCAATAAAGGTCCCACCTAGCAAGCTTAAACAGCTACAATGAATCAAGTTCATCTGGCAAAATAGACGGCCGAGAGTAGCTAGGGTCGTAATGCAAAGAACTAAAAGGGAGGGAGGCTTAGGGGTGCCAAATTTTAGGAAGTATTATGAGGCAGCGCAATTGAAAACCATATATGAGTGGCACCGAGGAACTCAGAAACACTGGGTCCAAATGGAAGAGGATTCAACAAGGGGAGAGAGCCTGGTGCAACTAGTATGGCGGGGAAGTAAACTTATAGAAAATATATGCCAAAATTCCTTCATAGTACATAGTATGCTAGTGTAGAAACAAAACAAAAAAATATTAGTACAAGATAAAAAATATACACCGGGCATGACACTGGAGGCCTGTTTTGATAGGGGACAGGGACCAGGGGCAAATATTCTGCGTAGATGGGCGCAGGCGGGGCTAACACACATCTCTCAAATATTTTATTTTTTTATTTTTATTTAGCTGCATTTATATCCCGCTTTTCACCGGGTCAAAGCGGTTGGGGGATACATTTAACATGAGGGGATATGACACACATACACTAATACTTACAGGGAACATGAGCAATGGAGGGTTAAGTGGCTTGCCCAAGACCACAAGGAGCACCTGTGGGACTAGAAACCCCAGTCCTTCCGGCCCAAGGTTGCTGTCCTCTAGTGGGATTTGAACCACCTACCTTCCGGCCTGTGGTACCTTGCCCTAACCACTAGGCTAGCAGGGAGGGCATTCTCGGGTTTGAGGGCCTTAAGGACTTACATAGACTGAGGGACAGTGACTATTATGCATAGCTACAGGTGAACCGTTTGGTGAGACAACCAAAGGTGTGGAAGGATCTCTGGGAGAATAGGGGGTGGTTTGAGGAGCTCAGTACAGGGACCCTTGGGCAAAAAGGAGTGCTGTCCAGGATATACAAAGGCTTAATGGAGGGGGGGGAGGGTAAGGCACAGTTACTTACCTGTAACAGGTGATCTCTGGGAACAGCAGGAATAAGTCTTCACATATGGGTACATCGGTACTGACGGAGTCTGCGCGGGAACGCTTCCCAGCGTCCAATCAGAATGCTTTTGGAAGCATCCCAACACGCCTGCATGCTGCCTTCCCGCCTTTCCCAACTGCCTCTCCTCAGTTAAGTTTTAAAGCTGAGGTAAAGAGAGAGAGAGAGCAAGGAAGGGAAAGATAGAGATAGAGAAATGCAACTCCTAGGGGAGGTGGGTGGGTTGTGAAGACTTATTCCTGCTGTTCCCAGAGATCACCTGTTACAGGTAAGTAACTGTGCTATCTCCAGGAACAAGCAGGAATGAGTCTTCACATATGGGGACTCCCAAGTTGAGATGCCCAGAGGGAGTCTTAGCATGTTGCGAATCTAGAAAGAGCCATGCTACTCTTCAGAACCTTAGGCATCCTGGGGATGGAGGGTAGGAGTTGAATACACAAAAGGTGCTGTGGAACAGCTGGACTAGAACAGGACTTCTATAGAGGAAGACCCTGTATAGAGGGCATTTAGTAGTAAAATATTGTAATATGGGCCTCCCTTGTTGGCATTGCAAAGTCTACTGAGGTTCATATGGATCTGTTAGAAGAGCCAGTGAAAAAACTCAAGGAGTACCTCACTGAGAAGTAGAGGTAATAGAAGTAGAAAAAACAAGTGGAGGTCAGAACCCTTCAGGGTGAGAAATAGCCCCAGGGGAAACTGGGGTAGTATAAAGAGGTAGGGCTTCAGCGGAAGACGCAGAAGGTACTATTAGACAAAGCTTAAGCTGTTTTGGCCCAAGAACAGTACAATCCTAGGACCAAAAGAAAAATGAGTCTGACCCATCTGGACTGGCAATGGAATTAGTCCATGTAGGAGAGAAAGGGTATGGAGACCCTTGTATCTGATAAGAAAGTAAGGATAGACTTAGGAAGCGCTAAGCTTTAGATTAACTGATGTTCCGCAATGTCTTTCCTAAATGGGGTTAATTAGGAAAGAAAAAGGTACATGGAGAGCTTCAGAGGTACCTAAACCTGAAAGGTTATGGTAAGGAAAAAGTTTGTTAATTACCACAGGAAGTGGATATATGTGTAGAACCCTAAGTATGCTGGCACAGCATTGATAGGGGTAGTGCCCATCTGTCAGGATCATATAGGAATGTATGGATATCTGAACCTAAACAGACAGATAGATAAGTATGTGGATACATATCTACCTAAAAGATATATCTCACTATATATATATCTATATCTATATGTATGTATATATATATATATATATATTCCTAAATATATACACATATAGGGTATATATGCATATATATAGAGAGAGAGATGTATGGGCAGAAGATACACACATATTATATATATATATATATATATATGAATATGTAGGCATATAGACACATGTCTCCAGGTATGTGGATGGAGAGATGCCTATAGAACTAGATCCCCCTAGGAATATGGGGAGAGAGAAAGATTCATCTAATAGCAAGAAGGGTGATACCTGCTTGAATAGATGCATAGAGAATCTTCTTTCCCTGGTTATGACTGACAGAGTCAGAGGAATGGTCTCCCTGACAAGAAGGAATCTAGATTCCGTTCAGAAATTGAGCTCTTGAATAACCAGGATGGCCTACGTGAAAAATGCAGAGGATAACTTCAGTCTGCAGGCAGCAAGTCCAGATCTCTCCAGAACTGCAGTATGGTGATTGGATGGAGGGCACCAGCGGAATAAGATACCATAGTGACCTGCCTATAAGGGCAAGATGGGTATCAGGCGTCCTTGAGCTGCCACTGAAAGAAAACTATCTCTGGCGAGAGTCCAAAGGAGATATGGGCCAAGCCAGGGAATTGGCCATTCTTTAGGTTTTCACGTGATGAAAGGCCTGTGTCTTATGTCTCAAAAGAGATTTTAGATGAGATGGTAAGGGTAGGGAACACCTACCAGCCATGAGAACATGACTGGGGGAACCCCTCCTAACCATCTGGGGTTATCTGCTAGGCAGAATATTAATGCTCTCTAGCAAGGGCCCATAGTGCAAAGCTACTCTGTAGAGTTGCAGAGAGCATACTGCAGGTTGGTTAGAAGAAAAAACTGACTGTTTAAAGCCAGTGGGTAACTTAACTATTCTGCCAAGGACAAGTCTGTGATAATAGGGTTTCCAAACAAGGTTAATAACCTGTTTAGGGTTTAGCACTGAGGCTAGAAGGATTGCTAGTGGAGGGGAAACCCTGGTTGTGTGGTGAACAGAACCAGTGGCTTAACCACTAGGAATTGCTGTATCTGCAGCAACTACCAGGGCAGCGGAAGAAAATTTCTTTTCCCCTCCTTTCTTAGATTGGGAAAAAGAAACAACAGACATAGTAGGACTTCCTATTGTCTGATGAGCTGCCCTAAGGTAATAAAGGGGGAGACAACTCTGGAAGTGAGAATCCCCCTGTGGAATAGGTAGCGGACCATAGGGGCTTACCAGTGTAAAAGAGCCACTCTTACACACCGAATGTTGTAGTAAGAGGGAGGTAAGACAGAGTTGAAGGAGACTGACTATACAGGAAGTCTCTGAAAGGTAAGATGATACATGCCAGTACAGGGAAAAAACTGTCTTATTGATAGCTGTCACTTCTCTTTTCCCCAAAGAGGAAGAGAAACCTGTTAAGTATGGGCATGATCATCATAAAGACTTTTAGAGTAAAAGAAAAGATGTCTCGTGAAGAGATATCTAGAAAAGGTTAGGATAAAATTAGTGCAGATACTTCAAGTGAAAAGAAGCAGACTGCCACTCTAACCACCAACCAAGAGAGGTAATGATGATCTATTTGAAACCCTGCGACTGCTGGGTTTGTTGATCCTGTTGAGGTTGTGGTTTCTTCAGACCAGGTCGATGTTTCCCCTGTTTGGGAACATCTGTATGATGGGCAGAAGATGGATAAAACTTTTCCCCCTAGGGAAAGAAAGTATGGTAGGACATTTCCTACCAACTGGGAAAGAGGAAGGCGTAGAACAGCCTCTGGAAACAGGAATGTCAGTGGTTAACTGAGCAACTTGGAGTAAAGACTCCTTGTTAAAGAGATTTTCTCCAGTGCAAGGAGTATTTCCCAGTCTTTCTTGTGCCCATTTGTCAAAGTCTGAAACCTGGAGCCAGGCTTTACGTCGTGCCCCTATAGCTATAGCAGAAGTTCTGCTAACAGACTCAAAGGAGTCTAGGGAAGCACGAGTAAGGAACCTAGAGATATTTTGAGCATGACTAACCAGTAAGGAATAGTCTGCACTTTTGGGCTCTTGAAGAAAAGGAGTCAAAAACAGTAATTTCTTAGTGACCTCTTCAAGAGATAAACCCATATAGAAAATATATGAGAGAATTCTTGCTGAAAGCATGGATGCCTGGAAGGTTTGGCGTCCAAAGGCATCTAAAGTCTTAGACTCACGACCTGGCGGACAAGAAGAGTGCTTTTTAGTACTCTTAACCCGCCTCACTGCTGATTCTACAACAATGGAATGATGAGGAAGTTGAGTCCTTTGAAAACCTGGAGAGGGGGGCACCTGATATAGAAGATCAGTTGCCCTAGAAGGTGGGAGTACTGTTAAAGGAGCCTCCCACATTCGTAGAAGGAGATCCTGCAAGGAATGATGCAAAGGAAGCATGATGTTCTCCTTTGCTCTCCAAGGAATATACAGGGATTCTGTATTCCCCTGTGTAGGATCCTGTCCAGGTATAGAAATGGCAAGTGATTTTGCCATATCCAGGAGAAAAGCTTGAAAAGAAAAATCCCCAGAGGGAAATCCTTTTGGACAGGCTAGATCTGTTGAAGAACTAGCATTGGCACCCAGGGATCTATCCAACTTTATAGGAATATAAGATCCTGAATGGTGGAGTATGGGATCCTTAGAGGATGGTTGCCGTTACCATAGAAGGTCGGGACCAGCAACAGTCGGTAGCATATCGTCCACACCAGGAATCAATTCCAGACTCGGTATCGAGGGAAGCAAGCCTGATGAAAGAAGCATGGAAGGTACCGACAACAATGGTAAAAAGGATACTGGTACCGACTCCGGTACCGTATCCAATACCGGTGGAATTAGGCCAGCCGGTGACGGCTCTAACGGTATCGAAAGAACCGTCGATGCCGAACATGGACCATCGAAACCGTGCCTTCGGTACCGTCTGGTGTCGGTACCAAGGCGAGTCAGTACCCAGTCCTCCAGACTGGAGATCGATTCCAGACTCGGCATAGAAGGAAGCGAGTCTATTGATGCACATCTGGAGGGTACCGACGTCGGTACTAGTACTGGTACCGGGATCGATACCGATACTGGAAGGTCGGTCTGCAGCGTATCCAACGGCCCCATAGGTACCGAGGATGCCAGACTACGATCCTTGGTGAGGAATGTTTCATCCAACACCATTGCCAATGCCGGGGTATCGGTACCGCTCGAAGCGGATGCCACCACCAAGCATGGCTCAGGTATGTTCTTGTAAGGGGTGAACCTCAGGAACAACCTGAAACCCCACACAGGCTTTGGAGGCCGAAGACTCCCACCAGGGTTTTAAAGCCAGTGTGTTCTCGAGGGCAAGGCCAGAGGCATCTCTATGCTGTGCATGAGATCTACCACTTGAGGACTGGCTAGTCTTAAAAGACTGTTTTTGGGTTACCTGATCCCGTGTAGAAGAAGAGGTGGTCGGTGCCCTGAAGTTGGATGGGGACCGCGTATCGAGGGGAACTTGATGCTGAAGACTTCTTCCCACAATACTACTGCAGGAGGGACACTCCAGAGGAAAGTGGTCAGGACCCAAGCAGGATAGACACCAATTATGAGTGTCTAAAATAAATTTTTTACCGCCACAGTTTGAACATTAAATAGACTGTAAATAGTTTCCCCTGTTATCCAAGTTCCTTCCCTTGTTATCTGTAAACTCATGCATGTTATTGTACTGAGACTTTTTGTTCTATGTGAACCGCGCTGATGCCGAATAGTGCGGTATATAAGAGAATGTAAATAAAATAAATAAATAAATAAATAGGAATAGTGGCTGGTGTTTCCATGAGGAAAAAAGGGGTAGGCCTAGAAGGCCGGGAAAACCCCATCAGGCACTAAGAGGGAAAAAGTTATTCCCTAACAGGAATAAATTGAAGAAAAAAAGAAAAGAAACACCGGCGGTACCGGTGGCGTCGGGGTAGGCAGCCGCGACCACAAGAAAAATAAAAAATAAAAGAAGAATTTTCTGCGGTGACAGAAGGATGTCCTGTTGGCTCCACGGAAAAACGAAAACTGAGCAGAGGCAGTTGGGAAAGGCGGGAAGGCAGCACGCAGGCGTGTTGGGATGCTTCCAAAAGCGTTCTGATTGGACGCTGGGAAGCGTTCCTGCGCAGACTCCGTTGGTACCGACATACCCATATGTGAAGACTCATTCCTGCTTGTTCCTGGAGATAGTTGGGTACATGTTAAAATGGCAGGAAGATTTGGGGGTGAGTTGGAACGATGAGGTATGGGACAAGATAATACAGACGGTGGCAAGTATTTCTATTGCCACACAGGTCAAAGAGAATGCTTATAAAGTGTTGCTCCGCTGGTACTGGACTCCAGTACGCCACAGGAGGGCTGGAAGAGGAGGAACTGACCCCTGTTGGAGGGGATGTCAGAGGGGATGTCAGGAGAGCGGGGACTGGTTACATATGTGGTGGAAGTGTGCGGGCATACAAGCTTATTGGAAGGAGATTTTAGATCTGATCTACAACATGACAGGATATCGCCTGCAAAGGAAACCAGAGCTCTGCTTGCTGCATCAATTAGAGGAGGATATTCCAAAAAAGGATAGCGGCGTGCTGCATCACTGTATTGTAGCAGCACGCTGTGAAATAGCGCAACACTGGGCGGGGTCGGGCGTTCCACAATTGGCAGGATTTGTTAGAAGGGTTTCAGAGATGGGTTTGATGCAGCAATTGACGGAGATGAGGAGGGGGAAAGGGGGGACAGGTGCGGAACTCTGGTAGAGGATGGGTAAGTGGTTGGAATCCTGGAAGGCTGAGGGAGGGGGAGGGCAGCGGAAGAAGGCGGTGGGAGAAGTGGCAGGTATAGGGGATTAGAAAGATTGTAGGTTGACAAGGGAGGTGAAGTTGCAGATGGAATTGTGAAGTGGGAGAAGAACGGGTGCTTTTAGATTGAGAGGGGGGAGGGAAGGGGGAGGGGAGGAGATGGATAATGAGGAGGATATAGGTGGGGAGCCAGTATGAGAAAGGGATAATATATGATAGCAAATGTACATGTTATGGAAGTTGTACAAAGTTGGTAATGCAGACATCTGTTTTTTCTGTGAAATGGTTAATAAAATTTTAAAATTTAAAAAAAAAAAACCTGGTGTAAGGCGCCTCAGCCACGAGGGCATGGAGCTCGCTTACCCTATGGGCAGAAGTGAGCACAACCAGGAAAGCGTAGTTACTCACCTGTAACAAGTGTTCTCCGGGGACAGCAGGAATCAGTCCTCACATATGGGTGATGTCGGCGCAGATGGAGCCCTCGTGCGGAGCAAATCCCCAGCTTTCAGAGAAAGCCTTTCAGAGTTGCAATCACGTATGCACGGTCCCCTTCCCGCCCAAGGTTGCCTTCTTGCTCAGTTGTATGACATAGCTAAAAAGACGGCAAAAAGAATAAAATATAATAATCGGACTGCAACTCCAAGGGGAGGAGGGCGGGTCATGAGGACTGATTCCTGCTGTCCCCCGGAGAACACCTGTTACAGGTGAGTAACTACGCTTTTCTCTGAGAACAAGCAGGATGTCAGTCCTCACATATGGGACTCCCCAGCTATGGGCTACCGAGAACCCATAGCTAAAAAAAGCTCCTTCTACGAGATCCGCAAGCAGCCGCAATATAAATCCAAACTAAGGGAATAGCACTCCGGTAGCCTGAACACAGAAGGGTTGGAGGGCAGGAGCTGCCTAGACCTCGAAAAGGTTACGGAGTACAGCCTGGCTGCAGGCACTGTCCCGTCGGGACTCCCTATCCAGGCAATAGTGGATTGTGAAAGTCTGACTCGAAGACCAGGTGGCGGCCCGTCAGATGTCTGCCAGAGGAACAGAGTGCAAATGAGCCACTGATGCAGCCATGGCCCTGACCCTATGGGCCGTAACACAACCCTCCTTTGGAAGCTCGGCTGCCTTGTATGCCCAGGCAATACAGTCTGCTACCCAGGTGGACAGCGTATGCTTTGATACCGCTACCCCCAGCTTGCTGGGGTTGTAAGATACGAAAAGCTGAGAAGCCTTCCAATGCGCTTGCGTGCGCTGGATATAGAAGGCCAACGCCCTCTTACAATCCAGGGTATGCAGGACCGACTGCCCGACTGGCATGCGGCCTGGGAAAGAAAGTAGGCAGAACCACCTCCTGGTTGAGGTGAAACAAGAAGACCACTTTTGGAAGGAACTTGGGGTGTGTGCAAAGCACCACCCGGTTCTTATAGAACCTTGTGTAAGGCCTTTCTGACACTAGGGCCTGGAGCTCACTCACCCTCCGAGCAGACGTGAGTGCCACCAAGAAAACCCACTTTCCAAGAAAGAGCATAGATGGCAGGTAGCCATCGGTTCAAAAGGCGGCCTAGTAAGCTGCCCCAACACTACATTCAGGTCCCACTCGGTCGCCGGAGGGCAAACCGGGGGTTTCAAAAGAAGTATACAGCTCATATACTGATCTTTCCCAGTTATCCCCGGTAGAAAATGGCTAATTCTGCTGATCCTTTCAGTCACACTCTAATAATATTCTACTTATATTTATACTGTACTATAATATTCTCTGTCACTGCTACCATGTAGTTACCTAAAAATTGCCATTTCATAGTTAACCCTATTCACATTTTGTATATAGTTAACCCTATACCTTGTATACAGTTAACACTATATTTTGTAGATAGTTAACCCTGTTTACCTCCTAGTTTTTGCACCCTGTTAAATGTAAAAAAACCAATGCTGATTGTACCATTGTGTTTAACTTGTTCATTTGTAAACCGCACTGATTAAAAGAGCGCGGTATATAAGAAATAAAAATAAATAAATAAATAAATAAATAAAATAAATAAATAAGTAAGCCTCTCAGAAATCGAGAGACCAAGGGGTAGGCGGAGACAGGCTTCTCATCCACCGGAAAGTGGTTCGCTGCAAGGGCACTGAGGTGCACCCTGACAGTGTTGGACTTGAGGCCCAAATTAGAGAGATGGAAAAGGTATTGCAGAACCACTCCTACTGGGCAAGAGAAAGGGTCCACCTCCTGCACCTTGCACCACGATGGAAATCTGTGCCACTTCAAGGCATAAGTCCATCTAGTCAACGGCCTCCGCGAGGCCAGCAAGACTTCAATAATCTTTGGGAGGAGGAGCAGAGCGAGAATTACCCTTTCAGCAGCCACGCCATCAAGTTGAGGGAGCTGAGATTGGGGTGCAGGAGAGAGGCCCCCCTCCTAAGATAGGAGGCGCAGGGAGGACCCCAAGGGAATGGGAGCCTCCACAGCTAGCTGCAGAAGAAGCGAAAACTAGGGTTGCCTGGGCCACCGTGGGGCAACAAGAATGACCGAGGCTCTGTCCTGGAGAATCTTGAACAGCGTCTTGGCCACCAGAGGTGTCGGGGGAAACGCATACAGAAGGTCCCTGGACCACGATATCAGAAACGCATCGGCAGCCACCTTGTGTGGGTGGGGCTGCCTGGAGCAGAAATAGGGCAACTGGTGATTGTCCAGACTGGCAAAGAGGTCCATCACAGGCCGTCCCCAGGTCTGGAAGAGCCAACTGGCTACCCCACAGTCCAACTGCCATTCGTGGGGTTGAAGAATCCTATGGAGCCTGTCAACTAGCCAGTTGTTCTGGCCCAGCACGTAGACTGCTCGGAGATGAATGCCATGCCGGGCTGCGAAGGAGCACAGGTCCAGGGTTTCCTGACATAGGGGACAGGACCCTGTACCATCCTGTTTGTTCACACAGAACATGGCCACCTGGTTGTCTGTCTGCACCAAGACCGTTTTATGGGCCAGGAGCTGCCTGAAGACTACCAGAGCTAGGCGGATCGCACGGAGCTCCAAGAAATTGATTTGTTGGGTCCTCTCGTTCGGGGACCACACACCCTGGGTACGGAACCCCTGGCAATGATTCCCCCAGCCCAGCAGGGATGCATCTGTGGTAAGGATCCTCGTGTGCAGAGCAGCCTGGAAAGGCATTCCCGCCTCCAAGTGCTGCAGTTGGAGCCACCAGGTCAGGGACGATACCAGACATCTGGACACTCTGACCTGTCCCAGAGGTGCCCCATGGCCTGGGACCACTGGTCTCTGAGGCACCATTGAGCGGTCCCGCATGTGGAGGCAGGCATCCGAGGTCACATGGACTGTGGAAGCCATGTGGTGGAGGAGTCGCAAGAAGTGCCTTGTGGACACTACAGACCTGCGACTCACTTGTCCTGCCAGAGCCAGAAGCCTATTTTCCCAGTCTGCAGGCAGATAGGCCTTTGCTTGAACGGTGTCAATTCTGGCCCCAATGAACTCCAACTCCTGAGATGGAGTGAGGCTGGACTTGGGGTAGTTGATTACGAACCCTAGGTGTTGCAGCACCTGGATGGTACGAGTAGTGGCCTGGTGGACCTCGCTTACTGAAGTGCCTCTGATGAGCCAGTCATTGAAATAGGGGAAGACAAAAAACCCTGGAGCCTGAGGAAGGCGGCAACCACCGCCAAGCACTTTGTGAACACCCTGGGGGCCAAGGCCAGGCCAAAGGGGAGTACTCTGTACTGGTAGTGATTGCCTCCCATCACAAATAGCAGATACTGTCTGTGGTTTGTGTGTATATGCATCCTTTAAGTCTAAGGAGCATAGCCAGTCTCCCTGGCGGAGGTAAGGCAGCAATATTCCAAGGGAGAGCATCTTGAACTTCTCCCTCACCAGGAATTTGTTAAGGTTGCGCAGGTCGAGGATGGGTCTGAGGCCGCCTGTCCTCTTTGGTACCAGAAAGTACCTGGAGTAAAAGCCCCTACCCTGCAGGTGGTGGGGCACCAGTTCTACCGCCTGATCCTCGAGAAGACCCACCAACTCCTTCAGAAGAAGGTACCGGTGAAGGGGAGACCTGAGGGGCTCTCCCGGGAAATAATGAGGAGACACCTGGGCTAGGTGAAGAAGGTAGCCCTCCCAGTCCACCTGTAAGGCCCAGGCATTGGTGGTAATGGCTATCCACCTGTGGGCATACAGAGCAAGCCGGCCTCCTGTGATCTGCCTGGCTCCTGTGGGAAGAAAGGCCATGCTGTAGAGTCAAAAGCCACTGCCAGGCTGGGCTGGGCTGGAGCCGGTGCCTGGGGGTTTGGGGCATTTCTGCTTACGCGGCCCATGCTCCTGTCCCTTGGCCTGCTGCCCCTATTGGGGAGCCGGGGAGGCCTGATATTGGGGGTAGCTTTGGTAAGCAGTACCCTTCCGCAGGTAAAAGGGCTTTTTATCCGAGCCCTTCTTGTGAGAAGGGGCAGAGGTCTTCTTGGAGAGCCATGTCCTCATCATGTACTCGGTGTCCTGCTCTGCAGCCTTGGCGGTCATGGGTTTGCCAAAGAGATTCTCCCCTTGGCATGCGACATTGACCAACTTGTCCTGAACCCATTGCTTGAGGTCCGACGACTGCAGCCATGCCTGGCGGCGTGCACCAATGACAGCCACAGCTACCCGGGCTGCCGACTCAAACCCGTCATAGGCCGCCCAAGACAAACTTCAAGCACTCACGGACGGCTTTGGACAGGCCCCTGAAGTGCTGCAAAGGTTCCTCAGAGAGACCAGCCGAGAACCCGGTGAGTTCCTTCACCAAGTCTCTCAGGTACATGCCCATGTACAGCTGGTATGCCTGGATTCGACAAGTCAGTATAGAACCCTGGAAAAACTTCCTGCTGAGGGCATCCAAGGTGTGGGCCTCCCTGCCCCCTGCTGGGAGGCACCAAGGAGTACATCTTCTGGCTCTTCAGCCTGCGCATGGCCGATTCCACAACGATGGAGTTGTGTGGCAGCTGCGACTTTTGAAATCCAGGGCTCCTGCGGACTCGATACATTGAGTTGAGCTGTTTGTTGACCACTGGCACAGACACCGGTGTCTCCCACATGTGGAGCATCAGTGGTTCCAGGATCGGAGGCACGGGTACAGTAAGGGCCTCCAGAGGGGGGCCTCATACTGGAGGATTTCGAGCTCGTCAGCTCGAGGATCTTCCTCGGACTCCATGGGGAACGTCAAAGCCTTGAACATATCCCGCACGAAGTCCAAGAATCTCATGTCCTCTGGAGGGGACATTCTCCGAGGCTCGGATACCGGAGAATTGGAAGGGACATCCCTATGCCAGTAGGTATCCGGGGACTCCTCGTCTTCAGTTTCACGTTCCGACGCCTCTGAGGAGGAATCGAGGGGCTCGTCAGGCATCGAGGGCCCTGGCTCCATCCTCCCCAACGTCAGCCATATGTGAGGACTGACTTCCTGATTCTTCCCGGAGAAATCCACCTTCCAGGAGAGATAGCAAAGGTGGCACGTAGCCAGGGGCTCAAATGGTGGCAGGGTGAGCTGCCCCAACACCATAGTGAGATCCCATTCAGACGCCGGAGGACGAACTGGGGGCTTAGAATAGGAGTAGGCCCCTTAGGAAGTGGGCCGAGAGGGGCTTCCCATCCACCTGATGGTGGTTCGCCACCAGGGCACTGAGGTGTACTCTCAAAGAGTTAGACTTGAGCCCTGCATGAGAGAGGTGGAGCAGGTATTGCAACACCGTGACCACCGGGCACGAGAAAGGGTCGGCCCCCCGTTCAGCTCAAAGTGTGAATCTACGCCACTTAAAAGCATAGGCCCATCAGGTAGATGCCTTGCGTGAGGGTAGCAGAACATCCTCCACCTCTTTAGGAAGGAGGAGCTGGACTAAAATCACCCTTTCAGCAGCGATGCCTTCAGAGACAGGGAGCCGAGGTTAGGATGTAGGAGAGAGCCCCCCTCCTGAGAAAGAAGCTGGGGGAGGAGGACCCCAGGGGTATGGGGTCCTCCACCGCTAACTACAGAAGCAGTGGAAACCACAGTTGTCTGGGCCACCTCAGAGCTACCAAGATGACTGAGACCCTTTCGTGGAGAATCTTGAACAGAGTCCTGGCGATCAGTAGTGTCTGAGGGCAAGCGTACAGAAGCCCCTCTGACCATGAGACCAGGAAGGCATTGGCAGCCACCCTGGCGGGGTGAGGCTGTCTGGAGCAGAAGCGGGGTAACTGGTGATTGTCGGAGCTTGCAAACAGGTCCATCACCGGTTCCCCCAAGGTCTGGGAAAGCCTGCTGGTTACCTCTGGGTCCAGCAGCCACTCGTGCGGCTGGAGAATCCTGCTGAGTCTGTCGGCCAACAAGTTGTCTTGGCCCAGCAAGTATACTGCTCTGAGGCGGATGCCCTGTTGGACTGCATAAGAGCACAGATCCATGGTTTCCTGGTAGAGGGCACTTGACCCCGTGCCTCCCTGCTTGTTCACATAGAACATGGACACCTGGTTGTCCGTCTGAACTAGGACTGACCGGTGGCCTACGCAATGATGAAAGATCTTTAGTGCGAGATGAATGGCCTGCAGCTCCAGGCGGTTGATCTGAGCGCTCTCGTCTGGGGACCAAGTGCACTAGGTGCAGTAGCCCTCGCAATGGGCTCCCCAGCCCAGCAGGGAGGCATCTGTGGTGAGGACCCTTGAGTGGTTGGGGGCCTGGAAAGGCATCCCCGCCTCCAAGTGTTGGGGCGACAGCCACCAGACCAGGGACTTCACCAGCTGTTGGGTCACTCAGACTCTGTCTTGGAGGTGTCCCGTGGCCTGGGACCATTGGTCCCTGAGACACCACTGTGCGGTTCGCATGTGGAAGCGGGCATCTGGAGTGACATGCACCATGGAGGCCATGTGCCCGAGAAGGCGCAGCAGATGCCTGGCTGGCACCGAGGGGCAGTGCTGCATATCTCTGGCTAGCACCATGAACCTGGCTGCCCTGTCTGTGGGCAGGAAGGCCTTTGACCGAATGGTGTTGACTCTTGCCCCAATGAATTCCAGCCCTTGCGTGTGCAAAGGTTTGACTTGGGGTAGTTTATAACGAAAACAAGTGTTGCAGGACCTGGGTGGTGCATGTCATGGCCTGCTACACCTCGGCTGCTGTAGTGCTCTTGATGAGACAGTCATCGAGATAGGGGAAGACAAATATCCCCTGGAGCCTGAGAAAGGTGGCGACCACTGCCAGACACTTTGTGAATACCCTGGGGGCCGAGGCCACACCGAAGGGAAGCACCCTGTCTTGGAAATGATTGCCTCCCACCACAAAGCGTAGGTATTGCCTGTGATTTGGGTGGATTATGATGTCAGTATAGGCATCCTTTAGGTCTAAGGAGAATAGCCAGTCTCTCTGGCAGAGGTAAGGCAGCAATGTCCCAAGGGAAAGCATCTTGAATTCTCCCTCACCAGGAATTTGTTGAGATTGCGCAGGTCCTTAGGCCCCCTGTCCTCTTTGGCCCGAGGAAGTACCTGGAGTAGAACCCCTTGCCCTTGAGGTGGTGGGGCACCAGTTCCACCGCTTGATCCTCGAGAAGGCCTGCGAATCAGAATAAGGTCCCGGTGATGGGGAGACCTGAGGGGCTCTCCCGGGAAGTAGTGTGGAGGTACCTGGCTCAGGTGGAGGTGGTAACCCTCCCTGATCACCTTTAATGCCCAGGAATTGGTGGTAATAGCTCCCCACCTGTAGACAAAGGATGAGGTGACTTCCTGTAAGCTGCTGAGCTCCGGTTTGGAGAGGGTCCATGCTGCAGGAGTCAAAAGCCCCTCCAGGCTGGGCTGGAGCCAGAGCCTGGGGCTTGGGAGCCTTCTGCTTACGCGGGCCATGCCCCTGTCCCATGGCCTGCTGCTATTGCTGGGGAGCCAGGGAGGCCTGGTAAGGGGATTAGTTTCAGTAAGCAGTGGACTTCCTTGGGGTAAAAGGGCTTTTTACCAGAGCCCTTCCTTCAGGGAGGGGCAGTGGTCTTCTTGGAGAGCCTAGTCCTCGTCATGAACTCGGTCTCCAGCTCTGTGGTTTTGTCAGTCATGGGTTTGCCAAAGAGGATTTCCCCTTGACACGGGACATCGACCACCTTGTTCTGTACCCACTGCTCGAGGTCGGATGACTGCAGCCAAGCTTGGCAGCATACACCAATGCCCGCTGTGGCTACCCGGGCCACCGACCCGAAACTGTCATAGGCCGCCCGAGCCTTGGAGCACTCACGGCCGGCTTTGGACAGGCTCTTGAAGCACTGCAAAGGTTCCGCAGAGAAAACAGCATGTTCCTTCGCCAGGTCCTCAGGTACATGCCCATGTACAGATGGTAGAACTAGATCCAGCAATTCAGCATCAAGTCCTGGTAACACTTTCTGCAGAGGGCATCTAAGGTGCAGGCCTCCCTGCCGGGGGGCACAGAGGAGTCCGTCTTCTGACTCTTCAGTCGACACATGGCCAACTCCACAACCATGGAGTTCTGCGGCAGCTGTGACTTTTGAAACCCAGGGCTCCAGTGGACTCGATACATCGAGTCGAGCCACTTGCTGACCACCGGCGTCGACGCTGGTGTCTCCCACATGTGGAGCATAAGCCATTCAAGGATGGGAGGAATGGGCACTGTGAGGGTTTCCCGGGGGGGGTGGGGGCAGCCTCGTACTGGAGGATCTTGAGCTTGCCGTCTCAAGGATCCTCCTCAGATTCCGTTAGGAAAACTGCGGCCTTGGACATATCCCGGATGAAGTCCAAAAAGCCCATATACCCCAGTGGGGACCTTCTCCGAGGTTCAGAAACTGGGGCTCGGCCTCCGGGGACGTCCTTGACGTGGAATGCCCCGTGGTCAGGGCAGGGGAACCGGATGTGCCATACATCAGCGCCCATTGCTGGTCCAAGAAGGCAGTGAGACTACGCTCCAAGGCCGCATCCTGGACCCGGAGGCTCCAGAGCCTTCGGCGTGGGCAACGATGCACTCAGGCCTGACGCTGGCTCCCCCGGAGGGGAATCCTTGACGAGGACAGTGCGTACTTGTCTAGGCTGATCCGCAACTGTGTCCTTCTGAGGAATCTTAGCTGGATGCTCCCTCTTCGATGTCTCGAGCAGATGCTTGGGGCTCAGCGACTGGCCCCGGGAGGATCCCAACCAATCGGAGCCATTCAGAGACACCGCCTTCAAAGGTTTCTTCTTCCTCTTCAGTTCCCTTGAGGGAGACCCCCTCTCCGAGGAATCACGATGATGCTCGGGTTCAGAGTGCTCCTCCCGAGACATTGAGGTCTGTCAGACGGCTGCCTGGGTGAGAATCTTCACAGTCTTGGCAAGTGCATATATCTATATGATTTGCAAGGGATTGTGGGCAATGCAGTTCATTCACACCAGACATAGCTGCTCACAATAATTAGTTGTGCTTTTGGGTAAAGCCAATAAGATATTTATTTATGGGGTTATTTCTCCCAACACAGATATGCTTGGTAGCACATAAATCAGGTTACTTGCTTTCAGTGTTAAACTTGGAAAAAAACAAAATCAGGAAACAACATTTGAACTTATCAGGCAATCAAAGCAAAAGAAATAAGACCTGGTTGGCAACAAACTGGTCTTTTCTGTAGGCTTTAGCTAATATTCTCTTAGCAATGTATCAAACAACAAACCAAAAGCCACAAAGAAAGGAAAAAACTGTTCTTTTCAGGTTAACTTCTTATATCTTCCCACATAGATTCAGAAGTGATTCTCTCAGAACTCACAAGCAATTAGGTAAGGCTCAATTGCTAGCAGTTATCCAGCTGAAACCCCTTAGCTGGCTTGCTTTCTACTGCGTGGCTAAAAATCCTACTCATGAGCTTTTCTGAGTAGATTAAAGAACAAGTTTGTATTTCTTTGTGATGGTTGCTGTACTTTATAACAGAAAATCACCAAAGGAGTTTAGACAGAGAGCAGTCCATGTAAACAGATTCTTCATCTGCTATCACCCCCTCTTCTTCAACAAGCATGGGTTCAATATCATGGATTGGCACAGATGAATCTCCCAATGGAGCACTTTCAGGAGAATACTTGTTTCCCTGCTGTCTTTCAAGGTTATAGCTAGGGCATAGATCAGTGTTCATACCTGAGCTTCCATTGCTGTTAGAGTTCCTCTCTATATAGCCTGGCCAGTATGTAGTCCAGTTCTTATGTCCAGCCTTCCAATCCAGATCCCTGGACACTGGATCTCTCTTCACATACCTTCTGGCACGGGTCTTAGGGTCCCTTCCACGTGCAGCCGTCTCCCTCACAGGTACCGTCTGGAGATTCCTAGCTCTGCAGCACCATTCCTCTGGCTTTCCCCAGTCCAATGGTGTATGCTGGCCCTTGGAATGCCTCCCAGTATACGTACTGCTCTGGACTCTTCTAGACCTCTCAAAGGCTTTTCTCCTCTTTCTTCCAAAGGGTTTCTTTCCCTCTCTGTCCGTCCGGTTTGGCTTCTGCTTCTGATGATCCTCCTGATGATGAAGATGATCAAGCTCAAGCTGCTTCTCTGTAGACTAAACTCTACCTTTATTCTGCTTAGATGAGTGCTCCTCCCTAACACAGCGCAGCTGTTCTGGATCAGGCCCTGCCCTTTGAGATGAGTGCTTAGGGATTACCTCATAGCCCTCCTGATTGAACACACGTTTCCCCACTTCAGCTCCTCTAATGGCTGTTGGAAACCTGGTGCATTCTGGGACTGGTAGTCTTTTATGGGAAAATTCTGTTTTCTTATTTCTACCAGAACTGACAGGTTGCTTGTTCAGAGTCACTTCACCTTTTCTATAGCTCCTTCCTGAGCTATGATAAGCTTCCTTATCACAGGTCTCAGACGTGGTCTTGGCTCTCAGAGTAATGGAGTCAGGAAAAATTTTGTCAAGCTGCTGCTGGCAGCTTCTCAAGGCCGAAGACATTTTCTTACACAGGCCACAGACCGCCGGGTCATGGTCTGGGCCGAGGCACCGGAGGCAGCAGTCATGCGTATCTTCCCATACCGACTGCACTTTTTGAACCCACTGGTAGCCATGGGGAGAAAAAGAACCCCAGCAAGGTCGAAGACCCTTCGGGCTGCCAGTGAAGAAAAAAAGGGCACTAAGACGCCCAAGGAATAATGAAAAACGGAGTAAAAAAGGAACCGATCTGATACCGAGGCACGAGGTCAGGGCGGGAAAGATACCGGCACAAGACCGGAGACAAGCAAAAATGCTTGAAAAGATCAACTTTTCCAGGGACAAAAACAGACGACATCTGGTGAGTTCCGCGGAAAAAAAGAGATTGAGCAAGATGGCACCTTTGGGCATGAAAGCTGGGAATTTGCTCCGAATGGGCTCTGTCGGCGCCAACGTCACCCATATGTGAGGACTGACTTCCTGCTTCTTCCCGGAGAACGTATTAGATGCTGCGGTCAGTTCAATGAACATTACTCCAATTATCAATCCCTTCTGAAAGACAACCTCAATATGTTGCATAAGATTCAAAACTTGTCCTGGGCATGATTTACCTGGTTAAAAGCCAGCTTGCTCAGGAACCATCTTCTGAGCGTCAGGTGTTCCTACTCTTGACATCGTACTGGGCAGACTAGATGGACCATACTGGTCTTTATCTGCCGTCATTTACTATGTTACTATGTTTGATTATAGGCTTTATTCTATTAAAGAGTTTGTTATTTATTTATCTGTATTTATATACCGCCTTTCACCAGGTCAAAGCAGTTTACAAAATCAAGAGGGAAATACAATGAGAGACATTATAACAAAGGTAAAAAAAAGGGGATTTCAAAAGGATGATATCAATAAGGAGGGGTTGAAAACAGTACAGCCATAATATTTACAAAATGCAGGGTTTGTTTTGGGACTCTGACCCGGATGGAGGATGAACCTAGGGTCAGTTGGTGCTTTTTGTTCGTGTCCTAAGTGGATGGTGAATAGGTGTGTTTTTAGTCGTTTCCGGAAGGAGGTGAGATCCTTGTTACCATGGATGTTGGTCGGAAGGGTGTTCCACAATGATGGGGCATATAACATATAAGTTAAAAGTTCAGCTACAGGATTGTTGGTTAAATTTTGTTCTTTCTTGTGGTCAGGGCCAGTCCGTCCATTGTGCGAGAATGTTGTTCGCACAGGGCCCCGTGCTTCAGGGGGCCCCACGCCAACAACATCCCACACTGAATGGCAGGCAGGGTGGCTTTAGAGGGAGCCGGAGAGGCCCCAGCTCACCTCTAACAGCTGCCGAAGTGAAGCGCGTTTTTTTCCTTCACTTCAGCAGCTGTATGAAGTTCAGAACGCTGCTGCGTTGAGCGCCGGGAAACAGGAAGTCCCCTTTGACCTCAGCGCGGCAGCGTTCTAAACTTCAGTACAGCTGCCGAAGTGAAGGAGAAAGATGTGCTTTACCTTCAGCAGCTGTTAGAGGTGAGCCGGGGCCTCTTTGGCTCCCTTTAAAGCATTTTAGATAGCCGCAGGGCTCTTCAGGAGGGGGGGGGGGGCTTGGACTGTTAATGGGCTGAGTGGAGAGGGGGCTTGAACTGGAAACAGCTGATGGGGAGGAGGGCTTGGAATGGAAATGGGCTGTGGAGGGTAGGCTTGAACTGAAAATGGGCTGAGTGGAGGGGAGCTAGGACTGGAAATAGGCTGATGGTGGGGCTAGGAAAGGACTGGAAATGGATGGGGGAGCTAGGACTGGAAATGGGCTGATGGGGGGCTAGGGTTGGAAATGGGCTGATGGGGGGGCTTGGATAGAACTGGAAATGGGTTGGGGGACTAGGACTGGAAATGGCCTGAAGCGGGGACTAGAGGGGACCGTTTGCTGGGTAGGGCTGGAACTAGAAGGGAGCTGATGTTGGGGGAAGACTAGAATGGGATGGGGCTGGGAGAGTGAAATGGAAAGGGGAAAAAATATTTTGTGTGGGAGAGAAGAAAAATCTACGATTAGCCGGGTATTGGGAGAGCAAGTGGGGATTGAGGATGGAGGAGTAAAATTTGAGTAGATGAAAAAGGAATAAAGAAAGAGATGGAGGAAAGATCAGTATGTTAAAGCAGATGTAGAGAGAGAATGGAAATAAACTAGAAGAGAGAAGGAAGGACAAATGGACAGCGGACAATGGAGAGAGCAGAAGACAAGAAGAAACCAGAAGAAAGTGACTGGAGCAATTGCAACTGAAAAATAAAATGCACAAACTAAAGGTAGAAAAATACTATTTTATTTTGAATTTATAAAGTGGAATATGTCAGCTCTGGGAAATGTGTGGTTTTAACATCTGCATTTTGTTTCGTACAAGTGGAAATTAATTTATAGTTTTATTTCTGCACTGTTGTTGTACATTCCAAGTTTGGCTTTTGGGGTTCCCAATTTAATTATTGACTTCCTATTTCTAAATTGTGATACCTTGTTCTTTGTTTGGTGATGGTCTGTGTTCTGCATGTGTAACCGAGCTGAGGTATTCTGTTTATGCAGTTTATATTTGACAGTGCCACTTGTTCTCTTTCCCCAGTAGGAGATTTATTGGTATACTCTGAGATGTATTGGTTTAATATTTGCAGTGTTGCCTTTTGATAGGTAGGGTATGGTACTTTGTTAGTCCTGGTAGTGCTGTTAGGATATGGCGGGTTTGCTATGGGTTCTAAATGGACAATATTTGTAGTACTTCCTAATGTGCCTGGCAGTTGGCAATGGAGTATAGTAATGTAGAAAACGTTTAGTCTTTCTTTATCCATACACTCAATTAAGAGGCATGTTTACTAAAAGTTAGTGCATATTAACATTACGCAAATATTTATGCAAATGAGGCCCGCACCAAGTCTCTGCACATGGCCCTGCACCCCCCTTGAGCCACCCCTGCTTGTGGTACTTCTAGTAGGTCAGATGTGGGCTGCCATGTTGGTCTTTAGGAGCTCAGCCGTGTTAGCAGGGTGCTCGTATGCGTAGCTTGTTATACAGTGTGGATAGATGTCATAATAATGAGATTGGTCTAACATTTTTTGCTTATGTGGGTTCATTCCCAGGTTTTAGAAGTGCAACTTGTGCTTGACACCAAAGCTCCAGAACATTGTGTTTCTGCAGACAGCTATTAAAAACGTTCAGCACCCATATCCTAGTTTTCAAACCAAAATTATCATCTGTTCAGTGCAAATATTGGTTGAGTCCTGTTGCCTTGGCATTTTTTGTTTAGGAATTTCATACCTACTACAAGTTCAGCTTCTGTGAATGTTTGTTTAAGGTAATTAACCTCTTGCTCTCTTAGATGTCTAACTCTGGCCTTTGGTTGCCTACTTAGTGCCTTTTCATTCAAGGAATTCATGTGCACTCTGATTTACAACAATGTTATGGTGTTGTTCTGTCTTCATCATTCTCAAGTGTTGCTTCATGATGTGACAGCATGGTAGCAAAATTACAGGTTGAGCCTGGCTGGGTCTGCAACAATGATGATGATATTTAAAATAAAATTATTCACCGGATGGCATCATCCAGTGTTTTACTGATGTTAAAAACTTACAAGTTAACTATAAAAATGAATGTGTTGCCCTGACTTTTATATTTTTTTCAGGTGCTCCCAGTGACGGTACCCCCTGCTGCGCCGCAGAGGCTTCAGAAGCGGGTTATGGATTTTATATGGCAAAAGCACCCAGCTCGGGTGGTGAGACGAGTCCTCTATTTACCATGGCGCAGAGGAGGCTTGGGGGTTCCAGATTTTCATCTTTAGTATTTAGCTTCGCAGATGCGCCATGCCATGGACTGGAGGAAGGAGGCTGATAAGCGGTTTTGGGGGTAGAGCAATCATGGGCAGTCGATGTGAAATTGGCTCATATTTCTTGGCTATTAAAAGATTCCTGGGGGGAAGTGGAGGGAGAATCCTTACTCTTTCCTAGGTGCATAACTTTGCACTTCTCCACATTAAATTTCATCTGCCATTTGGATGCCCAGTCTTCCAATTTATCCAGATCCTCCTGCAGTTTTCTACAGTCCTCTTAGGTTTTAACAACTTTAAACAGTTTTGTGTCATCTGCAAATTTGATAACCTCACGCGTTATTCCCTTTTCCAGGTCATTTATGAATATGTCAAAAAGTAGTGGACCCAGTACAGATCCCTGGGGTACTCCACTATTCACCTTTTTCCATTGGGAAAATTGGTCATTTAGCCCTACCCTCTGCTTTCTATCTTTTAATCAGTTACTGATCCACAATAGTACATTGCCTCCTATCCCATGACTTTTTAGTTTTGCCAAAAGTCTCTGATGAGGGACCTTGTCAAAGGCTTTCTGAAAGTCCAGATACACTATATCAACCGACTCACTCCTGAATTTATCCCCCTTCACCCTCATCCCATGTCCCCTCATAGCAGAACTTGCTTTCAATTGAAAGAGGCTCTCTCCCTGAACATTTATGCCAGGGAGGAATTTAAACATTTCAATCATATCACCTCTATCCCGCCTTTCCTCTAAGGTGTACATATTACGATCTTTAAGTCTGTCCTCATATGCTTTATAATGAAGACCACTAACCATTTTAGTAGCCACCCTCTGTACTGACTCCAGCCTGTTTACATCCTTTTGAAGGTGCAGTCTCCAGAATTGCACACTATACTCCAAATGAGGTTGCACCAAAGACTTATATAGAGGCATTACCACCTCCTTTTTTCTGCTAGCCATTCCTCTCCGTATGCACCCAAGCATCCTTCTAGCTTTTGCCGTCACCTTTTCTACCTGTTTAGCTACCTTAAGATCATCAGACACAACCATGCCTAGGTCCCGCTCTTCTTTAGAGGACAAAAGTACTTCACCCCCTATACTATATTGCTCCCTCGGATTGCTGCAGCCCAAATGCATGACCCTACATTTTTTAACATTAAATCCCAGCTGCCAAATTCTAGACCAATTCTGCAATTCTGGTCGCCGTATCTTAAAAAGGATATAGCGATTTTAGAAAAGGTTCAGAGAAGAGCCACCAAAATAGTAAAGGGGATGGAAGGATACTCCTATGAAGAAAGGCTAAAAAGGTTAGGGCTCTTTAACCTGGAAAAGAGACGGCTGAGGGGAGATATGATAGAAGTCTATAAATTAATGAACGGAGTGGAACGGGTAAACGTAGATCGATTGTTTACGTTATCAGAATATAGAAAGACTAGGGGACATGCAATGAAGCTACAGGGTAAACTATTTAAGACTAATAAAAGAAAATATTTTTTCACTCAACGTGTAATCAAACTCTGGAATTTGTTACCGGAGGATGTAGTAAAGGCTGTTAGTGTAGCTGGGTTTAAAAAAGGTTTGGACAAGTTCCTGGAGGAAAGGTCCATAAACCATTATTAAGAAGTGACCGAAGATATCAATGCTTGACCAAGTACAAGCATTGTGAAACTTGTGTCTCTTGGGGAAACTGCTAGGTACATATGGCCGCTTTTGCCTGCCATCCCTCCCGGCTGTCCCCCGTTGAGCTCCTGCCCAACTGTAGTGGGAGATCATTTTGCATCCAGTGATCACCAGATGGTGTGGTTCAGTATTAGGACTAGGGCTGTTAGAATCCATTCCAAGGTGAGGATCTTAGACTTTAGGAAGACTAACTTTGCGAAGATGGGCCAATACCTCAGGGAGTTGTTAGTGGGATGGGAACAGCTGGGAGATGTAGAAAAACAGTGGGCAAAACTGAAAGGGGGTATTTTAAAGGCAACCAACCTTTTTGTTAAAATGGTAAATAAAGGCAAAAGGAACAGGAGACCGCTATGGTTTTCGAAGGAAGTACCTGAACAAGTGAAGAAAAAGAGGGAGGCCTTCATGAAATACAAGAGATCACAGAGAGAGGAAGACAGGCATCTGTATTTGGAAAAACTTAGAGAAGCTAGCAAAGTAGTCAAGAAGGCAAAGATTCAAAAGGAGGAGGAAATAGCCAATGCAATAAAATGGGGGGATAAGACATTTTTCAGATATATTAGTGAGGGCAAAAGTGGTATTGTCAGACTCAAGGGTGCAGGGGGGGGAATATATAGAAGCTGATAAGGATAAAGCGGAATTGCTTAACAAATATTTTTGTTCTGTGTTCACAGATGAAGAACCAGGAGCAGGACCTCAGAAAACACCCACAAATAAGAACAGAAGCGAGGGACATCTTGAACTATTTTCAGAAGACTGTGTTCGTGAGAAACTAGCTCAACTTAAAGTAGACAAAGCGATGGGACCGGATGGGATACACCCTAGAATACTGAGGGAACTTGGGGACGTTCTAGCAACTCCACTGACTAACCTTTTCAATGCCTCATTGGAGTCTGGAGTGGTGCCAAAGGACTGGAGAGAGGCTCATGTGGTGCCTTTACACAAACGCGGAAGTAAGGATGTGGTTGAAAACTACAGGCCGGTTAGTTTAACTTCGGTGGTGAGTAAATTATTGGAAACGCTGCTGAAAGAGAAAATAGTGAGGTTTCTGGAGTCCAGCGGATTACAGGATCCGAGGCAGCATGGATTCACCAGAGGCAGGTCTTGTCAGACAAATCTGATTGATTTCTTTGACTGGGTGACCAGGGAGTTGGACCGAGGGGAGCTCTAGATGTGGTGTATTTAGATTTCCGTAAAGCCTTTGACACTGTTCCTCACAGGCGACTTATAAACAAACTGAGCACCCTAGGGATGGACCCTCAAGTTACTGCTTGGGTTAGAAATTGGTTGGGTGGGAGGCGACAAAGAGTACAAGTAAATGGAGCTCACTCTGAGGAGAAGGATGTTACCAGTGGTGTGCCCCAGGGATCTGTCCTTGGTCCGATTCTTTTTAACATCTTTGTTAGTGATATAGCGGAAGGGCTGTCGGGTAAGGTTTGCCTCTTTGCAGATGATACCAAAATCTGCAATAGAGTAGACACCCAGGAAGGGGTAGATAACATGAGGAGGGATCTAGCTAAGCTTGAAGAATGATCTAGAATTTGGCAGCTGGGATTTAATGTTAAAAAATGTAAGGTCATGCATTTGGGCTGCAGCAATCCAAGGGAGCAATACAGTATAGGAGGTGAAGTACTTTTGTCCACTAAAGAAGAGCGGGACCTAGGCATGGTTGTGTCTGATGATCTTAAAGTAGCTAAACAGGTAGAAAAGGCGACAGCAAAAGCTAGAAGGATGCTTGGGTGCATACGGAGAGGAATGGCTAGCAGAAAAAAGGAGGTGATAATGCCTCTGTATAAGTCTTTGGTGCGACCTCATTTGGAGTATGGTGTGCAATTCTGGAGACCGCACCTTCAAAAAGATGTGAACAGGATGGAGTCGGTGAAGAGGGTTGCTACTAAAATGATTAATGGGCTTCGTTATAAAACATATGAGGACAGACTTAAGGATCTTAATATGTACACCTTAGAGGAAAGGCTGGATAGAGGTGATATGATTGAGATGTTTAAATAACTCCGTGGCATAAATGTTCAGGGAGAGAGCCTCTTTCAATTGAAAGCAAGTTCTGCTACGAGGGGACATGGGATGAGGGTGAAGGGAGATAGATTCAGGAGTGATATGCGGAAATATTTCTTTACGGAAAGAGTAGTGGATCCGTGGAATAGTCTCCCAGTGGAGGTGGTAGAGATGAGGACAGTAACTGAATTCAAAAAAGCATGGGACCAACACAGAGGATCTCTAAAGGTAAAAAGTGGACTGTTGTAGTTGTTGTTATGGAAGGACAGACTAGATAGGCCATGTGGTCTTTTTCTGTCATCATGTTTCTATGTTTCTAAAACAAAGCAGCATGACCATCAACCATAAGAAAACTGAAGTGATGTATATGTCCAGGAAAGCAAACTTTGACCCCCCAACCACAATAACCTTATGCAACAATACCTACCAAACGAAGAAAGAAATAAAATACCTTGGAGTAACTTTCGACTGCGACCTAAAAATGGAAAAACACCTCCGCAAAACAAACAGGGCAGTTTTCCACAAACTGAGAGTCCTACAACCTATACGGAACATCATTGACCCCCACGATTTCAGGTCCGTCGCTCAAGCACTCATCATGCCACATTTCGACTACTGCAATGCTATTCTGCAAGGACTACCTAAAAAAACACTCAACATCCTGCAAATGGCACAGAATGTAGCTGCCAGGATCATCATGAGGAAAAACCTTACCGACCACATCACACCAGTACTAATCGAATTGCACTGGCTCCCAATTACAGCTCGCTCAAAGTACAAAATACTGACAACCACATTCAAACTTATCCACGGCATTGCTCCATCCTTCCTCTCCACTCTAATTGCCTTGCAACCCCCCAACAGAAGCAGAAGAACCATTAACTCCAATACCCTTCACACCCCTGCAGATATCAGATCTGCCAAAATCACCACCACCAATAGGGCATTCGCATACACAGCACCTACACTATAGAACCAACTACCGCCCACACTAAGAGCCAGCAAAAACCTAGCGGAATTTAGAAAAAAACTCAAGACGCACCTATTTCAAACTCATTTCAACCTGCTCTAATTCCACCTGAGGGAAACCATCTATCCAAAGACCCAGAGAGCATGTCATGTAAAAATGTATATATGTAATCCTTTTCCCCTTATACTAGAAATAGATACTTTCCTGTGTGTCATCAATTATGAATATACCTTTAAATTTGCTGTATACCATCCTTTCCTCCCGAATCAACTATGTATATACCATAAAAATTTTACTGTCTTGATTTGACAGCTCTCTCTTGTAATCATACCCGCTTCTGATCGCTGGAAGGAGCGGTATACAAATACCTGTTTAAATAAATAAAATAAAATAAAATAAATATGACCTAGATTGGCCACTGTTGGAAACAGAATACTGGGCTTGATGGACCTTGGTCTGACCCAGTATGGCATATCTTATGTTCTTATGACCATTCTTCAAGCTTAGCTAGATCCCTCCTCATGTTATCTACACCTTCCTGGGTGTTTATTGCAGATTTTCGTATCATCCGCAAAGAGGCAAACCTTACCTGAAAGCCCTTCCGCTATATCACTAATAAAGATGTTAAAAATAATCGGACCAAGGACAGATCCCTGGGGCACACCACTGGTAACATCCTTCTCCTCAGAGTGAGCTCCATTTACCTGTACTCTGTCGCCTCCCACCCAACCAATTTCTAACCCAAGCAGTAACTTTAGGGTCTATCCCTAGGGTGCTCAGTTTGTTTATAAGTCGCCTTTGAGGAAAAGTATCAAAGGTTTTACTGAAATCTAAATACAGCACATCTAGCGCTCTTCCTCGGTCCAACTTCCTGGTCACCCAGTCAAAGAAATCAATCAGATTTGTCTGACAAGACCTACCTTGGTGGCATACCTTGGGGGCCAAAAGTTAGTACAGGGATCCATATTAACTTATGTGCTTCTGTCCTCCTGCCATAGCATGGTTCTGCAACCGGCACACAGATGCACTTAATGTCACCTACTGAGATATCTTTATGGGCGTCCATGCTATCTTGCGGTCAGCATAATAACCACAAAGTGCCTTTAAGGCCCAGGTTCCACCCAATCCCCGGCCGATGCCGCACTAACTTTGAGGTAATCCCCGTGCTAATGGTTAACACATGTTTGTCTGAAAAAGGAGTAGTTACTCACCTGTAAAAGGTGTTCTCCAGGGACAGCAGGAATTAGTCCTCACATATGTATGACGTCGGCACTCATGGAGCCTGAGCGGAGCATTTTCCCAGCTTTCAAAGAAAGCCTTTGGGAATGCCACCACACATGCGTGATCCCCTTCTCGCCCAAGGGTACCATGTTACTCAGTCAGGTGCCATAGCTACAGCCCCTCCAAGAAGATGGCAAAAATAGGATAGCAACTTCAAGGGAAGGTTGTGAGGACTGATTTCTGCTGTCCCTGGAGAACACCTGTTGCAGATGAGTAACCACGCTTTCTCCAGGAACAAGCAGGAAGTCAGTCCTCACCTAAGGGACTCCCCAGCTACAGGCTACCGAGGACCTGTAGGAAAAAGCATGGCAGAGCCGTGAGCAGTCACCAGTGAAGGCCTAAGGCAACCCGAGGACCCTGGGTCCATGGATGGCCACGTTCCCGGTAGCCAGAACAAGAAGGGTCGGAGGGCAGGAGTTGCTTAAACCCTGAACCAATTACGGAGTATGGCCTGGCCGAAGGCACTGTCCCGACGGGACTCCCTCTCCAGGCAGTAAAGCACTGCAAAGGGGTGAGAGGAGGACCAGGTGGTGGCCCAGCAGATGTCTGTCAGTGGCACCGAGCACAGACTAGCGACGGACGTCGCCATCGTGAGCCATGACTCAGCGGTGCAGGGAAAGCCTGGCCTGAGCCTGGGCAAAGGCGATGCAGTCTGCCACTCAGATGGACAAGGTATGCTTGGTGACCGCCAGCCCCAGGCAGCTGGAATCATAAGAGACGAAGAGCTGCCCAGATCTGCGGTGGTCCTGAGTCCACTGCAGATAGAAGGAAAGAGCCCTCTTACAATCCAGCGTATTGAGAATTGCCGACGCCCGGTCGGCGTGGGGCTTGGAAAGAAGGTGGGTAGCACTATCTCCTGATTGAGGTGGAAGTCTGAGATGATCTTCAGGAGGAATTGGGGGTGAGTGCGCAGAACCACCCTATTCTGATAAAACCTCTTGTATGGTGCCTCTGCCATCAGTGCCTGGAGCTCGCTGACTCTCCGGGCAGAGGTGAGCATCATCAGGAAGGCCACCTTCCATGACAGGTGCCACAGCGAGCAGGTAGCCATGGGCTCAAAGGGCGGCTTGGTCAGTTGTGTGAGAACCATGTTTAGGTCCCATTCCGCCGGGGGAGGGTGGGTGGGGGGGCTTGGACAGGACAGGGGTTTATCCTCAATGGGGTGGTGGTTTGCTGAGATGACACTCAGGTGAACCCTGACCGAGTTAGACTTCAGTCTAGCCCACTAGAGGTGCACTAAGTACTGCAATCTGATAGGGCAGGAAAATGGGTCCACTCGGAGCTCTGAGCACCAGCGACACTTGAAGGCATATGCCCGCCTGGTCGAGTCCTTTCGTGAGGCCAAAAGAATATTCTTGGTCTCCATTGGGAGACAGTAGTAGGCTAGAGCAACCCATTCAGCCGCCACAATGTGAGGGATAGAGTTGGGGTGAAGTAACAGACCACCCCTCCTGCGTGAGCAGCCCCGGTGAGTTCCCGAGAGGGACCGGGTGTTCCACTGAGAGGCAAAGCAGCAGGGGAAATCATGGCTGCCTGGGCCACCTTGGAGCCACGAGGATCATCGAGGCCTTGTCCCGCTGGACCTTGAGAAGGGTTCAGGCAATGAGGGGCATGGGAGGGAAGGCATACAGCAGGCCAGTTGCCCACAAAAGGAGGAAGGCATCCAGGGCCACCCTGTCTGGGTGCGGGAGGGGACTGCAGAACTGGGGGATTCAAATTCGCAGGGCTGGCAAAGAGGTCCAGGACTGGGGTTCCCTAATGCTAGAAGAGCCACTGCGCTGTCCGTGGACACAGGCGCCACTCGTGTGGTTGGAGGACTCTGCTGAATCATTCCGCCAATACATTATCCTGGCCTGGGAGGTAGATGGCTCAGATGGTCATGCTCTGGCTCGTCGCGAAAGAGCACAGAGCCACCACCTCCGAACAGAGGCTGTAGGAGCTGGTTCCTCCTTGTTTGTTCACATAGAACATCGTGACCTGGTGGTCTGTCTGGACTAGCTCCGCTCGGCGCTGCAGGCAGTTCCTGAAAGCCTGGAGTGTAAGGCGGATGGCCTGGAGCTCCAGCACGTTGATTTGCTGCTAGGACCCCGTGGGGGACCAGGTCCCTTGAGTCCGCCGTCCCTCGCAGTGGGCTCTCCAGCCCACCAAGGAGGCGTCCATGGTCAAGACCACCTGATGCGTTCGAGCTTGGAAGGGCATGCCTCAAAGCAGGTTCCGAACTTCCCTCCACCATGTGAGAGACTCCGCCATGCCAGGCGTGACCGAGATAGGGTCTCGGAGGCAATCAGTTGATTGTGCCCACTGCTCTCGGAGGCACTACTGCGCCACCTGCATGTTGAGGCGGGCATTGGGCACGACATGTACCATGGAGGTTAGGTAGCTAAAAAGGCAAAGAATCATCTGGGCCAAGATGACACTGTGGCACCGCACTTTGGACGCCAGGGACACGAGGCGGTCCGCCCTGTCCTGAGGAATGACAGCCATGGATTGCAGGGTGTCCAAGCGAGCCCCAATGAACTCCAGGGACTGAACTGGGGTAAGGTGGGACTTTGGGTAATTGACCATGAACCTCAGATGCTCCAGGAGGTGAATGGTGTGGTTCACGGCCTTCCGGGCTTCGGAGGCTGTGCCCTCTCTTACGAGCCAGTCATCTAGATAAGGGATAGACGTAGGTGCCCTGCAGCCGGAGGTGGGCCGCAGCCATGGCCAGGCATTTTGTGAAAACCCACGGAGCAGACGCGAGGCCGAAGGGAAGTACCCTATACTGGTAATGGTTTCCCTTTCTGCACTTGGGATGGATGAGGATGTGAGCGTAAGCATCCTTTAAGTCCAAGGAGCATAGCCAATCGCCCTGCTGGAGGTAGGGCAGTAATGTTCCAAGGGAGAGCGCATCTTGAACTTCTCCCACACCAGGAACTTATTTAGGTTTCGCAGGTCGAGGATGGGCTGGAGGCCCTCTGTCCTCTTTGGGACGAAGAAGTATCAGGAGTAAAACCCCTGTCCTCTGAGGTGTGGTGGGACTGGTTCTACCACCCTGTCCTTGAGGAAGCCTGTGACCTCCTGAGTCAGGAGGGCCTGGTGCTGGGGAAGTCGCTTTTGCTCCATGGGGAAGTATGGAGGGGGTAGCTGGTCCAGATGGAGGAGGATAGCCCTCCCAAACGACCTGGAGGACCCAGGCATTGGTGGAGATTGGCTTTTACCTGTGGGAGAAGTGGACCAGATGCCCCCTGACAGAGGGCCGATCTATCAGCAGACGAGAGGCTATGCCGATGGCATCAAAACCCCAAGGATGGCTGAGCCGGTGCCAGAGGTTTGGTCTTGGGACCCTTTGGCTTATGAGGGCTGTGTGCTGTACCCTTGTCCTGGCCGCCCTGAACAGGGGTCGATGCCGGCAGGTAGGATGGGTAGCCCCTGTACGTGAGCCCCTTCCAGTGGAAGAAAGGCTTCTTGCTCTGCTGTTTCTTCCTGGGGAGGGAGAAAGTTTTCCGGGAGAGGCGAGTACGAGTCACGTACTCCATCTCAATTTCTGCTGCCTTGTCCTCCATGGGCTTGCTGAATAGTTGCTCTCTGAGGCAAGGGACTTCCAGTAGCTTCTCCTGGACCCACTGCTCCAGGTCCAAGGACTGGAGCCAAGCCTGCTGGAAGCCTGCCGGAAGACTCAAAGCTGTCATACGCCGCTCGCAAAAGGTACTTAGAGCATTCTCTGATGGACTTCGAGAGGGCCTGAAAACGTCAGAGGTGATCTACGTCAAGGCCCGCTGCAAAGCCTCAGAGCTCTCTAGCGAGGACATGGAGGAACATCCCAATGTATAATTGGTAAACTTGGATGCAGCATGACAGCATGGAGCCCTGATAAGCCTTGCATCCGAGGGCATCGAGGGTACGAGATTCTCTGCCCGGTGGGACTGAAGAATGAGTCTTTGGTCTCTTTAGCTTCCGCATGGCCGATTCGACCACTATCGAGGTGTGAGGCAGCTTGGTTTTCCGAAACCCCAGGCCCCATTCAACCCTATACACATAGCGTTCAGATGTTTGCTCATGATAGGGACAGAGGCAGGGGTCTCCCACATGCAGAGGAGGAGTCTGTTCAGAATGGGAGGAACCAGCACCGAGGCAGCTTCCTTTGGAGGAGCTTCATATTGAAGAATATCAAGCTGCTCTGCGTGGGGCTTCTCCTCCAACTCGGTGAGCGCTAGGGCCTGTGCCATGTCCCAGACAAATTCCAGAAAGGAGGTGTCCTCGGGAGGTGACCGCCGCCTCTGGGTTGGCAGAGAGGGATCCGAGGGGAGGTCTCCCCGTTGGACTCCCACTCTGAGTAGTCCATGGAGGACTCGAGGTCAGGCAACACCTGCCCAGAGCCAAAAGCGCTCGCCCGAGAAGGTCGAAGACCCTCGACACGGCCAGCAGTTAAAAAGAGTGCAAAAGTGTGGTAAAAATACAAAGGACAAAAAGGAAAAAACCTGAGACCAAGGCCGAAGAAGAGGTGGCTCAAGAGGCGGAAAGAGGACTGGCGAAGGCCGGAAAGCAAAAAACTGGTTGGAATAGAGAATTTTTTTCCAGGGACGAGATGCACGTCCGAAGGGCTCTGTGGAAAAAGGGAGACTGAGTAAGATGGCATCCTTGGGCGGGAAGGGGACCACGCATGCATGGTGGCATTCCCAAAGGCTTTCTTTGAAAGCTGGGGAAATTCTCCGCACAGGCTCAGACGGTGCAGACATTACCCATATGTGAGGACTGACTTCCTGCTTGTCCCTGGAGAATATAAGATTTGTACAGTGCTGTGTGTATGCCTTGTAGCACCTTATAAATGTTTAATAATACTAGTAGTAGTATGACGTGCCAAGTCGGACTTATTTTCTGGGCAAATTCAACCTTGGTCTCTACCTGAACTCCAAAATGAAAGTCATCTAATATCCTGTAAAATCATCAGCTATATCCAGCAACTCTTTGAAAAATCCTTGGAGGGCACGGAACAAAACACACTTACCTTCTTCATCCTGGAAAATAACTTCAAAGTTCTTGATCCAATCAGAAACGGAGAAATTTCGAGTTGCCTTCATAGACTGCAAAAGATAAATATTCAGGTGTAAATCTTTCTTTCACCAGAGAGGGACGCACATGAGTGCCATTGTGGGAGCCCCCAGTTTGCCACAATTTTATGCCTGTCTACAGTAACTGTGAATCACCCTCATCCCTCTGCTTCCTCCGCACAATGCTGTCAGCTGCTACTGCTTTTTCCAGGGTGCCCACCATGCTGCAGCCTGTCTTACTCACTGCCATAGATTGTTTTAAGTATGTTGCAGGTGTACTCCTATGCCGCTAAGCTAATGAAGAAAACATGAGTAAGCGCAAGATGGTATGATAGAAAAATTATGCATGGACATGAGACATGCATGTAATACTTTAGGATAACACCGTAGCAATGAAAAATGTAAGGGTTTTTTTTTGTTAAAAAGACGACAAATTCTGCCCCAATCTTTTGTGGGTCCGATTTTTATTCTGTTCTCCATCTCAACTTTGTGCCTCCTTTGTTTTCCCATAATACTATTTTTGTATTCTTTTGAAACTCCTGTCTATTCTTGTTTTACTTATCTGTCATCTCTCACCGTTTCCTCTTTCCCAGCTCATCCCTTTGTCTAATTTTAAGCCTACCCCCATCAATGCCATCTGCATTATACTCTAAACATGCGTTTTATTTATTATTTATTTTATTTATTTAACAGTGTTTATATACCGGCTTTCTACAAGGCAAGCTGGTTTACATTTAACAAAGTGAATAAAACAAGAACCTAGTAACAGTTGTACTCTTTACATTAAAGAGTGAAAGGGGGGAGAGGAGGAATGGGGTTGCAGGTTGACTATGTACAGCACATTCTGGTGTGGGAGTAGCATCTGTGTGCTGGCAGTGGGTAATGGACTAGTGAGGATCAGCTCCGTAGTATTTCAGGAATAGTTGAGTCTTTAGTTTTTTATGAAATTCTCCCATGGATTCAATTCCACGTAGGTTGGGTGGTATAGCATTCAAGATGGCCAGGGCGAATAGGAAGAAGACTATTGCATGTCCTTTGGTTTTTTGTGATTTTGATAGTGCTTCTAGTAGATTGGTTGTGTGGCATCTTCTGGGTCTTTATACTTGGGTGTATTTATGAGAGTTTGCAAGGCAGGCTGCTGATTCTTTATTTATGACCTTGTAGGTGTTGATGATGACTCTGTATTTGATTCACGATTCAACTGGTAGCCAATTAGCTGTTTGAGGACTGGAGTGATATGGATGTACTGAGATGTGCCATTTATGAGTCTTGCAGCCGTGTTTTGTGCTAGTTGTACTATGTGGTGTGCTTGGGTAGTCCCTGGAAGACTGAGTTACAGTAGTCTAGTGTGGCTGTAATGATGGCTTGGCAAGCTGTTCTAAAGTCCGGTGGGTTTAGTAGAGGGCGCAGGTATTTTAGGATTCTGAGCTTGTGGTACACTGATTTTGTTGCTTGTTTTACTTGAGTATGCAGATTCAGCTCTTGATCTAGGATAACTCCTAGATATTTAACTTCGGTCTTCACGGTTATATTTTTATTGTTCAGTTTGATCATTATTGGTGGTTTGAAAGTGGGATTTCTCATGACGTGCAGGATTTCAGTCTTGTTATAGTTGATGGTAAGGATGTGGTCTTGTAGCCATTTGGTCATTTCTGTGAAGCATGTGTTTATGGTAGAGTAGGTTTCTGCAGTTGTACAGAAGGGGGGGTGTAAATCATGATATCATCTGCATATATTTGATATTGGATGTTGTGCTTTTGTATGATGCTGCATAGGGGTTGTACGTATATGTTAAATAAGATTGATGAGACTGCTGAGCCTATGGTACTCCTTGGTATACGATGTGTAGTAGTGATTTCTGAGGTCCAATTTTCACTTGTTGCATTTGTTCTGATAGGTAGGAATGGAACCATTTTATGATGTTGCCTTGAATTTCAATGTTGTGTAGTCTGTTAAGGAGGAGTTGGTGAGAGACAATGTCAAACGCTGCTGATATGTTAAGGAATAGTAGTACATATCCTTATGCGTCTGTTCCATGCCTCAGATTATGATGTTGAGAAGAGAAGTGAGTAGGGTTTGTGCTCCATGTTTCGGTTGGAACCCATGTTGCTATAAGTCGAGGGGGGTGCATGTTTGTCAAGGTAATCTTGCAGTTGTGTCTATACTGTCTTTCTATACTGTCTTTTCTATGATCTTTGCTAAGATGGGGATGCTGGATATTGCTCTATATGAGTCTGAGATACATGGGTCAAGGTTCTATTTCTTTAAGATGGGGCGGATCGAAGATTGCTTGAGTGGGACTGAGAGAAGACCTTGTTTGAAAGATTCATTGGCGATTATTGGGATAAGGTGTGGTCTTGTTATTTTATCCAGGAGACCGGGCAGAGGTCTAGGAGAGATGTGATAGTGTTTATGGAGGTAATGATTTTATCCCTCTGCTCGTGGTTAATGGGTTCAAATGTGATCCATAGGACTGTTATTTCGAGTTTTGTGTGTGGGGAAATCTGTTTTGCAGTAGTTGTTGGAGCTGTATTATGCTTGCAGGTAATATGCCATCTGCTGGGGGGTGAGGAGGGACTTGCTGTGGACAGTGGGGTTATTTTTTGTCAGAGTTTTTACGATGTCAGAGTTCCCTGGGTTTGTTGATTGCTACTTTTATTAGGTTAATGTGGTACTCCTGTTTTGCTTGAGGGTGAGGGCATGGTATTCTTTCTGTGTTTCTAAATAGGTAACTTTTGTCTTTTGGCCCATAGTTCTTTGCCCTTTACGTTCAATTCTTCTTAGTTTGCACTTCCAGTCCCTTACTATGGTTGAGTACCATAGGGCCTTTCTCTGTTGTCTACATGTGCTTGCATTGGGGGGGGGGGGGATGCCTGTGCTAGTTCAGCTATAATTGAATTCCATTTGTTTATGCTGGCTTCTATGTGATCACTTTCTGCAAGGGATTCTAGGCTTGGGAGGATCTTCTTGACAAAGGCATGATTGTCAAATGAGTAGAATTTTCTGTGAGTGTTGTAATTGTCTGGTGTGTGGTTGGTATTGCTAGGGCATGATAGTGAAAATTCCAGCAGGTGGTGATCAGACCATGGGATAGGCTGGATTGAAAGGAATTGTGGGTCAGAATTGTTGGCTAGTTGGGTTGGGAGGAAAATGGTCTAGTATGCTTCCCTTGTTGTGGGAGAGGTGGCTGATGATTTGCATGAGTTGAAGGCTGTACATGGCTAGAGCAAAAGGTAGTTTTCTGGGTACTGATGGGAGATTGAGATCTCCAAGGAGTATGAAGCTGGTTTTCTTGTTGGAGTATGAAGCTGGTTTTCTTGTTGGAGTGTGTGCAGACTGCATCGATTCTGTTCTCTATTTCGGTTGTGCTGGCTGAGGGGGCTTTAAATGTTAAGCATATTCTATAGTGCTTGTTTGTAATGGTAATCATGTCAAGACTGTCTGAGGAGGATGTTTCCAGGCTGTTGAAATTAAGTTGCTTGTTAGTCAGAATACATACTCCCCCTCCTCTGCTGGAGGCTCTCAGGCAGTTGTGTATTTTGTGAATACGTTGTCTAAATCAGTTAGCCATGTTTCTGTTATGCACAGTATATCAATGTTATGGTCTTCTGAGGTTATAAATTGTTCCAATTTTGTTACATGCCGATCGTGCATTGATGCGGGTGCATGATAGGGTGATATTCATGTGTGTATAGTTGGGAGGTGCTTGTGTAGGGGTGGGCATCTGTCTGGTTGTATTCTTATTAGATCATCAGTGCTTGGTCTTCTGTCAAAATGAAGGGTGATATAGTGGTGTGTTCTTGTGTGTCGGATGTTGTAGGTGATCGGTATGGGGAACTGTTGGTAGAGTTGTGCGGCTTTTCCTTTGAGGAAGAGGTGAACTAGACATAGGATGGCGAGACAAATCCCAATATGGTCCATCTTTGTAAATGGGGTGATGTTGCGTGTGGGATCTTGTGGTAAGGGTGGTGAGAGTGGCTTTTTCTCTGTGTACTATTTCTAAAGGTCCACTCTAAGGGCCATGCCTAAGACCCTTCAGCATGGCCCTTACGTGCGAATTATGATGTCCCTGGTGGGTGGAGCTCGGTCTCACAGTGTACGGAGGGTTGCTGGTTTTGATGTTCTGTTGCCTGCGGACTTGCGGGAGTGAGCAAAGCCAGTGCAGTGAGAGCAGGAGGTTTTTAGTACAAAGCAAGACAAAAGAGTAACACTGTGCATTGTTTATGAATAGTTTTCCTTTTTTAATTGCACATGGATTTAGCAACTGAATCTTCAATAAGTAATTTGTCTTTATGAAATTGTGTTTCATTTGTTGTGAGATATAAGTATGATTAAATATTTCTGCCAGCAAAAGGCACTAAGAGAGAAAAGTCACAAAGCAAGGAATGCTCTGACATCGAAGTACTGCACAAAGAACATCAAGATTTACCTCCTTATTTTTTTTTTTGCAATGTGATACCAAGAGCTTGTCTTAGTCTGGCACCTCTGCTGAGACCTGTCCATCTTGGGAAACCCTGATAAGGGTTAAGCTACCCATAGTATAGCTCTCAGTATCACTGATGCCCACAAGCCCTCACAGCATGACAAGCCACAAACCAAGCAAGGGCAAGTGAGGTGCAGAGGTGCCAGACTAAGACAAACCACCCATTTGGGCAGCAGCAGTATGGAACGGTGCTGGTGGCAGAGGATCACATTTCTGTGACAAGAGCAGTAAGGTGAAATTTTACTTACTGTTAATTTCCTTTCCTGCAATCCTGCTAGACCAGTCCAGACAAGTGGATTGTGCCCTCCTGCCAGTAGATGATGGAGACAGAGAGAAGGCCAGAAACTTCAGTGACATCATCACTGATACTTAAACTGGTACCGCTAAGAGCATCTTTCAGTTTAATCTTTAACCAAGCAGAAGGCCCATTGATAAATATTTTCTTTTTCTTTATTATTTTTTTAAACCAGCACAATCGTGCAACAGTAACAATAAAAGAGCTCTTCAGATATATGCAGCAGAATCCAGAATGGGTGGGTCCTGGACTGGTCTAGTAGGACTACAGGAAAGGAAATTAATGGTATATAAAATTTAATTTTCCAGAGCATCCTGCTAGACCAGTCCAGACAAATTAGTACAAAAGCTACTCTTCAACCAGGCTGGAAGAAACTACAGCCACAAGCACCCAAAAACTAAAGCAGATTTCATCCCAGACCTGAAGGTCCAGCCGATAATATCTCAGAAAAGTAGACAAGGAAGACCATGTTGCACCCGACAAGCAACAAGGGGAGAGACACCGCAGCATTCTACCTAGGAGGTTGCTTGAACCCTGGTAGAATGAGCTTTAAGACCATCTGGAACAGGCTTGTCATGTAGGAGAAATGCCTATGCGATGGCCTCCTTGATCCAGCATGCCAAAGTAGCCAGAGAAGAAGCATAACCCCTGCGAGGTCCAGCAAAGAGGACAAACAAGCAGCCTGACAGAACAAATTCGTTACCTCCAGGTAATGAAGAATCACTCAGTGAACGTACACCAAGCAGAGATACTTATCTTTCCTGTGCACTGCTCAGACAAAAAGGAAGGCAGCAAAATGACCTGGTTGACATGGAAAGTCAACACCACCTTAAGCAAACAGGAAGGCACCGGGTGTGAACTGATACCTGAAGAAGAGAAGGACAAAAAGGTGCCTCGACATGACAGCATTTGAAGCTTGGACACTCAACGCAGAAGCCACAGCAACCAGAAATACTGTTTTCAAGGAAAGATATTTCAAAGTAGCTCTCTTCAAGGGCTCAAGGCAGCACTACAGAGCCAAAAGGAGGCTGCAATAAATGAACACTACTCAGGAAGTGAGCTACATCCACATGAGAAACAAGAGGCTGACCAGTACCTGAGCCTCGAAAGCAGAAAGGCTGCCATCTGTATCCTAAGTGAATTATAAGCAAGCCCCTTTTCAAACCCATTCTGCAGAAACGCCAGAACAGTCTGTATCTATGTGCACCATGAGGAAAGACATTGTCTGTGATGCCACAACACAAACATCCTCCATACTTGCACATAAGCCAAGGATGTAGAATTGCGCCTGGCTCAGAGTAAAGTAGAAATAACTGCCACTGAAAAATCCCTTACGGGCTAGTTGTCAGGCCATAAGCAAGAAGAGAGCTGGATAATCAAAGAGAATCAGCCCCTGACCCAGCATCCTCTGCAACCCCACCAGGGTCAAGGCTGTGCCACCACTAGTCTCAATTAGATCCACATACTAGGGGTGATGCGGCCAAACTGGGGTCACAAGGATCACCTTTCCCGGGTGCGTCTCTATTCTCTGAAGGACGTAAGCAATCATTACCCATCGAGGAAACAGAAGAGGTTCATCAGGAGTCACGGTTGGACTAGCATATCTATTCTCTGAGACTTGTGCTCTCTCTGCCAGCTGAAAAAATGAAGGTACTTTGCAATTACTCCCTGCCACCATGAGGTTCATACTAAGTGTCCCCCAGCACTGAACTATGTGTTGAAATGCCCATGACACTAACTCCCACTCTCCCGGATCTAAGACATGTGAACTGAGGAAATCCGCCTGGAAAGAACAGCCAAAAAAGAACACAGCCAAAAGCGAACCAACACCCCCTGGTACTCAGACGAGATCAGGGAAGCAAAGCGGACACTCAGAAGGCTGGAAAGAAAATGGAGATGCACCAGGACACATGAAACAGCACTACAATACAAAACCGAACAACAGGCCTACAACAACCTGATCAACAACCACAGACAACACCACCACACCAACCTTATCCTGAAATCTGCCAACAAAACAAGAGAACTATTCAACATAGTACAACAATTCATGAAAGAAACACCATCACCAACCGGTCACCAAGTAAACCCCCAAGAATTCACACACTACCTGATGAAAAAGAACTCAAACCTGAGACACCATACCCAGCACAGCAATATCGGAGCACAAACTGATATACAGAGAATCCCACCAAACCTGGAATGACTTCTCAATACCCACAACTCAGCAGATAGAGAACACTGTGAGCACCATCAACACGACAACAGCATCAATAGACCCATGCCCGGTAGAATGTATCAAGGTCTCCAAAAAACAGCTAAGCCACCACATACACAAAATCGTGCAGGAGTCCCTCCAACAAGGACACCTCCCACCAACTCTAAAGCAAGCCACCATACGTCCAATCCTCAAAAGCAACCTGCTAAACACCTCTGACCCGAAGTCCTACCGTCCTATTTCAAGCCTGCCATTCCTCTCAAAAGTCATTGAAAAAGTAGTACAATGGCAACTACAGGACCACATCGGCTTCCATGCTCCGCTAGACCTACACCAACATGGCTTCAAACCCAACCACAACGTGGAGACTCTACTCACCTCCCTCTTTGACAACCTACTAAGGGGGATAGACAACATAAAGAACGGTTTCTTGCTAATTTTCATTGACATCTCAGCTGCCTTTGACACGGTCCCGCACTCCGTACTCCTACGACTCCTCCAGGAAATTGGACTACGCAACACCACCCTAAAGTGGTTCTCCTCCTATCTGAACAACCGTACACAAGTTAAATGTGGTGAAAAGAAATCAGCTTAATTTCCCACCACCCAAGGAATACCACAGGGCTCTGTCCTCTCCTCTATACTATTCAACATCTATATCCAGCCCATATGCAGGATCATCAGGACACATAACATTCAATACCACCTGTACGCAGATAACATCATGGTATACACTCCAATTGACCTGAACACCCCTGACCTTACATCAATGACTGAGTGCCTTGAACACATGAACACTTGGCTCACGAGCAATAACCTCAAGATAAACTTCGACAAGACGGAAGCAATGTTCGTTTCCATGAACACCACATTCAACCCACCCCAAGAACTCAACATACTTAACAGGACAATCACAACAAAGGATGAAGTAAGATATCTCGGGGTCACCATAGACAAGAACTTAAACCTCCAATCACACATAACCAAGACAGCAGCAAAAGCATACCACCAACTAAAAGTCATCAGAAGACTCAAGCCAATCCTCAACCATGAACATTTCTGTACCATTTGCCAGGCTGTCATCATCCCCATACTGGACTATGGTAATTCACTATATCAAGGACTACCAAAGCAGTCTACCCATCCACTACAGCTGGTGCAGAACACTGCAGCACGCATGATCACAGGCACGGCTAAACATGAGCACATAACACCAGTACTCTGCCAGCTACACTGGCTTCCAATAACAGGGCAAAATTCAAGGCAATACTACTCAAGACCTTACACCACTGCTCCGCAGAAGTACTTCAGACCTCAATAACCAGAGACACAAACAACAAACCCAGACGAACCCAGGGCAACAACAGACTACGCCACCCACCTGGATACCACAAAACGAAGCAAACATCATCCAGAAGAGCAATATCACTCTCAGCACCGGACCTATGGAATTCTCTCCCCGAGGAGCTAAGAACACAAAAAGACCTCAAGGACTTCCGCAAATCCCTCAAAACACACCTGTTCACGGAATCCTTTGAACAAATACCATAATCCCCCCCCCACACCCACAGTTTGGCCACCTGGCCACAGAATCCAAAGACCCAGCTTTGGGTCCCCCCCCCAGGAATATATGTATGTCTTGGAACCCCAATGTTAATTGTAAACCCTGTCTTGTCCCTGGCCGCCTTGACTGAAGGATAAGGCGGTATACAAAACTGGCTAAATAAATAAAATATTCTCCTCTCCTGCTATGCGCAGTGCCGACAAGGCCTGAAGACGAAGCTTGGCCCACTGACAAGACCTGAAGATGAAGCTCAGCCCAAGCGAATAGGAGGGCCATTTCCAGAGAAACCTCTGCACTCCTGGTTCCCCCTAGCAATTGACATTTATTTATTTACATTCTCTTATATACCGTGCTATTCTGCATCAGTGCAGTTTACATTGAACAAACTGAAATTACATTGAACAGGGTATTATAACTTGGAGATAACTATTTTACAGGGAACATGGGCTATGGAGGGTTAAGTGGCTTGCCCAAGACCACAAGGAGCACCTGTGGGACTAGAAACCCCAGTCCTTCCGGCCCAAGGTTGCTGTCCTCTAGTGGGATTTGAACCCCCGACCTTCCGGACTGAAGTACCTTGCCCCAACCCCTAGGCCACTCCTCCACTCCACTCTATTTGAGCACTCATACCACCCGACCCAGGAGTAAATTATAAAACGCTCTCAAGGCCAAGAAAATTGCACAAGTCTTGAGCCAGTTGATCGCCTAGTGCACATCCATGGGAGTCCACTGCCCGTACACTGAATGCCCCAAGCAGTGAGCACCCCAGCTGGGCAGGCTGTCGTCCATTGTCACCACCATCTAATCTGGAGACCCTAATGACATCCCATGGAGGACATTGCCGGGACGGCCCCACCAGCGAAGACTGGCTACCACTGACGAAGGAAAAGGAAGATGCACCGGATAATCTTGAGATGAGGAAGACCAGTGATCCAAAAGGGCCTGTTGCAAGGGATGCATGTTCACACATGCCCAAGGAATCAGCTCCAGAGTAGCTGTCATGGCACCCAGCAACTGCAGGTAATTCCACACTCTGGATGTTTGGCGATTCTGAAAGGCTGAGAAACACCTTGCCTTCTTGAATATCGAACCATGTCCACAGGAATTCCAAAAGTCTGACATGGCTGTAAATTGCTCGGCGTGGTTCACTAGCCAGCCCAGGCTCTCAAGAAATTGAACTACAGAAGCAACTTCCCCCACGGTCTCTGACTGGGATTCTGCCCAAATGAGCCAGTTGTCCAAGCAGGGATGTATACAGATGCCCCCTTGACGAAGTGCCACTGCTGTCACCACCACCGCCATGTCCTTTGTAAAGGTTCGATGAGCCGTGGCCAAACTAGACGGCAGGGTACAGAACTGGAAAAGTTCTTCCAGGACAGCTAACTGCAGGAAATGCTGCTGACCATCCCGAATGGGAATGAAAAAGTAGGGCTCTGTGAGATCCAAAGAAACAAGAAACTCCCCTTTTGCAACGCCTGAAAGACAGACCTAAAGGGCTCTATATGAAACCTGGCAACTCTTAGGTATCAGTACTCCTTTCAAATCGAGAATAGGCGCCATCCTTCATTGGAACGATGAAGCAAATAGAATATCTCCCCCCATCCCTTGTTCGGCGGGTGGGACAGGAAGAATCGCCCAGAGATGAAGTAGACATAGATGCGTGGACCATACTGCTGCTCGCTTTGTCTCTGTTCTGCATTGAGACACCACAAACTCGCCTTGCACCAGTTCTGCACAATCCAACACATAACCCCGCTCGACGTGGGCTCATTCCTGGTAAAAAAAATTTAAAAACGCAACCTTCTGCCCACCCGTGGCATGTTGGAATGTGCCCCATGTCCATCAATGGGCTGGATGAGCATAAGAGAGCTTGGAAGAGACACACAGCCTGTTGAGAGACTGACATGCCCCCCAAAAGGACTGAGCCCTGGTTCCTGAATTAGAGGAGGTGGTGAACATAAGAACATAAGATATGTCCATACTGGGCCAGACCAAAGGTTTGTCAAGCCCAGTATCCTGTTTCCAACAGTGGCCAAAACAGGTCACAAGAACCCTGCAGGTTCCCAAAAAGACACATAAGTTCCACAATGTTTGTCCTGGGGCAAGCAGTGGATTTCTCAGGTCCACTTTAATAATGGTTTATGGACTTTTCCTCCAAGAACTTGTCCAAACCTTTTTAAAAACCAAGCTACACTAGCAGCTTTTACTACATCCTCCAGTAACAAATTTCAGAGTTTGATTATGTGTTGAGTGAAAAAATATTTTCTTTTATTAGCCTTAAATAGGTCACACTGTAGCTTCATTGTGCGTCCCCTAGTCCTTCTACTTTTTGATGACATAAAGAACTGATCTAAGTTTACCCGTTCGCGTCCCCTAGTCCTTCTACTTTTTGATGACATAAAGAACTGATCTAAGTTTACCCGTTCCACTCCATTCATTAATTTATTGACCTCTATCATATCTTCCCTCAGCCATCACTTTTCCAAGTTGAAGAGCCCTAATCTTTTAAGCCTTTCCTCATAAGGGCCTCTTTACATCCATTTTACCATTTTGGTGGCTCTTCTCTGTACTTTGCTAATTCCGCTACATCCTTTTTAATAAACGGTGACCAAAATTGCACACAATATTCAAGGTGCAGTCGCACCATGGAATGATGCAGAGGCATTATAATATCCTTGGTTTTATTTTTCATTCCTTTCTTTATGATTCCTAGAATTATTTGTTTTCCTGGCCGCTGCTGCACACTAGGTGGAGGGTTTTAATGAGTTATTCATGACGACGCCTAAATCTTTTTCCTGGGTGGTGGTTCCTAATGTGGAACCTTGGATTGTGTAACCATAGCTTGGGTTATTCTTCCCTAGATGCATAACTCTGCACTTACCCACATTAAATGTCATCTGCCATTTGAACGTCCCAGTCTGCCAGTTTATCAAGGTCCTCTTGCAATTTTTTTTACAACCTTCTTGGATTTTAGCAACTTAGAATAATTTTGTCTCATCTGAAAATGTGATAACTAAACTTGTTATTCACATTTCCAGGTCATTTACGAATATGTTAAAAAGCAGCAGACCTAGCACAGATCCCTGAGATACTCCACTATACACCTTTCTCCATTGAGAAAATTGGCCAGTCAAGCCCTACCCTCTGCTTTCTATCTTTTAACCAGTTCCTGATCCAAAGTAGTGCAATGCCTCCTTTCCCATGTTTTTTAAATTTCATCAAGAGTCTCTCATGAGGGATCCTGTCAAAAGATTTCTGAAAATCCAGATACACTATATCAACCAACTCACCTTTGTCTACCTGTTTATTCACACCTTCAAAAAAATGTAACAGATTAGTAAGACCAGACTTTCCTTGGCTAAATCCATGCTGGCTTTCTCCCATTAAACCATGACTATCTACGTATTCAGTAATTTTGTTTTTTATAGTGATTTCTACCATTTTGCCCAGTATTGACGTCAGGCTCACTGGTCTGTAGTTTCCCGGATCACCCCTGGAACACTTTTTAAAAACTGGCTTTACATTGGTCATTCTTCAGTCTTCAGGTATTACAGATGATTTTAATGATAGTTCACAGATTACTAATAGTAGGTCTGCAATCTCATATTTCAGTTCTTTCGACACCCTCGAAAGCATACCATCTGGTCAAGATGATTTGCTACTCTTCAGTTTATCAATTAGTTGTAATACATCTTTCCGGTTTATCAATATTTCTTTCAATTCTTCCGATGCATCACCTTTATATACAATTTCAGGCATGGGTATTTTCCCTACATCTTCCTCAGTAAAGACTGAAGCAAAGAACTCATTTAGTTTCTCCACTATGGCCTTGTCCCCTCTTACTGCCCCCCCCCCTTTTACCCCTCTATCATCAAACAATCCAAGTGACTCTCTCACAGATTTTTATTTTGCATTTTTGCTTCCATGGCAAGCTTTCTTTCAAATTCTCTCTTTGCCAGCCTTATCAATACCTTGCATTTAACTTGCCAGTGCTTATGTTGTTAACAGTTTGCCATTTGGCTCCTTTTCCATTTCCTGAAAGATGCTTTTTTGGCTACAACAGCCTCTCTGACCTTACCTTTAAACAATGCTGGCAGTTTTTTGACCTTCCTTTCACTTTTCTTAAAGCATGGAATACATCTGGTCAAGGCGTCCAAGACAGTGTTTTAAAGCAATGCCCATGCTTGATGTAAATCTTTAACCTTTGCAGCTGACACGTTTAGTTTTTTTCTTAACTATTTTCCTCATTTTATCATATCTTTATCATTTTTGATATCCTACTCAAGCAGCACATCAGAGCTGTGTACACAATACAAAATCAGCTACAGAAATAGGAAGTAGAAAAGAACGCCATTATATACAGGGCAGCAGAGAGAGACTAGGGTTTGTAAAAGGAGACAGACAAAAAGGGGTGCATACAGAGGGAGAAAGCAGGAGAGACTGGGGGAGCAGAGGATCAGCTGGGGAGCTGGGCAGGGGCAATGGGAGGTCGAAAGCTGCATGAAAGAGGTAGGTCTTGAGCATATTTTTGAATCTTGTGTAGGAGGGTTCTGAGCGGGGAGGTAGTTCCAGAGGGCAGGGAGGCTAGAAATAAAAAAGCAGAATTGTGGGCGAGTTCAAGGTGGACCCGTGAGAGAGAAGGGAAAACCAGCCGAATGGAGTGAATAGATTTTAGGAAGCAATGTGGAGTGTGATATTGCAGGAGATTCAGGAGATATTGGGAGTACCAGTGTGAAGTGCCAGAGAGGAAGACAGTGCAACTGGATAAGCAGGGGGTAATGTGATCTGAGCGGGAAGAGTGCGTGAGAATTCAGACTGCTGTATTTTGGAGAAGCTGAAGACGCTGGAGATGATAGTGGGGAAGACCAGCTAGGGCAAGCCTGGAAATAACTAAGGGCAGCGTGAGTGTTCTGAGTGAGGGAAAGGGAAGAAATGGGTGCACTGAGCGAATCTGTCAAAGAGGGGCGGAAAGAGTAGCTGACAAGGGTGGAAATGTGCTTGTGGAAAGAGAGAGAAGTGTCCAAAGTTACACCAAAGTAACAGAGGGTGGTGGCAAGTGGGATAGTAGAGTTTGCAATCAAGAGGACCAGGGAGGGGCAGGTATTACTGAAAGTAAACCAAAGAGCAGGGATTTAGAAGTGCTGAGATGAAGAAAATTTGCAGACAACCAGGAGGATACTTTAAGTAGGTAGGAATTCATAGGGTTTAGATCTGGAGCTATGGATTTGGTGTAGGGAAGTAGGATAATATCATCAGCATAAAAGTATGCTGATACACCAGATTTTTGAATGATAAGTGCAAGGGGAGCCAAAAAGATCTTAAAAAGAAGAGGGGCCAGGACCGAGCTCTGCGGGACACCACAGGAGAGTGGAATGGATGGGGATGCAGAGGACCTAGCTTGAACGGAAAAGGTGCATGACCAGAACCAGAAAAAAACGGTGCCACAGAACATGAAATCAGAGATGACAGAAAATAATAGAGTAATCAACCAGATCGAAAGCAGAGGAGAGATCCGAGGAGAGATCCAAGGAGACAGCCAGAGTGATATCAGCACAGTCATGAGATGTGTACAGCTCGTTAAGAAAGGAGAGGAGAATGGTTTCGGTGCTGTGACCTTGCCTGAATCCGGATTGACAAGGGCGGAGTCAAAATGAGCAGACAGTTGTGTAAAGACAAGCTTTTCTAATACCTTGGAAAGAAAAGGGAGATTTGAAATGGGGCACCAATGAGCCAGAACAGTTGGCTAGAGGGCCGGTTTCTTGAGGATAGAATGGACCAGGGCATGCTTCCATGGGGAAGGGAAAATACCAGATGACAGATTAGAATTGAGCATGCAAAGGGCAAGGGACGGCTCCAAGAGCCAATGGGGGGGGGACTGGATTAAGAGAATAGGTGATCTTGTGAGAGGACAACAGGGCTTTGGACAACTCTGATGAAGATACTGGACGAAAGCAGGACCAAACATGAGTGAGGGAGCCAGCAGATGAGGGGGAAGTGGGGGAGGGGGGTGAGCAATGAGGTGAGAATAGGGATAGCAGGAGAGGACAGGCAGGAAACTGGATGTGTAATGCACAGACTTTTTCAAGTACATTCGTAGCAAAAAACCTGTGAGAGAGTCAGTTGGTCCATTAGATGATAGAGTGGTTAAAGGGGCACTAAGAGGCAACAAGGCGATAGCGGAGAGACTGAATGAATTCTTTGCTTCGGTCTTTACTGAGGAAGATGTAGGGATGTTACCCAAAACTGAAGTGGTATTTAAAGGGGCGGAAGAATTGAAGGAAATATCGATACATTGGGAAGATGTATTACAACTATTAGATAAACTGAAGAGTAGCAAATCACCTGGGCTGGATGGTATACATCTAAGGGTGTTGAAAGAACTGAAATATGAGATTGCAGACCTGCTATTAGTAATCTGTGAACTATCATTAAAATCATCTCTAATACCTGAAGATTGGAGGATCGCCAATGTAACACCAATTTTTAAAAAGGGTTCCAGGGGTGATCCGGGAAACTACAGACCGGTGAGTCTCACGTCAGTACCGGGAAAAATGGTAGAAACCATCATAAAGAATAAAATTACTCAGCATGTAGATAGTCATGGCCTAATGGGAGACAGCCAACATGGCTTTAGACATGCAGTCATGACCTAACAGAGGATGATTTCAAGCTTTTCCCAGCTTTTCCCAGCTCAGCACGTTTCAAGTTTATAATTGACTGCATGTAAAAGACATTACGAAGGAAACACAGAGCAGCGGTCATTGATGCAAATTAGGGCACTTTTCAGAGAATGCTTATAAGTCTGAAAGTTCACAACGCCCAATCAGTCTGAGACCTGCGTGCTCTTTAGTAAGATTACATGGTTAATGTAAGTGACAAGAGATATAACACACTTTTAGATTCATATCAGAGTGATTGCTTTATTAATTTGAAATGGCCTAATGGGAGACAGCCAACATGGCTTTAGACAAGGAAGATCTTGTTTTACTAATCTGTTATGTTTTTTTGAAGCTGTGAATAAACAGGTGGACAAAGGTGAGTCGGTTGATATAGTGTATCTGGACTTTCAGAAAGCCTTTGAAAAGGTCCCTCATCAGAGACTTTTGGCAAAACTAAAGAGTCATGGGATAGGAGGCAGTGTACTACTGTGGATCAGGAACTGGTTAAAAGATAGAAAGCAGAGGGTAGGGCTAAATGGCCAATTTTCCCAATGGAGAAAGGTGAATAGTGGTGTGGAGGAGTGGTGAATAGTGGTGAATAGTGGAGTAAAGGAGTGGCCTAGTGGTTGGGGCAAGGTACTTCAGGCCGGAAGGTCGGGGGTTCAAATCCCACTAGAGGACAGCAACCTTGGGCCGGAAGGACTGGGGTTTCTAGTCCCACAGGTGCTCCTTGTGGTTTTGGGCAAGCCACTTAACCCTTCATAGCCCATGTTCCCAGTAAAATAGTTAACTCCAAGTTATAATGCCCTGTTCAATGTAATTTCAGTTTGTTCAATGTAAACCGCACTGATGCAGAATAGCACGGTATATAAGAGAATGTAAATAAATAAATAAATACCCCAGGGATCTGTGCTGGGTCCGCTGCTTTTTGACATATTCATAAATGACCTGGAAAGTGGAATAACGAGTGAGGTTATCAAATTTGCAGATGACACAAAACTATTTAAAGTTGTTAAAACCCAAGAGGATTGTGGAGAATTGCAAGAGGATCTTGATAAATTGGAAGACTGGCATCAAAATGGCAGATGAAATTTAATGTGGACAAGTGCAAAGTTATGCACCTAGGGAAGAACAACCCAAACTATGGTTACACGATGCAAGGTTCCACATTAGGAACCTCCACTGAGGAAAAAGATTTAGGCGTCATTGTGGATAACATGTTAAAACCCTCGGCCCAGTATGCAGTGGTGGCCAAGAGAGCAAATAGAATGCTAGGTATCATAAGGAAAGGAATGGAAAATAAAACAAAATATATTATAATACCTCTATATCGTTCCATGGTGAGACCACACCTTGAATATTGTGTGCAATTCTGGTCGCCGTATCTTAAAAAGGATATAGCGTTAGCAGAAAAGGTTCAGAGAAGAGCCACCAAAATGGTAAAGGGGATGGAAGGATACTCCTATGAAGAAAGGCTAAAAAGGTTAGGGCTCTTTAACCTGGAAAAGAGGCGGCTGAGGGGGAGATATGATAGAAGTCTATAATTTAATGAATGGAGTGGAACGGGTAAACGTAGATCGATTGTTTTTGCTATCAGAATATAGAAAGACTAGGGGACATGCAATGAAGCTTGTGGTAAGGAAGCCTATCCTGAGTTAGGGGAAAGGGAAAAAGGCAAAGAGTTCACCCTAGTAAAAGGGGCCCCTTTTGCAAGGTCAGGGTAGCAAGGCCACAACCTCACCTAGGAACCATAAAACCCCCAGCTGGAACAGGTTTCATGTTTCCCCTAGTGAAATAAGGGAGAGTGAATACAGACCTAAGGTCCAAGACCCTTACGTCAGTAAGCTCCCTGATTACTCAGGTGCCAGAAGGCAGAGTGATCTGCGTCAACTGGGAAGAGAGGAGGTGGGGCTAGAGCCCTGGAGATATAAGCCTATGCTAGATTATAGTAAAGGAGAAAGAGAGAGGGTGGAAGGAACGCCAGAAGCAAGGGCAGAGGCAAAGAAGAGGAGAAAGAGAGAGAGAAGCTGATACAAGCCGAGGCACAGGTACGAGTCTAAGAAGCCTGATTAATGCTGAGCAGAGCAGGAGAAGCCTGACTAATGCTGGGCAATGCAGAGGAGCAGGAGACACTCTCAGCTCTAACGAGAGGCTGTCAGCCGAGCCCGGTGAGCCAGAAGGAGAGTCAGTCTATGCAGCTAGGAGAGCCTGATGCTGAGCTGAATGAGGAAGACACCCTCATGGATTGCTCTTTGTGCCAAGCCTTAGCCACAGAAGGGTTGAAGGAAAGCCAGCCCTGAGAGAAAGCCCTCCAGAGAAAGGTAACCATAAGAAGCAGGTAGATGGATTGTAAATTCCCACGTGGTAAAGAGGGGAAGTTTTACTAAGACGTAAGAACAAGCTGGAATTGTGAATTGTGCTTGTTAACCACCTGCTACCTGTGAAGTGAGACGGCAAGAAGCCAAATTAACTGTGAGGAAAAAGCTTTCTTTTTACTCTTGAATTTTTCCTGAGAAACCTGAATAGAACTTTGCTTGCACGTTGAAAGCTTGTTCCTGTTTGGAGTTTTTGTTTTGCCTGTTAATTGGAAAACAGCCTGGAAAGGTTGGAGACTGGAAAAGAAGGCAACCTGCCACAGAAGAAAGCCTGTTTTGTGTTATGTGTTTTAACCAGCAAGGCTAAAGGAAGCTGGTAGCCTTGCTGTTAAAAGGCTATGTTTTTCTGAGCTAAAGAGTACTTTAAGCTGCCACTTTGGTTTTGGGTTTTGTTTTGCTTATAACCTGTTGCTTATAACCTGTTGAGTCAGTTGATATAGTGTATCTGGACTTTCAGAAAGCCTTTGACAAGGTCCCTCATCAGAGACTTTTGGTAAAAATAAAGAGTCATGGGATAGGAGGCAGTGTACTACTGTGGATCAGGAACTGGTTAAAAGATAGAAAGCAGAGGGTTGGGCTAAATGGCCAATTTTCCCAATGGAGAAAGGTGAATAGTGGTGTACCCCAGGGATCTGTGCTGGGTCCGCTGCTTTTTGACATATTCATAAATGACCTGGAAAGTGGAATAACGAGAGAGGTTATCAAATTTGCAGATGACACAAAACTATTTAAAGTTGTTAAAACCCAAGAGGATTGTGGAAAATTGCAAGAGGATCTTGATAAATTGGAAGACTGGGCATCAAAATGGCAGATGAAATTTAATGTGGACAAGTGCAAAGTTATGCACCTAGGGAAGAACAACCCAAACTATGGTTACACAATGCAAGGTTCCACATTAGGAACCACCACCCAGGATAAAGATTTAGGCGTCATTGTGGATAACATGTTAAAACCCTCGGCCCAGTGTGCAAACTAGAGAGCAAATAGAATGCTAGGTATCATAAGGAAAGGAATGGAAAATAAAACAAAAGATATTATTATGCCTCTATACCGTTCCATGGTGAGACCGCACCTTGAATATTGTGTGCAATTCTGGTCGCCGTATCTTAAAAAGGATATAGCGTTATTAGAAAAGGTTCAGAGAAGAGCCACCAAAATGGTAAAGGGGATGGAAGGATACTCCTATGAAGAAAGGCTAAAAAGGTTAGGGCTCTTTAACATGGAAAAGAGACGGCTGAGGGGAGATATGATAGAGGTCTATAAATTAATGAACGGAGTGGAACAGGTAAACGTAGATAGACTGTTTACGTTATCAGAATATAGAAAGACTAGGGGACATGCAATGAAGCTACAGGGTAAACTATTTAAGACTAATAAAAGAAAATATTTTTTCACTCAACGTATAATCAAACTCTGGAATTTGTTACCGGAGGATGTAGTAAAGGCTGTTAGTGTAGCTGGGTTTAAAAAGGTTTGGACAAGTTCCTGGAGGAAAGGTCCATAAACCATTATTAAGAAGGGACCCAGGATATCAATGCTTGACCTAGTACAAGCATTGCAGAACCTGTGTCTTTTGGGGAAACCTCTAGGTACGTATGGCCTAGATTGGCCACTGTTGGAAACAGGATACTGGGCTTGATGGACCTTGGTCTGACCCAGTATGGCATATCTTATGTTCTTATGTACTTTGAAGAAGCCTGGAGAAGTATGCCTGAATGTGATATATATATATATTTTTTTTTTAAGTGCATCAAGTCAGTGTTGACTCATAGTGACCCAGCTACCTCTGTGTTTTCTTGGCAATGTATCACTGGAAGTAGATTGCCAGCCTTTTCTTCCAAGGCAATGGAGGGTAAAGTGGCTTGCCCAAAGTCACAAGGAGTGCCAGTGGGAATTGAACCCTTGATCTTCTGGGTATGAGGCAGTTGCTCTAACCACTAGGCTACTTCTCCACTCTATGTGGTATTTATGAACCTTTTTTGTGCTCAATAAATTTACGTCATTGCCTTACCCCAAGGAGCCCGACTACAGCTTTCTACCTGAAGCCCATATATAGCACAATTAAACTACATTTCCCAGAAGACATTGCGGGGAATTAGTCAGTTAAGGCTGAAAGGGGAAAGTTCCTTATACAACCACGCCCCTCTAAGCTGGAGGCGAGTGGTGAGGGCGTGACATGCTACAGGGTAAACTATTTAAGACTAAGAAAAGAAAATATTTTTTCACTCAACGAGTAATCAAACTCTGGAATTTGTTACCGGAGGATGTAGTAAAGGCTGTTAGTGTAGCTGGGTTTAAAAAAAGGTTTGGACAAGTTCCTGGAGGAAAGGTCCATAAATCATTATTAAGAAGGGACCCAGGATATCAATGCTTGACCCAGTACACACATTGTGGAACCTGTGTCTTTTGGGGAAACTGCTAGGTACGTATGACCTAGACTGGCCACTGTTAGAAACAGGATACTGGGCTTGATGGACCTTGGTCTGACCCAGTATGGTATATCTTATGTTCTTATGTTAGGAAGCCAGGAGGGTAGAAGCCAGGATCACAGAGCAGTGGGCCAGGGACGTTGAGCTATGGGGGGCAGAGATGGAGCAGAGAACATGGTAGAATTGCTGGGTGGAGATGGCAGATGAGGAAATTAAACCAGATTAATAGGTTTTTCATGTCATAGAGCAAGATTCTATATTGATGGTATCGATACCTGAAAAGAGAGAGTCGGGGGAGGAGCATTTATGCCAGTTCCACTTGGCACCCTGGAGATAGGAGCGGTGAAGAAGGGCAGAGTTGTATCATGGGTGATGGATGGGAGGACATGAGATAGGAAGAGGGTAGTGAGGCAACTTAATCTAGGGAAGAGGTTAATGAGGTGTGCCAGGATTGAACCTGGGAATTGACGGAGAGGGATATGAACTCAGGGTGGAATAGGGTATCACTGGAAGGAAACTGCTGGAGAGTGTTGGACGTGATATGACGTTTGAAGCAGGGTGGTGCGGAGGCCACCAAGGAAGCAGATTGGGAGAGTGAGGGAGAAAAATATGCAATGGTGGTCGGAACATGGGAGGGGGATAGAAGAGATCATAGTAGTCTCCCTTTTGAAAGTTAAAAGTTCTACAACCGCTCCGTAATATCATTGATCAATCCGACTTCAGAACAGTGGCACAAGCTCTCATCATCCCCCACCTGGACTACTGCCAACGCCATTCTACAAGGCCTTCCAAAGAACACCCTAAATATATTGCAAATGGCCCAAAACGTGGCTGCTAGAATCATCATGAAAAAAGGCGTCACCGAGCACATCACTCCAGTACTAATTGAACTGCATTGGCTTCCCGTTGCTGCCCGCATCATATACAAAATACTAGTAACCACTTTTAAACTCATTCATAACATAGCTCCATCATACCTCACCAATCTAATAACCATCCAACCACCCAACAGAAGCAGAAGGACCGTTAAACCTCAACACTCTCTGCGTCCCGAACAGCATAAGAACTGTCAAAGCAGAAACAAGCAACAGATCATTCTCATACGCAGCACCACTTCTCTGGAACCAGCTGCCTCACGAACCAAGATTAACAAACGACTTGAAAGACTTTAGAAAAAAGCTCAAAACTCACCTTTTTCAGGCTTATTACAATCTGACCTAGACAGTGACCGCCTTCTTCTATCACTGCGTCAAAATGGCTCTGACCGTATGACAAGGACAACTACAATTTCGTTCCTGTAATATTGTGTATATGTATATATCTAAGCACACCCCCACTCACTCAATCAAATGTATATTCTACTGATCTGTGTGCTGTGTTGAGTGCGAATCCATATTCAATCAAATTGTATATCATGCAAATTACTGTACTGTACAGTCCATCCTGATCTGTGAAGTAAACCGCTGCTGATTGTAGGAAGTAGCGGTATACAAATGTGTACTAAATGTGTACTAAATAAAAGGTAGTACTATGGATTTCCTTGTTGTCCCTTCCTCCATTTATTAAATCAAATGTGATCATGCTATGATCACTAATGCCAAGTGGCCTCAACATCCTCATCTCTTGCACCAGATCCTATGTTCCACTATGTTCCGAAAACACCTAAAGACATTGCTCTTCACTGAGCACTACGGCCCAAGCAGATAGCCAGTTTATACAGACTCGGACCAAGCCCATAACGGAAGATCAGTCGGTCTCAAGATCTTCCACAGTACGCTGCAGAGGCAGCAAAACCCATGTATATAGCTGTAATATCTCATGTTGTAAATAGCTCACGTATATATGGATATGTATATACCTATATTCATATATATTTATATACATATATATATATATTTATATATATAACTGTAAAAAACACACGTTGTAAATAGCTCACACTAATCAGCTCACCTACACCCACACACCTCAGTGTACATAAACATACCAACACAAGCACCAATGACACTGATTGTTTGCCGTGTACACCGCCTTGATTAAAGGATAAGGTGGGATAGAAATACCCTTTAAATAAATAAATAAATAAAATAAGGACTAGGTCCAAAATAGTTTCCCCTCTTGTCATTTCATGAACTAGCTGCTCCAGGGGCAGCTAGATGGTTTCCAGGGATGGTATCTTCTGGAATTCTGAAAGGATGGCTGAGAGAGTTCGACAGCTGAAGAGGATAAACGCTTCGCAGAGGCTTTCAGCTTATCTTCTGGCTACTGCTGCAGCTTCACTTCCACAAAATCCTTCACCAATTTGATGATATCCTCTCCAAAGGGCTGCCTGCTTTGAAAGGCAACATAGCCAGCCACGCCTTGGAGGATGATTTCACCGCAAGGTTGCAGAGGCAGAGTCAGAGTCACTTGCGCACCATGGTGACTGCCGCCACACCTCTTGCAGCTAAGCGCAGCTGATCATACAGTGCATCTGCCAGAAGGCCGCAACTGACTCCAGGCAGGCCAAGGCAGAGTCTTTCAACAAAAGCTGTATCCATCTTAGAAGCGCCCGTGCCACCAAGCTGCCCATGCCACCACCTGCATGGCATGTTCCCTGTAAAATATTTATCTCCAAGTTATAATGCCCTGTTCAATGTAATTTCAGTTTGTTCAATGTAAACCGCACTGATGCAGAATAGCGCGGTATATAAGAGAATGTAAATAAATAAATAAAATAAATAAATAAATAAATAAAATAAATATTGAAAACCTAGACTTCAGCAGTCCCTCCAGCATCCTGGCCTGCTGATCTCGAAGAGCAGCCCCCCTTCCACGGGGATAGTAGTGCACTGTGATTGCCGTCAAAGGTATCCAGTTTGGGAAAACACAAGCACTTATCCAAGCCTGCCTGATACCATAGGTAATTCTTTCCCATAAATCGCTCTCACCATAAGATACCAATCCCTGATCTGGATCTTCACTTATCGGCAAGTCACAGCTCAAGAGCTAGGAGGCTGCCTTAGGGATCTGTGGACCCCGATCTCCTGCTTACTTCTGGGATCTTTGACATTTCCTGGAGGAGCCTGTATCTAGGCCGGAGACCAATTTCCTTTGTGCAGGAGCTGGCATACTCACAGACCATGCAGACCAGACCTGATGGAACAGGGAAAACAAAATTGGCCTCCAGACCTCAGAGGTTCCTTTGGTGCCTAGACAGGTGGGGAACTAGCTTCAGGGTCTTCCTGGGTCTCAGCAGCCACTGCCCCAGTTCCTGGTGGTCGTGATCCCTGAAGCTCCTCCTGTGTTCTCTGGGATGTTTCTCCAGGGTCTGCAGAGCAAGTGGAGCACAAATTACACTGGTCTACAATTTTTTTAAATGTTGTCTGCTTCAGAGACAAAATCTGCCAATTCTTATGGATTTTGATGTGTTGAATTCAAAAATGACAATTAAAATCACTGATTGACTACTGTTTCCAAGATAATGAAGCTTTTCCATTTTAAGCGTGTATCTATAGTGTGTTCGAGTAGAGTTTTAATCACAAATGATTATAAACCTAGGTCTTTTCATGTGTTTATGGTTGCCACTTGATAATATTTCACCTGTCATCTTTGTTTAAAAGTTTAAAAATCAGCCAAAGGGTTATATAAACACAATTTATTTAAAAAGTTAGTATGAAACGGAAAGCAAGAAATGACTATGTATGCATTAGTATTCATTTCAGACTTTATTCAGTTTTTACTCAGTGTTTCTCGGCTTGTCTCTTGTATTCTGTAAATGGAGTCTCTTGCCACTGTGCAGCAATAGTCTGCAAGCATTGATGGGCTCTATTTGCCTTGATATCTTTTCTCCATCGCTGCAATGTTCTGATGAAATAACTTACCATGCTTATCGCTCACTGCTCCGCAGTTTGGTGGAAAAAAATCAAGATGAGAATGCAAAAAAAATGTATCTTTAGTGACATGTTGCAGCCAAGACCTTTGTACGTACTGAGTCGTTTTTCCACCAACTCCCTGTAGTTGTCTGCCTTGATGTTTCCGAGAAAGCATAGTTACTCACCTGTAACAGGTGATCTCCAGGAACAACAGGAATTTAGTCTTCACATATGGGTGACGTCAGTACTGATGGAGCTCACGCGGGAATGCTCCCCAGCATCCAATAGGCAAGCTTTTGGGAGCATCTCACTGCGCCAGCGTAGTTGCCTTCCCACCCTTCCCACTCTCCCTTCTCAGTTGAGTTTGTAGCTGAGATAAAAGGAGAGAAAGAGAAAAAAAGAGAAAACCTACAACTCCTAGGGGAGGAGGGTGGGTTGCAAAGACTAAATTCCTGCTGTTCCCAGAGATCATCTGTTACAGGTAACTACGCTAAATTCCAGGAACGAGCAGGAATGTAGTCTTCACATATGGGACTCCCTAGCTAGAAGATGCCAGGGAGATAACATCAGAATCGGCTGTGGTTTTTCACAGGTATGCCTAAAGAGATCATGTATCCTGCATGGATGTCTAGTATCGAAACCCGAGATGGAGGGTAAGAGTTGCTCTAAGTCTGAAAAAGATGCTGGAGAACAGCCTGCAAGCATGGATGTCTGGTATCAAAACCCGAGACGGAGGGTAAGAGTTGCTCTGTCTGAAAAAGATGCTGGAGAACAGCCTGGCCAAACATGGCATCCTGGCGGGAGTCCTTATCTACACAGTAGTGTGCAGCAAAAGTATGGACCGAAGACCAAGTTCCTGCTTTGCAGATCTCGTCAATAGCTACAGATCGTAGATTTGCCATCGAGGTAGCCATGACTTGAACCTAATAGGCAGTGACATGACCCTCGAGGGAGAGTCCTGCCTTCTCATAAGCAAAGGTTATGCAGCCAGCTATCCACTTGGAGAGAGTATGTTTGGAGACTAGCAACCCGAGCTGACTAGAGTCAAAGGAGATGAACAGCTGAGCAGCTTTCTGGTGCTCTCAAGTCTTCTGGAGATGAAAAGCTAAGGCACGTTTAAAATCCAGAGTGTGGAGGGTTGCTTCTGCCCTAGATGAGTGCAGTCTAGCAAAACATACAGGGAGGTAGACTGACTGGTTCAAATGGCAGGGCAAAACCACCTTCGGCATGAAGTGAGGGTGAGTCCTAAGGACTACCTTAACATTGTGTAAGGTGGGTCAGCCACCAAGGCCTGGAGCTCACTAATGTGCCTTGCTGAAGTGAGGGCAACAAGGAAGATGACCTTCCATGTAAGAAATTAAATGAAGAAGTGGCCAGAGGTTCAAAAGGTGACTTGAGAAGCTGCCCCAGAACAACATTGAGGTCCCATGCCACTGGAGGTGGCTTAAAGGGAGGCTTGGTTAATAGAAGACCCCTCGTGAAATGTGCTACGAGCAGCTGAGAAGAGATGGGTTAGTCATCTAAGGGCAAGTGAGAGGCCACAGTTGCACTTAGGTGTACTCTTAGTGAATTGGTTTTGAGTCCAGAAGGTAGGTGGAGGAAATACTCAAGCAGTGCCTCCACCGGAGCTGAGAAGGGATCAAGATTCTTCTGAGAACACCAGAAAGAAAACCTATGCCATTTGAAAGCCTAGGACTGCCTGGTGGATGGCTTCCTAAAAGCTAAGAGGATGTCCCTAACCTCCTTGGGAAAGTTAATGCCTTGGAAGGCTATGCTTTCAGCAGCCATGCTGTGAGATGGGGAGACTGCGGAGTGGGACGGAGCAGCGTCCCCTCCTTCTGAGAGAGGAGACCTGGAGCAGACCTCAGATCTATAGGTTGAGCCTGAAACAGACATAGGAGAGCATACCACGGTTGGCGTGGCCAGCGTGGGGCTATGAGTATCATGAAACCCCTGTCCATCTGGAGTTTGGGAATTAGGGGATGGGAGGGAAAGCATATAGGAAGCCGTGTCCCCAGTGGAGATGAAAAGCATCCATTTGTTGGGTGTCCGACCAGGAGTTCTGGTACAGAAGTGAGGGAGTTTGGCATTCTGAGGACTCGTGAACAGGTCTATCTCTGGAGTCCCCCAGATCTGAAAAATGGGAGAGACTGTCTACATGAAGAGACCACTCATGGGGGAAAAGGATTCGACTTAGTCCGTCCGCTAACACATTGTGCTTCCCTGGGAGATACACCACATAGAGGCGAATGCGTTGATATATGGCAAAGGACCAGAGATGTAGAACATGGCTACTTGATTGTCAGTTTGGACTAGGACTCTGCGGAAATGAAAATGGTCCTGGAACACTTTGAGAGCATTGAGAATGGTCTGAGCTCCAGCAGATTTATGTGGAGTTGTGACTCCTGCTGAGACCAATGTCCTTGAGTGAAGAGAGATCCCAGATGGGCTCCCCACTCCAGTCTGGATGCATTAGTTGTCAGGGTACATTGATATGCTGGCATCTGAAAAGGTGATCCTACAAGGAAATTTTCTGGGGACCGCCACCACTGGAGAGACGAGATCAGAAGGGTAGACACTGTGATAAGGAAGCTTATCAGGACCTAGAAGAGAGGGCTAAAAAGAAAGAATTTACCTTAATAAAGGGACCCATTTTAAAAGGGCCAGGATTTAAAACTCCATTTGCTCCTAGAAAGCCAGTAATTCCTGGCTACAATGAGGAACAGAGTGCCCCTAGTAGTGGAAAGTATAGGGAATACAGGCCCAGGGTAAGAAACCCTTACATCACTGCATCCACAGCTGCCACGAGGGCGTTTGATCTTTCTCACCTGAGAGGGGAGAGGGTGGAGCAGGAGCCTGAGGGGTTTAAGGTTAGCTCAGTTAGGTCAGAGAGAAGAGGAAGTGAGAATCCAGCAGGAGGAAGATGAAGAGGGACAAGCAGGACACATGGAGAGGAATTGGAAGGACTCCTGAGACCAGAGAGTGCAGTAACTGCTAACCAGAGGGAAAGAGAGAGCAGACGTTTTGCCTACTCAAGGAATGGAGCAGTGAGAGCCAGAAGCACTAATTGGAAAACAGGTCGTGCTAGATGGTGGCCAGAGCATATAAGAAGTGAAGCTATTACAGGCTTGGATCGAGGTATGAGTCCCAGAAGCTTGGCTAATAAGGAGCAATACGTTTTTGCCAGAGACAGCCTTAATCATAGTAGAAGGCAGTCAAGTATGCTATCTGAATCTGAGATAGAGAGTGAACCCATGGAATTGGGGGAGTCAGATTTACCTTGTGATGAAGAGGTCTCATACATGGATTGCTCTGCCTGCCAGTCTGCCAATTAAGAATGGTAAAGGGGGAATATCAACTGTAAAGAGAAGCCTCCAGTGTCCAAAGCCTTGAGAGCTGTGTTTGCTTGTTTAAAGTTCTAAGCTCCGGAGAAGTGTTACGCAGTGAAAAGCTGAAGCTTCCTGATTGTCTTTTGAGAAACAGCTGTGAGCAGTGCAGAGCTCCTTTGATGCCGTTTCAACTGAAGGAAGTTAAGAAATGCTTTTGGTTTGTTAACTGCTGAGAAAACCTGGAAAAGAGCTTTATTGCTTGTATGAATTGGACTATCTGAATGAAGTGCTGAAGTTAAGCATACAAGATAGCCAGGTATTTGCTCTGGACTGGAAAGGAAAAGAAACCTGGTTTAAAAGTTTCTTTCTGTTTGTTTTGATCTTCATGGCAAGCTCTGCTGAAGGCAGGGGTTGCTAATTAAGGCTGAGGGAAGCTGTTTTATTTCAGTTCAAGTTATCCCGTTATAAGTTGCAAGAATTCCTGGATGAAAATATCTTTAAAAGGTGGATCTGTGAACCTAGTGTGTCTTATCTTTGTGCTAATGAATAAATTGCACTCACTCAAACCCAACTACAAAGAAGGTGTTTTTTTTTTTATCTAAGCCCAAGTGATATCTAACTGAACTACCTTTCCCAGAATGCATGTAAAGGCATCCAGTTAAAAAAAGGCCAGAAGTTGAAGCACCACAGTGACAAAAACAAATCCACGCCCCCCGTACCAAGGTAAGGGGCTAAGGGCGTGACAACACTTATCTTGTCCTCCCAGGCGACCTGATGCTTGAGACCACTGGGATACCAGTGTTCATTGGGCTGTCTGCATGCGTAGACTGGCATATGGAACTACAAGCACCATTGATGCCATATGACCCAGAAGTTGTAGCATTTCTTGAGAGGTAAGATAGTTCTTGAGGCATGCCTGAGATGCTGATTGAAACAAGCACAGCGGAGTAGGGGCAGAAATGGCCTTGACTGCTGAGTATTTAAGAGGGGCCCTATGAACTCTAGAGATTGAGAGGGGACGAGTTGGGATTTTGGAAGATTTATGACAAACCCCAAATATTGTAAAACCTGCATGGTGCGTGAGAGGGACAGACTGGCCTCCTGAGAGGTGCTTGCTCTTATGAGCCAGTAGTCTAAGTAAGGGAAGATAAATATCCCTAGAGTTCTTAGAAATGTGGCTACTACTGCCATGCATTTTGTGAAGACTCTTGGGGCAGCAGCGAGGCCGAAAGGCAGGACTCTGCATTGATAGTGTCTTCCATGAAACATGAAGCACAGGAATTTTCTGTGCTCTGGATGGATAAGAATATGAGTGTACACTTCCTTTAGATCTAGAGAACAGAGCCAGTCCTGACTCTGGAGATAGGGAAGAAGGGTCCCCAGGGATACCATCTTGAACTTCTCCCATAGGAGATGCTTGTTTAGTTCTCTGAGGTCCAGAATGGGCCTGTATCCCCCTGTTTTCTTTGGAATAAGAAAGTAGGGAGAATAGAAGCCCATTCCTTGCTGGAATGTTGGAACCTCCTCTATTGCATCCTGCAGTAGAAAGGAAGGGACCTCTTGTAGTAATAGAGCAGTGAGAGGCGGCTGAGAATGGAACTCTCTTGGTGAAGTCGGGGGGAGGGGGTAGACTTAAGTTTCTATCCCTCTTGCACTATTGCTAATGTTCACTGCTCCGCGGTGATGAGATGCCACCTGTGGGCATAATGACAGAGTCTGCCGGGAATGCGGACAAGGTCGTGATTCTCCAGAGGCAGGGCAGCTATGTTCTTTAGAAAGGAGTCAAAAACCTGGAGTAGCCTGGGTCTGCTGAGGGGGCTGAGACTTGGGAGTCTGAGCCTTCTTTTGCTGTTTTGGAGGTTGTTGCCCCTTCTGAGGAGCATGATGTTGACATTGAACAGCAGGGGTATAAGGAGGATAGCTTTCTTTGCTGCTTTCTTCTTAGCTGGATTGGCAGTAGATCTAGAGAGCCTATTTAGGGTAGTGTTCTCAGACTCCAACTGTGAGGCCTTGTCTTACCAATCCTTGCCTAATAGGTTTTCACCAGTGCAAGGGATATTACCCAGCTTATCTAGAACCCACTGTTCAAGATCCAATGCTCTGGAGCAGTGGTTCTCAACCCAGTCCTCTGGGACCCCCAGGCCAGTCAGGTTTTCAGGATATCCACAATAAATATGCATGAGATAGATCTGCATACAATGGAAACAGTCCATGCAGATCTATTAGACGCATATTCATTGTGGATTCCCTGAAAACCCAACTGGAGTAGGGGTCCCAGAGGACTGGGTTGAGAACCACTGCTCTGGAGCCAAGCAATCCTGCGTGCACCGATGCAGATGGATGAAGTTCGGTTGATGCACTCAAAGCAATCAAGAGTTGCTCTGTTAACAAATTTTGAAACATTCTGAGCATGCTTCACAAGTGTGAGATAATCTCCCCTCTTGTCATTGGGGAGAAGAGGAGCCATTAACTCCAAATCTTTAGGCACCTCTCTGAGGAATATACTCATATAGAGTATGTAAGAACTAATTCTGGCTGATAGCATAGAGGCCTGAAAACAACGTCGACCAAAAGCATCAATAGTTCTCAATTCCCTACTCGGAGGGTTTGAGGAATGTGTTTTTGCGCTCTTGATTTGACGCATTTTATTTGGTTTTATAACGTACTATTCATGATCAGCACGGTTTACAAAATAACATCTTACATGGAACAGTTTACATTGAACATATTACATGGAACAGATTACATTGAACATATGAATAAGACAGAAAACAATTAACTTATTTACACTAATGGATTAATAGATCATACAGAGTAGCATATGGGGAACTATTTACAGACTGACAGAATCTTGAGTATGAAATTGATGGACAAGGCTTTAAGTTACGTGATCGAAAGCAAGATGGAATAGGTGTGTTTTGATTGCTTTGTGAAAGGTGGCCAAATCTGAAATGAGACAAATAGGAGCAGGTAGGGAGTTACATAGTAGAGGGGCGAAGAGGGAAAAGGCTCTGTTCATGGCGAATTGGGAGCTTTTTCTAGCTATGGAGTGGTTACCGTATTTGTTCTTCTTGCTCTGTTGTCAGGAGTCCAATGTAGGAGATCTTCCAGTGAGGAGGCAGATAGGTGATTGAGAATTTTAAATGTTAAATGTTGTACTTGAGTCGACTGCTTATTGGGAGCCAGTGAAGATGGATTAGGAGAGGAGTTACATGTTCGTATCTGGAGGCTCCGTAAATGGTTCGTGCAGCAGTATTCAATGCTAATTGTAAAGGATGGAGAGAATATCTAGGAAGCCCATGCAGGATGATATTTGCATAGTCGAAGAGCGGAGTGATAAGGGCTTGGAAGACCGTGCGGAAGTCAGTAGGCTCCAGTAAGGGTCGGAGATGACAGAGTGAACGTATTTTATGATAGACAGCCTTTGTGATATTGCTTATATGGGGTTCCATGTTTAGGGGCTGGTCCAGAGTGAAGCCCAGATATCTAACCTCATGATTAGACTTCCGATCAGCATTCTTAAACCTGAAGGGATGTTGGGGATATGAATGTTGGGACTTTTGTGACAAAAAGGACTTCTGCCTTTTTATAGTTTGCTTTCAGGTTGTGCACAGCTAGCCATTCGGAGACAGCATTGAAACAGTCGATGATTTGGGGTTTTCTGTTGAAAGAGGAGTGTAGAGAAGCACATCGTCTGCATAGATGTGATAAAGAATGCCGAAGGACTAAGATTGTACATATCGGTTGTAAATATATGTTAAATAGCAAGGCAGACAGGGAAGAGCCCTGCGGTACTCCTTGTGTTTGCTGATACATATCCGATGTTTGATTGCCCATACAGACTTGTTGTTGCCGATCTGTTAGATATGAGCAACACCAATTTACAGCTGAGCCCTGAATGCTCTTAAGCTTCAGCAGGTTAATCAAATGGCTGTGACAGACTGTATCGAAGGCTGAAGCAATATCCAGGAATATCAAGATAAAGCCTTGTTTCAGATTATTTAAGCCTAAGATCAAGTTATTGAATAAGGATGTGAGCAAAGTCTCGACCCCATGGAATGGTGTGGCAATAGTGTCTTTTGAAAACCAGGACGGTGCGGCAATTGTGTCTTTTGAAAACCAGGACACTCCGGTACCCAGTTCATGGTATTGAGCCAGCGCGTATGGAGAGAAATAGTCAGAGGTGTCTCCCACATACAAAGCATGAGGTCGTGAAGTATCTGATGGATAGGGAGCATAGCCGCCTCTTTTGGAGCTGTTGGGTATTGAAGAATTTCCAATTCTTCGGCCCTAGGCTCTTTCTCCAATGTCACTGTTAAGGACAGGCCTCTAGCAACATCGCGAATAAAGTCTTGGAAAGACATGTCCTCTGGTGGGGACAAGTGGCATTGTGGGGACGGAGACAGGTCCTCCGGAAGAGTTTGCATGTCTCGAGTATCGTCCGAGGAACCAGAATCCGAAGACTCGAAGTACTGTCGGGCAGGGTGTTCCTGCTCTGTACGAACCCTGTACTGGTCGAAGCTGGTACCTGGAATCTGTGTAGTCTGAACCTCAGTACTGGAAACGGATTTGAGGGCCAGCATGGGCAGTAGCATGGAAAGTGGCAAAAAAGTCAATGCAGGCTGTATCTGTACTGAAGCCGGCACCGACACCTGAAGAACCAACTGTAAGAGTTTTACTGAAACCGAGGCTGCCAGTAAGGCCGCTAAGCTCCACTCGATGGCCAGGATATGTTGATCCATGGAGCTTGCCAATGCTTGGGTATCGGTACCAGAATTGCGGGCCATGATCCCTGAGCATGACACCAGGAGCTCTATGGAGGTGAAGACCTCAGAACATCCTGGGACCCCACTAAGGCTTTGGAGGGAAGGTCAGCCCGCAGGGGTTGTTTGACCGGTGTGTCTCCCTCCAGGGCAACGCCCGAGGCATCTTGATGCTTAGTAGAAGATCTACCATTGGGGGGGCAGCCAGCCTTTGATGAAGACTTAGGTTTTGATACCTGAGATCCTTGCAAGGAAGATGAAGCTCTTGATGACGTCTATGCTAAAGAGACAACGTCAGAGGCGAAGAGGGTGCCCAGCTTTGCAGCTCGATTCTGTAGGCCTCTCTTCATCATCTTTCTACAGAGAGGACATTCTGATGGCTGATGAGCAGGCCCTAAGCATTTTAGACACCAGTCATGGGTGTCTGTGGCCGAGATGGTACCCCACACTTAGAACACTTCTTAAAACCACTGGATGGTTTTGCCATTGTGTCGGTGACAAAATGGAAGGCTTAGGCCTATGATGGCGTCTATACGCTTGAAGAAAAGAAAGAATCCTTTTTTCAAAGTTATTTATTTTTTTTTTTTTTTAGAGAAAAAAGAAGAACAAAAGAAAGAAAATACTGATGGAGGTCGGTACTAGTGTCGACAGGAAGGCAGACGTGAACCACAAAAATATGAAAACAGGAATTTTCTGCAGTGACAAGATTTGCTCCCTGTCAGCTCCACAGAAAATGAAGAACTGAGGAGGGAGAGTGGGAAAGGTGGGTAGGCAGCTAAGCAGGTGCAATGGGAGGCTCCCAAAAGCTTTCCTATTGGATGCTGGGGAACGTTCCTGCATGGGCTCTGTCAATACCGACATCACCTCTATGTGAAGATTACATTCCTGCTTATTCCTGGAGATAACTTGTTTCCACTAACTGGAAGACTTTCCATGCTATCCTTTCTTTCCCACATAGTGCATGGTTAAATGCATCATCTCAAAGAAGTTCACAAATCTGAGGTTCAACAAAGACACTTTCCTTAACTTCACTTAGTCTTGGAAATTTCCTGCTGAGATACTTGAAAGCTGGTTTTGTTTGTCCATGGCCTTGACAAAATTTTTCATTAGACCCAGGTTAATATGTAAGGGTGGTAACAAAATATTCCTTTATTCTACAAGTAGTGGATGCTGCACACTTTTCTTTCCAGGCTCCAATGATTGTTGGAGTGGCCACTCTCTTTTGATTCAGTGGGAATCTTTTGCATGACTATCCCATTCACAGAGAAAACAGCAATACTTTGTGTATCTAGTCTGCTGACTGAGCAACGACTTTCAAATCATCACAAAGCTGCCACTGATGTTGGTCATAGCTTATGCAACTCAACAGCTGTTTTATATTGTTATAAGTTTCCTTCATATGGACTGCATGATCAAATGGAATCGATGCCAAAACTTTGCCATTATGCAGCAAAACAGCTTTAAGACTCATCTTCGATGAATTGTGTCACAACGCCGCCCTGGTGGTTAAAGGTGGCCAAGGCAGGTCGGAAATAAATAAAAGTAAAGTTGGGTTTGGTATGTTTCTCTTTCTAGGGCCCAAGGTTGTATAGCCTCGGTAGCATCCTGTATTACCAAAAATACCCAGAGAACAAAAGGTCATCGAGTGTAGGGAAAAATAAGGCTTTATTCCCCTGGTTTGCACAAAGGTTCAAAGGATCGGCTTCAAACACCAACAGAAATCTCCTTACATCAGGTTATAAAAATCACAACTCAGATTCAAAACAAAAACTGTTCTTTTCACAGAAAGGTTACAAAAGCAGGCATTCCTATTTACACCGGTTTTAGTGCTCACTGGTTACACAAGCATTGTACGCTTCCCGTGATGCAATAGCTGCAATCCATGTCTTCCTCTGAAAGGGATTCTACCTCTTCCACTTGCATCGGTTCCTCCAGCAAAGTATCTGAGACAAAGTCAACAGTTCCCGGCCAGCTATAGTTAGGTTTCTCACCCAAATGCTGTATGACCTCCCAGTGTTTGGAGTTTAGCGTGGGGCGTCGGCCATGAGCATTTTTACAGTGTGAATCTCTTTCTTTCTTCCAAGGGTTTACATGCACTTCCTGCAAACCTGGCTTACTTAAAAGTTTCTTATTCAATAAAAACTTTTCATACCTTTTCTTTTGAGCAGTGGGACATGTACAGGGAGCTTCTGTCTCTTGCCCTTTCCATAGGCTGTTTCCAATACAATATGGTTTACCTTGTAACTCTTGCTTCTTTCCTGAGGATGAAGCTTGTGGCCTACTCCTAGGGAGATTCTGCCTTGCTCCAGCAAAATGGCTTGGGTTCTGCCCACAGCAATCACAATGCAGCTTTTGCGTACCTGAATCTCTTGGACCCTTCTGTAGTCTCTGTCCATTCAGGTTCCTTTGGCTTGTACCTCTTTCCTGCACTCCAGCAGTGTCTGTAGCTTCTGCAGCTCCTGCCGCTCCTTCGGCTTCTGAAGGTTCTGCAGCTTCTCTGCGGCCTTCTCTGCTGCTTCTGGCTTTAAGGCTACTTCTGCCTGTCCAGTCACTTCTGCTCGGCACAGCACTTCTTCCAGAGCTCTCACTGCTCCTACTTCTCCTCCTGTACTCCCTGCTCCTTCTGTACTCCCCTGCTCCTCCTCTTCTCCCTCCAGTCTTCCTGACTTCCTTTAAAAGGAGTTCCTGTCTTCCTGGATTGGAGGCTGGCTGGTTTCAGGTTACACCCTGTAGGGCATGGATCCTCGGTCTTCCAGAGGTCCCTCTTGCTCCCCCTATCAGGCTCCTGAAAATACTGCAGCTTGTACACGTCTTTTTTCAAGTTTAAAACATTTTCTTCTATGCCCTGCTGGTCTGCTGCATCACAATTGATGACCAGTCTCCACTCATCTGGATGATGAATGATGTCGAGGGCTGCCGTCAGACAATCAATGTTGTTGCAAGCTACAAGATCACCTTCCATGAAGAAGAATGTAACAAGATCCTTTTGATGTTCACAGAACATGGGAACCTTAACATCACCTGACAGGAAATTCCACTGCTGCAGTCTGGAGTCCAACAGCTCTGCCTTACTCTTATTTAGTTCCAAATCCCTGACAAGGCCATTCAGTTCACCTTGTGTTAAGAGATGTGCAATTCATATTACCTGTCTTCTCCTACCCTCTTCCTCTCTGGCTCATCTTCAATCTACTTGCCAGTCAGCATTTTATTTCCTCAAACTCTCCCTTTCGATAAGTTCAAAGCCCAACTTAAAACACACCTTTTCTGCACAGTTTTTGACATTCCACTGGACTCCCCCAGTTGACTTCTTTATGTTTCCTACCAGCCCCCCTTCTCCTCTCTTACCACCCTCCTTCAGCCCTGCCTTGTCATGTCTCATTTTCCTATCTGTCCTATACATACTGGCATTCTTTTCATTTTCTGCTTCAGTTTTTATTGTATTCTATTGTAAACCACTTTGTTGTACCCACATTAAGCGGTATATCAAATCTTAAATAAATGAAATGAAATGGTTCAAAGGAGGAGGATGGGAGAAAATCTGGGTCATGTGACATTGATGGTTTGGGACCAGGCGTTTTATCCCCTTCCTCTTCCAACTCAAGTGAGAATGATTCTGGAGCATCCGAACCGGCAGTCGTTCTCCATGAGGTAGTGGACATATAGCTGATGAAATGTTTGGATACTGCACAGTCCACTTTTTCTTTTTCGACAAACCTTTCCCAACAGGAGGCATCATGCAGAAGTAACAATTGCTGATACGATCTGTCGGCTCTCTCCAAATCATTGACACTGCAAAAGGCATGTATTTCCTTTTTCTATTCAACCACTGGCAAAGATTTGTTGCACAAGTGTTGCAGCATGTGAGGGGCCCAGCTGTTGTCCTGATCTACAATTCTGCAGCCAAAGAAAAGGTAGGCTTTCTTAATCAAAAGCAATTATACTGTGTTTTTTTGAAGCAAAAGTCACTTCACCACAAACGTAGCAGAAGTCATCTGCATTGTTCAGACAATTACAAGGCATCTCTCATTTTGGCTAAACAGAAAAAAATCAAGCATGGAGAAGACTGGTCTACAGTCAAAATACCACTGACTCGTCCTATTCATTAAAAATATGTTGCACAATTTGTTCTACAGAGTGATGTAATTAAGTTGGGTTAGGATAGCATCATTATGACTTTTAGGAACAACATGATGCAATTCATATCCTGTACATTACAAAAGCTCCTTCCAATTGCATCATTTATTAATTGCTTTGCCTGAAAAGCAAGTACTGTCCAAACAAAAACATAGATTTATCACAAATACAGTCAAAGATGTGCATGTATTTTAGTAATTTTGGTTAAAATTGAGATCCCTTCCCATTATAACTCACATATCCTTAGCACCTCTGAAGCTTGAGGTCGAAGGTACTGACCGAGTAGTGTAAACTGAAAACTAGAGCCAATAAAGAGTAGTTACTCACCTGTAACAGGTGTTCTCCAAGAGCAGCAGGAATCAGTCCTCACATATGGGTCACATCGACGTCGATGAAGCCCCCATGCGGAGCATTTCCCCAGCTTTCTAAGAAAGCCTTTGGGAATACACCCACGCATGCACGGTCCCCTTCCCGCCTAAAGGTGCATCTTGCTCAGTCAAATGACATAGCTAAAAGACAGCACAAAAAAAAAAGAACTATATACAACTGCAATTCCCAGGGGAGGCGGGAGGGTTGTGAGGACTGATTCCTGCTGCTCCTGGAGAACACCTGTTACAGGTGAGTAACTACTCTTTCTCCAGGACCAAGCAGGAAGTCAGTCCTCACATATGGGTGACTCCCTAGCTCTGGGCTACCAGGAACCCAGACCGAAAAATAGAGCTCCCTCTGTGAAGCCTCAGCATCAGGGAAAGAATTTTACTGAGAAGAGATCCCACCGGTAGCCCAACAAGAGGGCTGGAGGGCAGGAGTTGCCTAAACCTCAAAGAGATTCCGGAGTACTGCCTGACCAAAAGCACTGTCACTACGGGACTCCCTCTCCAGGCAGTAATGGGCTGCAAAAGTCTGGCTTGAGGACCAAGTTGCAGCCCTGCAGATGTCTGCCAACGGTACAGAACGGAGATGAGCTACTGATGCAGCCACTGCCCGAACACAGTGGGTTGTGACTCGACCCTGCAAGGGAAGGTCTGCTGCCCTGTAAGCCCAGGTGATACAGTCCGCCACCCATATGGACAAGGTACACTTGGAGACAGGCAACCCCAAGTTGTTTGGGTCAAAGGAGACGAAGAGCTGAGTAGCCCTTCGATGACCCTTAGTACGCTCAATGTAGAAAGACAAGACCCTTCTACAGTCCAGGGTATGCAGGACTTCCTCAGCCCGGCTGGCATGGGGCCTAGGGAAGAATGTTGGAAGAACCACCTCCTGATTGAGGTGGAAAGAGGAGACTACCTTCGGGAGGAACTTAGGGTGAGTCCTAAGGACTACCCTGTTCCTATAGAAACGAGTGTATGGCCTGTCACAGACCAGGACTTGAAGTTCACTCACTCGTCGGGCCGAGGTCAGTGCCACTAGGAAAAGAGCCTTCCAAGAAAGGAAGCGGAGAGGATATGTAGCCATCGGCTCAAAGGAAGGGCGAGTAAGCTGCTGCAAGACCACATTCAACTCCCACTCAGCGGCTGGTGGACGGAGAGGAGGCTTTAGCAAGAGCAAGCCTCTGAGGAACCGGGACACCAAGGGGTGAACCGATAAAGAGTGCCCTTCCACCTGTGAGTGGTGGGCTGCCAGAGCAAAAAGGTGTACCCGAACAGAATTGGACTTAAGACCCTGTTTAGACAAGTACAGCAGGTACTGAAGCACCACTGGCACAGGACAAGAGAAAGGGTTCTCCTGGCGTTTATCACACCACAAGGAGAACCGCTTCCACTTCAGGGCATAGGTCTTTCTGGTGGATTGCTTTCTAGAGGCCAAGACCACCTCTTCAACTTCCTGAGGCAGGCCCCAGGGAGCCAGCACTACCCTTGCAGCCTCCAGGCCATCAAATTGAGAGTTTTGAGATTGGGGTGCAGAAGGGAACCCTGATCCTGAGAAATAAGATCGGGTTGCAACCCTAGAGGGAGTGAGGTGTCCACCGCCAGCTGTAACAGAAGCGGGTACCAGGGCTGTCTCGGCCATCTGGGGGCTACCAATATGACCGAGGCCCTGTCCCTTAGAATCTTGAACAAGGTTTGGGCCACCAGGGGCGTGGGAGGAAACGCATACAAGAGGCCCTTGGACCATGATATCAGGAAGGCATCCGCTGCGAATCTCGTGGGATGCGGTTGCCTGGAGCAGAACTGAGGCAGCTGCCGGTTCAGGGGACTGGCAAAGAGGTCTATGAATGGAAGTCCCCACTTCAGGAAAATGTTATGAACCACCAAAGGGTGCAGTTGCCATTCGTGAGGCTGTAGAACCCTGCTCAATCTGTCTGCCAGGAAATTTTCGTGGCCAGGAAGATAGACTGCCCTGAGCAGCATATTGTGTCGAAGTGTAAAAGAGCATAGGGCCTGTGCCTCCTGACACAAGAGCCTGGACCCCGTGCCCCCTTGTTTGTTCACACAGAACATCGCCACCTGGTTGTCTGTCTGCACCAAGACAGATTGGTGGGTCAGGGTGTGAGAGAAGGCCTTGAGGGCTAAGCATATTGCCCGGAGTTCCAGGAGATTGATTTGTTGCATGGCCTCCCATGGAGACCACAGGCCCTGTGTGCACTTGTCCAGACAATGTGCACCCCAGCCTTGCAAGGAGGCATCGGTTGTGAGTACCACAGTGGAAACAGGTACCTGAAAAGGAATTCCCTGTAGAAGGTTGGGGGAGTGTAGCCACCACTGCAGGGAGTTCAGGAAGGGTTTGGACACCCTTACTTTGTCTCTTAGGCTTCCTGTAGCCTGCCTCCACTGAGTCCTGAGACACCACTGTGCAGGCCTCATATTCAGGCGGGCATTGGGGGTCACATGCACTGTTGAAGCCATGTGGCCCAGGAGCCTTAAAGTCTGGCGGAAACCAGTGGGTTGTCTAGAAACCGGCTGGCCAAGTCCATCAGCCTTCCTGCTCTGTCTTCTGGCAAGTAAGCTTTTGCGTGCAGAGAGTCTAACCGTGCCCCTATGAACTCCAGGTTCTGGGAGGGGAGCAAAGTGGATTTGCGAAGTTTATGACAAAGCCTAGTTGTTGAAGGAGAGAGACAGTACGGAGGGTGGCTTGCCTGGCCTCCTGGAGAGTCTGACCCCTGATGAGCCAGTCATCCAGATAGGGGAAGACAAAAATACCCTGGTTTCTCAAGTAGGCTGCCACCACCGTCAGGCACTTTGTGAAGACTCGTGGGGCGGAGGTTAGGCCAAAGGGCAGTACTCGGTACTGAAAATGTTTTCCTCCTACCATGAACCTTAGGTATTTTCTGTGGTCTGGGTGAATGAGGATGTGAGTGTACGCATCCTTCAGATCTAAGGAGCATAGCCAATCTCCCTGCTGGAGGTAGGGCAGCAGTGTTCCAAGAGTAAACATCTTGAACTTTTCCTTTTCCAAGAACTTGTTGAGATTTCTCAAGTCCAGAATGGGCCGGAGACCTCCAGTTCTCTTTGGCACAAGAAAGTTCCTGGAGTAGAAGCCCTGACCCAGCAGGTGGGGAGGTACAGGCTCCACTGCCCTGTCTTGAAGAAGACCTTGCAGTTCCTGGAGAAGGAGTTCCTGATGCAGAGTAGGCCTTGGAGGCTCCCCTGGAAAGTAGGAGGGGAGTACCTGATTGAAATGGAGCAGATAGCCCTTCTGGACTATGCTCAGTACCCAAGCATCTCTTGTGATGGGCAGCCACTGGTGGGCAAACAGGGCCAACTGACCTCCCGTGCTGAGATGGGCCAGCAGAGGTGGAGAGGCTATGCAGTGGGAGTCAAAAAAACCCTCCCTGCTGAGTAGGAGCAGGAGCTGGAGGCTTGGGGGCTTTCTGCCTACGGGGCCCATGTTCCTGCCCCTTGGCCTGCTGACCCTGCTGGAGAGCTGGGGAGGCCTGATAATGAGGGAAAGGTTTGTAGGCAGATGACTTCCTCGGGTAAAAGGTCTTTTTCCCCGAGCCCTTCTTCTTATGAGAAGTGGCAGAAGTTTTTCTGGACAACCTTGTCCTTGTCAGAATCTCGGTCTCGAGCTCAGCGGCCTTTTCTGCCATGGGCTTGCCGAAGAGGTTTTCACCCCGGCATGGGACATCGACCAACTTGTCCTGTACCCATGGTTCGAGGTCCGATGACTGTAGCCATGCCTGGCGTCGAGCACCGATGCCAGCCGCCACTACTTGGGCCAAAGCCTCAAAGCCATCGTAGGCTGCCCAGGAGATGAATGTGGAGCATTCCCGGATCCCCGAGGACAAGGACTTGAACCTCTGCAAAGGTTCCCCGGAGAGGCCAGCTGAGAACCCGGCTATTTCCTTAGCCAGGTCCTGCAAGTACATGCCCATGTACAGCTGGTAGGACTGGACACGGCAAGCAAGCATCGAGCCCTGGAAGCACTTTCTGCCGATGGCATCTAGGCTTCGGGCCTCCCTACCGGGGGGCATCGCAGAGTGCATCTTCTGGCTCTTCAGACGATGCATGGCCGATTCCACAACCATAGAATGGTGCGGCAGCTGCGCCTTCTAGAACCCAGGGCTCTTTTGGACTCGATACATGGAATCGATCTGCTTGCTCAAAACCGGCGCCGAGGCCGATGCCTCCCACATTCGGAAGAGGAGCCATTCCAGCATCGGAGGAACCGGCACAGTAAAGGCCTCCCTCGGGGCAGAGTCATACTGTAGGGCATCGAGCTCTTAGGCTCGAGGCTCCTACTCGGGATCCGCAGGAACATTCAAAGCCTTGGCCATGTCCCTGACAAACTCCGAGAACCGGGTGTCCTCCGGTGGGGACCTACTCCGGGGCTCGGACTGCGGTGAGTCCGAAAGGTATCGGGGGACTCCTTGTCCTCCGTCTCCCACGCAGACTCATCTGAGGAAGAGTCGAGGGGCTCCGACCGCGCAGGATCCGGTAACACCCACCCCGATGCCGGGGCCATCAGTGTCGACGCCCTCTGTCCCGAATGGGAGGTCGAGGGAGACCGTGACCGAGTCCGGACTCGGGCCTTCATGGCTTCGAGAACCGGCTCGGTCTCCGGGGTTGACTTAGACATCGACGTCCCGGTGGTCGGGGCAGATGCACCAGTCAGGCTGGCCATCAGCACCCGCTGCTGATACATGAAGGCAGACAGTCTGCACTCCAAGGTTGTCAGCCTGAGTCGAAGCTCAGGAGACTCAGCAGCCACCGACTCGGGCCCCAGCAGTGCTGGGCCCGACGTCGGCTCCCTGGGAGGAGAGTCCTCAAGGACAACAGGACTTACGTGCTCGTCGGACTCTGGCTCTACACGAGACACCTTAGTCAGATTCTCCAGCTCCAAAGGCCCGGGGCGGCAGTCAGGGGTCCGAGACCTGGCCCTCGAGGAACCAGGGGTATCCTCCGATGCCGACCTCACGAGATTTGTCTTCCTCTTATGGTCCCTACAGGGGGACCCCCTTTCAGAGGAACCCAGACGAAGCTCGGGGTCAGACTCCCGAGACGTCGAGGCCTCTGACAAGGTCCTGGCTCGACCGGAGGCAGAGTCAGAAAAGATTCTCTCCTTCTGATGCTGCCGGCTTCTGAGTGCCTTAGTGGACATCTTTCCACACGGGACACAGACCTTGGGATCATGGTCCGGCCCGAGGCAACGCAGGCAGCAGTCGTGTGTGTCGGTAAGAGACATGAGCTTCTTACAACGATCACACTTTTTAAAACCACTGGAGGCCATCGGGGAAAAAAGGGCCCCCGTGAGGTCAAAAGACCGGCCCTCCAGGGAAAAAGAAAAAGAGCGCGAACGCAGATGAAAATTAATGTGGACAAGTGCAAAGTTATGCACCTAGGGAAGAACAACCCAAACTATGGTTACACGATGCAAGGTTCCACATTAGGAACCACCACCCAGGAAAAAGATTTAGGCGTCATTGTGGATAACATGTTAAAACCCTCAACCCAGTGTGCAGCGGCAGCCAAGAGAGCAAATAGAATGCTAGGTATCATAAGGAAAGGAATGGAAAATAAAACAAAAGATATTATAATGCCTCTATACCGTTCCATGGTGAGACTGCACCTTGAATATTGTGTGCAATTCTGGTTGCCATATCTTAAAAAGGATATAGCGTTATTAGAAAAGGTTCAGAGAAGAGCCACCAAAATGGTAAAGGGGATGGAAGGATACTCCTATGAAGAAAGGCTAAAAAGGTTAGGGCTCTTTAACCTGGAAAAGAGACGGCTGAGGGGAGATATGATAGAAGTCTATAAATTAATGAACGGAGTGGAACGGGTAAACGTAAATCGACTGTTTACATTATCAGAATATAGAAAGACTAGAGGACATGCAATGAAGCTACAGGGTAAACTATTTAAGACTAATAAAAGAAAATATTTTTTCACTCAACGTGTAATCAAACTCTGGAATTTGTTACTGGAGGATGTAATAAAGGCTGTTAGTGTAGCTGGGTTTAAAAAAGGTTTGGATAAGTTCCTGAAGGAAAGGTCCATAAACCATTATTAAGAAGGGACCCAGGATTTCAATGCTTGACCTACTACAAGCATTGCAGAACCTGTGTCTTTTGGGGAAACTGCTAGGTACGTATGACCTAGATTGGCCACTGTTGGAAACAGGATACTGGACTTGATGGACCTTGGTCTGACCCAGTATGGCATATCTTATATTCTTAATGCGTGCCACGAAGTGCAAAAAAATGAAAAACAGAGATCAGGTTGATACCGGCGTACAGAACCCAGGCGATAAGGGGAACCGGCGTCGAACTGGACAAAAAGAGAGCGAAAATCGCAGAAAAAAAATCTGACTTTTCCGGGTGACACGGACTCATGTCCATTGGGCTCCAAGGAAAAAGAAAGACTGAGCAAGATGGCACCTTTGGGCAGGAAGGGGACCACGCATGAGTGGGTGTATTACCAAAGGCTTTCTTAGAAAGCTGGGGAAATGCTCCGCATGAGGGCTCCATCGACATCGATGTCACCCATATGTGAGGACTGACTTCCTGCTTGGTCCTGTAGAAAGCATAGTTACTCACCTGTAACAGGTGATCTGTGGGAACAGCAGGAATTGAGTCTTCACATATGGGTATCGTTGGTACCGACTGAGCCCGTGCGGGAACGCTCCCCAGCGTCCAATAGGAAAGCTTTTGGGAGCATCCCACTGCGCCTGTGTCATTGCCTTCCCTTCTTTCCAACTCTCCCTCTTCAGTTGAGTTTATAGCTGAGGCAAAGAAGAGAAGGCGAGAAAGAGAGAGAGAGAGAAATACAACTCCTAGGGGAGGTGGGCGGGTTGTGAAGACTCAATTCCTGTTGTTCTTGGAGATCACCTGTTACAGGTGAGTAACTACGCTATCTCCAGGAACAAGCAGGAATGCAGTCTTCACATATGGGGACTCCCAGCTGAAAGATGCCAGGGAGATGACCCCAGAAAGCTGTGAAACCCAGATTGAGATGGGTCATGTTTCCTCCCATGGATCTCTGGCATCGAACCCCGGGACGGCGGGTAGGAGTTGTTCTAAGTCTGAAAGAGATGCTGGAGAACAGCCTGGCCAAACAAGGCATCCCGACGGGAGTCCTTGTCTAAGCAGTAATGGGCTGCAAAGATGTGTACCGAAGCCCAAGTGGCTTCTCTATTGTTGTCGTCAATGGACACTGAGCGAAGGTTAGCCATAGAGGCTGCCATTGTTCTCACATTGTGAGCTGTGACATGACCTTCAAAAGAAAGTCCCTTACTCTCATAGGCAAAGGATATGCAATCTGCAATTCATTTAGATAAAGTTTGCTTGGAAACTGGTAATCCAAGATGACTGGAGTCAAGGGCAACAAAAAGCTGGGAAGACTTTCTATGTTGCTTAGTCCTCTGAAGGTAAAAAGCCAAGGCTCTCTTACAATCCAGAGTATGAAGATTCCTTTCTGCATTGGAGGCGTGAGGCCTAGGGAAGTATACAGGAAGGTAAACCGATTGGCTTAAATGAAAAGGCGAAACCACCTTTGGCATAAAGTGAGGGTGAGTCCTAAGAACTAGTTTATCATGGTGGAACTTTGTATAAGGAGGATCAGCCACTAAAGCTTGTAGCTCACTGATGCGTCTTGCAGAAGTGAGCAATTAGGAAGATTACCTTACAAGAAAGAAACTTTAAAGATGTAGTGGCTAAGGGTTCGAAGGGCGGTTTCATGAGTTGCCCAAGGACAAGATTCAAATCCCATGCCACGGGTGATGGCTTAATGGTGGGTTTTGTTAAGAGTAGACCTCTCATAAACCTCACTACATGTGGTTGAGAGGAAACAGGTTGTCCATCCAAGGGTTTGTGGAAAGCCGCAATGGCACTAAGGTGGACCCTTACTGAATTGGTCTTAAGAACAAAGGATGAAAAATGGAGGAGATACTCCAGTAACACATCCACTGGGACTGAAAAGGGATTAAGTTCCTTTTTTGAACAGCAGATAGAGAACCTTTTCCACTTAAAGGCATAGGCCCTCCATGTGGAAGGTTTTCTTAAAGCCAAAAGGATATCTTTAACCTGTTGAGAAAGGTTGATATCCTCGAATTCTAGGCTCTCAGTAGCCACACCCTGAGGTGTAGGGACTGAGGGTTTGGGTGCAATAGTGTCCCGTTCTCCTGAGAAAGTAGATCTGGAGCACATCCTAACTCCAGAAGCTTGGCTTGAGAGAGACGTAGAAGCAGTGGATACCACGTTTGTCGTGGCCAGCATGGGGCTATGAGGATCATATGGCCCCTGTCTCTTTGAAGCTTGAATAAAGTTTTGGGAATGAGGGGAATGGGTGGGTAGGCATAGAGGAAGTCCTAACCCCAGTGGAGGTGGAAGGCATCCCTTGCCTGACAATTGTGAGCCCGGATTCTAGAACAGAATAGGGGAAGTTTGGCATTCTGAGGACTTGCAAAGAGGTCTATATCTGGAGTTCCCCAGATCTGAAAGATTCGAGCAATTTGCTCTGGATGAAGAGACCACTCGTGTGGCAACAGAACTCGACTGAGTTTGTCTGCTAAGAGATTTTGTGTGCCTGGTAAATACACCGCTAGTAGGTGTATTTGAAGATCTCTGGCAAAGGCCCAGATGCGTAGTGCTTTGTTGCACAGCGCCTGAGAACCTGTCCCACCCTGCTTGTTCACATAGAACATAGCTACCTGATTGTTGGTCTGGACAAGAACAGTCTTGTAGCTGAGGCGGTCCTGAAATACTCGAAGGGCATAGAAGATGGCCCTGAGTTCCAGGATGTTTATGTGAAGACAAACCTCCTGCTCGGTCCAGAGGCCCTGAGTAGAAAGACTGTCCAAGTGAGCTGTCCAATCCAACTTGGACATATCTGTCGTCAAGGTGGCTTGGTGTAGTGGCTGCTGGAAAGGAGACCCTGCGAGAAGGTTTTTCAGCGATTGCCACCACTGTAGAGACAAAATGAGGCGTGTAGAATTTCTGATTTTGTCCCCCAGGTGACCCGACGCTTGTATCCATTGAGAGGCGAGGGTCAACTGGGCTGCTCTCATGTGTAGGCGAGCATAGGGAAACACATGGACAGTGAGTGGATGTCATATGCCCCAGTAGCTGAAGCATTTCTCGAGCAGTTAGAAGAGTTTTCATAGCTGCTTGAGAGGCCAGCTGGAGTATTCGACGACAACGTGGTTGTGACAGGAAAGCTTTTGACTGCCTTGTCTCTAAAAGAGTCCCTATGAACTCTAGAGATTGAGCTGAGACTTTGGAAGGTTTATGACCAGTCCCAGGTACTGCAGGATTTGCATTGTACAGGAGAGAGCAGAGCTGGCTTCTAGAGGTGTTGATGCTTGGATGAGCCAGTCGTCTAAGTAGGGGAAGACAAATATCCCCAGAGTTCTCAGGAATGCTGCTACTACTGCCATGCATTTTGTGAAGACTCTTGGGGCGGAAGCCAGTCCAAAGGTTAGAACCCTGTACTGGTAATGTCTTCCTTGAAAAAGGAATCGAAGAAACCTCCTGTGATCTGTATGGATGAGAATATTTATTTATTTTTATTTATTTATTTAACAGGACTTATATCCCGCCTTCTCCTTTAATCAAGGCGGTGTACCCAGCAACCAATCGAATTATATTGACATTTGTGTTATCATGCAGTGTGTCAGACGGGTGCCTGGGTGAGAATGTTCACAGTCTTGGCAAAGGCATATATCAATATGATTTGCAAGGGATTGTGGGAAATGCAGTCCATTCATACCCGACACAGCCGCTCACAATAATTAGTTGTGCTTGAGTGTAAAGCCAATAAGATATTTATTTATGGGGTTATTTCTCCCAACACAGATATGCTTGGTAGCACATAAAACAGGATACTTGCTTTCAGTGTTAAACTTAGAACAACAAAATCAGGAAAACAACAGCTGAACTTGTCAGGCAATCAAATCAAAAGAATAAAGACCTGGTTGGTAACAAACTGGTCTTTTCTGTAGGCTCAAGCTAATATTTTCTTAGCAGTGCTTTAATCAACAAACAAAACCCACAAAGTAGGGAAAATTGTTCTTTTCAGGTTAACTTCTTATATCTTCACACATAGACTCAGAAGTGATTTCCTCAGAGCTCATAAGCAATTAGGTAAGGCTCAATTGCTAGCAGTTACCCAGCTGAAACCCCTTAGCTGGCTTGCTTTCTACTGCGTGGCTCAAGTCCTACTCAGGAGCTTTTCTGAGTAGATTTAAAGAACAAGTTTGTATTTCTTTGTGATGGTTGTTGTACTTTGTAACAGTAAATTACCAAAGGAGTTTAGACAGAGAGCAATCCATGTATTCACAGCCTGTATCTACCACCGCTCCCCCTCTTCAACAATCATGGGTTCAATATCATGGATTGGCACAGAGGAATTTCTCAATAGAGCACTCTCAGGAGAATACTTGTTTCCCTGCTGTCTTTCAAGGGTATAGCTAGGGCATAGATCAGTGTTCATACCTGAGCTTCCATTGCTGTTAGAGTTCCTCTCTAAATAGCCTGGCCAGTATGTAGTCCAGTTCTTATGTCCAGCCTTCCAATCCAGATCCCTGGACACTGGGTCTCTCTTCACATACCTTCTGGCACAGGTCCTAGGGTCCCTTCCAAGTGCAGCCGTCTCCCTCACAGGTACCGTCTGGAGATTCCTGGCTCTGCAGCACCATTCCTCTGGCTTTCCCCAGTCCAATGGTGTATGCTGGCCTTTTGAATGCCTCCCAGTATACATACTGCTCTGGACTCCTTTAGACCTCCCAAATGCTTTTCTCTTCTTTCTTCCAAAGGGTTTCTTGCCCTCTCTGTCCGTCCGCTCTGGCTTCTGATGATGATCCTCCAGAGGATGAAGATGTCCAAGCTGAGGATCTCCAAGCTGATCAAGATGAGGATGATTCTCTGTAGAATAAACTCTACCTTTATTCTGCTTTGATGAGTGCTCCACCCTAGCACAGCGCAGCTGTGCTGAATCAGGCCTTGCCCTTTGAGATGAGTGCTTGGGGATTACCTCATAGCCCTCCTGATTGAACACACGTTTCCCCACTTCAGCTCCTCTAATGGCTGTTGGAAACCTGGTGCATTCTGGGACTGGTAGTCTTTTATGGAAAAATTCTGTTTTCTTATTTCTACCAGAACTGACAGGTTGCTTGTTCAGAGTCACTTCACCTTTACTATAGCTCCTTCCTGAGCTATGATAAGCTTCCTTATCACAAGTGTTATACAGTGTGTGTGTGTGTGTGTGTGTGTGTGTGTGTGTGTGTGTGTGTGTGTGTGTATGTATGTGTGTGTGTGTGTGTGTGTGTGTGTGTGTGTGTGTGTGTATGTGTAAGTAGGCATTGATTCATTGTGGTCTATTTACAGTATGAGCTACATTACAATGTTATGTACATTAGAGATAAAGGGTGGCAGGCCGGTCTTAGTCCAGGGGCTGTCGGGCGTTATTATGTGCTGTCACCGTAATACTTGAAGAGCGTTGTCTTGAGTTGTTTTCAAAATTCTTTAATGTCTTCTGTCGATCGTAGCTTGTCAAGGAAGGCATTCCATATTGCAGGTGCTGCCATCGATAGAGCTCTTCTTGCGGTGCTCTTGCAGGCCTTTGTGTAGTCCTTTGGTGTGTTGATGGTGCCAGAGGTGCCTCTCCTCCTTGGCCTTGTGCTGGTGTCTGGTTGTATGAGTGGTTGTAGGCTGAGTGCTGAGGTCTGGTGTTTGATTTTGAATATGTTTAGGACTGTCTTGTACCTGATGCGGGAGCTGATTGGGAACCAGTGGAGGTCTTTTAGAATGGGGGTGATGTGGTCTTGTCTTGATAAGCCGGATATTATGCGTGCTGCTGTGTTTTGAGCCATTTGCAGTGGCCTGAGTGTCTGCTTGGTTAGGCCAAGATAGATTGGGTTGCAGAAGTCTAGGATTGGAGTTATTAGGGCTTGACAGACTGTGCAGAAATGTTCTTGAGCGAGGAGGGGTTTGAGGCGTATGAAATGGTAAAAGGGATGGAAGGATACTCCTATGAAGAAAGGCTAAAAAGGTTAGGGCTCTTTAACCTGGAAAAGAGACGGCTGAGGGGAGATATGATAGAGGTCTATAAATTAATGAACGGAGTGGAACGGGTAAACGTAGATCAATTGTTTACGTTATCAGAATATAGAAAGACTAGGGGACATGCAATGAAGCTACAGGGTAAACTATTTAAGACTAATAAAAGAAAATATTTTTTCACTCAACGTGTAATCAAACTCTGGAATTTGTTACCGGAGGATGTAGTAAAGGCTGTTAGTGTAGCTGGGTTTAAAAAAGGTTTGGACAAGTTCCTGGAGGAAAGGTCCATAAACCATTATTAAGAAGGGACCCAGGATATCAATGCTTAACCCAGTACAAGCACTGCGGAACCTGTGTCTTTTGGGGAAACTGCTAGGTACGTATGACCTAGATTGGCCACTGTTGGAAACAGGATATTGGGCTTGATGGACCTTTGGTCTGACCTAGTATGGCATATCTTATGTTCTTTTTTTTTTGGGCTATGCTGGGCCTGCTACTATTTTTTTTTTTTTTATAAGTTTTTATTGTCAACCTTTGCACATACATTTCCATCATAACCACAAGTACATTGTACAAGTCCTTTCACATACTATACAAAAAAATATATCTATCATCTTGTACATAATACCGGGAGACATAGCTAACATTTACTAACCACACAGCCCTGCCTTCCCTTCCCTATCCTTACGCCCATACTTTACACTATGGACAAGAGTTAAAATACAATTCAACTTTTAACCAGTATTACCAACATATGACTAATATTAATTATCATTAACAAGTCGCACCCTCCTACATTGCCCTGGAACCCCTTAATCCGTTATAGTAAATCCCCCTCCCTCTACCTAATCCCTCAACTTACAGCCCCCCTCCTTACTCCTATCCCTTACTCCTCCCCCTTCCTTCCACCCCCCTTCTCGCAACCACCTCCAAACCCCCGCCCACCGCTTCTCAACTTGCTCCCCTCTTCCCCTCCTCTCCCCCGTCAGTTTGTACATTGCATAAAGATGTGACACTCTACGTGCAAAACTAGCCATGGAAGGCAAATTCGTCCGATTCCAGTACCATGCTATTTCGCACCGTGCCGCTGTTACACTATACCAAATGATTCTCCAGTCCCCTTCCAACCTCCCATCTGACCTATGCAGGAGACACATCTCAGGTCCAAGCACAATATTCGCCCCCACAATTTTATTAATGTTCTCCCCTATTTTGCTCCAATACTCTTTAACAACTGGACAAGTCCACCACATATGCATCCAGGATCCTCTCTCCCCACACATACGCCAACATTCATCCGTCTGTAGCACCCCCGCCCTACACAATCTCTCCGGAGTGAGATACCAGCGACACAACACCTTAAAGCCATTCTCTCGCAATGAAGTGGCTATGGAGAACCTAGCTATGCCCATTACAACAGCCTCCCACTCTTCCACCCCCCACGTTACCCCTAAATCCTTTTCCCACGCCTCCATATACTTCAGCTTACCTTCTCCCCTAGCTATCAGTCCTCTGTAAATCCTAGAGAGCATCCCCTGCTGCCCCATGGAACCTAAACATGCTCCTTCAAACCACTCCCCTCCCCCCCGTCCTCCCTGCTCCCTCCCCTTTTGCAGAACCACCGAGCACATCTGCATATACGCAAACCTTTCCGACTCATCCAGTCGGTATAGATCTCTCACTCCCTCAAAGCCTCTACACTGCATCCCTACCACTATCTGGGACACCTGTGTCAGGCCGAGCTCCGCCCATCTTCGAAGCACTGTTGCATGCGGGCCGATGCCCTCCGTACAGCAGGCTTGCAGAGACATGGTAGACGACCACCTTTTATCCCCCACCAACCGCTTCCGATACTGTTGCCACACCTTCAGTGTGTGCCCCACTAGGGGATTCCTTCCCTTCTCCCCCCTCCCCTCCCAAACTATACGTTCTAATTCTCCCGGCTGATACTCATCCACCTCCATCCTTACCCACTGCTTATATGGCTCCCGCAGCCACGCGTAAACTGCTCACAACTGCGCTGCCGCATAGTACAGACTAAAATTGGGGACCCCCATCCCCCTCCCCTACCGACAGTTACATCGTTCTTGCCGCTAACTTTGGCCGTTTCCCCCCCCAGATAAATCTTTCCACCTGTTGCTGTACCCTCTTCAGTACTCTTCGGGGTATCTGTGTAGGTAAAACTTGGAAAAGAAACAAAAACTGGGGAAGGAGCATCATTTTCACCGATGCCACTCGCCCAAACCACGAATAATACCCTCTGCTCCAGCCCTGTAGTCGCTCCTCCACCCGCCCCACCATTGTATTATAATTTAATGTGTACAAGTCCTCCAAGGTCCTCCCCAGCTGCACTCCTAAATAGCGAATCGACTTCTTTGCCCATTTAAATGGAAAACGCTTTTGCCACTCCCTCTGCCCACCCTCCTCCCCCACTATTCTTAAGATCTCGGATTTCCCCCAATTAATCCGAAAGCCCGCCCTCATGCCATATTCGTGTATCTCACTCATCACTGCCTTCAGTGTTTCTCTAGGTTTCGTGATTGTCAAGAGTATGTCATCCGCTAAGAGGGACACTTTGGATTCCTGGCTTCCCACCCTAACCCCTACGACCTCAGGACTCCCCCTCAACCTCGCCGCTAATGGCTCGAGGGAGAGCGCAAACAATAAAGGGGATAACGGGCACCCCTGTCGAGTCCCTCGTTCTAGTGGAAAGAACTCCGAATAACCCCCATTTACTCGTACACATGCTTTTGGTCTAGTATATAAAGCCCTTATCCACTGCACGAAGCCTGGCCCAAACCCCAGAAATTCCAATACCGAGTACAGAAATGTCCAGGACACTTGATCAAAGGCCTTCTCAGCATCTAAGGAGACCAACAGAGTCTCCTTCCCCTTCTTTTGTGCCGACCAGATCACATTTAACACTTTCCATATATTGTCTGCCACTTGTCGGCCCGGCACAAACCCAGCTTGGTCGTCATGCACCAATTTCCCTAAAAGCTTATTAAGTCTAGTCGCTAGCACTTTTGCCAGTAACTTCGCATCAACATTCAGCAAATAAATTGGCCGATATGACACACACTCTTGAGGATCCTTCCCTTCCTTATGAATAAGGGTAATAACTGCCCATCCCATCGTGTCCGCCAAGTGCTCCCCCTTTCGCGGCCCATTAAACACCCTGGTCAACGGTTGTACCAGAAGACTCCCAAATTGTTTGTAAAACCGTGTCGTCAGGCCGTCGAGCCCTGGGGCTTTACCGGACTTCAAAGCCTTAATGGCCTGCACGACCTCCTCGATATGGATTTCCCTATCCAGCCCTTTCTGCTCGTCCTCCGTCAAGCTTGGGAGCCCTGCTTCCCTCACATACTCTTGGATATCCTCCTGAGACCCCGTCTCCCGTGCCGCATACAAGTTACTATAGAAGGACACGAATTCTTCTCTAATGCGCTGATCCTCCCGCACCACCACCCCCCTACTCCTAATCTGCGAGATCCTATTCCACTCCCTCCGCTTTTTCAGCTGTCTCGCGAGGTATCGCCCCGCTTTGTTACCCCCTTCAAAGAACCTCTGTTTCAGCAGCTGCAGATGGAACTGTATCTTTTCCGCCTCTATTGCATTTACTTTGGCCCTGAGTTCCAAGACTGCCCCTCGGTTCTGTCCACCCACCCCTGCATATCCCTCTCTTCCATCTCGCGCAATTGTCGCCTCAGCTGCTCCTCTCTCTCTGCCCTTTCCCGCTTAATGCGCGCCCCCACTTAATAAACACCCCCCTTACAACAGCCTTAAAGGCATCCCAGACTACTCCCTCTTTTACTTCTCCGCCACCATTCTGCCCAAAATACTCTGGAATTAAGCTTTCAATCTCTTTCACCACCCTGTCATCCTCCAACAGACTCTCATTCAATTTCCAAAATTGTCGTCCCTTATCCTCCCCTGTCACCCACACTTGTACCACCACTGGAGCATGATCAGACCATGTGATTGGTTCTATGTCTCCCCCCTTGATCCTCCCTGCTAATTCCTTCCCCACCCATATAGTGTCCAATCGGGAGTAGGTTCCATGAGCTGCTGAGAAGAAGGAAAATTGCCTTCGTCCCGGATTTAGCAGCCGCCACGCATCGATCAGGCCATTCTCCTGCACAAATCTATGATAACACTTCCTATCCTTTCCTCTCCCTTCCCTCTGCCCTGTCGTATCTCTCCCAACCTCCCAGGCCAAATTGAAGTCCCCACCACAAATCAGCACCCCATTGCCGCCACCTGCTTGCCCAGCTCGCTCCAGAACTCAGTTTGAGCACCCGTAGGGGCATACACATTTACCACACAAAACCACTCCTCCCCCAGCTTTACCCTCATCAAGAGATATCTTCCCCCCTTATCTCGGGATATCATCTGGATCTCTGTTTGGGCTTCCCCGCTAATGAGTACCACCACCCCGCCTTTCTTTTTCTCTCTAAGATTAGAAGCGAATATACGATGCTTATACCCCTTGGGCTGCACCAGTGCCTCGTGTTTTTTCTGTAGATGTGTCTCCTGCAGCATTACTATATCCGCCTTATGCCTTGCTAATTCTTTGTACAATTTCTGCCTTTTCCATGGTGAGTTTAAACCTTTAACATTCAACGTTAGAATTTTCAACACCCCGCCTTCGCCCCTTCCCCCCCTCCCCCCCGCAAACCAGTCCTCTCCTCCCTCTCCCCCCTATCCCCCCCTTCCCCCCTCCTCCCCCCTCCCCCTCCCCCCACCTCCCCCTATCATAGCGCTCCTCTGCGGAGACTCGACTTCCTTGTCAGTGACCCCTCCACCTCCCCACCTATTCTTCCCCAGCAGCCCCTTGCCCCCGCCTCCCCCCAACCCAACCCCACACCCCCCACTACCCCTTACCACTTTTATCCCATCATCTCACCTCCCCTCATAATACCTCCTCCCCCCTTTTCTACTCCTACCTCTCCCCCCCCCTGCCTCCCCCTAGCCTACTACGCTCCCCTCCCCCTCCCCCAAAACTGCCAACAGAACTTATTTAGTTGCCACCGCTCATCCGGTCTCTTGCTCTGACTCCGGACTCCGGTGGCCTCCCTTAGCCGTCCTGGCCATTCTCCAACCGCTCGCCCTCTGCCATTTCGCACTCTCCGTCCTCCCTGGCCTGGATTCCATTCTCTGTGAAGTAGATGTGCTGTCAATCGTCTCCGGTAGATGCTCTGCTCCAAGTTCCCGCAAGGCCATCCAAGCCTCCGCACTGGATCTCACTGTCCGCGATCGCCCTTTCACCGTGATTAGTAATCCAAATGGAAAAAGCCACTTGTATCTCAGTTCTGCTCTCCTCAGATATGCTGTTACTTCTCTGATCTCTCTCCTTCGCTGCAGCGTTCCCTGAGACAGGTCTTGATACAACTCCACTTTATGGCCCTCCCAGTGAAAGTTTTTCAATTTGCGGTTGGCTCCCAGCAACAGTTCTTTGTGCTTATAAGAGCTCAGGCATACTACTATGTCTCTTGGCCTGTTTTCTCGAATGGGCCCTAGGCCTCTGTGCGCTCTATTGTCGGGCGATGATCGCCCACTTCCTCCCCTTGTCCAGCTGCCGCTAGGAGGTCCGTGAATATCTTCTGGACTACCTCCTCACAGTTCTTATACTTAGGTTCTTCCGGCACTCCACGCACTCGGAGATTGCATCTTCGTGAACGATCTTCCAGATCTTCTGTTTTGGCTCTGAGGACCTCCTGCGCCAACTTCAGCTCGTCCCAGCTGTTCTGGATCTGCGTCAGAGTCTCCCCTTGACTTTCCAGCTTGGTTTCGGTCTCTTCAACTCGTTCTCCCAACTCCAGAATGTCTTGGCGCATAGTCTGCACAGCCTCCTTGATCTCATTTTTCACTCCACACATCTCCACCTTCAGTTCCTCCTTTAACTCGAGGAGCCACTGTTTAATCTTTCTCCTGCTCTCCTCTCCGGCTCCGTGCTCCCCGATCAGGGTAGAGCACACCTGAGCGGGTGCAGCCATCTCTTCCTGCTCAGGAGCCTCCAGCCCAATCGGGGCTGTGGGAGGCGGAGCCAAACGCCGACAAGAGAAGCCGCCGTCAGGAAGCCAGCCTTTCTCCTGCTCTCCTCTCTGGCTCCGTGCTCCCCGATCAGGGTAGAGCACACCTGAGCGGGTGCAGCCATCTCTTCCCGCTCAGGAGCCTCCAGCCCAATCGGGGCTGTGGGAGGCGGAGCCAAACGCCGACAAGAGAAGCCGCCATCAGGCGGGCCCGCGCCTGTCGGGTCCGCGCCTGAGGGCCTCGCCAGAGGGCCCTTTGGCGTGGCCCTTAGGCAGTGGCACCCCGACAACACAACAAGCGCAAACAGAAGTGTCCCCTGAAGCAGAGCCAGTGTCAGGAAAATCTGCTGCAACCATAACACCCACTGATACAAGCCCCGAATTGGATCCCAAGTTATATATCTATTCTGATTTATTCCGCACAGCAAAATAAACTACCACAGCACCTCCAGCAGACCTAATAACTTAATGTCACAATTCACTGTCAACCATTGATCTACAAGCATCCGTTTGAAACCATTGTATTATTCTTAATATTGTGTATAGTCAGCTTAATCACAGTTGATTCACTGTATCGTGCTTAGTCTCAGTTACATCTTGCCTAACCACAGTGTTACATTGTTTCCAATGCTTCAACTTAAAACTTGTCTCAGACTACTAATGCAAGCGGTGGATGCTAGCCCATGAAAAGTTGCTGATTCAAACAAATCAAGCAAATTTGAATTACCAGCTGTCTACCTTACTAACACCGCATCACATACGTGTCCATAATAAAGCATTTCTCTCCCATACTTCAGCAACCATGACCATACAGGCCTTAACGTTAGTCTGCCTACTCTCCAGTGTTTTATATGAAGCCAATTCACTCTCCCAAGATCATTACCCAATCACTGCAATACACAGCACGAATAAAAAACACTCTCACAACTTTCACCAACACCCACAAAACCCCTACCACAAGAGACACTCTCATTTGCTAGATATAGCAATAAACCATACAACCAACACGAAGCGTAACCGACCTATTCCTCAACAAAAAGAACTCAGATGTGCCCTCATAAACGCTCGCTCTGCTCGCAAGAAATGGCCTGCCATCTCAGACCTAATAACTAAAAGCAATCTAGACGTATTAATGATCACAGAAACTTGGTTCTCAGAATCCGACTCAGTCCTAATAACCCAACTTACACCACCCAATTACTCCACCTACACATGCAACAGAGCAAACAAAAGAGGAGGAGGTGTTGCCATTATAGCAAAGACCGATCTCCAATATCGTACAATCCTAGCCAGGAGCACAAAACAATTAGACACTAGAGGGAGGAGTAGTCTAGTGGTTGGGGCAAGGTACTTCAGGCCGGAAGGTCGGGGGTTCAAATCCCACTAGAGGACAGCAACCTTGGGCTGGAAGGACTGGGGTTTCTAGTCCCACAGATGCTCCTTGTGGTCTTGGGCAAGCCACTTAACCCTCCATTGCCCATGTTCCCTGTAAGTATTAGTGTATGTGTCTCATATCCCCACGTGTTAAATGTATCCCCCAATTGTGTTGTGACCGCTTTGATTGAAGGATAAGGCGGTATACAAAAACTGTCTAAATAAATAAAATAAAAATATTTCAATCTACAACAATTACAATACCATCAACCTTATATACATGACACCAAACTCAACATCTGAAGAACTATCCAACATAATCGACTTAGCCTGCAACCCCAAATACCCAGATAAACCTAACTGGCTAATGGGCGACTTCAATCTCACATCCATTCAAACTGCCCTTTCTAACTCATTCTTAGACGCAATGAAAAACCTCAACTACAACCAAATCATAAACCAGCCCACCCATCAATATGGCAATGTGCTCGACCTTGTCTTCGCTCCACCCACCTACGCGTCCACGAATCATGAATTCGACCTCTCCATCATGCCGGTCCCTTGGTCAGATCATAGCCTGATCACATTCAAAATACCAGCACATCAAGATCCATTAACTGACACAACAAAGCGGTCACCAACAAACTTCACTCGCTTCAGAACTCTCAACGAAGAAGAAATCAAGAAGCTCATACTTCCAAAACTCAATCAACCTTCCTCCAACATCAATGACATGGTTACTACATGGAATGAAACCATCAACCAATACGCCAAACTACCTGAATCCCAAAAAAAACCCCACAACGAATAATCATGTAGTGAAAAGGCCATCTGCACCATGGTTCTCCCCGGAACTTAGGAAATCTCTGACTCTCTTGAGGAAGCTTGAAAGAAAGTGGCGTATATCTCATAACCCAACAGATCAAAAAACATACTTGACCCAACTGGGAGTCCATCGTGAAGCAATATGGAACACAAGAAAAACATACCACTCCGAACTCCTCAACCGCTCCTTAAACAAACCACGAGAACTCTTCAATCTAGTAAAGTCTCTAACCACAGAACCTTCACCACCGCAACAGGAACCCATACACCCTCAAAGATATGCCAACTTTATACAATCCAAAGCCATCAGAACTACAACCTCTTCCTCCCCAAGTCCCCCCCAACAACATACACAACATGTTCCTCTCCTTCAGCTCTCATCGCCCTCAGCAAAATGCGTTGAAGACATTATCATCAAAATGAATACCACCACAGCACCTAACGACCCCTGCCCAGCACACTGGATAAGGGCTATGCGCTCCGACTTCAGCCCAATCATAGCAGAAATAATAAACATGTCCTTCTCAACAGGCATCTTCCCATCGGCCCTAAAGCAGACCTCCATAAGACCTCTGCTAAAGAACAATCAACTAGACCCAACAAGAGAAGAATCATACCGCCCGATCTCTAGTATACCTCTACTATCCAAAATAATTGAGAAAGTAACCAACAATCAGATCCAACAACACATAGACACCTCCTCACCGCTTGATCCCAGTCAGCATGGATTCAGGGAAGCTCACGGAGTGGAGACACTGCTGACCACTTTATCCAATACACTCATCAGTGGGATTGACACCAAAAAGGGCTTTGCACTAATTTTCCTCGACATCTCTGCAGCTTTTGACTCCGTGGACCACAAAATACTTCTAACCCGACTATATAACAAGGGAATCCACGGGCTAGCATGGAAATGGTGCAAGTCATACCTGGAAGATCGCTTGCAACAAGTTAGGACAGTTGAAGGCACCTCAGAACCTTTCCAACTAAAACAAGGAGTACCTCAGGGCTCATCCCTATCAGCGCTGCTATTTAATATTTACATGCAGCCTCTATGTGATATCACTCGCTCCTTTGGCATATCCTCGCTAATCTATGCAGATGATGTGCTAATATTCACACCAATCAATGTCACGCTCCCAGATTACACAACATTAGTTGACTGCTTTAATGCTATAGCAGACTGGCTCCTCTCCCAGAATATGCGGATAAACTATAAAAAAATCGAGGTACTGATAGTCACGAAGAACAGAGAATTCTCACCCCGAGACCCTAAAAGTACGAGACGCAGACCTCCCAATCAAGCCCTCCATAAGATACCTTGGAGTAGTACCGGACCATCGACTGGACTTTAAAGAACATGTCAACCGTACGGTAAAAACCATTTATTTCAAGATAAGGACCCTGCGTCATCTGAAAAATATACTTGACCCAGACAGCTTCAGGACCATATTCCAAGCAATAGTCACACCCCACTTCGACTATGCGAACATAATACTCCATGGTCTCCCAAAAAACACCCTAAATACACTACAACTAGCCATGAATGCTGCAGCCCGAGTTCTATACGGAGCCTCAAAGAGCGACCATATCACCCCCATCCTAATGGATCTACACTGGCTCCCCATAAACTGCAGAATTGCCTATAAAGCCCTTCTCATGACCTTTAAAGCGCTCAACAATATAACCCCTTCATCAATCTCAAACCTCCTCAATCACACTCCCAACATCAGATCCAGGAGATCAGTAGCTGCAAATACCCTGGTTATACCACCTGAGGCCACAAAATGCACACGTTCAACAACAGACAGGGCATTCGCATACTACACACCCAGAAGCTGGAATAACCTACCTCCCACCATCAGAGCAATTACGGACCTCAAGCAATTCAGAAAAGCCATAAAGCACCACTTCTTCCTTCTACACTTCTCCCAATCCCAAGGCACATTAACAACCCTCTAACGCATTCCAAGCCCTCATAGTAAAAATTGTAAAATTGTAAATACCTTATTTACTCAAGATGTTAATAATAAATGCTATTCATTGTATATAGGTTCATAACGAATATGTACAAAGTTTCCCAAAGTTATAATCCCAGTTGAACAAAGTTTCCCAAAGTTATAATCCCAGTTGAACTCTCCTGTTATATGTAAACTCACAACAGCCTGTTGCTTGTAATGAGTATTCTTGTTTAATGTGAACCGCGCTGATGGAAAAGAGTGCGGTATAGAAGAACCATAAATAAATAAAATAAATAAAATAAATAAATAAATCTGTTCCGCTGCAGTCAGGCAATCCTCTCCACCTTCGCTCCCCCCCGGGCTGTGCGGGGCCTCTGCCATCATTTTGCCTGATTTCTCCCCATCTTTCCCCCTTTGGACGTTGCATACGGGGAGCGGAACTCGGCCAATTTCTTCTTCATCAGGCCCTCTTTTTTATTAATCTTCTCCATTATAGGCCAGTGCACGCTTCCCTCAGCTGCCTTCTCGGCCTTCACTCCGGACTCACCGCCCTCCCTCCTCTCTTGTACCCGTGCAGCAATTAGGCCCTGCACCCGAACTCACACAGCTTCTTATTCCAGCCCCTAATGGTAACGAGGTTTTGGAGACTCCCCGCAGTCCTCTGCTTCCCCGCACACCGCTGCTGCCAATTCTCCCACTGTTCCCGTTCTTCCCGCTCTCAGATTTATGAGCAGCTCACCTGCAGTTCTTCCTCTGTACAGCGTAGGCCACGTGGCAGACCTATCTCGGCTCTCACCGCTTTGTGCAGCCGCACTCTAAATTTTCAATTGCTGGACTGGCTTGGCTTCTACCGGTTGCGGGCGCTCCCCTTCAGCCCTCTCTCGGCCAGCCTTCCGCCCGACGACCCCCACGCTCCCGTTATCTTCACACCGCCTCCTCTGGCTGATCAGCCCGCGTGTGGCAGGGCTGCTGCTCCAGGTTTTTGCTTGGCTCCGCGCTCCTCCGCACCACACTCGCAAGCCTCCGGTGGGGTAAGTCGGCGCCTGCCCGATCTCACTGCCCGTTTCTGTGCCCTAAGGGGCTATTTTAGCATTGACAGATTTGCTGGTGGCGGAGCTCTCCCGCTACACCGCCATTCGGGTGGATGACGTCACCGGAAGTCCATGTTCTTATGTTCTTATATTAGTCTCATCTTGTGGTATGCATTCTTAGTGGTTCTGCTGATGTGGGAATATGTGTATATGCATCCTTTAGATCTAGAGAACATAGCCAATCCTGACTCTGAATTTAAGGAAGAAGTGTTCCGAGGGAGAAGATCTTGAATTTTTCTCGGAATGGATACTTGTTCAACTCTCTGAGGTCCAGTATGGATCTGTATCCCCTTTGGAATGAGGAAGTAGGGGGAAGTAGAAGCCCTTGCCCAGTTGGGATATAGGTACCTCTTCTATTGCCCCTTGAGCAAGTATTGAGGTGACATCTTGACACAAGAGAGTGGTGAAAGGGCCCTGAGAATTGAACTGTCTTGTGATGGTGTGAGGGGGCATACTGTGAAAATGGAGTTTGTACCCCTCTGTTACAATAGAGACAGTCCAGTGCTCTGAAGTTATCTGTTGCCATCGTTCAGCGAAATGACAGAGTCTGCCTGGGATGGTGAGAGGCTCTGGACCCTTCAGGGGCAGGATGACTAAGGTCTCTAGGAAGGAGCCAAAGCCCCTGAGGAGTATGTGTCTGCTGAGTTGGTTGAGCTCTGGGGACTTGGGCCTTCCTCTGCTGTCTGGATTGCTGCTGCCCTTTTTGGGGAGCATGAACTGGGCAGTGGACAGCTTGGGTGTAAGATGGATAGTGTGATAAGGAGAGTGCAGCCCAGCCAGGGAAAAGTGAAAAAAGGAAGAATTTTTCCTCTTTGCGGGGGATGGGCACACAGGATCACATAGTCCACAGCAGGAACCTGGAGAGAAACCTAGAGGGCAGACCTAGCTGGAAGTCACGCCCACACTCCAGGTCAGCCACAGACAGGAGTGGGAGGTACAGAAGGGCGGAGCCAGGAAGGGAGTTGCCCTACTCAGTGTTTGAAAGGGAGCAAACAAACACTAGAGATAGAGTCGGTTGGAGAGTTGGTTGGAGGGCTGGTTCAAGAGGTGGTTCAGAGTGCGGTTGGAAGCATGGTTGGAGAGCTGATTCAGGAGTTGATTCAAGTGCTGGTTGGAAGCATGGTGAGAAGCATGATTGGAGATACAGTTCCAGTTGCAGTGGCAGTTGTTGTCGGAGTTGCAGTCCAGGCCTAGGTGGGAGTTGCAGCTCAGGTTCCAGTCCTGGTTCCAGAAGGTACAGAGGGAACAGCAGAAAAAGGAACCGCTATAAAGACAGCCAGAGAAGGTACAAAGGAAGCCACCATACTCAGCGCAGTAGCCACCGAGGATATAGGGAAGGTTCCAGGGGGAGAACCACCTACCCTAGCAAAAGAGTGGGAAAGTGTTACCACAGGTCTCTGCCCTACGCTGAGGCAGAGGGAGTCCTGACTGGCCAAAGCTCTAACCAGGAGAATATTGCACAAGAAGCCCAAGGTAGGAGAAGGGAGGCAGCAAGGCCTTCTAAGCATGTTTATTCTTCTGACTCTGAGGAAACTGTTATGCCACAGATAACACAGCACAAAAAGAAATGCTGTACCAGGAAGGTTCAGCAAGAGCAACCCATAGGAGACCTGCCTAGAGCAGGGAAGGCAAGAAAGTGGGAGAGGTTGTTTAACCTGTTAAAAAGTCTAAAGCAGAAAGTTCCTGAGCGGTACCTAGCAGAACCCTGCTACAGCTCAGCAGAGAGTATGGACATTGAAGTCAAGGAGGCTGAGGTAAATTCAAATGTCTCAGAGATGGAATGTGATGCCTGCACTAAGGTAAATTAGTGTGAGCCAGAAACACTTGATATTGGAATTCACTGTTTTGTTTTGGACATTTGTTACTGGAGAAGTATCCAATATTTTCTTTTGTCTGGAGAGTACATGTGTTTGGGAGAAATTGTATCCACTTACCTGCAAGGAAGCTGAATAAATTCCTGTGCGCTTTATAAAACCACTCGGCCTCATCATTCCTTACACAACTACAACCCTAGGAAATAGAAGAGGTGATCACCCGTCCCTACTAGGCGGACGCCTGGTAGGGGCGCGAGCGTCACAATAGAATTTCTTTTTTTTGTTGAAAAAGGGTTTCTTAACTGTCTTTTTCTTAGCTGGGTTGGCTGTGGTCCTTGATAATCTGTTCAAGGTGGTGTTTTCAGACTCAAGCTGATTAGCTTTGTCCTGCCAATCCTTGCCAAAGAGGTCTTCTTTTGTGCAAAGAATATTCCCCAGCTTGTCCTGCACCCATTGTTCTAAATCAGATGCTTGTAACCAGGCAATGCGGCGTGCACCGATGGAGATAGCAGAAGTTCTGCTAATGCACTCAAAGCAATCAAAAGTTGCACGGTTCATGAACTTAGAAACATTCTGGGTATATTTGACCAGAGTTGAGAAAGTCAGCCCTTTTGTCATCAGGAAGAAGTGGAGCCATGAGTTCCAAGTCTCTTGTAACCTCCCGAAGAAACATACCCATATAAAGTATGTAAGAGCTTATTCTAGCTGATAGCATCGAGGACTGAAAGCATTGATGTCCAAAAGCATTGAGTGTCCTCGATTCACGACCTGGAGGGTTGGATGAATGCATTTTAGCACTCTTGATCCTATGCACTGCCGATTCCACTACCATAGAATGGTGTGGTAATTGTGTTTCTTGGAAACCGGGACACTGCGGTACCCGGTACATTGTATCGAGTCTCTGAGAATGTGGAGACACCGTTAAAGGTGTTTCCCACATTCTAAGCATGAGATCATGCAAAATTCGGTGAATGGGAAGGGTAGCAGCCTCCTTAGGAGCTGCCGGATACTGAAGAATTTCCAACTCTTCAGCTCTCAGTTCCTTCTCAGGGGTCACGGTGATCGAGAGTCCCCTTGCTACATCACGAATGAAGTCCTGAAAGACATGTTCCGGGGGAGACATCCGACGCTGTGGTGAAGGAGAGGGATCCTCCAGAAGAACCACCCCGGTACCGACAGTCATCGGAATCGGAGGATTCAAAATATTGTCGGGCCAGATGTTCTCGTACTGCTTGTTGACGGTATCGATTGAAGTCATCATCGGACTGCCTCAATAGCGGACCCTCGATGCCGGAGACCGATTCCAGGGCCGGCATGGGAGGAAGCATGGAGAGAGGCACATCAGTTGATGCAGGTACATTCGGTACCGATATCGGTACGGACAACTGCATAGATTGAAGCAGCTTTAGTGGTACAGAGGCTGCTAATAAAGCCGCAAGGCTATGCTCGATGGCCATTGAGCCTGTCGATCCATGGATCCTGACGATGCCTGGATGTCTGTACTGGCGGAGCAGGCCACATCAGAACATGGCACCAAGAGTTCACCGTAGGTGGAAGCTTCAGAACACCCTGGAACCCTGTTAATGCTTTGGAGGCTGGGGCCTCCCGCCAGGGTTGTTTGGCCGGTGTGTATTCCTCAAAGGCAACGCTAGTAGCATCTCGATGCTTAGGAGGAGATCTACCCTTTGAGGATCAGCCGGTCTTGGAAGACCTGGGTTTGGTTACCTGAGATCCATGACAGTAAGATGAAGCCCTGAACGATGTCGATACAACAGACATTGCATCTGAGGCAAAGAGGGTGCCGGGTTTTGCAGCTCTGTTCTGCAGGCCTCTCTTGGTCATCTCTCTACAAAGGAGACACTCCGATGGTAAATGGTCAGGCCCTAAACATTTGAGACACCAATCAATCTTTTCCACTGTCACATGTATGATTTTCTCCCAGTTGGTGAGAGCTCTTCCAAAGGGATGGGCTCCATCTTAACCAGGACGGAAACAGGCTGCTGGCATTAACCTTTAATAAGGGGATAGAGCAGCTTTTAAACTACATAATAGGGGAAAGACGACAATCTCCCAAGAGTACATGGTTCGGAACAATGTATCCTTGAAGGATACTAACAAAAGACTGAAGTTAGAGTATATCAGCACCGAGGTTCCAATAAAGACAAAAGTTTGGTCTCACTTGTGTGCATCAGTGATGCTGAGAGCTAAACTATCGGTAGTTTAACTACTGGCAGGGTCTCCCAAGATGGACAGGTCTCAGCTGAGATGCCAGACCAAGACTGACAACGGCAACAACACCAAACTTAAACTGCGCGGAAGAAAGGCCCGGCAATCTACTTCTGTATCCTGCCATGAAAACCCAATGGATAGTTACAACAAAACAAATTGTGCTGTAGTGCTGGAAGATGAGAGCCCCAGGTTGGAAGGCACTCAACTAGCTACTGCCTAGAGTAAAGCCAGCATTTATGATGTGGTTGGATCAAAGCCCTCGGGACGTCTGACTGCTGATGTAACTGCGCATGAAATGAGAGTCAGAAACTGTAAAGATGTCTTACACATTGGAACATGGAACGTACGAAGCATGAACCAAGGGAAGTTGGAGGTGGTCAAGAATGAAATGGAACGTGTACAACTTGATCTGTTGGGTGTCAGCAAACTGAAATGGACTGGCATCGGGCACTTTGCATCAGATGATCACATGGTCTACTATGCTGGAAATAAAGACAAAAAAGAAATGCTGTTGCATTTATAATAAAGAAGAAACTTGCAAGAACTGTAATGAAATACAATGCAGTCAGCGAACACTTAATCTCTATTTGTCTACGAGGAATGCCTATCAACACAACTATAATTCAAGTATATGCCCCAACAACAGCTGCAGAAGAGAATGAAATTGAAGAGTTATATGAACAAGTACAAGCTGAAATTGACAAAACATGCAAACAGGATATCCTGATAGTCATGGGTGATTGGAACACAAAGGCTGGCAACAAAGAAGACGACAAAGTAGTTGGAAAATATGGACTTGGCAACAGAAATGAAGCTGGAGAAAGACTGATAGAATTCTGCAAGACCAACAATCTATTCATCTCGAACACCTTCTTCCAGCAACACAAGTGGCGACTGTACACATGGACTTCACCCAATGGATTGTATAAAAATCAAATTGACTACATCTGTGGAAGTCAACGATGGAAAATCTCTATAACATCAACAAAGACAAAACCTGGAGCTGACTGTGGTACAGATCATCAACTACTAGTATGCAAACTCAAGCTAAAGCTGAAAAAGAGCAAACCACTCATGAATGCAGCAAAATATGACCTTGAGAATATACCACTGGAATTTAAAGACTGCCTGCAAAATCGATTTATTGCTTTAGATACAAATGATAGAGTTCCAGAAGAGTTATGGAATGACATCAAGAAGGTTGTGTTGGAAGAAAGCGAGAAGTCAATACAAAAGGTAAAAAAGAAAAAACGGCCAAAATGGATGACGGAAGAAACTCTGAAAATTGCCCAGAAATGCAGAGAAGCTAAAGCCAGAGGAGAAAGAAAGAGAATCACAGAACTCAACAGAGATTTCCAACGTGCAGCAAGACAGGACAAGGAAAAGTACTACAATGATGCATGCAAGGAAATAGAAGCAGAAACTATTAGAGGAAGAACAAGATCAGCTTTCCTAAAGCTATGAGAGTTAAAGAAAAAGTTCCAGCCTCGAACTGGAATGTTACAAGATGCTCAAGGTTCTATGTTGAATGATGCTGAGAAGATCAAGAAAAGATGCAAGGAATATACAGAGGTTTTATATGATAAAGATCAAGTGGACCAACAGCCGTTTCAACCTGTACCTTATGATCTGGAACCATTGGTGATGAAAGAAGAAGTTGAAGCAGCATTGAAAGCCTTATCAAAGAACAAAGCACCAGGCATTGATTGCATTCCCATAGAAGTATTACAGCAATCTGATGCTGCTGTTACCGTACTTACAAGGCTCTGCCAAGAAATATGGAAGACAGCATCATGGCCAACTGACTGGAAAAGATCTGTGTTTATACCAATACTAAAGAAAGGTGATCCAAATGACTGGAAATTATCGCATAATCGCTCTGATCCCACATGCCAGCAAGATTCTACTGAAGATTATTCAAAAGAGACTACAATCACACCTGGAACAAGAACTACCTGAAGTGCAAGCAGGGTTCAGAAAAGGGCGAGGAACGAGAGACATCATTGCGGATGTGAGATGGATCCTTGAAAAGACTAAAGAATACCAAAAGGATATCTATTTGTGCTTTATCGACTATAGCAAAGCTTTTGACTGTGTAAGCCATGAGAAACTCTGGGCCACATTAAGAAGCATGGGTATACCAGAAAGCGTAGTTACTCACCTGTAACAGGTGTTCTCCAGGAGCAGCAGGAATCAGTCCTCACTTATGGGTGACGTCGGCGCCGACGGAGCCCTCGCGGAGCAATTTTCCCCAGCTTTCAAAGAAAGCCTTTGGGAATTGCAGCGCGCATGCGCGGTCGTCTTCCCGCCCGAGGGTGCCATCTTAGCCAGTCAGATGACATAGCTAAAAAAGACAGCATAAAAATTTGCAAAAAGAACATAAGCAGACGATTGCAACTCCAAGGGGAGGAGGGAGGGTAGTGAGGACTGATTCCTGCTGCTCCTGGAGAACACCTGTTACAGGTGAGTAACTACGCTTTCTCCAGGACCAAGCAGGAAGTCAGTCCTCACTTATGGGACTCCCAAGCTCAAGGCTACCGGAGACCCTAAGCACAAAAATGAGCTCCCTCTAGCTCAGCAGCACAGAAGGATAGAATCTTCGCTGAATTATCACCCACCGGTAGCCCACATCCGGGATGGAGGGTAGGAGTTGCTCAGACCTCAAAGAGATTACGGAGGACTGCCTGTCCGAAAGCACTGTCCCTACGGGACTCCCTCTCGAGACAGTAATGGACCGCAAAAGTCTGGCTCGAAGACCAAGTAGCGGCCCGGCAGATGTCTGCCAGCGGAACAGAGCGGAGGTAAGCCACTGACGTGGCCTTTGCCCGAACGCAATGAGCCGTGACTCGACTTTCTAAGGAGAGTCCGGCTGCCCCATAAGCCCAAGAGATACAGTCCGCAACCCAGATGGACAGAGTACGCTTGGAGACCGGGAGCCCCAATCTATTGGGGTCAAAAGACACAAAAAGCTGAGCAGCTTTACGGTGCTCCCGCGTACGGTCAAGGTAGAAGTTCAGAGCCCTTCTACAGTCCAGGGTATGGAGGACCGTCTCAGCTCGGCTGGAGTGTGGTCTGGGAAAAAAGGTTGGAAGTACCACCTCCTGATTGATGTGAAAAGGGGAGACCACTTTAGGCAGAAATTTCGGATGAGTCCGTAGGACTACCCTATTTTTGTAGAACCGAGTGTAAGGGGGATCAGACACGAGGGCCTGCAATTCACTTACGCGTCTAGCGGAAGTGAGGGCTATCAAGAACAGTGTTTTCCAAGACAGAAAACGGAGAGAACAGGTAGCCATAGGTTCAAAAGGCGGACAGGTGATCCGCTGCAACACCACATTCAGGTCCCAGTCAGGCGCTGGCGGGCGCAGAGGTGGTTTAAGTAGAAGGAGACCTCGGAGAAACCTCGCTACGAGAGGGTCATTGGAGAGAGGTCTGCCGTCCACCGGCACATGATGTGCTGAAAGAGCACTGAGGTGAACTTTGACGGAGTTGGACTTAAGTCCCAGATTAGAGAGGTGCAGCAAGTACTGCAAGATCACCGACACCGGGCAGGAGAAGGGATCCTGAAACTGTTGGGTACACCAGACTGCAAAGCGACGCCATTTAAGGGCGTAGCATTTGCGGGTAGAAGGCCCTCGCGAAGCCAAGACGACCTCCTCCACTTCCGCCGGCAAGAGAAGGGGAGCAAGGACTACCCTCTCAGCAGCCAGGCCATGAGGTTGAGAGACCTGAGGTTGGGGTGCAGGAGGGACCCCTGATCCTGAGTGAGGAGATCCGGTTGAACCCCCAGAGGGATTGGATCCTCCACCGCCAGTTGCAGCAGGAGCGGAAACCACGGCTGCCTGGGCCAGCGAGGGGCCACCAGGATCATGAAGGCTTTGTCTCGGAGAACCTTGAAAAGAGTCCGAGAGACTAGCGGGATGGGAGGGAAAGCATACAGAAGGCTCCCCGACCATGAGATCAGAAAAGCGTCCGCCGCAACCCGAAGGGGGTGTGGCTGACGAGAGCAGAAGCGAGGAAGCTGCCGGTTGCGAGGACTGGCAAAGAGATCCATCGTGGGGAGGCCCCACTTGAGGAAGAGCTTCTGAACTACCAAGGGATCCAGACGCCACTCGTGCGGCTGGAGGACCCTGCTGAGTTTGTCCGCAAGGCAATTGTCTTGGCCCGGGAGATAAACTGCCTTGAGGAGAATGCCGTGACTGACGGCCCAAGAGCAGAGCTTCTGAGCCTCCCGGCAGAGGAGAAAGGAGCCCGTGCCCCCCTGTTTGTTCACGTAGAACATGGCAACTTGATTGTCCGTCTGGACAAGGACGGACTGTTGGGAAGTCAGGTGGGAGAAGGCCTTGAGAGCTAGGCGGATCGCCCGGAGCTCCAGGAAGTTGATCTGCTGAGCAGACTCCCACGTGGTCCAGAGGCCCTGAGTACGCGCCTCTTGGCAATGCGCTCCCCAGCCCAGGAGGGATGCATCGGTGGTCAGCACCCGGGTCGGCTGAGGTGACTGGAAAGGCATACCGAATATCAGGTTCGGCTGCCGGAGCCACCACCGGAGAGACGAGATCAGCGGCTCGGAAACGCGCACTAGGTCTGCGAGGCCGCCCGTGGCTTGTCGCCACTGCCGGCGGAGACACCATTGAGCAGACCGCATGTTCAGGCGGGCATTGGGGGTCACATGGACGGTGGAAGCCATATGGCCGAGCAGTCTCAGGAAGCGCCTGGCGGAGACCAGGGGCTGGCTGCGAAAGCGGTCGGCTAGGTCCATGAGCCGCTGAGCCCTGTCGAGCGGTAGGTACGCTCGCGCCTGAGGAGTGTGCAGCCTTGCGCCGATGAACTCGAGATCCTGTGAGGGGAGCAAAGTGGACTTTGCGAAGTTTATGACAAAGCCCAAGTGCTGCAGCAGAGTCACCGTGCGGCACGTGGCGTTGGTGACCTCCTGAGCGGACGCTGCTCTGATGAGCCAGTCGTCGAGGTACGGAAAGACATAGAGGCCGTGAAGCCGGAGATGGGCCGCCACGACCGCGAGACATTTTGTGAAGACTCGCGGTGCGGAGGACAGGCCAAAGGGCAGTACTCTGTACTGGTAATGATTTCCTGCCACCACAAACCTTAGGTATTGGCGGTGGCTTGGGTGGATGAGGATGTGCGTGTAGGCATCCTTTAGATCCAGATGTGCGTGTAGGCATCCTTTAGATCCAAGGAGCATAGCCAATCTCCCTGCTGGAGGTAGGGCAGAAGGATTCCAAGGGTAAGCATTTTGAACTTCTCCCGCACAAGGAACTTGTTGAGGTTGCGCAAGTCCAGGATGGGTCTGAGGCCCCCTGTTCTCTTTGGTATCAGAAAATACCTTGAATAGAAGCCTTGACCTCTCAGGTGGTGTGGCACCGGTTCAACCGCCTGTACCTGCAGAAGACCTGCTAACTCCTGAAGGAGCAACTCCCTGTGCAGAGGGGGGCGCGGAGGCTCTCCCGGAAAATAGGAGGGAGGGACCTGATGGAAGTGGAGAAGGTAGCCTTCTCGCACGACCTGAAGCACCCAGGCATCTGCGGTGATGCTGGACCACCTGTGGGCGAAGTGAACCAGCCGGCCTCCGGTGCTGGGGGGAACCAGCGAGGGGGGAGAGGCTATGCTGAGCGAGTCAAAAGCCCCCACCCTGCTGAGCAGGGGCTGGTGGTGCAGGCTTGGGGGCTTGCTGCCTACGGGACCCGTTACCCCGTCCCTTGGCCTGCTGGCCCTGTTGGGGAGCTGCAGGGGCCTGATAATGGGGGTATTGTTTGTAGGCAGCCGCCTTCCTCGGGTAAAAGGACTTTTTCCCCGAGCCCTTCTTTTTCTGGGAAGGGGCGGAGGTCTTCCTAGAAAGCCTGGTCCTGGTGAGAGTCTCAGTCTCAATTTGTGCAGCCTTTTCCGCCATGGGCTTGCCAAAGAGGTTTTCGCCTCGGCAGGGGACATCGACCAACTTGTCCTGTACCCAGGGCTCAAGGTCGGACGACTGAAGCCAAGCCTGTCGGCGGGCACCGATGCCGGCTGCGGCTACTCGAGCCGAGGCTTCAAAGCCATCATAGGCTGCTCGGGACATGAACTTTGAGCATTCCCGAATGCCCGTGGACAAGGCTAGGAACCTCCGCAAGGGCTCCTCGGAGAGACCAGCGGAGAATCCGGCTAGCTCTTTAGCCAGATCCCGGAGATACATGCCCATGTATAGCTGGTAAGTCTGGACACGACATGCGAGCATAGAGCCCTGGAAGCACTTCTTGCCAAGGCCATCCAGGTTACGGGCCTCCCTTCCAGGAGGCACCGAGGAGTGCATCTTCTGGCTCTTAAGACGATGCATGGCCGATTCCACTACCATGGAATGGTGTGGCAGCTGTGCCTTTTGAAAGCCAGGGCTCTTGCGGACCCGATAGATAGAATCGACCCGCTTGCTCAGGACCGGCGAGGAGGCCGGACTCTCCCACATGCGGAAGAGTAGTCGTTCCAGCATAGGAGGAACCGGCACAGTAAAGTGTTCCCTCGCGGGAGAGTCATACTGGAGGGCGTCGAGCTCTTCGGCTCGAGGCTCCTCCTCGGGATCCGCAGGGAAGGCCAAAGCCTTGGCCATATCCCTCACGAAGTCCGAGAACCGGGCATCCTCCGGGGGGGGACTGCTTCCGAGGCTCGGACTCCGGTGAGTCCGATGGGACACACCGAGTCCGGAAGGAATCAGGTGACTCTTCCTCCTCAGACTCCCAGACCGACTCCGACGAGGACTCGGTGGGGTCGGCCCGGGCAGGGTGCGGCGCCAGCCGCCCCGACGCCGAGGGAGTCGGCGTCGGCGACCTCGGTCCCGAACGGGAGGCCGAGGGTGACCTCGACCGAGGATCGACTCGAGTTCTCATCGACTCGAGGATCGGCTCGGTCTCCGGGGTCGACTTGGACGTCGACGTCCCGGCGGTCGGGGCAGCGACGCCAGCGAAGCCAGCGAGCAGTGCCCTCTGCTGGTCCATGAAGGCAGACAGTCTGCTCTCCAAGGCCGTCAACCTGAGTCCGAGCTCAGGTGACTCAGCAGCCCCCGACTCGGGCCCCGACGGCGTCGGGCCCGACGTCGGCTGTCGCGGAGGCGAGTCCAGAAGGACCACAGGACTTACCCGGGCAGGCATCTCCGACTCCAGGCGAGGTCGCTTCGGGATGTGTTCCTTCTCCAAGGACCCGGGGCGGCTGTCGGGGCTATGCGACCTGGCCCTCGCGGAGCCAGGAGCGTCCACCGACGCCGCCCTCGCGGGTTTTTCCTTCCGACGATGGTCCCCGGAGGGAGAACCCCGGTCGGAGGAGCTCCGGCGACGGTCCGAGCTGGAGCCTTTCGACATGGAGGCCTCCGACGAGGTCCGGGTACGGCTGGGGTCAGCGAAGATCCTCTCACGCTGATGCCGCCGACTTCTCAACGCCTTTGAGGACAGTTTGCTGCAGGGTCCACAGATCAGTTCCTCATGATCCGGGCCCAGGCAGCGGAGGCAAAAGTCGTGTGTGTCGGTTAGTGACATATTTCGGTCACACCGACCACACCGCTTAAACCCACTGGCAGCCATCGGGGGAAAAAGGGCCCCTGCGAGGTCAAAGGACCGGGCTGCCAGGGAAAACGAAAACGAAAGCTGACTAAGTCAGAAAAAACCGAAAAAAGTAAGAGGACTCGAGACCGGCGTCGCGAGTCCGGGCGGGAAAACGATCGGCGTCGAACCGAAAGAAAAAAGGATAAAATAAAGAAGAAAATCAACTTTTTCGCGGGGACAAGACGGGGACGTCTGTAGGGCTCCGCGGAAAAAAGAAGACTGGCTAAGATGGCACCCTCGGGCGGGAAGACGACCGCGCATGCGCGCTGCAATTCCCAAAGGCTTTCTTTGAAAGCTGGGGAAAATTGCTCCGCGAGGGCTCTGTCGGCGCCGACATCACCCATAAGTGAGGACTGACTTCCTGCTTGGTCCTGGAGAACACCTGATCGTTCTCTTGCACAATCTGTACATTGATCAAGAAGCAACAGTTCGAATGGAACAAGGAGAAACAGAATGGTTTAAAATAAGCAAAGGTGTAAGACAAGGCTGCATACTTTCCCCCTACCTGTTTAATTTATATGCAGAACAAATCATCAGAGAAGCAGGATTGTATGAAGACAACAGAGGTGTGAAGATTGGTGGAAGACTCATCAACAACCTTCGCTATGCTGATGATTACCACATTACTGGCGGAAAGTGAAGATGATCTGAAACATTTGCTTCTCACAATCAAAGAACATAGTCTCAAAATGGGCCTGCACCTTAATGGAATGAAGACAAAGATCATGACAACTGGCATAATCAACAGGTTCATCGTCGAAGGAGAAGAAATTGAAATTGTGAATAACTTTAACCTACTTGGATCAACTATCAATAAAGAAGCAACAAGCAGTCAAGAAATCAGACGACGCATTGCTCTTGGCAGAATGGCTATGAAAGACCTAGATAAGATTCTCAAGAGCAGAGATGTCTCTCTCCATACAAAGATTTGACTTGTTCAAGCCATGGTATTTTCAATAACATCATATGGATGTGAAAGCTGGACAGTGAAAAAGATAAACAGGAAGAAAATTGATGCCTTTGAATTATGGTGCTGGCGGTGAATACTGTGTATACCAAGGACTGCCCGAAGAACAAACCAGTCTGTACTAGAGGAGATCAAACCTAAGCTTTCTTTAGAAGCTCAGATGACAAGACTTCGACTTTCATACTTTCGACACATCATGCGGAGTGAGAGATCATTAGAGAAAGACATCATGCTTGGCAAGATAGAAGGTCAACGCAAAAGAGGAAGGCGGGTACCAGTCTGTCAACAATGAGCCGCCTGACTGAAGACCGAACACAATTTAGGCTAGCTATCCAGAGGGTCGCCATGAGTCGACTCCGACTCGACGGCACTTAACAACAGGCCAAATGCCCTTGAGTACAGAGCAGACAGAGCTTAAAGATTCCAAATTACCCCTGCCTACCGATAGTCAGATTAATATGAATAAAATACAGCCTCGAAAATGCTTGTATGCAAATGCTAGAAGTCTAGAAAATAAGATAGGAGAATCAGAATATATAGCACTAAATGAGAGGTTAGATATGATTGGTATCTCAGAGACATGGTGGAAGGAGGACAACCAGTGGGACACTGTGATACCTGGGTACAAACTATATCGTAATGATAGAGCAGATCAAATTGGTGGAGGGGTTGCGCTCAATGTTAGAGAGGGCATTGAGTCACAAAGGATTAAAAGTTTGCAGAAAACAAAATTCACTGTAGAAACTCTATGGATTGAAATTCCATGTAAAAAGGGGAAGGGGAAGGTGATGGCAGTGGGGGTATACGATCGACCGCCTGGCCAGAATGAACAAATGGATGATGAAATGCCCAAAGAAATAAGGGAAGCTAACAAAATTTACAGTGCAGTAATAATAATGCATGATTTCAATTACTCCGGTATCGACTGGGTCAGTGTCACAGCAGGATATGCTAGGGAGATAAAGTTTCTAGATGAAATAAATGACTGCTTCTTGGAGCAGCTGGTTCGTGAACCGACAAGGGGGAAAGCCATTTTAGACCTAGTCCTTAGTGGAACTCAAGATCTGGTGCAGGAGATAAGGGTGTTGTGAGCCACTTGGCAATAGTGATCATAGCATGATCACGTTTAATAACTGGAGGAGGGAGGGTAAGGAAATCCACAGTACAGTGTAGTTACTCACCTGTAACAGTTGATCTCCGGGAACAGCAGGAATTTAGTCTTCACATACGGGTATCGTCGGTACCGACGGAGCCTGCGCGGGAACGCTCCTCAGCGTCCAATAGGAACGCTTTTGGGAGCATCCCTCAGCACATGCGCGCTGCCTTCCCGCCTTTCCAACTGTCCCTCTTCAGTTAAGTTTGTAGCTGAGTGAAAGGATAGAGGGAGAGAGGGGAGAGAGGAAAGAGACAAAGAGAGAGAGAGAGAGAGAGACAACTCTTAGGGGAAGTGGGTGGGCTGTGAAGACTAAATTCCAGCTGTTCCCGGAGATCACCTGTTACAGGTGAGTAACTATGCTATCTCCAGGAACAAGCAGGAATGTAGTCTTCACATGTGGGGACTCCCTAACTGAAGATGCCAGGGAGATAGTCCCAGGAAGGTGCCACCCTAAGAAGGTAGGCATCCTTCCTCCCATGGATCTCTGGCATTCCACCAGGGTTGGTGGGTAGGAGTTGAATTAGGTCTGAAAGAGATTTCGAAGAATAGCTTGGCCAAAGAAGGCATCCCGACGGGAGGCTTTATCCAGGCAGTAGTGGGCTGTGAAGGTGTGTACCGAAGCCCAGGTGGCTGCTCGACAAATGTCATCGAAAGATACAGAGTGGAGATTAGCCATAGAAACTGCCATGGCTCTCACATTATGAGCTGTGACATGGTCCTGAAGAAGATGACCCTTACTCTCATAAGCAAAGGATATGCATTGGGCAATCCATTTAGATAAAGTTCTTTTGGAGACTGGAAGTCCCAAAAGACTAGGGTCAAAAGCTATAAAAAGTTGTGAGGACTTTCTCTGTTGCTGTGTTCTTTGTATGTAAAAGGCTAAGGCCATTTTACAATCCAAAGTATGAAGGTTTCTTTCTGCATTAGAGGCGTGAGGCCTCAGAAAAAATACAGAAAGATAAATTGACTTGTTTAAATGAAAAGGCGAAATCACCTTTGGCAAAAAGTGTGGGTGAGTTTGAAGAACAACCTTATGATGAAACCTAGTATAAGAAGGATCAGCCACTAAAGCTTGCAATTCACTAATGCAACGGGCAGAGGTGATTGCAATCAGGAAGATGACCCTCCAGGTCAAAAACGTAAGGGCTGTAGTGGCCAAAGGTTCAAAAGGCGGCTTCATGAGCTGCCCGAGAACTAGATTTAGATCCCATGCCACCGGTGGTGGCTTGATGGGAGGTTTAGTTAATAAAAGGCCTCTCATAAATCTTGATAGGCGTGGATGAGAGGAAATTGGTTGTCCATTCAGAGGCTTATAAGAAGCAGCAATTGCACTAAGATGGATAGTCTTGAAGGACTAGAAAAGGGGACTGTTACTTCTGGAGAGAGATCTGCAATTGTGAGTATATACTTCTGGGAATTTTCTGAAAGGAATTCTTTCTATTAAAGCTAATTTACCCACTATGTTTTGTTAAATCAGTCAGTGCCTAGTAGCAGCAGTTTAAGTTTAAATTTAAAACACAGAAGAGAGCTTTCTGGTTAACTTTGGAACCCAGCAGAGAGCTTGTAGTTTAAATTTAATAGTCACTCAGGGATTAGCATCAGCAAAGTACTTTTAGTTTAAGTTTAAAACACAGAAGAGAGCTTTCTGGTTGAATTTAGAACCCAGCAGAGAGCTTGTAGTTTACATTTCATAATAAGTTAGAGCCTAGCAGCAGCAAAGAGCTATAATTTAAATCAAATAAGAATATAGCTTACCTCAGCAGCACAGACAGGGTACTGTGTAGCAGCCCTCTTTTAATAAGTGTTATTTCCCTCCCTCCCTCCCCACACCCACCCACCCTGGGATAATCATAGCTTTATATGCACTTACACATCTTAAAAGACAGGAGGTGCTCCCAGGTGAAGCTCGTTACCCAAATCAGTCATATACTAAGGACCTGAGATTAATTAAGCTTCAGGTGAACAAGGTATATTAAACGTATTAAGTACAGTTTTATTGGTATAAATATCCATAGCAACCCTTAATAAGTAAAGAACTTAAAGATCTAAACAAAAGCTTAAAACTAAGATGCAGACAGCAGTCCAGCAGCGAGATGGGGGCCTTACAGTCTTTTGCATTGAGTGTCACATGTATGATTTTTCTCCCAGTTGGTGAGAGGTCTTACGTGTGCACTAGGTGCAAGGAGCTCTTTGCTCTCAGGGAACAAGTCCGTTCTCTAGAGGCTAGAGTAGCAGACTTGGAAAACGTAAGAAAGACAGAGAGGTACATAGACAAGACCTACAGGGATATAGTCCTGAAGTCCCACCTCCAGTCTGGCAGCATCACTGTTGCCATGGAGGAGACAGGTCACGGGACAGGAGAGCATCACCCTGGTGTGGCAGGAAGTGATCCTGTAACTAGGACCTGTCCTCCAGGTGATGTAAAACCCTCTCGCACCGAGGACGTTTCTCCAGGGCCATGTGGAGTGGAGGAGTGGCCTAGTGGTTGGGGCAAGGTCAGGGCCGGATTTACCTATACGCCAACTACGCCATGGAGTAGGACCCACAGCTGGCAAGGGCCCACAAAAATTGAACAAATTGTTAGCTTTTTTAAAATTAAATTAAAAAAAAAAAATTGCTGGCTGCCGCGGCGGCAGCATGGACTGTCCTGGGGGGCCCTCTCTGCTGCCGCGGCAGCATGGACTGTCCCGGGGGGCCCCCTCTGCCCAGCTGAATCCCTCCCTCCGTGCCGGCTTTGAGAGGCGCGAAGGGAGAGTGTCTGGCCGCCTCCTCCTCTTCGTCCTGGTCGTTGTTGAACAGCCGCAGCCTGGACAGGAAGGCTCCGGGCAAAGCGCGCCAGGCGCTGCCCCTGCTACTGCCCGCCAACCGCGAGTGGGTGTGGGCCGGGCCGGAGCGGGGCTGCGTGTACTTGTCCGAGCGGCACCTCTCCCCCGGCCTGCGGCCCGTCCTCTGCACGCTGCACACCACCACCGCCCAGGTGGCCGCCCGCCTGCTCCAGCTCCGGCACAAGGGGGCGGGAGGCGCGGTAGCGGCCGTCAGGGTGCCGGGCCCAGGAGCGGCTCCCCCGGGCGCCCGCCTCCCCAGCCACCCGCACTGCTGCCCCGTGGACCCGGAGCCCGAGAGCGACGGCTGCTGCCGACTCCTGAGCCCCGCTGCCATCGCCATCAGCGGCAGCAGGAAGTCCAGCGATTCCTGCCTGGCATCGGACGACGACGAGGTGGACGATGCGCCGTGCTTGGTTCCGCAGCCCCGCACCCTGCGGCTCGCCGACACGGACCAGGAGCGCTTGAGCCTGAGCCCGGACGGGCTTGATCCTGTCTCCCGGGCTGCCCCTCGCCGGTCATCGCTTATCCGCCGGCGCCCAAGAGCGACCCCCTGCAGGCCGCCCGCCTGCCCGCCCTGTACGTGCAGCTGCATGGCGAGAGCGCCCGCAGGCTGGAGCCCCACGAGCGGCCGCTGCAGATCCAGAGCGACTACCTGCTGCAACTGGGCTTCCGAGACCGTGGCCGGGTACAGGAGGAGGGCATGGAGGCCGAGATCGGCTGCCTTATCCGCTTCTATGCAGGTAAGCGACTGCACAGGGCCGCATATTCTGCTGTATGATGCTGCTGGGGGGACCCCCAACTTGGGCTCGGGGGCTAATGTCAGGGTGCGTCGGTGCTGAGCTGCTCAGTTCTCTCCCCCACTCCGGTCACGCCGCGCCCGCTGCCTGTCATAGACCGGCATCCCCAGGCTAGACTGCTGAGTTGTTTTCCTGCTTGAGGGCAATCCTTGCGCCCTTCCTACTGCAATGACAGCTTGTTGGCGCTGCTCCGTCTGTATCTCCTGCCTTCAGACCGCGCTGCTGAACTTGATAAGCTTTTTCTTGGGAGACTTTTTCTTTCCTGAAAGTAGCCACTCTAAGACAAACATGGAAAGTAAGATCTTTAAGAAGGCTATCCATTCAATCCCCTTGACCTGTGTGGGTGAAATCAGAAGGGATATAAGATGCAATGTAGATACTGAATGTTTTACCTCTAGTGCTGTATTAATTGGCAAAGTCAATGTTAAAACTAATTTGGCTTAACTAATTTTAGGAGATGAATAAATCGGGACAGGCGAGATGAATGTGCTTAAACATAATGCTTTAAAATGTTTTGTATTTTCTATAAGGGATTCCCCCCCTCCCCCCCAAAAAAGTTAAAGAACCTGTCGGACCCATGTAAGGGAACCAGTTACTGTAATTTAATACATCTGTTTTTGCCTGAGTGGATGTAACTGCATTTGAGGTTTTCAGACTCATTACAGGGCATTTCCTAGCTTAGGTATGTAAGGGCCACCGATTGTGGCCTTGATCATGCAGGATGTCCATTAACGTGACTTTTAATAGTGGCAGTGAACCACAGACAAAACAGCTGCTCTTTGTATTAAGTACTCTTTTCTTTTTATTTAAGCAATAATCAAGAATTGTAATGTGCTCTTGAAAAACTTGTTTGAGGTAGTTTTGACTGATACATCCAGACCATCTGTAGCTAGAAAAGAAAAACTCAAGGAAGAAAGGAAAGCTTGGCATTGTTAACAGAGACGCGAGGGAGACACTCCCTTGAGTGATATATCTAGATGTTAAAGGCAGCACACTTCTAACTTGAATTTCTTTGGCTTTTTTTGTTTGTGTTCTACAGATGTATGAAGGAAATGCTTGGCATTGTTAACAGAGACGCGAGGGAGACACTCTCCCTTCGCACCTCTCAAAGCCGGCACGGAGGGGCTCAGCCGTCGCGGAGGGAGGGATTCAGCCGGGCAGAGGGGGCCCACAATTTTTGATGGCGTAGGGCCTCACTCAAGGTAAATCCGGCCCTGGGCAAGGTACTTCAGGCCGGAAGGTCAGGGGTTCAAATCCCACTAGAGGACAGCAACCTTGGGCCGGAAGGACTGGGGTTTCTAGTCCCACAGGTGCTCCTTGTGGTCTCGGGCAAGCCACTTAACCCTACATAGCCCATGTTCCCTGTAAAATAGTTATCTCCAAGTTATAATGCCCTGTTCAATGTAATTTCAGTTTGTTCAATGTAAACCGCACTGATGCAGAATAGCACGGTATATAAGAGAATGTAAAATAAAAATTTGCCCATGAGGGAAGGGTTAGGACAGCCATTATAATTGCTGATTCGATCATTAGGCATGTAGATAGCTAGGTGGCTGGTGAACGTGAGGATCGCCTGGTAACATGCCTGCCTGGTGCGAAAGTAGTGGACCTCGCACGCCACCTAGAAAAGGTCTTAGATAGTGCTGGGGAGGAGTCTGCTGTCTTGGTACATCTCAGTAACAATGACATAGGAAAATGTGGCTGGGAGGTTCTGGAGGCTAAATTTAGGCTTTTAGGTAGGAAGTTGAAATCCATAACTTCCAGGGTAGCGTTCTCTGAAATGCTTCCCGTTCCACATGCAGGACCCAAAAGGCAAGCAGAGCTCCGGAGTCTCAATGCGTGGATGAGACAATGGTGCAGAGATGAGGGGATTGGATTTGTTAGGAACTGGGGAACATTCTGGGGAAAGGAGGGGCTCTTCCGAAGGGATGGGCTTCACCTTAACCGGGATGGAACCAGGCTGCTGGCATTAACCTTTAAAAAGGAGATAGAGCAGCTTTTAAACTAGACAATAGGGGAAAGCTGATAATCGCCCAAGAGTGGATGGTTCGGACGAATGTATCCTTGAAGGATACTACCAAAAGCAGAGAGGTTCCAAAAAAGAGTAAAGTAGCCCAAATGCCCTCGAGTATGGAGCAGACAGAGCTTAAAGATCCCAAATTACCCATGTCTACCAATAGCCACATTAATATGAATAAAATACAGTCTCTAAAATACTTGTATGCAAATACTAGAAAGAGTAGTTAGTCACCTGTAACAGGTGTTCTCCAGGAGCAGCAGGAATCAGTCCTCACATATGGGTTTCATCGACGCCGATGAAGCCCCAGCAGAGCATTTCCCCAGCTTTCCATGAAAGCCTTTGAGAATGCAGGCACGCATGCGCGGTTCCCTTCCCGCCTAAAGGTGCCATCTTACCTCAGTGAAATGACATAGCTAAGAACAGCACACAAAAAAGAAAAAATAAACTAGGTACAACTGCAACTCCCAGGGGAGGAGGGAGGGTTGTGAGGACTGATTCCTGCTGCTCCTGGAGAACACCTGTTACAGGTGAGTAACTACTCTTTCTCCAGGACCAAGGAGGAAGTCAGTCCTCACATATGGGTGACTCCCTAGCTCTGGGCTACCAGGAACCCAGGCTGAACAAGAGAACTCCCTCTAGTCCCAGCATCAAAGAAAGGCTTTTCACTGACACAACCTCCACCGGTAGCCCAACAGAGGGCAGGAGTTGCCTAAACCTCAAAGAGATTCCGGAGTACTGCCTGGCCAAAAGCACTGTCCCTACGGGACTCCCTCTCCAGACAGTAATGGGCCGCAAACGTCTGGCTTGAAGACCAAGTTGCAGCCCTGCAGATGTCTACCAACGGTACAGAACAGAGATGAGCCACTGAGGCAGCCACTGCCCTGACACGGTGGGCCGTGACCCGACCCTGCAAAGGAAGGTCAGCCGCCTTCTAAGCCCAGGTGATACAGTCAGCCACCCAGGTGGACAAGGTATGCTTGGACACAGGTAACCCCAAATTATTAGGGTCAAAAGATATGAAGAGCTGAGTAGCCCTTCTATGTCCCTGCGTACGGTCAAGGTAGAAGGATAAGGTCCTCCTACAGTCCAGGGTATGCAGAACTGCTTCAGCATGGCTTGCATGAGGCCTAGGGAAGAATGTTGGAAGAACCACCTCCTGGCTGAAGTGGAAAGAGGAGACAACCTTTGGGAGGAACTTTGGATGAGTCCTGAGGACTACCCTGTTCCTATAAATTCTGGTGTAAGGCCTATCACAGACCAGGGCCTGAAGCTCACTCACTCGCCTAGCCGAGGTAAGGGCTATCAGGAAGAGTGTCTTCCAGGACAGGAAGCGTAGTGGACAAGTAGCCATAGGCTCAAAAGGTGGGCGAGTCAGTTGTTGCAAGACCACATTAAACTCCCACGTAGGGGCAGGAGGACGGATTGGAGGCTTGAGCAAGAGCAAGCCTCTGAGAAACTGGGACACCAAAGGGTGAACCGACAGAGAGTGTCCTTCCACCAGAGAGTGGTGAGCTGCTAGAGCTGAGAGGTGTACCCGAACAAAATTGGACTTAAGACCTTGATTGGATAAGTGCAGTAAGTACTGAAGCACTACTGGTACAGTACAGGAGAAAGGATCCTCTGTACGTAACTGACACCACACTGAAAACCTTTTCCATTTAAGAGCATAGGTTTTCTTGTGGATTGTTTCCTAGAGGCTAGGACAAGTCCTCTACCTCCTGAGGTAGGCCCCAGGGAGCCAAAACTACCCTTGCAGCCTCCAGGCCATCAAATTTAGAGCTTTGAGATTGGGGTGCAGAAAAGTACCCTGATCCTGAGAGAGAAGGTCGGGTTGCAACCCCAGAGGCAGAGGGGGATCCACTGCCAATTGAAGTAGAAGTGGAAACCAGGGCTGTCTGGGCCACCTGGGAGCCACCAGCAGGACTGAGGCCTTGTCCTGAAGAATCTTGAACAGAGTTCAGGCCACCAAGGGCATGGGAGAAAACGCATACAGGAGGCCCTGAGACCAGGGAATCAGGAAAGCATCTGCTGCAGAGGATGCGGATGCCTGGAGCAGAGGTTTGGCAGCTGTTTGTTCAGAGGACTGGCAAACAGGTCTATGGATGGAAGTCCCCATTTCATGAAAATCTTTTGAACTACCAACGGATGGAGCTTCCACTCGTAGGGTTGCAGAATCCTGCTCAACCTGTCCGCCAGGTAGTTCTCCTGGCCAGGTAGATATACTGCTTTGAGGAGCATGTTGTGTCTGAAAGCAAACAAGCAAAGGTCCTGTGCTTCCTGACAGAGGAGCCTGGACCCAGTTCCGCCCTGCTTGTTCACATAGAACATGGCTACCTGGTTGTCTGTTTGAACTAGGACAGACTGATGAGCCAGGGATTGAGAAAAAGCCTTGAGGGCTAAACGAATAGCTCTGAGTTCCAGGAGATTGATCTGCTGTGCAGATTCCCAGGGAGACCACAGGCCCTGGGTGCACTTCCCTAGACAATGAGCTCCCCAGCCTTGCAGGGAGGCATCCGTGGTCAAGACAACTGTGAACGCAGGACTCTGAAAAGGTACACCTTTCAACAGATTGGGTGGGTGTAGCCACCATCTGAGGGAGTGCAGCAAGTGTCTGGACACCTTTATCCGGTCTTTGAGGTTGCCTGTGGCCTGTGACCACTGAGTCCGCAGGCACCACTGTGCAGGCCTCATATGGAGCCTGGCATTGAGGGTCACATGTACTGTCGAAGCCATGTGGCCAAGAAGCCTCAGGCAGAGTCTGGCGGAGACCAGCGACCTGAGGAGAAACTGGTTTGCTAAGTTTATCAGTCTTTGGGCTCAGTCTTTTGGCAAGAACGCCTTTGCCAACAGCGAGTCCAACCTTCCTCCTATGAACTCCAAGTTCTGGGAGGGGAGCAAAGTAGACTTTGCGAAGTTTATGACAAACCCCAGGCTTTGAAGAAGAGCAATAGTTCTGAGGGTGGCTTGTCTGGTCTCCTGGCATGCCTGACCCCTAATGAGCCAGTCGTCCAGATAGGGGAAGACAAAGATTCCCTGGTTCCCCAGGTAGGCCGCCACCACTGCCAGGCATTTGGTAAAGACTCTGGGAGCGGAGGTGAGGCCAAAAGGCAGTACTCTGTACTGATAATGGTTTCCTCCCACAATGAACCTGAGGTACTTTCTGTGGTCTGGATGAATGAGGATGTGAGTATACGCATCCTTTAGATCTAAGGAGCATAGCCAATCTCCCTGCTGGAGGTAGGGCAGAAGTGTTCCAAGAGTAAGCATCTTGAACTTTTCCTTCTCCAGGAACCTGTTGAAGTTTCTGAGATCCAGAATAGGTCGAAGACCACCAGTTCTTTTGGGTACCAGGAAATACCTGGAGTATAACCCTTGACCTTGCAAGTGGGGAGGCACAGACTCCACCGCCCTGTCCACCAACAGACCTTGGAGCTCCTGAAGGAGAAGATCTGTGTGCAGGGGAGGCCTTGGAGGCTCCCCTGGAAAGTATGGAGGAGGCAGTTGCTGGAAGTGTAGTGCATAGCCCTTCTGGACTATGCTTAACACCCAACTGTCTCCAGTGATGAGTGGCCACTGGTGGGAAAACAGAGCAAGGCGACCTCCTGTGCAGGGTTGGGAGAGCAGGGATGGAGAGGCTATGTATAAGGAGTCAAAAACCCCACCCTGCTGAGTGGGAGCAGGGGCCGGAGGCTTGGGGGTTCTCTGCCTACGGGGCCCATTACTCTGCCCCTTGGCCTACTGACCCTGAGAGGCAGCTTGGGCAGCCTGATATTGTGGGTACTGTTTGTAGGCAGTGCCCTTCCTCGGGTAAAAGGGCTTTTTACTCAAGCCCTTCTTTTTGTGGGAAGGGGCAGAGGTCTTTCTAGACAGCCTTGTCCTTGTAAGGTGCTCGGTCTCGAGCTGTGCAGCCTTCTCAGCCATGGGCTTGCCAAAAAGGTTCTCACCTCGGCAAGGGACATCGACCAACTTGTCCTGAACCCATGGCTCGAGGTCCGATGACTGCAGCCATGCCTGGCGTCGAGCTGCGATGCCGGCTGCCGCAACTCGGGCCGAAGCCTCGAAGCCATCGTAGGCGGCGCGGGACATAAACTTAGAGCAGTCCCGAATCCCCGAGGACAAGGACTTGAATCTCTGCAAGGGCTCCCCGGAGAGACCAGCAGAGAACCCGGCCAACTCCTTGGCCAGGTCTCGCAAGTACATGCCCATGTACAGCTGGTAAGACTGGACACGGCAAGCAAGCATCGAGCCCTGGGGTTCCGAGCCTCCCTGCCGGGGGGCACCGCAGAGTGCATCTTCAGGCGATGCATGGCCGATTCCACAACCATGGAATGGTGTGGTAGCTGCACCTTCTGAAAGCCAGGGCTCTTCCGGAGTCGATAGATTGAATCGACCCGCTTACTTAAAACCGGCGCCGAGGCCGGTGCCTCCCACATCCGGAAGAGGAGCCGTTCCAGCATCGGAGGAACCAGGACAGTAAAGGCCTCCTTCGGAGGAGAATCATACTGCAGTGCCTCGAGCTCTTCAGCTCGAGGCTCCTCCTTGGGGTCCGCCGGGATAGCCAACGCGGTGGCCATATCCCGGACAAACTCCGAGAACCGGGTATCCTCCGGAGGAGATCTACTCCGGGGTTCAGACTGCGGTAAGTCCAACGGGACGCACCCAGTCTTGAATGTGTCGTGGGACTCCTCATCCTGTCTCCCAGGCGGACTCGTCCGACGAGGAGTCAGGATCCGACCCCGCGGGGCCCGGGAGCACCCACCCCGACGCCGGAGGCACTGGCGTCGACGCCCTCGGTCCCGAACGGGAGGTCGAGGGAGACCGCAACCGAGGTCGACCTTGAACCATCATGGTCTCGCGTATCGGCTCGGTCTCCGGGGTCGACATCGATGTCGATGTCCCAGTGGTTGGGGCAGATGCGCCAGACAGGCTGGCCATCAGTGCCCGCTGCTGCTCCATGAAGGCAGACAGTCTGCACTCCAAGGCTGTCATCCTGAGACTCAGCTCGGGAGACACAGCAGCCACCGACTCGGGCCCCGGCAGCACCGGGCCTGAAGTCAGCTCTCTGGGAGGAGAGTCCTCGAGGACTACAGGACTTACGTGTCCAGCAGACTCCGGCTCCACGTGAGGAACTTTGGCAGGCTTCTCTTGTTCCATTGGCCCGGGGCGACAGTCGGGGGTCTTAGACATGGCCCTCGCGGAGCCAGGGACCTCTTCCGACGACGCCCTCACGAGCCGCTTCTTGCGTTCCCGGTCGGGGGACCCCCTGTCCGAGGAGCCACGACGACGCACGGGATCTGAATCCCGAGATGTCGAGGCCTCAGACGAGGTCCGGGCCCGGTAGGAGGCTGAGTCAGAAAAAAGCCTTTCTTTCTGCTGCTGGCGACTTCGCAGTGCCTTGGAAGACATCTTCCCACATGGTCCACACGCCTTAGAGTCGTGATCAGGACTGAGGCACCGAAGGCAGCAGTCGTGTGTGTCGGTGAGAGACATCAACTTCTTACACCGATCACACTTTTTAAAACCACTGGAAGCCATCGGGGAAAAAAAAGAGTCCCCGCTAGGTCAAAGGACCGGCCTTCCAGGGAAAAAGCAAAAAAGGGCGCGAACGCCAGCCACGAAGGGCAAAAACCGAAAAAGAAGAAACGGGCTCGATACCGGTGTACCAAACCCGGCGGGAGGGGAACCGGCGTCGAACCGGAGAAGAAAAAACAACGAGAATCACCAAAAAAAATCAAACTTTTATCCGGATGACAGGACACACGTCCGGTGGGCTTCTCGGAAAAAGAGAGACTGAGGTAAGATGGTACCTTTAAGCGGGAAGGGAACCGCGCATGCGTGCCTGCATTCCCAAAGGCTTTCATGGAAAGCTGGGGAAATGCTCCGCTGGGGCTTCATCGGCGTCGATGACACCCATATGTGAGGAGTGACTTCCTGCTTGGTACTGGAGAGGTCTAAAAAATAAGATGGGAGAGTTAGAATATATAGCACTAAATGAGAGGTTAGATATGATTGGAATATCGGAGACATGGTGGAAGGAGGAAAACCAGTGGGACACTGTGATAACTGGGTACAAACTATATCGTAATGATAGAGCTGATCAAATTGGTGGAGGGGCTGCGCTCTATGTTAGAGAGGGCATTGAGTGAGAAAGGATTAAAGTTTTGCAGGAAACAAAATCTGCTGTAGAATCTCTATGCATTGAAATTCCATGTAAAAAGGGGAAGGCGATGGCAGTGGGGGTGTACTATCGACCGCCTGGCCAGAATGAACAAATGGATGATGAAATGCTCAAAGAAATCAAGGAATCTAACAAACGTTACAGCGTAGTAGTAATAATGGGTGATTTCAATTACCCCGGTATCGACTGGGTCAGTGTCACGTCAGGACATGCTAGGGAGATAAAGTTTCTAGATGAAATAAATAACATCACCTGGAGGACAGGTCCTAGTTACAGGATCACTTCCTGCCACACCAGGGTGATGCTCTCCTGTCACGTGACCTCTCTCCTCCATGGCAACAGGGGTGCTGCCAGACTGGAGGTGGGACTTCAGGACTATATCCCTGTAGGTCTCGTCTATGTACCTCTCTGTCTGTCTTATGTTTTCCAAGTCTGCTACTTTAGCCTCTAGAGAATGGACTTGTTCCCTGAGAGAAAAGAGCTCCTTGCACCTAGTGCACACGTAAGACCTCTCACCAACTGGGAGAAAATCATACATGTGACACTAAATGCAAAAGACTGGAAAGCCCCCATCCCACTGCTGGACTGCTGTCTGCATCTTAGTTTTAAGTTTGTGCCTAGATCTTTAAGTTCTTACTTACTAGGGGTTGCTATGGGTATTTATACCAATAAAACTGTACCTAATACGTTTAATATACCTTGTTCACCTGAAGCTTAATTAATCTCAGGTCCTTAGTGTATGACTGATTTGGGTAATGAGCTTCACCTGAAAGCACCTCCTGTCTTTTAAGATGTGTAAGTACCTATAAAGCTATGATTATCCCAGGGGAGAGTGGGTGTGTAAACTAACCTCCTGTGGAGTCCAGGTGCCCTGGGTAGAGAGATGATTCAGGTGTGCTCCCCAACCCACCTGTGATGCATCTGTTGTTAGGATGGCCTGAAAAAGGGATTGATGGAAAGGAGACCCCACTGTCAGATTTGTTAGTGATTGCCACCATTGGAGGGACAAAATTAGTCGTTGAGAGATTGTTATTTTGTCCGACAAATGACCCGTGGCCTGTGTCCACTGTGTGGAGAGGGTTCGCATGTGGAGGCGAGCATATGGGACTACATGAACTGTGGATGCCATATGTCCCAGTAACTGCAGTAGCTCTCGAGCAGTGAGGGAGGATTTGCCTGCTGCTTGAGAAGCTAGTTGCATTATGCGAAGACACCGGGCTTGTGGAAGGAAAGCCCTTGCCTGTCTGGTATCTAGACAGGCTCCTATGAATTCTAGGCATTGGGAAGGAACTAGTTGAGATTTTGGGAAGTTTATCACCAATCCCAAGTATTGGAGGATTCGCATTGTATGGGACAGTGCAGTGCTGGCCTCTGCAACTGTAGGGGCTCGAATGAGCCAGTCGTCTAAGTAAGGGAAGACGAAAATCTCCAGGGTTCGTAGAAATGCAGCTACTACTGCCATGCATTTCGTGAATACCCTTGGTGCTGAAGCCAGACCAAAGGGAAGCACCCTGTACTGGAAATGTTTTCCCCTGAAAAGGAAATGTAAGAATTTCCTGTGATCTGGATGGATGAGAATGTGAGTGTATGCATCCTTTAAGTCTAGAGAGCAAAGCCAATCCTGGCTTTGAAGGTATGGCAGAAGAGTTCCTAGAGAAATCATTTTGAATTTCTCTCGAAACAGATATTTGTTCAATTCTCTGAGGTCTAGAATGGGTATGTGTCATCCTGTTTTCTTTTGAATAAGAAAACAGGGGGAGTAGAACCCTGCACCCTGTTGAAGAATGGGTACTTCCTCTATTGCCCCTTGGGCAAGAAGTGTGGAGACCTCGTGATCTAGCAGATTGTCTGCAGAGGTTTGTGAATTGAATTGCTTTAGAACTGTAGGAGGGGGCTTGCTGTGAAAATGAAGCTTGTACCCCTCTCCTACAATGGACAAAGGCCAATCTTCTGCTGTTATCCGATGCCATCTGTTGATAAAGTGGCATAACCTGCCCGGAATATTGGGGGGTTGGGGACCCCTCAGAGGCAGGGAGGCAAAGCTCTCTAGGAAGCCCTTGAGGGGCCTTTTGGTTTCTTTTGCTGTCTAGTTTGTCCCTTTTGGGCAACCTGACCTGAAGTTTGACTCTGCTGGGTATAGGAAGGATAAAACTTCCTCTTTTTGCTAAAAGAGGGTTTTTTATAAGGCTTCCTTTTGGCTGGAGTGGCTGTAGACTTTGACAATCTATCTAAGGTAGAATTATCATCTAACTCGTTAGCCTTTTCCTGCCAGTTCTTGCCGAAGAGATTCTCCCCCGTGCAAGGAATGTTGCCTATCTTGTCCTGTACCCAAGTCTCCAAGTCTGATGCCTGTAGCCAGGCAATCCGTCATGCGCCAATGGCAATAGCAGAAGTTCTGCTGATGCATTCAAAGCAGTCAAAGGCTGCACGATTGACAAATTTGGAGACATCTTGAGCATGCTTAACTAGAGCAAGAAAATCTTGTCTCATCATCTGGGAGAAATGGGCTCATAAGTTCCAAGTCTCCTGTGACTTCCTTGAGGAACATTCCCATATATAGGATATATGAACTGATCCTAGCTGAAAGCATAGAAGTTTGAAAAGTCCTGCGTCCAAAAGAATCCAGAGTCCTGCATTCATGACCTGGAGGACTGGATGCATGCCTCTTTGCACTTTTCATCCTACGCATGGCTGATTCCACTACCATTGAATGGTGTGGCAGCTGAGTTTTCTGAAATCCAGGACATGGCGGAACTCGATACATAGTATCAAGTCTCCTAGAGTGAGGAGAAGTAGTCAGAGGTGTCTCCCACATTCTGAGCATCAAGCTATGCAGAATTTCATGGATAGGCAGAGTGGCTGCCTCCTTAGGAGCGTTAGGATATTGGAGAATTTCCAATTCCTTTGCTCTGGGTTCCTCTTCAGGAGCTACTGTGATTGAAAGACCTTTGGCCATATCATGGATGAAATCCTGAAATGACATGTCCTCTGGAGGTGACATTCTGCATTGGGGAGAAGAGGGATCTTCTAGGAGAAACCCTCTAGTGCCAGCAGAATTGTCAGAGTCTTCGGAACTGGAGGAATCGAAGTATTCCTGACCCCGATGCTCTTGCAAAGCACGATCCCGGTACCGATCGAAGTCGGTACCAAGCTGACCCGGTACCGCTTTGTCAATTCCAGCCAGAGATGGCATGGGAAGAGTTCCCACCGGGGTCGGTACTGTTATCGTCGGTGTCGGTACTGGCATCGGTGTCTATGTCGGTACTGGTGCCCGTGGGACCACTGGTACTGCAGCTGAAAGAAGAGCTGCGATGCTGCGTTCGATAGCGAGGAACCTCTGGTCTATCAACGCTGCCGATGCCTGGGTGTCGGTACCGGAAAGGACAGCCGGAACCCCTGAGCATGGCACAGGTAGTTCTTGCGAGGTTGAGGCCTCGAGAACATCCTGAAGCCCCATCGATGCTTTGGAAGCCGAAGCCTCCCTCTGGGGCTGTTTTGCCGGTGTGGTTCCCTCAAGGGCAACGCCAATGGCCTCTTGATGCTTAGCAGGAGAGCTACTCTTTGAGGACTGGCTTTTATGTTTAGTTACCTGAGATCCATGGGAGGAAGAAGAGGCCCTTGATGTTGATGCAATGGATCTAACAGTATTACTAATGATCTTTTCCAGAGCTTATATATGATACTTCATAGAACAAAAATACAGCTCCAACTTCTCACCTTATCACAGTATTATTTAAAACAGCAAACACAAGAGAGGAGAAAGCAAACCTCAGAAAATCCTACACAGGGCTAAACTACCCTCATCGGGGTTAAGCACCTACCAGGTTTCACACATCAACGGTTTGCTTAAAGGTCTCCAATCCTCATTTAAACTACAGAGCGTGGGTCAAGTGTAACAACACACATCCCCATCCAATACAAAACAAATGCTTTTCTTATCATAAATCTATCATAAACAATTCAACAAATGTTCATGGATAGAAATGTGATGACCATTATATCTTCAAAACACCCACTGCCCAAATTTAAATCAGAGATCAAACTTCCAAAGTCAACCTCTCTTGTCTTTGCTGTTTTAAACAATACTGTGATAAGGTGAGAAGTTGATGCAATGGATCTGGCATCTGAAGAAAAGAGGGTACCGAACTTTGCAGCCCGGTTCTGTCTTCCTCTTTTAGTCATCCCCATGCAGGAGAGACATTCAGTTGGAGAATGTTCAGGTCCTAAACATTTCAGACACCAATCATGGGTGTCAGTGACGGAAATGGTACCGCCACACTTAGTACATTTTTTAAAACCACTAGTTGGCTTTTCCATGATTTAGGAATATGGGGCCTAGTGCCCAAAATGGCGCCTAGCACCAAAGAGAAAAGTTTCTGAAAAGAAACAGTCTAAAGCCTAAGTTTTTTTTTTTTTTTTTTATGAAAAGAAAAGAACTGGCGGTACTGGTAGGCGTCGTGTTGTAGGCAAACGCAACCACAAGAAAAGAAATTTAAAGACAGAATTTTCTGCGGTGACAGGGAATAGATCCTGTCGGCTCCACGGAAAACGAAGAACTGAAGAGGGACAGTTGGAAAGGCGGGAAGGCAGCACGCATGTGCTGAGGGATGCTCTCAAAAGTGTTCCTATTGGACGCTGGGGAGCATTCCCGCGCAGGCTCCGTCGGTACCAACGATACCCATATATGAAGACTATATTCCTACTTGTTCCTGGAGATTACCTTTTAACTTTCAAAAGGGTGACAATGATAAAATGAGGAAAATAGTTAGGAAAAAACTAAAAGGAGCAAAGGTTAAAGATTTACATCAAGCTTGGGTATTGTTTAAAAATACTTTCTTGGAAGCCCAGACTAGCTGTATTCCACGCTTTAAGAAAAGTGGAAGGAAGTCCAAAAAACTGCCAGCATGGTTTAAAGGTGACGTCAAAGAGGCTGTTGCCAAAAAAGCATCATTCAGGAAATGGAAAAAAAGAGCCAAATGACGAAAACTGGAAACCATACAAGCACTGGCAAGTTAGATGCAAGGCATTGATAAGGTAGGCAAAGAGAGAATTTGAAAAGAGGCTTGCTGTGGAAGCAAAAACGCATAATAAAGACTTTTTCAAGTACATTCGTAGCAAAAAACCTGTGAGAGTCAGTTGGATCATTAGATGATAGAGGGGTAAAAGGGGCACTAAGAGGGAACAAGGCTACAGCGAAGAGACTGAATGACTTCTTTGCTTTGGTCTTTACTAAGGAAGATGTAGGAATGTTACCCATGAGTGAAATGGTATTTAAGGAGATGCTACGGAAGAATTGAAAAAAATATCGATAAATCAGGAAGATGTATTACAACTATCTGATAAACTAAAGAGTAACAAATCACCTGGACTGGATGGTATACATCCAAGGGTGTTGAAAAAACTGAAATATGAGATTGCATTAGTAGTAGTATTAGTAATCTGTGAGCTATCATTAAAATCATCTGTAATGACTTCCGGTGACGTCACAGAGCTAATGGCAGCAGTCTAGCCAAGCTCTGTCTGATTCCCATAACATTTAGCCAGAATAAGCTCAATCCCAGGTAGCAAGGTGGAAGGAAGTCAGACCCCCAAGGTAGCCATGTTGGCCCAAAAAAAGCTGTCGGGTTTTCAGTCAACATTTGTGAGAAGAGGCGGCAGCAGCGAGGAGCTCGGGAGGTGCAGAGGAGGTCGTGGAAATGGAGAGCTCAGAGGAGGAAAAAGAAGAGAGAATGAATCAGCTAGAAGGTGCAGATATGAAAGCATGGCTGCAGGACTTTAAAAGGTAGATTCAAGAAGATTTGAAAGCAATGAGAAAGGACCTGAAAGAGACTTTATTTAGGATACAGCAGGACTTGGGAAGTCTGGGACAGCGTGTAGAGGAGGTAGAAGAGCACGTGGAAAATCAGGCTGGAGAGTTGCAGGAAGTGGCGGCAAAGCAGTGCAAACTAAAGGCCCTGCAGGAGGAAATGAAAGAGAAAATAGAAGAGATGGAAATTAGAGCGTGGCGGAATAATCTTAGAATCAGAGGGATTCCAGAATCAGATAGCTATAAAGACTGTACAAGTGGTGAAATGACTGTGTATGCATATTTTGAGAATGGAGGTGAGTGAAGAACGGATGGCTCCAATAGGGATGGAGAGAGAAACAGGCACGCAACATTATAGTGTGTATGAGCTGTTTTCCAATCAAAGAAAAGGTCCTGAACATGGCACGGAAATATGGTGGTATTGCATGAGAGAGCTGTGAAGTAGACATCTTTAATGATCTATCCAGGGGAACACTGGAGAGGGAGGTTTGAAGGAAGTGATGGTGTATCTGCGAGGAAAAGGCCTGAGGTACCGATTGATGTTCCCTTTTGGTCTATTGCTTACAGTGAATGGGGCCTCCAGGAAGGTGAAGGTGGCTGAAGAAGTGTGGGCAGTGTTGCAGGAGTTGGGTTGTGAAAACCTACCAAAGACCAAGGAGAGAGAGCGGGCACTGCAAAGTAAGGAAGTCAGAAGCAGGGCGCAAGTCATATCTCAGTGGCAGAGAAGGGGAAGAGATTAAAGAGACTTTTGCAAGAACAGAAGACAATGCAGACGGAAATGGATACTTCAATAAATCAAGATCATGGTGGTGAGATGGATGGAGGTCAATAAGAGAGGACCGTATGGTCATCTGGACTTATAGGGCCAGCATGAGAGGGGATAACATTGGGGGAGAAGGGAGGGAGATGGGAGGGGAGTTGGGAAATTAGGATAATGTGTTTGTAATGTTGTAAGGGGAGGAATGTTGTAAGAGTGAAGGGGTGGATGAAGGGGGGAGGGTGGGGGGTAGTTGGATAAAAGTGGATAGTCCTTGAATGATATATAACGGGGAGCAATATTAAGGGATATGGTAATGGGTATAGGAGGGGGAGCACAAGGGTTTAGCATGAAGAGGGCGTGGGGAATGGTGTGGAAATAAGAGGGATATTCTAACGGGGGTCAGGGGTCTGGCCACCATGGTGAACAGGTATACGAATGGGGTGGGTAATGGGATAGGACATGACACACATGGAAGGAAGTAGGGGAAGGTAGTAAGGGGTTATGGGGATTGGGGGGAGGGGGTACATTGGAGAGGTAAGAGGGGGGAGGGAGTGGGGGAGGTGGGAACAGGGGGGAGGTGGGGATGGCGGGGCAGGAAGAGAAGACACGGCCAGGGAGGGAGCAGGAAGGGGAGGAAGAGGAAAAAAGGGAAATGGTGAGGATTGGTTCGGTAAATGTTAAGGGGTTGAATTCCCCGAACAAATGAAGGCAGTTGTTACGAGAGATTCAGAAGAATCAGTGGGAGGTGGTTCTATTGCAAGAAACCCATTTGAGGAGGAGGGATGTAGGGAGGTTGAAAAATGGTAGGTTTCCAGATCAATTTTTTTCTTTCAATAAAGAAGGAGCAAAGAGGGGGGGGGGGGTAACTATTCTGGTGAAGGAGGGATGTGGGATTCAAATGCAAGAGAGTTTCAGGGATTTAGAAGGGAGAGTAGTGCGTATAAAGGGGAAATTGGGGAATGAGGATATCACCATAGCATCGGGTATATGGACCAAATGGAAATCAGGTCGCATTTTGGAGGGGAATACGAAAACTGTTGGAGGAGAAAACTCAAGGGAAGCTCCTCATAGGGGGGGATTTTAATGTACTATTGTGGCAGGTGAAGGCCTGTGATCCACAGTGTCTGACATAAGCAGGCAGGCCTAACTAGCTTGACCTGTAAATGAAGCCTGTGAAGAGGCTCATAGGAATTACACATCCCCCAACATGCTGCTATTGTAGGATTAGAACTCAGTAAAAGTATTGAATTAGCTTAGATAAGCAGAAATGGAAGATGGAAAAATACAGAAAAATATGTTTAAAAGTTACTGATAAGAAAGTACATCTGCAAGGGATTTAATTGGGATCGCTGACAGATGAGTTGCAGAGCCCTGCTCCCCTACATGCACAAATTGGCTCTATGGCCTTGAGAGTGTGAAAGTAACAAGTTGATGAACTGGCCATTGTAATTGGGACTGGAAGGGGGGTAAGCAGGTGCTGAGCCCACTGAAGGAACATAATTGGATAATCATATCAGTACCGGCACCAATAGAAGGGGTACGGGAGGTACGGGAGAGTACCGGGACCAATGAAATGTGTTTCTATACCTAGAATGGAGTAAAAGTCTATAAAAGTTGTTGTATTGCCAGAAATCTTTGCTCAGCCATTTTGAAATTGACTTTGCTTGAGACTTGTGCACAAATAAATGATTTGGACCTTCTGAACAGACTCCTGGTATTATTGGTTTGTCTGCGCTCTGCTGCTACACTATTACAACCAGGGTTGGATCAACATCTGAGAGGGCTAGATGGAGTGGGGGGGGGGGGAATAATAGGAGAGGGTTGAAACCACTGATGAGGCAGTATAATTTGGTGGATGTATGGAGGGAACTGCATCCAAAGAGGAGAGAATACATGCTTTTTTCAGCGCCACATAATAGTTGGAGTAGGATTGATATGATACTGTTAGATATGGAATGGATGGTAGCGGTTAAAGAGGGAGGTATAGAGCCGATAACATGGTCAGATCATGGTGCGGTGATGGTAGAAATAAGGGTGAAAAGGCAAGTAGGAACTAAATTTTGGAGGTTAAATGAGAGTTTGCTTAAGCGAAAGGATGTAATTGCGGACATAAAAGGGACGATAAGGGAATATTTAGCATTTAATGATAATGGGGAGGTGAGAAATGTAATATTATGGGAGGGATTGAAAGCTTTTATTCGAGGGAGGTTTATCATGTGGGGGCGAAATTTAAAAAGGCTCGATACCATAAGGAGGAGGAGCTGAGTAGAGCACTTAAAGAGGTAGAGTTGGCGTACAGGAGGACGGGAGTAAAGCGGGATAGAAAAGCAGTAGAGAGGGTGAGGGGGGAGTTGCAAGCGTTACAGATAGACCAAGTAGCCTTTGAAATGAGTCAGGTAAAACAGACGTATTATGAATTCTGCAATAAACCTGTTAGATTGCTTGCTAGAAGGTTGAAACAACTCAAAAACAAAAATCCCCAAAACCCAGGTATTCCTATAAATATCAATCGTCAAAAGAATACCCGAACCCCCAACTGCAATCACCAGAAAATTTTTGTCGGGCATAAACCGCAAGGTGAGGAGGACTTCCTCATCACCTCACGCAGTTCATACCCCTTTTCTTATTTGTTTATTTTATCTTTTCTTATTCATATAAATTTTTTACAAAAAAACGCAAAAAAGGGTTTCACACTTATCTGCTCAAGCACGACGTGCACGTTTCGAAGCGACCAGCTTCTGTTTCAAGTGTTCCCAAAGCAAAAATAGTGTGACCAATCCTTCCAAATCCGAAAAAACGCCGAAGCTTTGGCGGGTGACGTCAGAGAGTCAATCAGATAGGCCAATTATAGAACCGCCCACTTAAAGCCAACCAATCACAACGATTGCTAGAAGGTTGAGGCAGAAGAAGGTTGCATCAATGATATACCAAACCTAAGGGGAAAAGCGGGGAGGTTTGTAGGGAAGAAAAAGAAGTTAGCGAGAGATTCGCGCAGTTTTATCAGGAATTGTACAAGAGGGAGGAGGGGATTGAGATACAGCTGCCTAAACTAACGGAGGAAGCTCAAGAGGTGCTAGAGGAGGGAATTTCGGGGGAGGAAATGGAGCGGGCAGTAAAAGGGATGGTGGGGGGTAAGGCGCCGGGTTTAGATGGGTTACAACACAGTTTCTACAAAATATTCCTAGAAGAAATTGGGGAAGTTTTGGGAAGGGTATTTAATTGATTATTGGAGAGGAAGGGGAACTGACACAGGAAATGCTTACGGCAGGAATTACCATTTTACCAAAACCAGGGAAGGACCCTTTGAAATGTAGCTCTTACCGCCCAATTTCACTACTTAATGTGGATGTTAAAATACTAGCGAAGGTTCTGGCAGGAAGGATGGCACCATGGTTACCGGGAGTGATAAAGGAAGATCAGACAGGGTTCATCATGGGGAGACAAGCAGCTGATAATATAAAGAGGGCCTTAGGGGTAGTCTGGGAGGCGGGGCAAGGGAAGGAGGAATTTCCACTAATGTCAATCGATGCCGAGAAGGCGTTTGACAGAGTACATTGGGAATTTTTAATGAGGATAATGAAGAAAGAGTAGTTACTCACCTGTAACAGGTGTTCTCAAGGAGCAGCAGGAATCAGTCCTCACATATGGGTGTCATCGGCGCCGATGAAGCCCCAGCGGAGCATTTCCCCAGCTTTCTATGAAAGCTTTTGAGAATGCAGGCACGCATGCGCGATTCCCTTCCTGCCTAAAGGTGCCATCTTACCTCAGTCAAATGACACAGCTAAGAACAGCACACAAAAATGTAAAAATAAACTATGTACAACTGCAACTCCCAGGAAAGGAGGGAGGGTTGTGAGGACTGATTCCTGCTGCTCCTGGAGAACACCTGTTACAGGTGAGTAACTACTCTTTCTCCAGGACCAAGCAGGAAGTCAGTCCTCACATATGGGTGACTCCCTAGCTCTGGGCTACCGAGGAACCCAGGCTGAACAAGAGAACTCCCTCTAGTCCCAGCAGCAAAGAAAGGCTTTTCAAGGACACAACCTCCACCAGTAGCCCAACAGAGGGCAGGAGTTGCTTAAACCTCAAAGAGATTCCGGAGTACTGCTTGGCCAAAAGCACTGTCCCTACGGGACTCCCTCTCCAGACAGTAATGGGCCGCAAATGTCTGGCTTGAAGACCAAGTTGCAGCCCTGCAGATGTCTACCAAGGGCACAGAGCGGAGATGAGCCACTGAGGCAGCCATTGCCCTGACACGGTGGGCCGTGACCCGACCCTGCAAAGGAAAGTCAGCTGCCTTGTAAGCCCAGGTGATACAGTCAGCCACCCAGATGGACAAGGTACGCTTGGACACAGCCAACCCCAACTTATTAGGGTCAAAGGATAGGAAGAGCTGAGTAGCCCTCCTATGCCCCTGTGTACGGTCAAGGTAGAAGGATAAGGCCCTCCTACAGTCCAGGGTATGCAGGACTGCTTCAGCCTGGCTTGCATGAGGCCTATGGAAGAATGTTGGAAGAACCACCTCCTGATTGAGGTGGAAAGAGGAGACAACCTTTGGGAGGAACTTTGGATGAGTCCTGAGGACTACCCTGTTCCTATAAATCCTGGTGTAAGGCCTATCACAGACCAGGGCCTGAAGCTCACTCACTCACCTAGCCAAGGTAAGGGCTATTAGAAAGAGTGTCTTCCAAGAGAGGAAGAGTGTCTTCCAGGAGAGGAAGCGTAGTGGACATGTAGCCATCGGCTCAAAAGGTGGGCGAGTCAGTTGCTGCAAGACCACATTCAACTCCCACTCAGGGGCAGGACGACGGATTGGAGGCTTGAGCAAAAGCAAGCCCCTGAGAAAGCGGGACACCAAGGGGTGACCTGACAGAGAATGTCCCTCCACCAGTGAGTGGTGAGCTGCTAGAGCTGAGAGGTGGACCCGAACAGAATTGGAAAGTCCCTGATTTGATAAGTGCAGTAAGTACTGAAGCACTACTGGCACAGTACAGGAGAAAGGATCAACTGTACGTAGCTGACACCACACAGAAAACCTTTTCCATTTGAGAGCATAGGTTTTCCTAGTGGACTGTTTCCTAGAGGCTAGGACCTCCTCCTCAACTTCCTGAGGTAGGCCCCCAGGGAGCCAAAACTACCCTTGCAGCCTCCAGGCCATCAAATTTAGAGCTTTGAGATTGGGGTGCAGAAGGGAACCCTGCTCCTGTGAGAGGAGGACAGGTTGCAACCCCAGAGGCAGTGGAGGATCCACCGCCAGTTGAAGCAGAAGAGGAAACCAAGGCTGTCTCGGCCACCTGGGAGCCACCATCAGGACCGAGGCCTTGTCCTGAAGAATTTTGAAGAGAGTTCGGGCCACCAAGGAGGCCCTGAGACCATGGAATCAGAAAAGCATCTGCTGCTAGGAGTGGAGGAGTGGCCTAGTGGTTGGGGCAAGGTACTTCAGGCCGGAAGGTCGGGGGTTCAAATCCCACTAGAGGACAGCAACCTTGGGCCGGAAGGACTGGGGACTGGGGTTTCTAGTCCCACAGGTGCTCCCTTGTGGTCTTGGGCAAGCCACTTAACCCTCCATAGCCCATGTTCCCTGTAAAATAGTTATCTCCAAGTTATAATGCCCTGTTCAATGTAATTTCAGTTTGTTCAATGTAAACCGCACTGATGCAGAATAGCGCGGTATATAACAGAATGTAAATAAATAAATAAATTCTCAGAGGATGGGTTGCCTGGAGCAGAACTTTGGCAGTTGCTTGTTCACTGGGGTGGCAAAGAGATCTACCAAAGGGAGACCCCATTTTAGGAAGATCTTCTGAACTACTGAAGGATGCAGCTGCCACTCGTGGGGCTGCAGAATTCTGCTTAATCTGTCTGCCAGGTAGTTGTCCTGGTCTGGAAGGTACACAGCCTTGAGGAGCATGTTGTGCTGGAGGGCAAATGAACAAAGGTCCTGAGCCTCCCGACAAAGGATTCTGAACCCAGTCCCGCCCTGTTTGTTCACATAAAACATGGCTACTTGGTTGTCTGTCTGAACCAGGACAGATTGATGAGCCAGGGTAGGAGAGAAAGCTTTGAGTGCTAATCGAATAGCTCTGAGTTCGAGGAGATTGATCTGCTCTGCAGCTTCCCAAGGAGACCACAGGCCCTGGGTGCACTTGCCTAGACAATGAGCTCCCCAGCCCTGCAGGGAGGTGTCTGTGGTCAGTCCCACCGTGTACCCAGGAATCTGAAAAGGTACCCCCTTCAGTAGATTGGGTGGGTGCAGCCACCAGTTGAGGGAGTGCAGAAATTGTCTGGACACCCTTATCCTGTCTCTGAGGCTGCCTGTGACCACTGTGCAGGCCTCATATGGAGCCTGGCATTGGGGGTCACATGTACTGTCGAAGCCATGTGACCAAGCAGCCTCAGGCAGAGTATGGCGGAGACCAGTGACCTGCTGAGAAACTGATTTGCCAAGGCTATCAACCTTTGGGCCCTGTCTTCTGGCAAGAAAGCCTTTGCCAGCAGAGTCCAGCCTTGCTCCTATGAACTCCAAGTTCTGGGAGGGGAGCAAAGTGGACTTTCCGAAGTTTATGACAAACCCCAGGCTTTGAAGAAGAGCAATAGTTCTGAGGGTGGCTTGTCTGGCCTCCTGGCACGTCTGACCCCTGATGAACCAGTCGTCCAGATAGGGGAAGACAAAGATTCCCTGATTTCTCAGGTAGGCCGCCACCACAGCCAGGCATTTGGTAAAGACCCTGGGAGCGGAGGTGAGGCCAAAAGGCAGTACTCTGTACTGATAATGGTTTCCTCCCACAATGAACCTGAGGTACTTTCTGTGGTCTGGATGAATGAGGATGTGAGTGTACGCATCCTTTAGATCTAAGGAGCATAGCCAATCTCCCTGCTGGAGGTAGGGCAGAAGTGTTCCAAGAGTAAGCATCTTGAACTTTTCTTTCTCTAGGAACTTGTTGAGGTTCCTGAGGTCCAGAATGGGTCGAAGGCCACCAGTTCTTTTGGGCACCAGGAAATACCTGGAGTAGAATCCGTGACCTTACAAGTGGGGAGGCACAGGCTCCACTGCCCTGTTCACCAACAGACCTTGAAGCTCTTGAAGGAGAAGATCTGTGTGCAGGGGAGGCCTTGGGGGCTCCCCTGGAAAGTAAGGAGGAGGCAGTTGGTGAAAATGCAGTGCACAGCCCTTGTGGACTATGTCCAACACCCAACTGTCCCCGGTGATGAGGGGCCACTGGTGGGCAAAGAGGGCGAGGCGACCTCCTGTGCAGGGTTGGGAGAGTAGGATGGAGAGGCTATGCTCAAGGAGTCAAAAACCCCCACCCTGCTGAGTGGGAGCAGGGGCCGGAGGCTTGGGGGTCCTCTGCCTACGGGGCCCATTACCCTGCCCCTTGGCTTGCTGACCCTGGGGTGCAGCTTGGGCAGCCTGATATTGAGGGTACTGTTTGTAGGCAGTGCCCTTCCTCGGGTAAAAGGTCTTTTTACCCGAGCCCTTCTTTTTATGAGAAGGGGCAGAGGTCTTCCTAGACAGCTTTGTCCGTGTAAGGTGCTCTGTTTCGAGCTGAGCGGCCTTCTCGGTCATGGGCTTGCCAAAAAGGTTTTCACCTCGGCAAGGGACATCAACCAACTTGTCCTGAACCCATGGCTCGAGGTCCGATAACTGCAGCCATGCCTGGTGTCGAGCCGCGATGCCGGCTGCCGCAACTCGGGACGAAGCCTCGAAGCCATCGTAGGCAGCTCGGGACATGAACTTCGAGCAGTCCCGAATCCCCGAGGACAAGGACTTAAATCTCTGCACGGGTTCCCCGGAGAGTCCAGAAGAGAACCCGGCCAACTCCTTGGCCAGGTCCCGCAAGTATATGCCCATGTACAGCTGGTACGACTGGACACGGGAAGCAAGCATCGAGCCCTGGAAGCACTTTCTACCGACGCCATCAAGGTTTCGGGCCTCCCTGCCAGGGGGCCCCACGGAGTGCATCTTCTGGCTCTTCAGATGATGCATGGCCGATTCCACAACCATAGAATGGTGTGGTAGCTGTGCCTTCTGAAAACCAGGGCTCTTTCTGAGTCGATAGATCGAGTCGACTCGCTTGCTTAGAACCGGCGCTGAGGCCAGTGCCTCCCACATACGGAAGAGGAGCCGTTCCAGCATCAGAGGAATCGGGACAGTAAAGGCCTCCTTCGGAGAAGAATCATACTGCAGCGCCTCGAGCTCTTCAGCTCGAGACTCTTCCTTGGGGTCCGCCGGAATAGCCAAGGCAGTGGCCATATCCTGGACGAACTCCGAGAATTGAGTATTCTCTGGAGGGGATCTACTCCGGGGCTCAGACTGCGGTGAGTCCGACGGGACGCACCAAGTCTTGAACGTATCGGGAGACTCCTCGTCCTCCGTCTCCCAGGCAGACTCGTCCGAGGAGGAGTCAGGGTCCGACCCCGCGGAGCCCTGGAGCACCCGCCCCGACGCTGGAGGCACCGGCGTCGATGCCCTCGGTCCCAAACGAGAGGTTGAGGGAGACCGCGACCGAGGTCATCTTCGAGCCATGATGGACTTGAGTATCGGCTCGGTCTCCGGGGTCGACTTCTAAGTCGATGTCCCGGTGGTCGGGGCAGATGCACCAGACAGGCTGGCCATCAGTGCCTGCTGCTGCTCCATGAAGGCAGACAGTCTGCTCTCCAAGGCACGGGGCGACGGTCGGGGGTCTTAGACTTGGCCCTCGAGGAGCCAGGGACCTCTTCCTCCGACGCCCTCGCGAGCCGCTTCTTCCTCTTCCGTTCCCGGTCGGGGGACCCCCTGTCCGTGGAACTTCGACGGCGCTCGGGATCGGAATCCCGAGATGTCGAGGCCTCAGACGAGGTCCGGGCCTGGCCAGAGGCTGAGTCCGAGAAAAGCCTTTCTTTTTGCTGCTGGCGACTTCGGAGTGCCTTGGAAGACATCTTCCCACATGGCCCGCATGACTTAGGGTTGTGATCAGGGCCGAGGCACCGAAGGCAGCAGTCGTGTGTGTCGGTGAGAGACATTAATTTCTTACACCGATCACACTTTTTAAAACCACTGGAAGCCATCGGGGAAAAAAAAGAGTCCCCGCGAGGTCAAAGGACTGGCCTTCCAGGGAAAAATGGAAAAAAGGGCGCGAACGCCAGCCATGAAGGGCAAAAACCAAAAAAGAAGAATCGGGCTCAATACCGGTGTACCGAACCCGGCGGGAGGGGAACCGGCGTCGAACCGGGAGAAAAAATAGTGATAATCGCCGAAAAAAAATCTACTTTTAACTGGGAGGACAGGACACACGTCCGGTGGGCTTCTCGGGAAAAAAAGAGACTGAGGGAAGATGGCACCTTTAGGCGGGAAGGGAACCGCGCATGCGTGCCTGCATTCCCAAAGGCTTTCATAGAAAGCTGGGGAAATGCTCCGCTGGGGCTTCATCGGCGCCGATGACACCCATATGTGAGGACTGACTTCCTGCTTGGTCCTGGGGAAAATGGGATATGGACCAAATTATGCGAAATGGGTGAGGGGATTATATGCTGGGCCTCGGGTAAGAGTTAAAATTAATGGGAGTTATTCAGGGGATTTTGAATTGGGGAGAGGGACTAGACAGGGTTGCCTGATGTCACCCTTGTTATTTGCAATGGTGGTCGAACCGCTTGCGCAGAGGATAAGGGTGAATAAGATCCAGGGATTGGAAAAAGGGGGGGTTAAGCATAAAATTTCATTATATGTGGATGATATATTATTGTATATAAGTAAGCCTCAGATGGTGCTGCCAGAAATAATGGGTAAGATAGAAAGTTTTGGGGTTGTATCGGGTTTTAAAATGAATCTTGATAAAACGGAAGTGTTAAATGTGTCTGTTCCTAAGGAAATGGAGGAGCAATTAAAAAGATAGTATCCGGTGAAATGGGTAAATGGGTAAATGGGTAAATAAATCAGTGGGTTACCTGGGAGTCCAGTGGGATATGAGGAAGTATATAAGGTGAATTACCCGAGAGTGCTGGGGAAATTAATAAAGATTTAGATGGGTGATTGCGGTATGAAGTGTCCTGGCTGGGACAAATAGCAGGGGTTAAAATGAACATTTTACTGCGCCTGTTATATTTATTTCAGGCTCTGCCGGTGAGAGTGCTGGATGGGGCGATGCGGGCGTTGCAGAGGAAGGTCTTCCAATATATTTGGAAAAGGAAACCTCCGAGGGAGGTTATGCATGCACCAAAAGAAGAGGGTGGACTGGGGGTAACCAACTTTAGGGATTATTATAGGGTGGCTCAAGTTAGACATGTAATGGATTGGAGGGGCAGTATAGGGGTTAAACCTGGTGTGGCGCTGGAAAAAACATATGTTAAGGGTGGAAGGTTGGAAGCATGGCTTTGGGCATCAAGTAAAGAACGGAAGGAAATGGGGGTGGGCTCGCCGGCTATGAGACAGATAGTGGGGGTGTGGGATGGGGTGAGAGCACAGGATATTAAGGAAAGGGGAAGTGGGCTCTCCTTGCTGACTCCATGGAGGGGGTGGAAAGCCTTTAAGCCTGGATGGGAAGGGGGAATTTTTGATGAATGGAGGAGCAAAGGACTTGAATGTTTTTATCAATTGGTGGAGGAGGGAGAGGTTCAGGGATTTAAGGAGGTAAAGAGGGAATATGATCTAGAGAAAAAGGATAGATTTGCATATAAACAGGTGGGTCATTTTCTTAAGAGATTGATGGGGAAGGAGGGAATGGACGGGGAACTGTCTGCAGTGGAGGCAAATTGGTATGGGAAAAAGAGTTTGAAGGGGATGATTTCCGAATTATATAAAGGGGTAGGGAGATGGAAGAGAAAGAAATTTAGATATATGGGAAAATGGGAGGAGGAACTGGGGGAGAAAATGTCTTCCAAAGATTGGAGAAAGGTGTGGGACCAGGTGAAAAGAGCGCTGTGGTCCAGTAGTATTAAGGAAAACTGTTACAAAATCTTGTTTTGATGGTATTATACTCCGGAGAGGCTACATAACATATACCCTGGGGTTGCATTCTTTCGCTGGAGAGAATGTGGGGAAGTGGGTACATTTTGGCACATTTGGTGTGGGTGTGTAAAGATACAAGAATATTGGGGTAAGATACAGAAGTGGATAAAACAAAATAAAGGTGTGGAGGTGGAACTGAAACCAGGTATATTTTTACTCTCTTGGTGGGGTAGTGGCCAACAGAAGGGAAGGCGCATGATACTGGCATGTTTAAGTGCAGACAGGTGCGAGCTGGCAGCAGCCTGGAAGCAGAAGGAGGCTCCTTCCACTGCGAATTTTGAAGGAAGACTAAGGCATATAGTGCTTATGGAAAAATTAACTGCTGCAAGGCAGCAGAGGGTAGATAACTTTGAAGTGGATTGGGGAGAGTTGTGGCGTGTTATAAAAGAGGGGGAGGGGGTGAAGGGGAGAGGTGAAGGCTATGGAGGGAGGGGTAAGCTAGAATTGTATTGTATTGTATTGAAGTAAGAGGGAGGGGAAAAATAAGAAAGTGTTGTTGGTTTGTTATCATTGTATCATAATGAATGGTTAAACATTTAAATACAAAAAAAAAATCATCTGTAATACCTGAAGATTGGAGTATGGGCAAGGTAACGGCAATTTTTAAAAAGGGTTCCAGGGGTGATCTGGCAAAGAGTAGTTACTCACCTGTAACAGGTGTTCTCCAGGAGCAGCAGGAATCAGTCCTCACATATGGGTGACGTCGGCGCCGACAGAGCCCCCGTGCGGAGCATTTCCCCAGCTTTCAAAGAAAGCCTTTGGGAATGCAGCGCGCATGCGCAGTCCCCTTCCCACCCAAGGGTGCCATCTTGCTCAGTCTGATGACATAGCTAAAAGACAGCAAAAATAGCAAAAATAAAGCATATGACTGCAACTCCAAGGGGAGGAGGGAGGGTTGTGAGGACTGATTCCTGCTGCTCCTGGAGAACACCTGTTACAGGTGAGTAACTACTCTTTCTCCAGGACCAAACAGGAAGTCAGTCCTCACATATGGGAGTCCCCAGCTCAGGGCTACCAGAGGCCCCAAACCAAAACAATGAGCTCCCTCTAGAGCCTCAGCATGCAAGAACAGAATCTTCTCTGATAACGCCCCCGAACGGTAGCTGAACACCAGGGCCGGAGGGTAGGAGATGCCTAAACCCCAAAGAGATTATGGAGTACCACTTGCCCGAAAGCACTGTCCCTGCGGGACTCCCTCTCAAGGCAGTAGTGGGACGCAAAGGTCTGGCTTGAAGACCAAGTAGGGGCCCGGCAGATGTCTGCCAACGGAACAGAGCGGAGATGAGCCACTGACGCAGCCTTCGCCCTGACACGATGAGCCGTAACTCGACACTGCAACGAGAGGCCGGCTGCCCTGTAAGCCCAGGCGATGCAGTCAGCTACCCATATGGACAAAGTACGCTTGGAGACAGCCAACCCCAACTTATTGGGGTCAAAAGAGATGAAGAGCTGAACCGCCCTCTGGTGCTCCCGCGTACGGTCAAGGTAGAAGGACAATGCCCTTCTACAGTCCAGGGTATGCAAAACCATCTCAGCCCGGCTGGCATGAGGCCTGGGAAAAAAAAGTTGGAAGAACCACCTCCTGATTGAGGTGGAAGGAGGAGACAACCTTTGGAAGGAACTTAGGGTGAGTCCGTAAGACTACTCTGTTCCTATAGAACCTAGAATTTATTTTATTTATTTATTTATTTACATTCTCTTATATATCGCGCTATTCTGCATCAGTGCGGTTTACATTGAACAAACTGAAATTACATTGAACAGGGCATTATAACTTGGAGATAACTATTTTACAGGGAACATGGGCATATGGTGCTTCTGACACTAGGGCCTGAAGCTCACTCACTCGCCTTGCCGAGGTAAGGGCTACCAGAAACAACGTTTTCCAGGAGAGAAAACGCAGATTGCAAGTAGCCATAGGTTCAAATGGCGGGCAAGTAAGCTGTTGCAAGACCACATTTAAATCCCATTCAGGGGCAGGTGGACGCACTGGAGGCTTAAGCAAAAGCAGGCCTCTGAGGAAGCGAGCCACCAAAGGATGGCCAGATAGAGACTGACCCTCCACCTGTGAGTGGTGTGCTGAAGGGCACTAAGATGAACTCTAACAGAACTGGACTTAAGGCCTAGGTTGGACAGATGAAGCAAATACTGCAGCACCACTGGTACCAGGCATGAGAAGGGATTCTCGTTGTGTTGAGTACACCAGGTAGAGAATCTACGCCATTTAAGGGCATAAGACTTTCTGGTGGACTGCCTCCTAGAGGCCAAGACTACATCCTCCACTTCTCTAGGCAACAGTAAAGGTGCTAGAACTACCTTTCCAGCAGCCAGGCCATCAAATTGAGAGACTGGAGATTGGGGTGCAAGAGAGATCCCTGCTCCTGAGACAGGAGATCGGGTTGCATCCCCAGAGGAAGAGGAGTGTCCACCGCTAGTTGCAAAAGAAGTGGGAACCAGGGTTGCCTTGGCCACCTGGGGGTCACCAGGATCACTGAGGCCTTGTCCCGGATCACTTAGAACAATGTCTTGGAGACTAAAGGCGTGGGAGGAAACGCATATAGGAGGCCTGTAGACCATGAAATGAGAAACGCATCCGCTGCTACTCTGAGAGGATGCGGTTGGTCTGGAGCAGAACCTGGGAAGTTGATGGTTCAGAGGACTGGCAAAAAGATCTATGGTTGGAAGACCCCATCTCAGGAAGATCTGTTGAATCACTAGAGGATTCAACTGCCACTCGTGCCGCTGCAGGATCCTGCTCAATCTGTCTGCCAGGTAATTCTCCTGACCTGGGAGATAGACCGCTTTGAGAAGAATGCCGTGATTGACTGCCTAGGAGCACATTTTCTGCGCTTCCTGACATAGAAGGCAGGACCCTGTGCCCCCTTGTTTGTTCACATAGAACATAGCAACTTGATAGTCCGTCTGAACCAAGACGGACTGGTGAGAGATGAGATGGGAGAAAGTTCTCAGGGCTAAGCAGATAGCTCTCAGTTCTAAGAGATTGATCTGCTGTGCGGCCTCCCAAGGAGACCACAGGCCTTGAGTACATGCTCCTTGGCAATGTGCACCCCAACCATGAAGAGAAGCATCGGTTGTCAGCACCTGAGAGTATGGAGGTGCTTGAAAAGGCACCCCTTGCACCAGATTCGGAAGATGAAGCCACCACTGCAGAGAAGACTGTAGCAGGCTGGACACCCTCACCCTGTCCGTGAGGCTTCCTGTGGCTTGCTGCCACTGAGTCCTGAGTCCCCATTGAGCTGGCCTCATGTGTAGACGGGCATTTGGAGTTACATGGACCGTGGATGCCATGTGGCCTAAGAACCTCAGGAATTGTCTGGCGGAGACCAGAGAATTGCTGTGGAATAGCCTGGCTAGATCCATCAATCTGTGGGCCCTGTCCACTGGTAGAAAGGCCTTTGCCTGAAAGGTGTCTAGTTAAGCTCCATGTTCTGGGAGGGGTGCAAACTGGACTTTGCGAAGTTTATAACAAACTCCAGGTGCTGAAGCAGAGCGACAGTGCGAAGGGTGGCTTGATTGATCTCTTGCAGGGATTGACCCCTGATGAGCCAATCGTCCAGGTATGGAAAGACAAAGAGGCCTTGAACCCTGAGGTAGGCCGCTACCACCACCAGGCACTTGGTGAATACCCTGGGAGCAGATGTAAGGCCAAAAGGCAGTACTCTGTACTGATAATAGTTTCCTTCCACTACAAATCTGAGATATTGTCTGTGGTCTGGATGAATGAGGATGTGAGTATAAACATCCTTTAGGTCTAAGGAGCATAGCCAATCTCCCTGCTGGAGGTAGGGCAGCAGGATTCCAAGGGTAAGCATCTTGAACTTTTCCCTCTCCAGGAACTTGTTCAGATTTCGCAAATCTAGGATGGGTCTGAGGCCTCCTGTTCTTTTTGGTACCAGGAAGTACCTGGAATAGAAGCCTTGACCTCTCAGGTGGTGGGGCACCGGTTCCACTGCCTGTTTCTTCAGAAGACCTGCCAACTCCTGTAGGAGTAAGTCCCTGTGCAGAGGGAGTCAGGGAGGCTCCCCTGGAAAATAGGAGGGGGGTACCTGGTGGAAGTGGAGGAGATAGCCCTTCTGGACTATACTTAGAACCCAGGTATCCCTTGTGACGGCTGACCACCTGTGGGCGTACAGGGCCAGCCTGCCTCCAGTGCTGATAGGGGCCAGCTGAGGAGGAGAGGCTATGACATTGGAGTCAAAATCCCCCTCCCTGCTGAGCAGGAGCCGGAGTAGGAGGCTTGGGGGCCTTCTGCCTACGGGGCCCATGTCCCTGCCCCTTGGCCTGCTGACCCTGTTGGGGAGCTACAGAGGCCTGAAAATGAGGGTACTGTTCATAGACAGATGACTTCCTCGGGTAAAAGGTTTTTTTCCCCCAAGCCCTTCTTCTTCTGAGAAGGGGCAGAGGTTTTTCCGGACAGCCTTGTCCGGGTAAGAGTCTCGGTCTCGAGTTCTACAGCCTTTTCAGCCATGGGCTTGCCAAAGAGGTTTTCACCTCGGCAGGGGACATCGACCAACTTGTCCTGCACCCATGGCTCGAGGTCCGATGACTGTAGCCAGGCCTGACGGCGTGTACCGATGCCGGCCGCGGCTACTCGGGCTGAAGCCTCAAAGCCATCATAGGCTGCTCGAGAGATAAACTTCGAGCACTCACGAATATCCGAGGATAGAGCATTGAACCTCTGCAAAGGTTCCTCGGAGAGACCAGCAGAGAACCCGGCAATCTCCTTTGCCAGGTCTCGAAGGTACATGCCCATGTACAGCTGGTAGGTCTGGACACGGCAAGCAAGCATAGAGCCCTGGAAGCACTTCTTACCGAGGGCATCCATGTTCCGGGCCTCCCGGCCGGGAGGCACCAAGGAGTGCATCTTCTGACTTTTCAGACGATGCATGGCCGAATCCACAACCATGAAGTGGTGCGGTAATTGTGCCTTTTGGAACCCGGGGTTCTTGCGGACTCGATAGATGGAATTGATCCACTTGCTTAAAACCGGCGTTGATGCCGGCGCCTCCCACATGCGGAAGAGCAACCATTCCAGCATCGGAGGAACTGGAACAGTAAAGGCCTCCTTCGGAGGAGAGTCATACTGTAGGGCCTCGAGCTCTTTGGCTCGAGGCTCCTCCTCGGGATCCGCGGGGAATGCCAAAGCCTTGGCCATATCCCGCACGAAGTCCGAGAACCGGGTATCCTCCGGGGGGGGACCTTCACTGAGGCTTGGACTCGGGCGAGTCCGAAGGAACGCACCCAGTCCGAAAGGTGTCGGGTGACTCCTCATCCTCCGTTTCCCAGCCGGACTCCTCGGAGGAGGAATCGAGCGGCTCTGGTCGGGCAGGTATGGATGCCATCCGCCCCGACGCCGAGGGTACCGGCATCGATAACCTCGGTCCCGAACGGAAGGCCGAGGGAGACCTTGGCCGAGGATCAACTCGAGCTCGCATGAACTCGAGGATCGGCTTGGCCTCCGGGGTCGACTTGGACGTCGATGTCCCGGTGGTTGGGGCAGATGCACCAGTGAGACCGGCGATCAGTGCCCGCTGCTGTTCCATGAAGGCAGCCAAGCTGCTCTCCAAGGCCGTCAACCTGAGTCTGAGCTCAGGAGACTCAGCAGCCTCCGACTCGGGCCCCGGCAGCGCCGGGCCCGATGTCGGCTCCCCTGGAGGTGAGTCCACGAGGACTACAGTACTCACGTGACCTGGGGACTCCATCTCCACACGAGACTGTTTGGCAGGCTTCTCCGACTCCGAAGACCAGGGACAGCGCTAGGGGCTATGCGACTTGGCCCTTGAGGAGCCAAGTGCGTCCACCGACGCTGCCCTCGCGGGTTTTTTCTTCTTGCGATGCTCCCGTGAGGGAGACCCCCTTTCAGAGGGAGCCTTGACGCTGCTCGGGGCCAGAGTCCCGAAATGTCGAGGCCTCTGACGAGGTCCGGGCCCGACCGGACGCGGAGTCAGAGAAGATTCTTTCCTTTTGGTGCTGCCGACTCCTTAACGCCTTAGAGGACATCTTCCCACATGGACCACAAATCATCGGGTCATGATCGGGTCCGAGGCACCGGAGGCAGCAGCCATGTGTGTCGGTGAGAGACATAAGTTTCTTACACCGATCACACTTCTTAAACCCGCTGGCAGCCATCGGGGGAAAAAGGGCCCCTGCGAGGTCAAAAGACAGGGCTGCCAGTGAAAAAAGAAAAATGTCGCGAACGCTAGTCACTAAGGACGAAAACCGAAAAAAGAGATCCGGGCTCGTTACCGATGTATCAGGCCCAGGCGGGAAAGGGAAACAGGCATTGAACCGGAGAAAAAACAAATAAAGCAGAATAAATCAACTTTTTCCTCAGGTGAAATGAAAATACATCCGTCAGGCTCCGCGGAAAAAAGACGATTGAGCAAGATGGCACCCTTGGGCGGGAAGGGGACTGCGCATGCACGCTGCATTCCCATTCTTTGAAAGCTGGGGAAATGCTCCGCACGGGGGCTCCATCGGCGCCGACGTCACCCATATGTGAGGACCGACTTCCTGCTTGGTCCTGGAGAAACTACAGACCGGTGAGCCCGACGTCAATACCGGGAAAAATGGTAGAAACCATCATAAAGAACAAAATTACTCAACATGTAGATACTCATGGCTTAATGGCAGACAGCCAACATGGCTTTATCCAAGGAAGGTCTTGTCTTACTAATCTTTTATGTTTCTTTGAAGGTATGAATAAACAGGTAGACAAAGGTGAGTCTGTTGATATAGTGTATCTGGACTTTCAGAAAGCGGTTGACAAGGTCCTTTATTAGAGACTTTAGGCAAAATTAAAAAGTCATGGGATAGGAGGCAGTGTACTATTGTGAATCAGAAACTGGTTAATAGATAGAAAGCAGAGGGTAGGGCTAAATAGCCAATTTTCCCCAATGGAGAAAGGTGAATAGTGGAGAACCCCAGGGATCTGTACTGTGTCTACTGCTTTTTAACATATTAATAAATGACCTGGAAATGGGAATAACGAGTGAGGTTATCACATTTTCAGATGACACAAAACTATTCAAAGTTGTTAAAACCCATTAGGATTGTGGAAAATTGCTAGAGGATCTTGATAAATTGGAATACTGGGCATCCAAGTGGCAGATGAAATTTAATGTGGACAAGTGCAAAGTTATGCACCTAGAAAAGAAAAACCAAAACTATGGTTACACAATGCAAGGTTCCACATTAGGAACCATCACCCAGGAAAACGATTTAGGTGTCTTCGTGGATAACATGTTAAAACCCTCTGTCCAGTGTGCAGTGGCAGCTAAGAGAGCAAATAGAATGCTAGGTATCATAAGGAAAGGCATGGAAAATAAAACAAAGGATATTATAATACCTCTGTATCGTTCCATGGTGCAATCACACTTTGAATATTGTGTGCAATTCTGGTCACCGTATCTTAAAAAGGATACAGCATTATTAAAAAAAGTACAGAGAAGAGCCCCCAAAATGGTAAAGGGGATGGAAGGATACCACTATTAAGAGGCTAAAAACCTGGAAAAGAAACGGCTGAGGGAAGATATGATAAAGGACTATAAATTAATGAATGGAGTGGAACGGGTAAACGTAGATCGATTTACACCGTCAAATATAGAAAGACTAAGGGACATGCAATGAAGCTACAGGGTAACCTATTTAAGACTAATACCGAGAAAATATTTTTTCATTCAATGTGTAATCAAACTCTTGAATATGCTACTGGAGGATGAAGAAAAAGCCATTAGCGTAGCCAGGTTTAAGAAAGGTTTGGACAAGTTCCTGGAGGAAAGCTCCATAAACCATTATTAAAGTGGACCTGGGATATCCACTGGTTGCCCCAATACAAGCATTGTGAAACCTATGTCTTTTGGGGAAACTGCTAGGTACTTGTGACCTAGATTAATAGAGCACCAGAAGACATCAAGAAAGCTGTGCTCAAAGAAAGCAAAAAGTCTCTGTAAAAGATGCAAAAGCAAAAGGCCAAAATGGATGACTAATGAAATTCTGAAAATTGCTCAGAAATGTATAGAAGCAAAACCAGAAGAGAAAGAGGTAATCTTGGAACTTAAGCGATTTCCAATGCACAGCAAGCGAGACAAAGAAGTACTACAATAACACATACAAAGAAATAAAGGTAACACACTGGATCTTATCTTTGCACCACAATCAGCTCTTACTCATTGGCACAACTCTTACCTAAATTCAATCTCAGTACCATGGTCTGATCATCTCCTGATCCTATTCCAGATGCCAATATGTTCTAGCTTTTCCAAGACATTACCAGTAGATGCACCCTCCCCAGAACACTTTAGACGCTTTCACCCTTTTAACAGAGAGGACATCCTAAAGAGGACTCAGAACCTACTTTGCCCTCCTGAAAAAAGCCTTGACGATATGGTCGATTCTTGGAACTCCTGCCTAGATGCTGTGATCCACTTTCCTACCTCAATCAAGGCACTTCATAAGAAAAAGAATGCACCATGGTACTCCCCAGAACTACGGAAATCACTCCTCCTCCTTAGACAACTAGAAAGACGGTGGCGATGATCAAGAACAGCCGAAAATCATGATGCATTCAAAACACAATTAACAAGACATCGCTCATCCGTATCTTCCAGTATGAAACAATATTACGCAAGCAGACTACAGCGCTCCCTCAACAAACCTCACGAGCTCTTCCACATTGTGAAAGCCTTAGCAAAGGAACCTTCTCAGGGTGCCCTGCCCCACCTAGACCCTCAGGAATATGCCAACTACTTACGAAGCAAAAGTAACCAGCTCGCTCTAAGCTCTAAGCCCCTTACTCCAGCTAACACTCCCTACACTGTCCCTCTACCCTCACCTAGCCAATTCTCATGTGAGACTCAACACACTCTTTCATCCTTCTCCACCCCAACTGACAGAGTCATTCAAGACACCATCTTAAAAATAAACACCACAACATCACCTTCCGACCCCTGTCCAGCTTCCTGGATAAAGTCACTACGGGCGGATCTCAGCCCATTTCTAGCTAAAATGATAGATGTATCGTTCTCTACTGGGACCTTCCCTCACACTCTGAAGCAGACCTCCATCAGACCTCTCTTAAAAAACAGCAGGTTGGACCCCTCCTTGATGGAATCCTACAGACCCATCTCCAGCATTCCTCTCCTTTCGAAAATCATCGAAAAGATTACCCAACGTCAACTACAAGATTATTTAGATACCAATGCACCCTTGCATCCATGTCAGCACGGATTTCGTGAATCACATGGTGTGGAAACACTACTGACATCCCTGTTTAATGCTCTAACCATAGGCCTAGACAACATCAGACAAGGTTTTGCTTTAATCTTCATGGACATTGCCGCTGCGTTTGACACTGTCGATCATGAAGTACTCCTGTCACGTCTTAGAGAGAAGGGAGTTCATGGATCAGCTCTGTCGTGGTGCTCTTCATACCTCAGAGACCGTTGGCAACATGTCCGTTCTGGATCTTCAACCTCTGACCCCTTCCCTCAAACTAAAGGTGTGCCACAAGGCTCCTCCCTTTCCGCCTTACTGTTCACCGTTTATATGCAACCTATCTGTGACCTCATCCACTCTTTTAACATCAACTGCCTGGTCTATGCTGATGACGTCTTGATGTATATGCCATTCTCGACAGAACTCCCGGACCTCTCCCCACTAATCAAGTGCTTTGACGCGGTCACAGACTGGCTAAATGCACAAATGCTTAAGATAAACTTCAAAAAGACTGAAGTCCTCTTCGTGACCAGAAACCCTACATTTACCTCACTAACGTCCATCAAAGTGCGTGACGCAGAACTCCTTTGCAAGACTACAGTGAGATACCTAGGGGTTACGCTCGATCAACAACTCAATATGAAGGCTCATATCAGCAACGTAGCGAAATCTGTCTATCATAAAATCCGGACCCTTCGTTATCTGCGTCAGCTGCTAGAACCGGACGACTTTCGATCAGTCTTTCAGGCCTTAATAATGCCTCACCTAGACTACGCCAATGCGATCCTACATGGCCTACCAAAGAGCACGATTAACCCCTTACAATTGGCAATGAACTCAGCTGCAAGAAACCTTTATGGAGCCTCCAAGAGAACCCACATCACTCCAATACTGAAACAGTTACATTGGCTGCCTATACAATCTAGGATCTCTTTCAAGATCCTAACTATGACTCACAAGGCGATCAATAACTACTCCGCATCTACTATCACTGACCTGATATCAATTACACCCCCTAATCGAGCAAGGAGATCGACTGCCTCCAACTCTCTTGTACTACCCAAGGCAATCACAAAATGCTCTCAAGTCACTAGATCCAGAGCATTCTCTTACTTTGCACCATCATGTTGGAACGCCCTACCATCAGGCATCAGAACCATCAGTGACCTCTCCCAGTTCAGGAAGGCACTGAAGCATCACCTGTTCCTGCAGCACTACGATGTTTCGGACACCCTCCCATACCAACCCACCTCCACACCCCAGGCCAACACATTAAACCCATGCACTCCACAGTCTTAATCCATAGAACCGCAATCTCACTTTGCACCTCCTCTCACTAAGAAAATTTTACCTAGATTCATGTAGCTCTACATATAGCTGCATTTAGTTGCTTTGTACATAGTTCTCACGTTCTCTGTTTCACTGTTCATGAAACCTGTTTAATGTATACCAAGTTTATTGTCCTGTTCATTGTAAGCACAGATCAATTTGAGACGTGTAGTTTTTATGTTCATTGTAAACCGCACTGATGACGAATAGCGCGGTATAAAAGAAACTGTAAATAAAATAAATAAATAAAATAAAATCAGAAACTATCAGAGGAAGAACAAGATCAGGATATCTATATGTAGTCAATAAACAAATCTAATTGTGTAAATCATGAAAAACTCTGTGCCATATTAAGATGCATGGGTATACCAGAACATCTGATAGTTCTCATGCACAACCTTTTACATTGATCAAGAAGCAGCAGAATGGTTTAAAATTAGCAAAGGTGAATAACAGGGCTGCATACCTTCCCAATACCCATTTAATATTGTGATAAGGAAGCTAGTAGTGAGCCTATGGAAATAGGAGGAACTGATGATTTTGCTTTTAAGAAAAGTGACATCCCTGCAGTGCATAGGTTTCAGCTTTTGCCTAAAGAAAGCAAGCAGAGAGAAACCAAACCTAGGCTGCCACACCCAAGCTCTGCTGACGTAGTTGCAGGCTTGGAAGATAATTGCAAGCACCTGTCCAGAGAGGGAGAGACACTGCCCGGGAAGCAGGGATATAAACCTTGGCTAGAGAGAAAGCAAGGAGGAGAGCCCGGAGGAGGAGGAGAGCCCGGAGGAGGAGAGCACGGAAGGAGAGAGCACGGAAGGAGAGAGCAAAGAAGGCTTCAAACCCCAGTTCCTGATCAGAAGGTTCAGAGAGTTCAGAGGTGGGAGCCCAGGACTCAGCACAGGAGTCAAAGGAGCCAAGCCTGGGACAGGGAGCCGTGGCAGAGCTCCAGGAAGGAACTCAGGGAAGTGAACCAGGGACTGTTTCCTAGAAGCTGGAGGGAGACTGGTGAACACAGCCAGGGAGAAGGGTCCACAGCTTCAGGTACAATTTATCCTTACTGGGTGGAGCTGTGTTCAAGAGAGACACAGGGATCCTCAGACAGAGTATAGTAACCCTGAGACATACGTTAAAAGCTCAGAGCAGGGCACTGCATTACCAGAGCCAGAGGAAATGCAGCTTGAGCCTATTGAGCAGGATTTATTGCCTCCAGAAATATTCATGGACTATGTCAAGCTGTTAGCATTGAGTCCCTTTGCTAAAGAATAGCTGAAAAGATAAAGTCTCCTGAAAAGTAGAGTATTGAAACCTAGCCTGGACTGAAGGTAGGAACTTGCTCTTTTAAAGGGGAAGATACCTGTTGCATGTACATTTGAATGCTTAATGAAGACAAAGGTAAAAAGATGATATTTTTACTTTGTTGAATGAAGAAGCTGTGTTTTCTTTATCCGTTATATTGATAAGCAGCTGCATATAATTAATGGCTGTGAAGCTCATCCCAGCCTAAGTTGTAAATAACCTTAAGCAAATGAATGGAGAAGTATCCTGTTACAGTCTACATGGACATTGTTTGCGTTTTGGGAATAAATTTTGTCATTTGCCTTTACTTTCGGTTTCATGACTACACTTCATCTTAGAAGGCCAAAACTACAACTCCCAGCATGCTTCACTGGAGAAAACTAGTTTATTCCACCTTTTATAAGAGAAGTTAATGGCAACCCTACCCCTCTAAGCCTTAGGCAGAGGGCTGGGGCGTGACAATATATATGCAAAACGAATCATCAGAGAGGCAGGACTATATGAAGATAACCAAGGTGTGAAGATTGGTTGAAGACTCGACAACCTTCCCTATGCAGACAAGACCACATTACTGGCATAAAAGTGAAGATGATCAGTAATATTTGCTTATCAAGATCAAGGAACAGTATCTTAAAATGGGCCTGAACCTAAAGCTGAAGACGACAAAGACCTTGATCATTCGCAAAAGCAATCCATGAAGGGCCTAGACAAGATTCTCTAGTCAGAGACATATCTCAGCAAAGATTTGACTTATCCAAACCATGGTATTTTCAATATCATCATATGGATGCCAAAACTGGGCAGTGAAGTGACAGACAGGAAGAAAACTGATGCCTTGAAATTATGGTGCTGGCCTCTCAACCTTGCTACACTAATACCCTTTTACTACATGCTTCGTCAATGAATTCAAGAGTGTGATCACATGTTGAGTGAAAAAATATTTTCTCCTATTAGTCTTAAATGTGCTACATTGTAGCTTCATTGCATGTCCCCTAGTCTTTCTACCCTTTGAAGGAGTAAACAACTGATCTATATTTACCTGTTCCATTCCATTCATTATTTTATAGACCTCTATCATATCTCTCCACAGCTAACTTTTTTTCCAAGTTGAAGAGTCCTAATCTTTTAAGCCTTTCCTCGCAGGGATATCCTTCCATCACCTTTATCATTTTGGTCTCACTCCTTTCCCTCCTTTGAAGTCCACTCCATCTGCCTTTTCACTCTACTACCTCTCCAGGTAGCTGTTATTTTCAACCCTCCTGACAAGTCCACCTCTACCTTTCTCACTGATTTTGAATTGTAGATTCCTTCTTTCTGGATTCCTCTTCCCGCACTCTTATTTTTGGGGATTTTAACATTCATGTTGATAACCCCTCTGATCCTTATGCTTTAAAGCTCCTTTCCCTTACCTCCTCATTCGACATCCAGCTTTGCTCTACTGCCTCCACTCACCAGCATGGCAACTGCTTTGACCTTGTATTTTTCTCTAATTGCTTACCCTCAAACTTTTGTATCTCAGTTCTTCCCTTATCCAATCATCACCTACTAAGCTTCACTCTTCATCACCACACACCACCTCAAACTCGTCTTGTTTCCTCCATCCTCTTTAGAAATCTTCATGCTATTGACCCTTTGGTTCTCTCCTCCACTCTTTCATCACCTCCTTCCTCCACTAGGTCATCTGAGTCTGTTGATGAGGCAGTAGCTTCCTATAATGCTGCACTCTCCTCTGCTCTGGATGCTCTCGCTCAGCCCATGCCACGCCACATCCTGTAAGGGATACTTTCCCCCTGCCCTAGCTTTCATCCACTACCCGCTATCTACGTTCCTGTACCCGTTCAGCTGAGCGTGCTTGGCTCAAATATCGCTCTCTTGCAGACTTTCTACACTTCAAACTCATGCTTGTCTCTTTCTAGTCAGCCATAGAACTCGCCAAACAAGACTATTATGTCCATCTGACTAACTCTCTTGCCTCTGACCCTCGCCATTTCTTTACTATTCTCAACTCTTTCCTTAAGGTGCTTCCGCCTCTGACCCCTCCCTCCCTTTCTGCCCAAACTCTGGCTATTTCCATGACAAAATCCACAAGATCACCCTCCAATTCCTCACAAAGTCAGCTACTTCCCTTCCTTCCCCTTCTCTTCACTCCCAACTTTCCCCCTCTACCTCTGCTACCCTTTCTTCCTTTTCTATGATCTCGGAAAAGGAAATTGTACACCTTCTTTTCTCCTCCAAACCTACTACCTGCTCCCCTGATCCTATTCTCACCCATCTCCTAAGCACCATCTCCTCCACTGTTGTCCCTTCCATCTCTCATATTCAGCATAGTTACTCACCTGTAACAGGTGTTCTCCAGAGACAGCAGGAATCAGTCCTCACATATGGGTGACGTCGGCGCTGACGGAGCCCTCGTGCAGAGCAATTTCCCCAGCTTTCAAAGAAAGCCTTTGGGAATGCCTCGCGCAAGCGTAGTCCCCTTCCCGCCCAAGGGTGCCATCTTGCTCAGTCAGATGACATAGCTAAAAAGATGGCAAAAAATAATAAAAAGCAATAATAGAACTGCAACTCCAGGGGACAGGGGACGAGGGACGGTCATGAGGACTAATTCCTGCTGTCCCTGGAGAACACCTGTTACAGGTGAGTAACTACGCTTTCTCCAGGAACAAGCAGGAAGTCAGTCCTTGCATATGGGACTCCCTAGCTACAAGCTACAGAGAACCTATAGCTGAAAAAAGGGCTCCCTCTAGGCGAGCCGCAACAGCAGCTAGAGAACTTTCTCCAAGAATGCATCCCCACGGTAGCCTCACACCAGAGGGCCGGAGGGTCGGAGTAGCCTAAAACTCGAATAGATTCTGGAGTACCGCCTGACCAAAAACGCTGTCTCGTCAGGACTCCCTGTCCAGGCAGTAATGGGCTGCAAAGGTCTGGCTTGAAGACCAAGTTGCGGCCCGGCAGATGTCTGCCAATGGAACAGAGCGTTGATTAGCTACTGATGCGGCCTTAGCCCTGACACAATGGGCCGTAACACGACCCTGCAGCTGACAGTCAGCTGCCCTGTATGCCCAGGAAATGCAGTCTGCCACCCAGGTGGATAAAGAGTAGTTACTCACCTGTAACAGGTGTTCTCCAGGAGCAACAGGAATCAGTCCTCACATATGGGTGTCATTGGTGCCGATGAAGCCCCAGCGGAGCATTTCCACAGCTTTCTATGAAAGCCTTTGGGAATGCAGGCATGCATGCGCGGTTCCCTTCCCGCCTAAAGGTGCCATCTTACCTCAGTCAAATGACATAGCTAAGAACAGCACACAAAAATGAAAAATAAACTATGTACAACTGCAACTCCAAGGGGAGGAGGGAGGGTTGTGAGGACTGATTCCTGCTGCTCCTGGAGAACACCTGTTACAGGTGAGTAACTACTCTTTCTCCAGGACCAAGCAGGAAGTCAGTCCTCACATATGGGTGACTCCCAAGCTCTGGGCTACCGAGGAACCCAGGCTGAACAAAAGACCTCCCTCTAGTCTCAGCAGCAAAGAAAGGCTTTTCAAGGACACAACCTCCACCGGTAGCCCAACAGAGGGCAGGAGTTGCCTAAACCTCAAAGAGATTCCGGAGTACTGCTTGGCCAAAAGCACTGTCCCTACGGGACTCCCTCTCCAGGCAGTAATGGGCCGCAAATGTCTGGCTTGAAGACCAAGTTGCAGCCCTGCAGATGTCTACCAAGGGCACAGAGCGGAGATGAGCCACTGAGGCAGTCATTGCCCTGACACGGTGGGCCGTAACCCGACCCTGCAAAGGAAGGTCAGCCGCCTTATAAGCCCAGGTGATACAGTCAGCTACCCAGATGGACAAGGTACGCTTGGACACAGCCAACCCCAACTTATTGGGGTCAAAGGATACGAAGAGCTGAGTAGCCCTTCTATGCCCCTGCCTACGGTCAAGGTAGAAGGATAAGGCCCTCCTACAGTCCAGGGTATGCAGGACTGCTTCAGCCTGGCTTGCATGAGGCCTAGGGAAGAATGTTGGAAGAACCACCTCCTGATTGAGGTGGAAAGAGGAGACAACCTTAGGGAGGAACTTTGGATGAGTCCTAAGGACTACCCTGTTCCTATAAATCCTGGTGTAAGGCCTATCACAGACCAGGGCCTGAAGCTCACTTACTCGCCTAGCCGAGGTAAGGTCTATCAGGAAGAGTGTCTTCCAGGAGAGGAAGCGTAGTGGACAAGTAGCCATCTTTATCTTTATCTTTATTCGGTTTCTTGATAAACCGCCTAAACCATAAGGCATCAAAGCGGTGTACAATAAATGGGCTGCAGGGAAGAAAGATAGAAAAGAACGCCATGGTATGACAGGAAAGAAAAGAAAAAGGAGAAGAGGAGAGAGAGTAAAAAGGGCAGAGTGACACAAATAGAAACTTACAACAAGAGAGAGGGGACTGAGGGGGGTAAACGAGGGTAAAGGGTACTGAAGTGAAGGGTTCTATGAATGGTGATGAAATATTAGAGGGTACTGGGAGCAGTAAGTATAAATGAGGGAGCCAATAGTATCAAAGAGAAACTGGAAGATCAAAAGCTTGTGCAAAGAGGTGTGTTTTAAGGAGGGACTTGAATTGTGGAAAAGAGGGCTCAGTACGGAGGGGGAGGGGGAGGGAATTCCACAGGGCAGGAGCAAGGAAGAAGAAAGCGGAGTGGCGAGTAAGTTCGAGGTGCGCTTGAGAAGGGGAAGGGAGAAAGAGACGGTTACCATGGGAGGAACGAAGAAGGCGAGGAACAGGCTGGTGAAAAATGAGATCGGAAAGATACTGAGGGATACCGGAGTGGAGGGTTTTATGAATGGTAATGAGGTATTTGAAGATAAAGCGGTATCGAATAGGGAGCCAATGGAGGGAAAGGAGACAAGGGGTGATGTGCACACGGTGAGAGGAGAAAGTAACTAGGCGGGCGGCGGTATTTTGGATAAGTTGGAGACGGCGTATCTGAAAAGAGGGGAGACCAGCAAAGATGGAATTACAGTAATCAAGGCGAGAAATTACAAGGGAGAGGACTAAAGTAGTGAGAGAACTAGAGGAAAGATAAGAACGAAGGGACCTGATACGACGAAGGTAGAAGAAGCAGCTGCGGACCAAGGAGGAGATGTGGGAGTGGAAAGACAAGGAGGTGTCGAGGGTTACACCAAGATAACGAAGGCAGGATACAAGAGGGATGGGCAGGGATGACATTAGAGGAGCCAAGGTGGGAGGGGAAGTTGAGAAGGAAAACCAAATAGCCGATGATTTGGAGGGGTTGACACTGAGAAAATTAGTGGAGAACCATGAGGCAGTCAGGTCGAGACAAGAATTGAGAGGGGAAAGATCTAGAGAAACTGAGCTAGTGTGGTGGACAAGAAGAATATCATCAGCATAAAAGTAACAGGAGAGACCAGACTGTTGGATAAGAAGGGCAAGTGGGGCAAGGAAGATGTTGAAGAGAAGGGGGGCAAGAATAGAACCCTGCGGAACACCACAGAGAAGAGGAGAGGGAGCAGAGTCAGTGGTACCAGAGCAGACGGAAAAAGTACGAGAGGATAGAAAGGAGCGAAACCAGCAAAGTACTGTGCCACAGATACCAGCATCAGATAAACGGGTGAGAAGAGTATGATGGTCAATAACATCGAAAGCAGCGGAGAGGTCGAGAGAAACAGCGATAGAGAGATTACCCTGATCATGTGAGCGGTGAAGATCACTAAGAAGTGCAAGCATGATAGTTTCAGTACTGTGCCCGGGCCTAAAACCAGATTGCCGAGGATGAAGGAAAAGCGTGGAATCCAAATGTGCAGAGAGCTGTGAAAAGACTAGTTTTTCAAGAACCTTAGAAAGAAAGGGGAGATTAGAAACGGGGCGCCAGTTGGCAGGGAGGGCGGGATCCAGGGTGGGTTTCTTCAGAAGGGGACGAACCAGGGCATGCTTCCATCGGGAGGGAAAACAACCAGTGGATAGACTTGAATTTATCATAGATAGGATGAAAGGGGAGAAATGAAGAGAGGGGTCAAGAAGCCAGGAAGAGGGGATAGGGTCGAGAGGGCAGGTTGTTTTATGAGACGTGGAGCTCAAAAGGTGGGCGAGTCAGTTGCTGCAAGACCACATTCAGCTCCCACTCAGGGGCAGGAGGACGGATGGGAGGCTTGAGCAAAAGCAAGCCCCTAAGGAAGCGGGACACCAAGGGGTGACCAGACAGAGAATGGCCCTCCACCAAAGAGTGGTGAGCTGCTAGAGCTGAGAGGTGGACCCGAACAGAATTTGATTTAAGGCCTTGATTTGACAAATGCAGTAAGTACTGAAGGACTACTGGCACAGTACAGAAGGATCAACTGTACATAGCTGACACCACACAGAAAACCTTTTCCATTTGAGAGCATAGGTTTTCCTAGTGGATTGTTTCCTAGAGGCTAGGACAACCTCCTCAACATCCTGAGGCAGGCCCCAGGGAGCCAAGACTACCCTTGCAGCCTCCAGGCCATCAAATTGAGAGCTTTGAGATTGGGGTGCAGAAGGGAACCCTGTTCCTGTGAGAGAAGGTCGGGTTGCAACCCCAGAGGTAGTGGAGGATCCACCGCCAGTTGAAGCAGAAGAGGAAACCAAGGCTGTCTCGGCCACCTGGGAGCCACCAGCAGGACCGAGGCCTTGTCCTGAAGAATCTTGAAGAGAGTTCGGGCCACCAAGGGCATGGGAGGAAACGCATACAGGAGGCCCTGAGACCAGGATATCAGAAAAGCATCCGCTGCTATCTGCAGAGGATGCGGTTGCCTGGAGCAGAACTTTGGCAGCTGCTTGTTCATGGGGCTGGCAAAGAGATCCATCAAAGGGAGACCCCATTTCAGGAAGATCTTCTGAGCTACTGAAGGATGCAGCTGCCACTCGTGGGGCTGCAGTATTCTGCTTAATCTGTTTGCCAGGTAGTTGTCCTGGCCTGGAAGGTACACAGCCCTGAGGAGCATATTGTGCTTGAGGGCAAAAGAACAAAGGTCCTGAGCTTCCCGACAAAGGATCCTGGACCCAGTTCCACCCTGTTTGTTCACATAAAACATGGCAACTTGGTTGTCTGTCTGAATCAGGACAGACTGGTCAGCCAGGGTAGGACTGAAAGCTTTGAGTGCTAACCGAATAGCTTGGAGTTCGAGAAGATTGATCTGCTGTGCAGCTTCTCAGGGGGACCACAGGCCCTGGGTGCACTTGCCCAGACAATGAGCTCCCCAGCCTTGCAGGGAGGCGTCCGTGGTCACCACTACTGTGTACCCTTGAATCTGAAAAGGCACCCCCTTCAGTAGATTGGGTGGGTGTAGCCACCAGTTGAGGGAGTTCAGAAATTGTCTGGACACCCTTATCCTGTCTCTGAGGCTGCCTGTGGCCTGTGACCACTGAGACCGAAGGCACCACTGTGCAGGCCTCATATGTAGCCTGGCATTGGGGGTCACATGTACTGTCGAAGCCATGTGGTCTAGAAGCCTCAGGCAGAGTCTGGCGGAGACCAGGGACCTGCTGAAAAACTGATTTGCCAAGGCCATTAACCTTTGGGCCCTGTCTACTGGCAAGAAAGCCTTTGCCAGCAGAGAGTCCAGAATATGAACTCCAAGTTTTGGGAGAGGAGCAAAGCGGACTTTGCAAAGTTTATGACAAACCCCAGACTTTGTAGAAGAGTAATAGTCCTGAGGGTGGCTTGTTTGGCCTCCTGGCACGTCTGACCTCTGATGAGCCAGTCGTCCAGATAGGGGAAGACAAAGATTCCCTGATTTCTTAGGTAGGCCGCCACCACTGCTAGGCACTTTGTAAAGACTCTGGGGGCGGAGGTGAGGCTGATAATGGTTTCCTCCCACAATGAACCTGAGGTACTTTCTGTGGTCTGGATGAATGAGGATGTGAATGTACGCATCCTTTAGATCTAAGGAGCATAACCAATCTCCTTGCTGGAGGTAGGGCAGAAGTGTCCCAAGAGTAAGCATCTTGAACTTCTCCTTCACTAGGAACTTGTTGAGGTTCCTGAGGTCCAGAATGGGTCGAAGGCCACCGGTTCTTTTGGGTACCAGGAAATACCTGGAGTAGAAACAGTGACCTTGCAAGTGGGGAGGCACAGGCTCCACCGCCCTGTCCACCAACAGACCATGAAGCTCTTGCAGAAGGTGGTCTGTGTGCAGGGGAGGCCTTGGAGGCTCCCCTGGAAAATATGGTGGAGGCAGTTGGTGAAAATGCAGGGCATAACCCTTGTGGACTATGTCCAACACCCAACTGTCCCCGGTGATAAGGGGCCACTGGGTGGGCAAAGAGGGCGAGGCGACCCCCTGTGCAGGGTTGGGAGAGCAGTGGAGGAGAGGCTACGCTCAAGGAGTCAAAAACCCCCACCCTGTTGAGTGGTAGCAGGGGCCTGAGGCTTGGGGGTCCTCTGCCTACGGGGCCCATTACTCTGGCCCTTGGCTTGCTGACCCTGGGGGGCAGCTTGGGCAGCCTGATATTGCAGGTACTGTTTGTAGGCAGTGCCCTTCCTCGGGTAAAAGGGCTTTTTATCCGAGCCCTTCTTTTTATGAGAAGGGGCAGAGGTCTTCCTCGACAGCTTTGTCCGTGTGAGGTGCTCAATTTCGAGCTGAGCGGCCTTCGCAGTCATGGGCTTGCCAAAAAGGTTTTCACCTCGGCAAGGGACATCGACCAACTTGTCCTGAACCCATGGCTCGAGGTCCGATGACTGCAGCCATGCCTGGCGTCGAGCCGCGATGCCGGCTGCCGCAACTCGGGACGAAGCCTCAAAGCCATCGTAGGTGGCGCGGGACATGAACTTCGAGCAGTCCCGAATCCCCAAGGACAAGGACTTAAATCTCTGCAAGGATTCCCCGGAGAGACCAGCAGAGAACCCGGCCAATTCGTTGGCCAGATCCCACAAGTACATGCCCATGTACAGCTGGTAGTACTAGACACGGCAAGCAAGCATCGAGCCCTGGAAGCACTTTCTACCGACGCCATCGAGGTTCTGGGCCTCCCTGCCAGGGGGCACCGCAGAGTGCATCTTCTGGCTCTTCAGACGATGCATGGCCGATTCCACAACCATAGAATGGTGTGGTAGCTGTGCCTTTTGAAAACCAGGGCTCTTCCGGAGTCGATAGATCAAGTCGACTCGCTTGCTTAGAACCGGCGCTGAGGCCGGTGCCTCCCACATACGGAAGAGGAGCCGTTCCAGCATCGGAGGAACTGGAAAAGTAAAGGCCTCCTTCGGAGGAGAGTCATACTGTAGGGCCTCGAGCTCTTCAGCTCGAGGCTCCTCCTCGTGGTCCGCTGGAATAGCCAAGGCAGCGGCCATATCCCGGACGAACTCCGAGAACCGAGTGTCCTCCGGGGGGGACCTACTCCAGGGCTCAGACTGCGGTGAGTTCGAAGGGATGCACAGAGTCTTGAAGGTATCAGGAGATTCCTTGTCCTCCGTCTCCCAAGCTGACTTGTCCGAGGAGGAGTCAGGGTCCGACCCCGCGGGGCCCTGGAGCATCCGCCCCGACGCCGGAGGCACCGGCATCGACGCCCTCGGTCCCGAACGGGAGGTCGAGGGAGACCGCGACCGAGGTCAACTCCGAGCCATGATGGACTCGAGTATCGGCTCTGTCTCCGGGGTCGACTTCGAAGTCGATGTCCTGGTGGTCGGGGCAGATGCGCCAGACAGGCTGGCCATCAGTGCCCGCTGCTGCACCATGAAGGCAGACAATCTGCTTTCCAAGGCTGCCATCCTGAGACTCAGCTCGGGAGACACAGCAGCCACCAACTCGGGCCCCGGCGGCGCCGGGCCCGACATTGGCTCCCTGGGAGGAGAATCCTCGAGGACTATGGGGCTTACGTGTCCAGCAGACTCCGGCTTCACGCGAGGAACCTTTGCAGGCTTCTCGTGTTCCACGGGCCCGGGGCGACGGTTGGGGGTCTTAGACTTGGCCCTTGAGGAGCCAGGGACCTCCTCCGACGATGCCCTCATGAGCCGCTTCTTCCTCTTGCGTTCCCGGTCGGGGGACCCCCTGTCCGAGGAGTTTCGACGGCGCTCGGGATCAGAATCCCGAGATGTCGAGGCCTCAGACGAGGTCCGGGCCCGGCCGGAGGCTGAGTCCGAGAAAAGCCTTTCTTTTTGCTGCTGGCGACTTCGGAGTGCCTTGGAAGACATCTTTCCACATGGCCCGCACGACTTAGGGTCGTGGTCGGGGCTGAGGCACCGAAGGCAGCAGTTGTGTGCGTCGGTGAGAGACATCAGTTTCTTACACCGATCACACTTTTTAAAACCGCTGGAAGCCATCGGGGAAAAAAGAGTCCCCGCGAGGTCAAAGGACCGGCCTTCCAGGGAAAAATGGAAAAAAGGGCGCGAATGCCAGCCACGAAGGGCAAAAACCGAAAAAGAAGAAATCGGGCTCGATACCGGTGTACCGAACCTGGCGGGAGGGGAACCGGCGTCGAACCGGGAGAAAAAAATAGCGAAAATCGCTGAAAAAAAATCTAATTTTAACCGGGAGAACAGGACACACGTCCGGTGGGCTTCACGGAAAAAAAAAAGAGACCGAGGTAAGATGGCACCTTTAGGTGGGAAGGGAACCGCGCATGCGTGCCTGCATTCGCAAAGGCTTTCATAGAAAGCTGGGGAAATGCTCCGCTGGGGCTTCATCGGCGCCGATGACACCCATATGTGAGGACTGACTTCCTGCTTGGTCCTGGAGAACGTGCGCTTGGAGACCGGTAGACCCAGTTTACTAGGGTCATAAGAGACGAAGAGCTGAGAAGCCCTCCGATGTCCCCGCATACGCTCCAGGTAGAAGGCGAGCGCCCTCTTACAATCCAGGGTACGCAGAACTACCTCTGCTCTGTTGGTATGTGGCCTGGGAAAGAAGGTGGGAAGAACCACCTCTTGGTTGAGGTGAAACGAGGAAACCACTTTTGGGAGGAACTTGGGGTGCGTGCGTAGCACTACCCTGTTCTTGTAAAACCATGTGTATGGCCTATCTGACACTACAGCCTGCAGCTCACTCACACGTCTAGCTGACGTAAGTGCTACCAGGAAGAGGACCTTCCAGGAGAGTTAGCGCAGATAGCAAGTTGCCATCGGCTCGAAAGGGGGGCGAGTAAGTTGCTGCAAGACCACGTTGAGATCGCACTCCGTCGTCGGAGGGCGGATTGGAGGTTTCAGCAGAAGCAGGCCCCTAAGAAATCTGGCTACCAAGGGGTGAACCGAGAGAGGCTGACCATCTATCGGTGCATGGTTAGCCGACAAGGCAGTCAGGTGGACCCTGACGGAGTTAGACTTGAGGCCTAGCTCCAAGAGATGAAGTAGGTACTTTAACACTTTGGGAACCTGAGATGAGAAGGGTTCTACAGTATGTTGGCGACACCACACTTGGAACCTACGCCATTTACATGCGTAGGATTTTCTGGTGGATGGCCTCCTGGAGGCTAACAACACTTCTTCTACCCCTTCGGGTAAGAGAAAAGGTGCAAGGCCTACCCTTCTCAGCAGCCAGGCCATCAAAATGAGGGATCTGGGATTGGGGTGTACTAGGGAACCCTGCTCCTGGGTGAGGAGGTCGGGCTGTACCCCCAAGGGGACAGGGGTTTCCACCGCCAGTTAAAGAAGAAGTGGGAATCAAGGCTGTCTGGGCCACCTGGGCGCTACCAGAATCACCCAGGCCTTGTCCCTATGAATCTTGAAGAGAGTTTGTGCTACCAGAGGTATAGGTGGAAAAGCATACAGGAGGCTTCCCAACCAATGGAGAAGAAATGCATCTGCTGCTACCCTGGAGCAAAAGCGGGGTAACTGACGATTCTGTGGACCGGCAAAGAGATCCATGGACAGAATGCCCCAGTGGTTGAAAATATGCTGGGCAATCTCCCTGTTCAGTTGCCATTCGTGGGGTTGAAGAACCCTGCTCAGTCTGTCTGCCAGGCAGTTCTCCTGGCTCAGTAGGTAAACTGCATGGAGACACATGTGTCGAACTGCGAAGGAACAGAGATCCAGAGACTCCTGGCAAAGGATCCGCGAACCTGTGCCGCCCTGTTTTACGTAGAACATAGCCACCTGGCTGTCTGTCTGCACTCAGAAAGACTGGTTGGAGAGGGCAGGAGCAAAGGCTTTTAGAGCTAAGCAAATGGCCCTGAGTTCCAACAGGTTGATCTGGAGTGTGGCCTCCTGAGGAGTCCATTGACCTTGAGTGCAAGAGCCCTGACAATGGGCTCCCCAACCCATCAAGAAGGCATCCGTGGTCAGCACCCTGGTATGCACGGGAAGCTGGAACGGTACCCCCCGCAGGAGGTTCCCCGATTGTGACCACCACTGCAGGGACTGCACTAGGGGTTTTGATACTGCCACTCTGTCAGACAGGCGTCCCGTGGCCTGTGACCACTGGTCCCGCAGGGTCCACTGAGCTGTCCGCATGTGCATGCGTGTGAAAAGAGTTACATGAACTGTGGAGACCAAGTGGCCGAGCAGGCGTAAGATCCTCCGTGCTGACACCATGCCCACCTGAGACAGCAGGCAGTCTGCCCTGTCCACTGGCAAGTAGGCCCTCGCCTGTACGGTGTCAAGCCTTGCCCCTATGAATTCTAAGTTCTGGGTGGGGAGCAAAGAGGAATTTGTGTGATTGATGATGCACCCCAGATGCTGAGGAAGAGCTATTGTGCGATCTGTGGCGTGATGCGCCTCCTGAGCTGAATGGCCCCTTATGAGCCAGTCGTCTTGATAAGGGAACACAAAGATCCCCTGGCTCCTGAGGAAGGCCGCTACCACAGCTAGGCACTTGGTGAAAACCCTTGGAGCGGAAGCTAGACCAAAGGGAAGCACTTTGTATTGGAAGTGGTTTCCTCCAACCACAAACTTGGGGTATTGTCTGTGGTCTGGATGTATGAGGATGTGTGTGTAAGCATCCTTTAGGTCCAAGGAGCATAGCCAGTCTCCCTGCCGGAAGTAAGGCAGAAGTATCCCAAGTGAAAGCATCTTGAACTTTTCCTTTACCAAGAGAACTTGTTGAGATTTCGCAGGTCTAGGATGGGGCGAAGGCCTCCTTGTCTTTTCGGTACCAGGAAATACCTGGAGTAAAAGCCTTTCCCTGCATGTCCCTTCCTCGGGTAAAAGGGCTTCCCCCCCTCCCCCGAGGTCTTCTTCCTGTGAGAAGGAGCAGATGTCTTCTTTGACAGGCTTGTCCAGGTCAAGTACTCGGACTCGAGTTCAGCAGCCTTCTCAGTCATGGGTTTGCTGAAGAGGTTATCTCCTCAGCAGGGGACATCGACCAACTTGTCCTGTACCCATGGCTCAAGCTCAGACGACATGAGCCAAGCCTGAAGCCTTGCACCGATTCCGGCTGCTGCTACTCAGGACGAAGCCTCGAAGCCGTCATAGGCTGCTCGAGACAAACTTTGAGCACTCTCTGATCCTGGTGGACAGGGCCTTGAAGCATTGCAAGGGTTCCTCGGAGAGGCCAGCAGAGAACCCGGCAATCTCCTTTGTCAGGTCTCTTAAGTACATGCCCATGTACAGCTGGTAGGTCTGGACACGGCATGACAGCTGGGCTCCGGCCTTGAGGGCTTCGAGCGTGTCCATCCCGACACCGATGGCCCCGGTGACGACGACCCCGGTCCCGAACAGGAGGTCGAGGGAGACCTTGGCCGAGGATCAACTCGAGACCGCATGGACTCGAGGATCGGCTCTGCCTCCGGGGTCGAATTAGACGTCAAAGTCCCAGTGGTCGGGGCGGATGCACGGGTGAGAACGGCTATCAGCGCCTGCTGCTGGTCCATGAAGGCAGACATGCTGGTCTCCAAGGCCGCCAACCTGAGGCCCAGCTCAGAAGGCTCCGCAGCCTCCGGCTCGGTTCCCGACGCCGGGACCGATGCCAGTTCTCCTGGAGGAGAGTCCACGAGGACAACAGCCATTACCTTGTCTGACGCCTCTGGCTCCATATGAGGTATTTTAGCAGGCCTCTCCGACTCGGCGAACCCGGGGTGGCGTTCGGCACTCCGCGACCTGGAACCCGAGGGCCCCGGCCGATTGGAGTCCTCCAGAGACGCAGCCCTTGTGGCTTTCTTCTTCTTACGGTACTCCCAGGTGGGAGACCCCCTTTCAGACAACCCCCGACGGTGCTCGGGTTCAGAGTCCCAAGACGTCGAGGCTTCTGACGAGGGTCCTGGCCCGGACGGATCCAGACTCGGAGAAAATAGTCTCACGCTGGTGCTGCCTGCTCCTCAGCGATTTGGAGGACATCTTGCCACACGGACCGCAGACCACCGGGTCAGGGTCGGGTCCGAGGCAGCAGAGGCAGCAGTCATGGGTGTCGGTGAGGGACATAAGTTTTTTTACAGCGATCACACTTCTTGAACCCGCTGGCAGCCATCAGGGGAAAAAGGGCCCCTGCGAGGTTGAAAGACCAGGTTGCCAGTTATAAGAAAAAGAGCGCGAACGCTAGTCACTAAGGACAAAAACGAAAAAGTTAGTCGGACTCGATACCGGTGTACCGAGCCAAGGCGGGAAGGGGAACCGGCGTTGAACCGGTACCAAAAATGGTAGAAATAGTCAAAAAACAATCAACTTTTTCCAAGGAAAATGGGACGACGTCTGTCGGGCTCCACGGAAAAAAGAAGACTGTGCAAGATGGCACCCTTGGGCGGGAAGGGGACTGTGCATGCGTGAGGCATTCCCAAAGGCTTTCTTTGAAAGCTGGGGAAATTCCTCTGCACGAGGGCTTCGTCGGCGCCGACGTCACCCATATGTGAGGACTGACTTCCTGCTTGTTCCTGGAGAATCAACCTATCGCTCTCCACTGCAACTGTCCCTGCAGCCTTCAAGCATGCTCTCAGTTGGTGTACCCCAAGGATCTGTCTTGGGTCTACTCCTTTTCTCTCTCTATACCCAGTCCCTTGGGGCGCTCATCTCTTCCCATGGCTTTCAGTACCATCTTTATGCTGATGACTCCCAGATCTATCTCTCTACACCTGAAATCTCTTCGGCAATCCAGACCTGGATCTCTGCCTGCCTTTCTGACATTGCTGCTTGGATGTCTCACTGCCACTTGAAATTGAATATGGCCAAAACTAAGCTTCTTATTTTTCCCCCTAAAACCTCCTTTTCCTCCTTTCTCAATCTCTATGGATAACGCTCTACTCCTTTCCGCAATCTTGGGGTCGTATTTGACTCCTCTCTCTCCTTCTCCACACACATCCATCTGATAGCTAAGACCTGCTGTTTCTTTCTCTATAACATCAACAAAATCCGCCCATTTCTTTCTGAACACATGTCCTCCCTGTGACTAGAACAGAACGTCAGGGCTCCATCCCCAGAACATTTATCCACTACTTAATCACCTCCCATCTTGACTATTGTAACCTACTCCTTGCTGGTCTCCCACCAAATCATCTCTCTCCCCTTCAATCTGTTCAACACTCTACTGCGCAGCTAATAATCCGCCAGCCTCGTCATGCTCATATTACCCCTCTTCTCAAGTCACTTCATTGACTCCCTATCCATTTCCGCATCCAGTTCAAACTTCTCCTGCTGACCTATAAATGCATTCACTCTGCAGCTCCTCACTACCTTTCCTCTCTTATACCTCCCTACAACCCTCTCCAGAAACTTCACTCTTCTGGCAAATTGCTTTTATCTGTGTCCTTCTCTTCTATTGCTAACTCCAGACTTTTCTCCTTTCATCTTGCTGCTCCTTATGCCTGGAACAAACTACCCGAGTCTGTACGTCAGGCACCTTCTCTGGCCCTTTCAAATCCAGGCTGAAAACTCACCTCAGCTGCCACTTTCAGATCTTGACTCACCTTATCTCCTTTGTGTTTCCTTACCATTTCCTTTAGATGTATAGCCCTGTCTATCCCTACTGTGTTGTCTGTCTTGTAAGATTGTAAACTCTGATGAGTAGGGACATGTCTGTGCAGCGCTGCGTACATCTTGTAGTGCTATACAAATGCTCAGTAATAGTAGTAGTAGTAGTAGGTAGCTCTTCTCTTTGACATTCATACTTTGGACACATTATGAAAAGAGAGAGATTATTAGAGAAAGACATCATGCTTGGCACGGTTGAAGGGCAACGCAAAAGAGGAAGGCCAGCAATGCAATGGATGGATACAACAGCAGCAGCTATGGATGCCACTCTAACAACAATTAGCTGCCTGAATGAAGACTAAACACAGGGTTCACCATGAGTCAACATCAACTCAATGGCACTTTCCACCACCACAAGCTTTTCACTGTTGATGCATGCATGCATTACAAAGTATGCGTACAATGAATTTAGAAGAAGTGCATTTGTGCTTGCCTTTATGAATTGCTGTACTTCTCTACAGAGTTGCAGAGACCAAAAGCCTGAGACATTCAGCCTGCTCCTGTGTACTGCAGGACTAGTATCCTGTTAGCATGCTCTGATCCATAAGACTGAACCCAACAAGATGGATTCCTGCTATGTTCCAAGCCTCAGACTTGCTGACTAAGCAACTGCCTGGCAAGTGTTTATGTGTTTGCATACAGAAGACTATTGTTCCTAATCATGCCTACATGCAAAAGAACCTGCTTCTCAGACCTCTCTCATCCACAGACTGTTCTACTGGCCTTGGACATTTGCAACAATGTATGAGACTGCATAACATCATCTTCTGCATTTCATCTCTTACCATGGACCCTTTTGTCTACAAGATGACTATCAGAGCTGGTACCAAAGACTGGCGGATTTCCAGGTATTGATAACCCTTCTTTTACTGACCCCAACGCGTTTTGGCCACTGGCCTTCTTCAGGGGGGATATGGGATTTCTTTGGTACCATCTCTGTTTCGTCACTACCTTGTTTCTGCAGGTACTCTGTGCTCTGTTTTGTTTGTTTTACAAGATGACTATCTCCTGATTCGCCGAGATGCCTCGCAGTATTTCATGCCAACCAATCACCACAATGTGATAGGTACTCATCAAAAAGAATAATACACTATACACAGAACTCAGGGCCATTTCGCGCCTTTTACCTTTCTTTCTGCTTCTATAAACACAAAGACAAACTGTATCTTTTGTCGTGACCCCCTGCCTAGGTCAAGGACTGGTACGCAAAAGGGCTGCCTTATTTGCCTTTAAGTAATGTCCCAAGACTTGGTTTCCAGCAATGGATGCTGGGACTTGTAGTTTCTATCACTCTTCAGACAAAGTAGTTTGACCATACAGGGTGTTCAAGGCAAAGATATTTATTCTGGGTTTCCCCCTCGCATCAAATTCATAGCGCAACACAAGACAAGGATTCTTTCTCCAAAGTAAAGGATATCAGGAACAAATTAGGCTGAAACATCAAACTCAGAAGTATTCTTTACACAGCAGCTGTTCTCAGGCTCCTCCTAGATAAATGCCCTTCACAGCTACGGCTGGTTATTACATCAGGTAAACAAAGTTTTCAGCAACAGTTCTTTCCCTTTCAACTTAACTCACAGGCTATGCAAACTTCTTCTCACAGCATGAGCCTAGCACATGTTCAAGCTGTTTGTTTTACAAAACGAGCAATCCATTTCAATTACATCATTATCAAGAGGTGTCTCATAAACATCTATTTGCATGTCTTCACAAGGTTCAATTGGGTTGTCTTCCTGGGAGCCTTTATCACAGGGTTTAAACTTAATATTGTGCAGAAGCTTCTGAAGTTTTCCCAAAAACTGTTCTTTCTGGTCAGCACCCACATTACTTAGGGAATGAGCCTTTCTCTCTTGCAACAGTTTTTCCACAGTCTCTAGTGCTGTCTCATTGGACTTACTTGAATTCCTTTTACTTCTGCTTGGAGCTGCTTTCACTGCGTTTCTGCCAGCACTCTGTTCAGCCCTTAACCTCAGCTCCCTGACAACGTCCTCAGCACAGCCCCTGCTAGGAAATGAAGCAAACGTACCTTCCCAACGTATATTGCTCCCCTTGCTATCAGAGCTGTTTCCCCACCTGGAGTCAAACCTTTCCAGTTTCTCCTCTCTGGGGTGCTTTGGCACAAGCTTCAGCTTTGGTTCCAGTGCTCTCTGAGAATAAGAATCAGCAGTCTCCACTTCTCCTTCTCTCTCCACTATGTCTCTAGTAAGCTCAGAGACTGTACCTGTGTCTCTGCCGGGCTCCTCCCTACAAAACTCTGAAGCAGCTTTAAAATGGTGCTTCTCTCCAGCCACACCCTCCTTGCTGCACATGTGAGATTTGTTAGGGCTCAAACTAGCTCTTACATCACTGCTAGGGCAGGGCTTAGCTCTAGCTACTGAATGCTTCGGTAGCTTGTGGTTTCTATGGGAACCTTGTTTACCACTGCTTTTAAAGGTGTATTCCTCACTTTCCTACCATTCCATTCGATCCACACAGCTCTCCTTATCACACTTTCCAAGGCTGTTTCACTAACCCTGTAAGAACAAGACTCTCACAGACACCTGTAAGGTTCTGTGCCTTCATGTGGCTCGCTTCTGATCGGCAAGAGCCAGCATTATCTAGCCTAGCTGCCTCTTTTGGACTTCGTGCTTTTCCAGAGATTGCCTCAGACCCCAGTTGCATTCATCCATCTGGCAGAGCTAAGGAACTGATCTTATGTCTTCACCTGGGGGTGGAAAATTAGTCAGCTAGATCTGTTCTGTACTTTTCCTAAGTGCAGAGCGAGCCTGCGACCTCTGGTTACTAATCAGTGAATTACTGCTACTACATAATCATAGTTCTGCTAAAATGCATGACCTCATTTTTCTATTGCTAGTTTGTATATCTTCTATTTTTCTATCCAAAATAAACCTAATATATCACCACAGAATTCTGTATCTCTCTCCTGGCTCTTTAACAGAGGGTCCTACCAAACCTGAGGGCGAGGGACTAATAGCAGACCTTCTCCTAGACACAACTGAGCAGAGATTATTTGTTTGTCTGCCAAAACGCCCTACAGTACAAAGAAACTTACTGATTCCAGCAGGGCATGCCTGTTCACTTTCAGAGTGATCTTAGAGTGTGGTCTCTTCATATGCATCTGGCGAAGCTCACGTTGAAAAAAATGTACTTTGTCTTGAAAAGTTTCAGATCCCCCTGAGAACAAAAAAACCCCAAAAACACATAAAATAGTGCATGCTACATTAACATTCATTTCTTCAAAACCATTCAAATACTTTTGAGGCAAAAAGAGGTACCACCAGAAAGCATGCAAAGGGAAGGAATGACTCAGTAACACAGTAAATAATAGTTAACCTCAATGGCACATAATGACAACAGCAGAAAGATCAAACTCGCCCATACTATCTGCCGCCCAGCTGAGATTCTTTCATTTTCGAAAGATGAAAGAGTAGTTACTCACCTGTAACAGGTGTTCTCCAGGAGCAGCAGGAATCAGTCCTCACATATTGCTGACATCAGCGTCGACGGAGCCCCCATGCGGAGCATTTCCCCAGCTTTCAAAGAAAGCCTTTGGGAATGCGGGCACGCATGCGCGGTCCCCTTCCCGCCCAAAGGTGCCATCCTGCTCAGTCTAATGACATAGCTAAAAGACAGCACAAAAAGAAAATGAACTATATACAACTGCAACTCCAAGGGGAGGAGGGAGGGTCATGAGGACTGATTCCTGCTGCTCCTGGAGAACACCTGTTACAGGTGAGTAACTACTCTTTCTCCAGGACCAAGCAGGAAGTCAGTCCTCACATATGGGTGACTCCCTAGCTCTGGGCTACCAGGAACCCAGGCTGAAAAATAGAGCACCCTCTAGAGCCCCAGCAACAGTAAGAGAATCTTCTCTGAGACCACACCTGAACAGTAGCCCAACGCCAGGGCCGGAGAGTAGGAGTTGCCTAAACCTCAAAGAGATTATGGAGTACCGCTTGCCCGAAAGCACTGTCCCTACGGGACTCCCTCTTGAAGCAGTAGTGGTCGCAAAAGTCTGGCTTGAAGACCAAGTAGCGGCCCGGCAGATGTCAGCCAACGGATCAGAACATAAGTGAGCTACTGATGTGGCCTTCGCCCTGACCCAGTGGGCCGTGACTCGACCCTCCAGGGAGAGGCCGGCTGCCCTGTACGCCCAGGCGATACAGTCTGCCACCCAAATGGACAACGTACGCTTAGTGACAAGCAACCCCAACTTGTTAGGGTTAAAGGAAATGAAGAGCTGAGAAGCCCTTTTATGCCCCTGCATACGTTCAAGGTAAAAGGACAGCGCCCTTCTACAATCCAGGGTATGCAAGACAGTCTCTGCCCTACTGGTGTGCGGCCTGGGAAAGAACGCTGGAAGTACCACCTCCTGGTTGAGGTGGAAGGAGGACACTACCTTTGGAAGGAACTTAGGATGAGTCCGCAAGACTACCCTGTTCCTATAGAACCTGGTATACGGCCTATCCGAGACCAGGGCCTGAAGCTCACTCACTCGCCTAGCCGAGGTGAGTGCCACAAGGAAACACACCTTCCAGGAGAGAAAACGTAAATGGCAGGTTGCCATCGGCTCAAAAGGTGGGCGAGTCAGTTGCTGCAAGACAACATTGAGATCCCACTCAGTGGCCGGTGGACAAATAGGAGGCTTAAGCAGAAGCAGGCCTCTGAGAAAGTGAGACACCAGAGGGTGGCCCAAGAGAGATTGTCCATCCACCGGCGAGTGGTGAGCTGAGAGGGCACTGAGGTGAACCCGGACAGAGTTGGACTGAAGTCCTAGGTTGGAAAGGTGGAGCAGGTATTGTAGCACCACCTGGACAGAGCAGGAGAAGGGGTCCTCTTGCTGTTGAGAACACCAAGTAGAGAACCTACGCCACTTCAGAGTGTAGGCCTTCCTCGTGGAATGCTTCCTGGAGGCCAACACCACCTCTTCAACCTCCCTTGATAGGAGCAAGGGAGCAAGGACTAGCCTTTCAGCAGCCACACCATCAAACTGAGGGATTTGAGGTTGGGATACAAGAGGGACCCCTGATCCTGAGTCAGAAGGTCGGGTTGCAACCCCAGAGGAAGTGGAGTATCCACTGCCAACTGCAGAAGAAGAGGGAACCACGGCTGCCTGGGCCACCTAGGGGCTATCAGGATCACCGTGACTCTGTCCTGCTGGATTTTGAATAGAGTCCGGGCCACCAGAGGTGTGGGAGGAAAGGCATACAGCAGGCTCTCTGACCAGGGGATCAGGAATGCATCTGGCGCTGCTCTCAAGGGATGCGGTTGCCTGGAACAGATCCTGGGTAGTTGCCTGTTTAGCGGACTGGCAAAAAGATCCATGGTCGGAAGACCCCACTTCAGAAAGATCTGTTGAACTACCCGAGGATCCAACTGCCACTCGTGAGGCTGCAGGAGTCTGCTTAGCCTGTCCGCTAGGTAGTTTTCCTGGCCTGGGAGGTATACTGCCCTGAGGGTCATGCCCCGAGTGACAGCCCAGGAGCAGAGAGCTTGTGCTTCCAGGCACAGAAGTCTGGATCCTGTGCCCCCCTGCTTGTTGATGTAGAACATAGCCACCTGGTTGTCCGTCTGAACTAGGACAGACTGGTGAAACAGGATCTGAGAGAAAGTCCATAAGGCTAGTCGGATGGCCCTCAATTCCAACAGGTTGATCAGCTGGATGGCCTCCCACGGAGACTACAGATCTTGGGTGCAGGCTCCCTGGCAGAGTGCCCCCCAGCCCTGCAGGGAAGCATCGGTTGTCAGTACCTGAGAGTGTGTGGGGAGGCCTGAAAAGGAACACCCCTGACCAGATTTGGGAGATGCCTCCACCAGCGTAAGGAGTCCATCAAGAGTTTGGACACCTTTATTCTGTCTGACAATTTCCCTGTGGCCTGCAGCCACTGCGCCCTGAGGTGACACTGAGCCGGCCTCATGTGCAGCCTGGCATGTGGGGTGACATGCACTGTGGAGCCATGTGACCTAAGAGCCGGAGGAAGTGTCTGGCCGAGACCAGAGAGTTCGCCCGAAACTGGCCGGTCAACTTTATCAGCCTGTGAGCTCTGTCCACAGGCAAATAGGCCTTTGCATGGATGGTATCCAACCTTGCCCCTATGAATTCCACGTCTTGTGAGGGGACCAAAGTGGACTTTGGGAACTTTATGATGAACCCCAGGTGCTGAAGCAGGGATATGGTTCTGCAGATAGCCTGCCTTGCCTCTTGTGGAGACTGGCCCCTGATTAGCCAGTCATCCAGGTAAGGGAACACAAAGATCCCCTGGTTCCTGAGGTAGGCTGCAGCCACCGCCAGGCATTTTGTAAAAACCCTGGGGGCAGAGGTGAGGCCAAAAGGAAGCACTCTGTACTGGAAGTGCTTTCCTCCCAACACAAATCTGAGAAATTGTCTGTGACTTGGATGGATGAGGATGTGAGTATAAGCATCCTTCAGGTCTAAGGAGCATAGCCAATCTCCCTGCTGGAGGTAGGGCAGTAAGATCCCAAGGGTAAGCATCTTGAACTTTTCCCTCTCCAGACACTTGTTTAGATTTCTCAGGTCGAGGATGGGTCTGAGGCCTCCTGTTCTTTTTGGTACCAGGAAGTACCTCAAGTAGAAGCCTTGCCCTTCCAGGTGGTGAGGCACCGGTTCCACCGCCTGGTCCCTTAGTAGACCTTCCAACTCCTGAAAGAATAAGTTTCTGTGCAGAGGGGGTCTTGGAGGCTCCCCTGGAAAGTAGGAGGGGTGTATCTGGGTGAAGTGGAGCAGATAGCCCCTTTCGATGATGCTCAACACCCAAGTATCCCCTGTGATGGCTGGCCACCTGTCTGCATACAGGGTCAGCCGACCTACTGTGCCCTGGAGAGGAGGAGAGGCTATGCTGGCATAGTCAAAAACCCCCTCCCTGCTGAGCAGGAGCCGGAGTCAGAGTAGGAGGCAAGGGGGCCTTCTGCCTACGGGCCCATGACCCTGCCCCCTTGTCCTACTGGCCCTGTTGGGGAGCTGCAGAGACCTGGTAGTGAGGGTAGGTTTTGTAGGCAGCGGTCTTCCTCGGGTAAAAGGTCTTGTTCCCAGAGCACTTCTTCTTCTGAGAAGGGGCATAGGTTTTCCTGGACAGCCTTGTCCGGGTAAGAGTCTCGGTCTCGAGTTCTGCAGCCTTTTCGGCCATGGGCTTGCCAAAGAGGTTTTCACCTCGGCAAGGGACATCGACCAACTTGTCCTGTACCCACGGCTCGAGGTCCGAGGATTGTAGCCAGGCCTGGCGGCATGCACCGATGCCGGCCCCTGCTATCTGGGCCGAAGCCTCAAATCCATCGTAGGCTGCTCGAGATATTGACTTCTAGCACTCTCGAATACCAGAAGACAAGGCCTTGAACCTCTGCAAAGTTCCTCGGACAGTCCAGCAGAGAACCCGGCAATCTCCTTTGCCAGGTCTCGAAGGTACATGCCCATGTACAGCTGGTAGGTCTGGACACGGCAAGCAAGCATAGAGCCCTGGAAGCACTTTCTACCGAGGGCATCCAGGTTCCGGGCTTCCCTGCCGGGAGGCACCAAGGAGTACATCTTCTAACTCTTCAGGCGATGCATGGCCGATTCCACAACCATGGAATGGTGCGGTAGCTGTGCCTTTTGAAACCCGGGGCTCTTGCGGACTCTATAGATGGAATTGACCCACTTGCTTAGAACCAGCATCGAGGCTGGCGCCTCCCACATGAGGAAGAGCAACCGCTCCAGCATCGGAGGAACTGGGACAGTAAAGGCCTCCTTGGGAGTAGAGTCATACTGCAGAGCCTCGAGCTCCTCGGCTCGAGGCTCCTCCTCGGGGTCCGCAGGGAATGCCAGTGCCTTGGCCATGTCCCTCATGAAATCCGAGAACCTGGTATCCTCCGGAGGGGACCTTGTTTGAGGCTCGGAATCCGATGAGTCCGAAGGGACGCACCGAGTCCGCAAGGTGTCAGGGGACTCCTCCTCCTCCGTCTCCCACGCCGATTCCTCAGAGGAGGAATCGAGCGGCTCCGAGTGGGCGGGAGCCGGCGTCGACGACCTCGGTCCCGAACTGGAGGCCGAGGGTGACCTCGGCCAATGATCGACTCGAGTTTGCATGGTCTCGAGGATCGGCTCGGCCCCCGGGGTCGACTTGGACGTCGATGTCCCGGTGGTCGAGGCAGATGCGCCGGTGAGACCAGCGATCAGCACCCGCTGCTGCTCCATGAAGGTAGACAACATGAGTCCAAACTCAGGAGACCCAGCAGCCTCCGACTCGGGCCCGACGTCAGCTCCCCCGGAGGCGAGTCCATGAGGACTACAGTACTCACGTGACTCGGGGCCTCCGACTCTACACGAGGATGCTTTGCAGGCCTCTCCAACTCCGAAGACCCGGGACAGTGATCGGGGCTATGCGACCTGGCCCTCGAAGAGCCAACAGCATCCACCGATGCCGCCCTCACGGGTTTCTTCTTCCTTCGGTGCTCCCTCGAGGGGGACTCCCTTTCAGAGGAGCCACGACAATGCTCGGGGTCAGACTCACGAGACGTCAAAGCCTCTGACGAAGTCCGGACCCATCCAGAGGCTGATTCTGAGAAGATCCTCTCACGCTGCTGCTGACGGCTACGCAATGCCTTGTAAGACATTTTGCCACAGGGACTACAGACCGTAGAATCATGGTCAGGCCCGAGGCACCAGAGGCAGCAGTCGTGTGTGTCGGTGACAGACATCAGTTCTTGCACCAGTCACACTTCTTAAAGCCACTGGCAGCCATCGGGGGAAAAAGGGCCCCTGCAAGATCAAAAAATTGGGCTACCAGGGAAAAGAAAAAAGGCGCGAATGCAGTCTCAAAGGACAAAAACCGAAAAAAGAGATCCGGGCTCGGCACCGGTGTACCGAGTCCAGGCGGGAAAGGAACAGACATCAAACCGAAGAAAAAACTCGACCCAACGCAGAAAAATCAACCTTTTTCACGGGTGACAAGGACAGGCGTCTGTAGGGCTCCGCGAAAAAAAGAAGACTGAGCAAGATGGCACCTTTGGGCGAGAAGGGGACCGCACATGCGTGCCTGCATTCCCAAAGGCTTTCTTTGAAAGCTGGGGAAATGCTCCGCATGGAGGCTCCGTCGACGCCGACGTCACCCATATGTGAGGACTGACTTCCTGCTTGGTCCTGGAGAATATATAAATTCCCATTCTCAGCTTAACACAATCTCCCCAACTGTCCATGTCATTCATTCATTTGGATTTATTAACAACCTTAATGGAGATTCATCATAAGAACATAAGATTTGCCATACTGAATAAGACCAAGGGTCCATCAAGCTCAGTATTCAGTTTCCCAGAGTGGCCATTCCAGGTCTTAAGTACCTATCGGATTCCCAAAGGTATACACATTCCTGGACCTTTCCTCCAAGACGCGTCCAAACTTGTTTGAACCCAGCTACGCTAACAGCTTTTATTACATCCTCCAGTAATGAATTCCAGAGTTTGATTACGCACCGAGTGAAAAAAACTTTTATTTTCTCCAATAAGTCTAAAGTATGCCACATTGTAGCTTCACTGCATGTCTGCTAGTCTTTCTACTTTTTGAAGGAGTAAAAAACCTATCTGACTTTTAACCTTTCACTCAATTCATTATTTTATTGACCTCTATCATATCTCCCCCTCAGCCATCTCTTTTCCAAGTTGAAGAGCCCTAACCTTTTAAGCCTTTCCTCATAGGGGTATCATTCCATCTCCTTTGATAATGCCTAAATCCTTTTCCTGAATAGTGATTACTAATGGAACCTTGCATTGCATAACTAGTTTGGGTTGTTCTTTCCTAAGTGCATAAACTCGTACTTGTCCATATTCAATTTCATCTCCCAATTTTTCAAGGTCCTCTTGCAATTTTTCACTATCCTCTTGTGTTTTAACAACTTTGAATAATTTTGTCTCATCTGCAAATTTGATCACCTCACTCATTATTCCCATTTCCAGGTCATTTATAAATATGTTAAAAAGCAGTGGGTCCAGCATAGATCTCTGAGGTACTCCACTACTCACCTTTCTCCATTGAGAAAATTGGCCATTTAGCCCTACTCTCTGTTTTCTATCTTTTAATCAGTTCCTAATCTACTTCGTGACACTGCCAAGAAAACCCAGGAGCTTCTGGGTCGCCAGGAGTCAGGACTGACTCGAAGGCACACATTGCATTGCAATCCACAATAGACTGCCTCCCATCCTGTGACTTTTTAATTTCTGCACAAGTCTCTCATGAGGGACCTTGTCAACGGCTTTCTGAAAATCCAGATAAGCTATGTCAACCAGCTCACCTTTATCTACCTGTTTATTCACACCTTCAAAAATATTTAGCAGATTAGTGAGGCAAGACATTTCTTGGCTTAATCCACGTTGGATTTCTCCCATTAAACCAGGCCTTGACAAATATTCTTGGAATCTAGGAGTTAGTCTAAAAATCTTAGAGCCAGCCAACAAAACCTAGATCAGAGTGTAAGCCCCCTCCCCCCAAAAAGGTGTATGGCAGTTATTTTTTTAGGTTAGGTTTTTTAGGTTTTTAGGTACAGAGAAGAGCCATCAAAATGGTAAAGGGGATAGAAGGATACCCCTTAACAGTTGAGGCTTAAAAGGTTAGGGCTCTTAAAACTGTAAAAGAGACGGCTGAGGGGAGATATGATAGAGGTCTATAAATTAATGAATGGAAGGGAACGTGTAAACATAGATCGATTGTTTACGCCATCTAAAAGTAGAAAGACTAGCAGACATGCAATTAATCTACAGTGTAACCCGTTTAAGACTGATAAAAGAAAATATTTTTTTTACAACGTATGATCAAACTCTGGAATTTATTACCAGAAGATGCAGTAAAAGCTGTTAGTATAGCTGGGTTTAAAAAAGGTTTGGAGAAGTTCTTGGAGGAAAGGTCCAGGAAATCCACTGCTTTCCCCATTACAAGCTTGGCCACTGTTGGAAACCGGATACTGTTTATGTTCTTAGGTTTTAGAGCCTGATTTGATAAGACTGTTTTCCCAACAGGAGTGGCCCCACTCCTCCTCCTCCCTCTCCTACTACCCCCATTAACCCATTAAGCTACACCTGTGTGTGTGTGGTGCGGAGGAGGGGGTGCCTATGTGTGTGGGGAGAGGTATGTGCCTTTTGCACATACACATTGTGTCCTTTACTTCCCATGAGTTCATCCCCTTCCCTTCCCTCTCCACTCCAACTACTCTTCTGTTATCCCTCCCTCACCCCCAGATGCCCTTCAACCTCTTCCCCCTTGCATGCACCCCCTGCCCTCCATCCCCCCCCCCCCCCACCACCACCATTCACACGCAACCGCGACCAGGAGAGCCAGTGTCTGCCTGCAGGTATACGTTTAGCGGTTTAATTTTTTTAATATTTGTGTCTATTATGCTACATTTTCTGCTGTACATGGAGGGATATCTTATTTATTTATTTATTTAGATGGATTTGGTATACCACTTTATCATTAGATCAAAGCGGATTGGCACTTCAAATAATCGATAGTATTGTGTGGTCTGTAGCATGCAGTGGTAGATCTAAGAAGTGTGGTGTATGGTGCAGTGTGTTAGATTTATTAGTGAGCTATATACATAATGAGCCATATACATATATACAATATGCAATAATGGAGCCATGTGATTGGTGCTCTAGGGTCTTGATTTTGTCTTGCCCTGAGAGTTGTGCAGAGAAGTCATTTATGTGAAGTCCTTGAAATGTTCTGTAAATAGAGCAGTTTTGAGAAGCTTTCTGAAGTCCTTGAGGTCCTTGGTTGATCTTAGGTGGTCTGGGAGGGAGTTCCATATAGCGGGCGCTGCCAGTGAGAGTGCCCTACTTGATGTGGCCTGTTTTGTTTTAGCAAATTCATTTGGTGTTCTGATGGTGTTTGAAGTTCTAATATACCTGAACCACCTCAAACTCCACCGTGAATCTATATATCTCAAAATGAGTGAATACCATGCTAATCTTCTCCTCCGCTCACTAAATAAACCCAGAGACCTTTTCAACATAGCAAAATCCCTAATTAAAGACCCATCATCTACCCAACTAGTTCCTATCCCCCCCCAGTCCTACGCCGATTATCTCCAATCCAAGACCTCCATAACTGACACAATCTCAGTCACAACACCATCACACTCTCACTCCCCATTTCCTGCAATCACAACATTTACAACACCCTCTGAGAAAAACATTCAAGATCTCATCACCTCCATCAACACTTCTACAGCTCCAAGTGACCCATGCCCAGCATACTGGGTCAGATCGCTACGTGCCGAACTGAGCCCAATCCTAGTCAACATCATTGGACTCTCCTTTGCAACAGGCACGTTCCCATCTCTCCTTAAACAAACCTCTATAAGACCTCTACTGAAGAACTCTAGGCTTGACCCACTAAAGCCTGACTCCTACCGCCCAATCTCGAGCATACCTCTATTAGCCAAAATAATAGAGAAGGTTGTTCAGAGACAGATACAACATCACATTGATACAGCCTCACCGCTTGATCCCAGTCAACACGGCTTCAGAGAATCACACGGTGTAGAAACTCTCCTTACCACCCTAACTAATACACTGAACAGAGGTCTTGATAAAGCAGAAAACGGCTTTGCTCTAATATTCCTAGATATCTCCGCTGCCTTCGACTCAGTTAATCATAATCTACTCCTTGCCCGACTCCTAGAAAAGGGAATCGAGGGTCTCGCCTGGGAATGGTGTAGGTCATACCTGTCTGAGCGATGGCAACATGTCAGAGTCGGTCCCACCACATCCACACCTTTCCACCAACACCAAGGTGTTCCGCAAGGATCGTCCTTATCTGCACTTCTGTTTAATGTATACTTACAGCCGATCTGTGACATCATACGCACCTTCAACATCTCCTCATTAATCTACGCTGACGATGTTCTACTGTTTACTCCATTTAAAGTCAGTCAACCAGACTTCACCAACCTTATCCAATGCTTCAATGCCATCACAGACTGGTTAGCTTCTCAAAACCTCCGTATAAACTTCAAGAAGACCGAAGTTCTCTTCATATCAAGAAACAAAGCATTCTCACCTCCATCCTCTCTAAAAGTAAGAGATGCGGATCTCCCCTGTAAACCATCTATTCGCTACCTAGGGATTACTCTGGATCAGCATTTTGAATTTAAGGAACACGTTCGGAACGTCACAAAGGCTGTCTACAATAAAATAAGAACGCTAAGACAACTCAGACCCATGCTACCTCACAACAACTTCCGGACCATTTTCCAGGCCCTCACACTACCTCATTTTGATTATGCTAATGTCATCTTATACGGTCTCCCTAAAAACACCATTAATCCTCTACAACTGGCGATGAATGCGGCTGCTAGGGTGCTTTGTGGTCTATCAAGATCAGACCATATCACCCCGACTCTCATGGAACTACACTGGCTACCAATTCATTGCAGGATAACCTATAAAACCCTCATCATCACTTTCAAGATCATCAACAACCTTGCCCCCACGTCTCTTAACGATCTCATCTCCCTCACCCCAAAAAACAGAGAGAGAAGGACAACAACGGACAACACCCTGATTATCCCCAAGGAATCCATCAAATGTACCCAATCAACCAAGAAAAGGACCTTCGCCTTCTATGCACCTAAATGCTGGAATGACCTCACACCTGAAATAAGAGCGATTAAAGACCTCTCTCAATTTCGTAAGGCAATCAAGCACCACATCTTCCTGATCCATTTTGCACAAGCATCCAATCCTCATCGGATCATCAGCCCTCCTAAACCGACAAATTCTCACTCTTCTCCCCAATTCCCTCACAAGTAATTTCTGCCTCAAGTTCTCTTATGTCCTACCTTATTCCGACCATAGTCTGCCTGTGAATACTAAAGAACCCAATATGTTTATACATAGCTCAGTTTTTACACTGTTTTTTGTACATAGTTTCACTGTGTGTACATAGTTATAGTTTTATTACCCCCTGTTCCAAGTTTAAGTTCCCTGTTATAATGTAAGCACACCAGTGTTTTCTGATTGTGCAGATCTGTTACTTGTAAACCGCACTGAAAACAAATAGCGCGGTATATAAAAGATGTTAAATAAATAAATAAATATTTCTCCTTGGTCTCTTATTGTCTTTGGTTTTTATGAGTGGTTGTAGGCTGTCGGCTGAGAGGTTGTGTATTATTTAGAATACATGTATGAGTACTTTGAATTGGACTCGAGAGCTGATTGGTAGTCAGTGAAGGTGGTACAGTATGGGAGTGATGTGGTCGTGGTTTGTGCTATCTGTTATGAGTCGTGCGGCTGTGTTTTGTGCTAGCTGTAGAGGTTTTATTGTCTTTTTTGGTAGCTTATCATAGCTCAGGAAGGGGCTATAGAAAAGGAGAAGTGTCTCTGAACAAGCAACCTGTCAGTGCTGGTAGAAATGAGAAAACAGAATTTTGCCATAAGAGACTACCAGTCCCAGAATGCACCAGGTTTCCAACAGCCATGAGAGGAGCTGAAGTGAGAAAAAGTGTGTTCAATCAAAAGGGCTATGAGGTAATCCCCAAGCACTCATTGCAAAGGGCAGGGCTTGATTCAGCACAGCTGCGCTGTGCTAGGATGGAACACTCATCTCAAAGGGCAAGGCCTGATTCAGCACAGCTGCGCTGTGCTAAGGTGGAGCACTCATCAAGGCAGAATAAAGATAGAGTCTATTCTACAGAGAATCATCCAGAGCTGGGATGTCATGATCATTGGTATCTTGATCATCCACGGGATCCTGATCTTCATTCTCATCAGAAGCAGAGGTCAGAACGGACGGACAGAGAGAGCAAGAATCCCTTTAAAAGAAGGAAGAGAAAAGCCTCTGGGAAGTCTACAGGAGTCCAGCACAGTACGTATACTGGGAGACAGACAAGAGGTCAGCATACACCATTGGACTGGGGGAAACCAGAGGAGTGGTATTGCAGAGCCAGGAATCTCCAGATGGCACCTGTGAGGGAAACAGCTGCACGTGGAAGGTACCCTGAGACCCATGCCAGAAGGTATGTGAAGAGAGATCCAGTGTCCAGGGATCTAGATTGGAAGGCTGGACACAGAAACTGGACTACATATTGGCCAGGCTATTTAAAGGGGAACTCTAACAGCAATGGAAGCTCAGGTATGAACACTGATCTATGCCCTAGCTATAACTTTGAAGGGAAGCAGGGAAATGATTATTCTCCTGGTAGTGCTCCATTGAGAAATTCCTTTGTACCAAGCCAAGATATTGAACCTATGATTATTGAAGAAAGGGGAGAGGTCTTAGAACCAGAATGTGAATATATGGACTGCTCTCTGTCCAAACTCAAATGGTAGTTTTCTGTTACAAAGTGCAACAACCCTCACAAAGAAATACCAACTTGTTCTTTAATCTACTCACAAAACCTTCTGAGTAAGATTTTGAGCTACACAGTGAAAGCAAGCCAGCTAAGGGGTTTCAGCTGGGTGATTGCTAGCAATTGAGCTTACCTAATTGCTTGTGTGCTCTGAAGGGAATCACTTCTGAATTTATATGTAAAGATATAAGAAGTTAACCTGAAGAAAAGAACATTTTTCCTACTTTGTGGGTTTATTTGGTTGTTTACTGCATTGCTAAGACATTATTTGCTAAAGTCTACAAGAAAGACCAGTTTGTTGCCAACCAGGTCTTTAATCCTTTGCTTTAATTACCTGACAAGTTCAGATGTTGTTTTTTTCCTGATTTTGTTTTCCTAACTTTAAAACTGCAAGCAAGTATCCTGAGTTCTGTGCTACCAAGCATTATCTGTGTTGGGAGAACCCCTCATAAATAAAAATCTTATTTGCTTTACCCTTGAGCAAGTATAATTAATTATTGGTCACGGTTGTGTCTGGAATGAATGGGCGACATTACCCACAAATCCTTGCAAATCATACAGAGGTATGCTTTTGCCAAGACTGTGAACATTCTCACCCAGGCGGCCGTCTGACAGATTGCAATAGTCTAGAGTGGGGGTGATGATAGCTTGACAGACTGTTTGGAAATGTTCATGAGTGAGGATGGGTTTGAGCCTTCTGACTGTCCGCATTTTGATGTAAGCGCTCTTTGTGGTTTTTGCGATGTGGAATTGGAGGTTAAGGTCCTTGTCGAGCATTACTCCCAGGTATTTTATCTCTTGTCTTACTGGTATGATGGTGTCCTTCAGGTTGATGGTGGGTGGGGGTGAAAATGTCTGGTTTCTTGTGATGAATAAAGCTTCAGTTTTATTGTAATTTATTGACAGGTTGTTTTCCTGAAGCCAGGTTGCCATTTGTTGGAAGCATTTGGCTATGTTGGAGTAGTCCGGGTTGTCGAGGTTTATTGGGGTGAATATCATTATGTCGTCTGCGTATATAGTGTATTGAATCTTGTGGTCCTTGATGATAGTGCAGATGGGTTGTACGTATAGATTGAAGAGCAGGGCGGAGAGTGCTGTACCTTGTGGGACTCCTTGTGTTGCTCTGAAAGGTCGTGAGGTCTTTGTTCCACACTTGACTTGTAGCTGTCTGTTGGTGAGGTAAGATGTAAACCAGCTCAAGGTGGTGCTGTGAAGGCCCGCCTCCTGTAGTCTGGTTAGTAATGTTGTGTGGCAGACAGTGTCAAATGCTGAGGAGATGTCTAGGAATATCATGAGGACGCCCATTCTGGTGTTGTCTATCGTCCTCAGCAGTTTGTCAAATAGTTGTATCAGTAGGATTTCAACCCCATGGCTGGGTCGGAAGCTGTGTTGATTGGTGTCCAAGGGATTGTGGATGTCAATGCGTTGTTGGAGTTGGTGTTGGACTATTTTCTCGATGATCTTGGATAGGAATGGTAAGCTTGAGATGGGTCTGTAGGCGGCGGGGTCGGTTTTATCTAATGTGGTTTTCTTGGAGATTGGGCATATTGTGGCTAGCTTCAGGGAGTTTGGCATTGTTCCTTTGGAGAGAGAGTTATGTATTATTTTCCGTATGACTTGTGTCAGGTTTTCTTTCATTGCTTTAATCCAGGATACTGGGCAGGGGTCTGTAGGGGCGGTGCTGGTGTTGAGGTCAGTGATGATCTTGGAGAGCTGTTCATTTGAGGGAATGTAGAATGTGCCCCAACTCTGCTTTGGTGTGGATGTCCTGTATTTAAGTGTCTCGTTGCTGTTCTTGGGTGTTGCAGTGAATTTGTTCTTGAGGTGGTCTGTGAAGATCTGAGGGTCTATCTGTTGCTCATTTCTGTTGTGAGGTTCTTTAGTGAGTGTTTTTACGACTTCGTATAGTTCGCGGGGTTTGTTAGTGGACTTGAGTATAAGGTTTATATGGTATTCTTTCTTCTGATGGTTGATGAGATTGTTATACTCTTTTTGTTTCGTCTGGCATTGTTCCTATAAGGAGGCTGATTTGTTGCATCTCCAGCGGCATTCAAGTTGTGTTAGTGCTCTTTTTGCTGTGCGTATCTCCCCACTGTGCAACCCTGGCCTAACCCCCCCCCCCCCCCCCAAGTAGGAGCCAACATACCTCTGTATATATAATGTGTAAACTCCCCAATGTCACAAGCCCTGTTCTCCTCAAGCCAGCTGTTACATTGTAAACCCCTACCAACTCTAAAGGCTACTACTGTTTATTTAGAGCTAAATGAAACAAAGTATCTCTAACCAGCAAGTTGTTACATTTCAATGCAGTAACCCAATAACCTTCTTGCAATAACCTTAAGACTGTATCGCACAATACTGTATCTGTTTATACTGAATGATAGGTAACGATAGGACTGTATCGCACAATACTGTATCTGTTTATACTGAGTGATAAGGAACGTTAGGACTGTATCCCTATTTTGTTAAAGTAATAAGAAACGCTGTACCCCAACCCATCTATCCCTGCTAGACTGTTGGTACCCAACAACTATCTTGCCGGCCTACACTAACTCATCTCTAGGCCAGCTGCCTTGACTTCACCCCACACTGCGCCACTCGAATCCAAAATCCAAGTATTTCTGGCAGACATAAAATGGAGCCTGCTCACACCTTCCTGATTTTGTGCATGTGTATACTAACATCTTCATATAGAACCATCCCACACTCACAATACTGCATTCCTCTACTATATACACCAATCTACCTTCTCCACCCCCCCCCCTCCATTACCCATCCTGCATCAATACAACTTAAATCCTATCACGACCACACAAACACCAAGTAAATTACCCCAACGACACACCCATATCAAAGGGAACAAATCTCAAAAACACCCTAAAACCAAAGCAAAGAACACTATTGGATCTCAAATACAGCTCACACGAACCACACACCAAGAACATCACACATGTAACATTATCCTTATTAATGCTAGGTCAATAAGGAATAAAACGCATATTATCCACAACATTCTAACTGACGAACAACCAGATATCCTATGCATAACAGAAACATGGCTCACTGACTCAGACGCTGCAACAATGAACCAAATACAGAAGCCCGGATACCAACTATACAACTGCCCACGCATCAACAGAAGAGGAGGCGGAGTCCTTATAGCAGCCAAAACCAGCCTTCAACTCACAACCACATCTACGGTCACAAATCCAGATCTTGACCTACTTAAAGTCGAGAGCATGACATTATCCATCTGCCTAATCTATCGACCTCCCTCACCACAGCACGAAACACTAGCCACAGCACTAGAAACCATCACATCCACACAAAGCAAAAAATTCCAGATCATCCTCGGAGATTTGAACCTAGCATCAATTCCTCCGTCCCACACGGACTCCTTCTATGAAGCCATCGACCAATTGGGTTTCCAGCAAATAATAAGCAACCCCACACACGATAGAGGAAACATCCTAGATATGATTTTCATACCCAGAAATCCACAACAAAGCAATGAACCACCTATAATAAACATAACTCAAGTACCATGGTCAGACCACCACCAAATCAACTGTAAACTTAAACTACAGTGCCAACCCAAAAACTCAAAGGAGATGAGAATGACCAACCCCATTAGGAAATTCAGCAAACTCAACGAGGAACACCTCATAAGCACCATTGCATCCCACATAAACCTAGATTCCACAGACCTAGACGAACTAACTAACAGATGGAACACACACATCCAAAATACATCTAACCCAACTCTGAAACACACATCAAACCCACATAAGATCAACTCGGAACCCTGGTACACAGGAACTCTAATAAAATCAAAAAGGGAGCTCCGTAAAATAGAGAGAAAATGGAGACAAACCAAATCCTCCAATCTCAAAACTAAATACATGGCCCATCTCGCAAAATACAAAGACGACGTGAACAATGCAAAAAAATTACATCACACCAACATCCTAAACAAGGCAATCAATCGCCCACGAGAGTTATTTGAACTAGTCAAATCACTAACCAAAACCGACCAAAATGCCAACCTCAACAAATCCATCAAGGTCCAAACACTGGCAAACCACTACGCGACCAAACTGACGGCCCCTGGTCCTCCACCCCCCCACCAACACCACAAATCAGAAGTGAGAACAACACAACGCAAAACCAGTTATGGGAGCACTTCCACAAAATAGGAACCAAGCAAATCACAGCCATTGTCACAAGCCTGAAAAGCACCACCTCCCCACTAGATCCCTGTCCTGCATCCTGGATCAAGGCAGTGAAACAAGACATAGCACCTCACATAGCACACATAGTTAACCTATCCCTACAACAAGGAATCATGCCCTCAGAACTAAAGAAATCAGTCATTAGACCGATCCTAAAAAACACTACACTCAACGGAGAAGACCCAGCCTCCTACCGTCCCATATCAAGTATCTCATTCCTGGCAAAGATCATAGAAAAAAACGGTCCTTCTACAACTCCAAGACCATCTGACTGACAGTGCTCCTCTTGATGACCAGCAATATGGCTTCAGGCAACATCATGGAGTTGAAACCCTGTTACTAGTTCTACTTAACAACCTCCTAAAGGGCCTTGAAAACAAAAAGAAAATGTACATTCTTGTATTCATTGACATCTCAGCTGCCTTTGATACAGTTAATCATGGGACCCTCATAAATAGGATAAAATCAATAGGAATAACAGGAACCCCACTAAAATGGTTCTCATCCTACATCTCAAATCGAACACAACAGGTTCAATTCAACGGAGAAAAAGCAGAATCTTTCTCACAAACACAGGGAATCCCCCAAGGCTCTGCTCTCTCAGCACTTCTGTTTAACATATATATGCAGCCACTATGCAAAATTTTCTCACGGCACGAAATTAATTACCACATCTATGCCGATGATATCATGCTATACACACAACTAGACACTAAAAACCCAGACTACAACCCACTGGAGACATGTATCGGAGAGATGCAAGACTGGTTACAACAAAGTAGTATGTCAATTAATCACAAAAAACCCGAAGTAATGTATATCTCCAAAGAACCGAATTTTGACCCTCCCACATCAATAACACTATGTAACAACACTTACCAAACAAAAAAAGAAATAAAGTATCTAGGAGTCACATTTGACTGTGACCTAAAGATGGAAAAACACCTCCGAAAGACCAACAGAGCAGTTTTCCACAAGCTTAGAGTGCTCCAACCCATTCGGAATATTATTGATCCCCAAGACTTCAGAACAGTGGCCCAAGCACTCATCATGTCACATTTTGACTACTGCAACGCCATCCTACAAGGTTTACCTAAAAAAACCCCTAAACATATTACAAATGGCACAAAATGTAGCTGCCAGGGTCATAATGAAGAAAAATCTAAGTGACCACATCACACCAGTACTAATTCAATTACACTGGCTACCCATAACAGCTCGCACAAAATACAAAATACTAACAACCACCTTCAAACTCATCCACAACTTAGCACCTTCCTTCCTCAACAACCTAGTAAGATTGCAACCTCCTACCCGAAACAGAAGAACCCACAATTCCAACATCCTTCACACTCCAACAGATATAAGATCTGCCAAAGCTAACACCAGCCACAGGGCTTTCTCATATGCGGCGCCAACACTGTGGAACCAACTCCCACCAGAACTACGAGCTAGCAATGACCTTCTAGACTTCAGAAAGAAACTCAAAACGCACATTTTCCAATCACATTTCAACCTGAACTAAACCCACAGATGGAGCAGCCCCTGACCACTGTGTCCAAGAAGATTATCCTGTATATATGTATTTATGTATATATGTAAATGAACTCCCCCATAGCTAAGAAGTGTTAACTCTGTATGATGTGCTTTTCTGACAATCTGTATGTAAACAAAATTTGTACCTGCCTTGATTCGGCAGTTTCACAATAGTAATCCTACCCGCTTCTGATCGCTGGAAGGAGCGGGCTACAAATGCTTGCTAAATAAATAAATAAAATAAATCTCCTTGGAGTACCAAGGAGTGGAACATGGTTTTGTGCTGCGTGCATGTTGAGTTCTTTGGGCGGGTGGCTTGGCAGCAGAAGAAATGATGTCGTTCCATTTGGAGATTTGATCATCTATGTCCATTATATCGGTGCTGATGAGTGATAGTGTGTCTTGTATGAACTGTTCCTTGTTGAAGCTATTGAATCTCCTGGTTGTGGGAGGGTTATCGTTTCGCTTCTTTGAATCTGTTGCTTGTAGTTTAATCTTTATTAGATGGTGATCTGACCAGGGTACTGGTGTGATGTAGGGTCCTTCGATGCGGCTTCCTTCCTTTATGTTGTTTGGAGCAAAGATGAGGTCGGGGGGAGTATCCGAGACTGTGAGTGGGGGTGTTAATCATTTGGGTGAATTGGAGGGAGTCCAAGGCTGCTAGGAAGGCTTCAGCTTCTTTTCTGCCGGTAGATCTGAGGTTGAAGTCTCCAAGTATTAAAAGTTGCTTGTGTAGGTTGTTGACTGTACATATTGCCTCTAGGATTGATGATAGTTCGTCGGCTGGTGCATCTGACTTCAGACTAGTCTGTGATAATATGCGTAATCCAGTTGCAGACTTGTCTTACAAGTAACATCAAGTAGAACAGAACCCACACAATCCAAAGGTAAAATAGTTCAAGTACCTCTAAGCAAAAAGTAGACAAAGTTAAATGATTTAAAATGACCCTTGTCAAATGATAAGCAGGTTGTCGAAATGAACAAAAACATACTCTGAAATGCCTGCATGCAAATGCTAGAAGGTGCGACTGTATTTGAGTATTCTGTACAGCTCTGGTCACCACATCTAAAAAGAAATATAGTGGAACTGGAAAAGGTAAAGAGAAGGGAGCCCGAAATGATAAAGGGGATGGAAGGATACCCTTATGAGTAGACCTTACCTGCTAATTGTCTTTCCTTGAAATCTCTCCGGGCCAGTCCAGGAATATTAGAGCTGTCAACTTTCTCCAGCAGCTGAAGACTGAAATCTGAAGTTTTGCCGACATGCTATCTGGCTCCCCCTGCTGTCAGAACCCCAGTCTATCACTTTCCAAGCAGTTTAAGAACATAACCTATACCTTGAAAAACACAACTATCATAAATCACTCTAATCCATCAAATGAATATTCAGAGCCTACCTAAAAAGTTAACAGCTCCTCCTGTTCTCTTTTTTTTTTTTTTTTTTTAACTCACAGTAAAACGATCCTCGTTCTCAAAAGAGGAAGCCCCTTAGACCACATTGACCCAGGCTCCCTGAGCGGAAGACCAACAATAACACCTTCTGAATCTCCTGCTCAGTAACTTAAACAGCCTAAGCTCGGTAAAACATGGACCACGGAAGTACCCGAGTCCCCTGCCAAACACCGACCATCTGCAAATGTCTTGGGTGGGTCCTGGACTGGCCCGGAGAGATCTCAAGGAAAGACAATTAGCAGGTAAGGTCTAATTTCTTCTTCCTCTTCGTCTCTCTGGGCCAGTCCAGGAACATTAAGGAAGTACCAAAGCAGTAACTAACCCCGGGAGGGACCCGCTAGGCCCGCTATGATGGCCGAAGCCCCCACATTTGCGTCTCCCCTGGCTTGAACATCCAATCTATAATGCTTTGCAAACGTGTGAAGAGATGACCAAGTAGCTGCCCGGCATATATCCACAGGCGGAATCAAAGCAAACTCGACCCAAGATGCCGCCTTGCTACGAGTCGAATGAGTGTGGAGCCCCTCCGGAGGCATTTTTCCGCTTGCCTGATACGCCGCTGCTACAGCGTGCTTTACCCATCTAGCATTTCAGGCCTTGGAAGCTGCTTCTCCTTTCCGAGGCCCGCCAAACAGCACAAACAGCCTGTCTGTTCTTCGAAAAGGCTTCGTCCTCCTAAGGTACCTTCTGAGCACTTTACCTAAATCCAACTTATTCAGAACTCCATCTATGGGCATACATCCCTGGCCCCGAAAGGTTGGAAGCGAAATAGTCTGCTTCACATGAAACTGAGATACTACCTTCGGGAGAAAAGAGGGAACCGGCCGCAACATTACTTTCTCCTCAGAAAACTGAAGATACGGCGCTCTACATGAAAGCGCTTGGAAATCCGAAATTCTTCTCGCCGAACACAAAGCCACCAAGAAAGCGGTTTTCAATGATAGCTCCTTGAGCGATACCCCCCTTGCTGGTTCAAAGGGAGGTCTCGCCAAAGCTTCAAGCACTAAATTCAGATCCCAGGCCGGAACCACTGCCCGAATCGAAGGACGCATGTTCTTCACCGCTTTCAAGAATCGCAGAATATCTGGATGACCAGACAGGAGAACTCCCCGTATCTTACCTCGAAAACATGCCAGAGCGGACAACTGAACCTTGAGAGTACTGAGGGCTAACCCCTTATCCAGCCCTTCCTGCAGAAATGAAAAGACCTCTGGTACTAGAGCGTCGCCCGGCCGCAGGCCCCGCTCTTTGCACCAGCGTTCAAAGATATGCCAAATGCAAATATAAGCTAAAGACATAGACTGCCTCCTGGCTTTCAACAGAGTGGCTATGACTGACGAGGAATAACCTCTATGCCTTAACTTTTCCCTTTCAAGAGCCAAGCCGTAAGAGAGAAGAGATCCACATTCGACATGAGTAGCGGACCCTGGTACAAAAGGTTCGCCCGAGTGGGTAGTTTCCAAGGACTGTCTATTAGGAGGCGCACCAGGTCCGCATATCACGCTCTCCTGGGCCAGTCTGGGACAATGAGAATCACCCGGCCGTTGTGACGCTCTATCCGCCGAATGACTTGCCCTATCATTGGCCATGGAGGAAAGGCATAAAGGAGCACCCTCGACGGCCACGGCTGCGTCAAGCCGTCAAGCCCTTACGACATACGCTCTCTGCGCCTGCTGAAAAAACGACTCGCCTTGGCATTGTCGAAGGTGGCCATCAGGTCCATCACTGACTGTCCCCATCGTCGGGTCAGGTCGTGAAACACCGCCGCATTCAACTCCCATTCTCCCAGATCTATCACATGCCGGCTGAGATAATCGGCCTGTACATTGTCTCGTCCTGCCACATGCACCGCCGACAGAGCTAACAGATGAGACTCCGCCCAGCTCATCAACCGTTGACTCTCCTCTAACAAAGCTGCACTGCCTGTACCCCCTTGCCGAATGATATAGGACACTGTCACCGCATTGTCAGAGAACACTCGCACCGCCTTTACATAAGAACATAAGATACGCCATACTGGGTCAGACCAAGGTCCATCAAGCCCAGTATCCTGTTTCCCACAGTGGCCAATCTAGGTCATACGTACCTAGCAGTTTCCCCAAAAGACACAGGTTCCGCAATGCTTGTACTGGGTCAAGCATTGATATCCTGGGTTCCTTCTTAATAATGGTTTATGGACCTTTCCTCCAGGAACTTGTCCAAACCTTTTTTAAACCCAGCTACACTAACAGCCTTTACTACATCCTCCGGTAACAAATTCCAGAGTTTGATTACACGTTGAGTGAAAAAATATTTTCTTTTATTAGTCTTAAATAGTTTACCCTGTAGCTTCACTGCATGTCCCCTAGTCTTTCTATATTCTGATAACGTAAACAATCGATCTACGTTTACCCGTTCCACTCCGTTCATTAATTTATAGACTTCTATCATATCTCCCCTGAGCCGTCTCTTTTCCAGGTTAAAGAGCCCTAACCTTTTTAGCCTTTCTTCATAGGAGCATTCTTCCATCCCCTTTACCATTTTGGTGGCTCTTCTCTGAACCTTTCCTTCCACGAGATAGATAAATTCGTGAAGAGCCAGGTGCACCGCTTTGAGTTCCAAATGATTGATGGAATAAACCTCACCTCTGGCGGCCAACACCCTTGAGCCATGTGCGATTGACAATGCGCCCCCCAGCTGGCATCTGTAGTGATGAGCATCCAGTCCGGTTGTAGTAAGGGAACTCCTGCTCGAAGATGGGCGGGATCCAACCACCACTGTAGATTGTCGCTTACTTCCTGTGACCTTGTCAACTTCCGATCTAGGGGATGATTCTGAGGTGACCACCTTGTCAGCAAAGCCTGCTGCAACGGACGCATATGCGCCCTTGCCCAGGGTACCAGATCCAAGGCCTCCGCCATGGAACCTAGAAGCTGCAAATAACGCCATGCTGTCGGAGCTTTCAAGCGCAATAACGCTGCTACTTGCCTCATAATCATTTGTATCCTGACCTCCGGCATAAAAACGGCTCCTATCTCCGTGATGAACACCACTCCCAAGTAAAGGAGCCGCTGTACCGGTTGCAACTGACTCTTGGCCTGGTTTATTACCCAATCAAGCTGTTCCAGAAGATTCACCACTCGTGCCATTGCCACCACCAATGCCGCCACGGACGGCACTCGAATCAGCCAATCGTCGGGGTACGGGTGCACCAGAACACCCTCTCGCCTCAATGCCGCCGTTACCACTACCATCACCTTTGTGAAGGTCTGCAGCGCTGTAGCCAAACCAAACGGCAAGGCTTGGAACTGAAAATGACCCATGGGCACCGCAAAATGCAAAACCTTTTGATGCTCTGGTCTGACGGGTATATGAATATAGACCTCTGTCAGATCTATAGATGTAAGCACCTCTGTCGGTTGTACCGAACGAATAACTGACCGTAGTGTCTCCATCCAGAAGTGCGGAACTCTCAAGCAGTGGTTCACATTTTTGAGATCCAAAATAGGCCGAAAAGATCCCTCTTTTTTGGGAACCACCGCCCGAAGATGCAGCAACTGTTGAAGCGTCTCAGACACCACCGTCTTCTTTTCGGCAGACCCACATGGAGACACCACGAAAGCTTCTGCTAACGGCCGAGCAAATATGAGTGCGTAGCCGTCGCAAATAATTTCTAGCACCCATTGGTCGGACGTTATGGTGGCCCAGACAGACAGGAAGTCTTGTAGACATCCTCCCACCGGGATTTCCGTCTGGACCAACCTCCTTTCATTGTGGCTTTTTACCGGAGTTCTGCTGGGTTCCGAAATAACCCCTGCCGAACCCTCTAGCTCCTCGAAAGGACTGACCTCTGGCCTCAAAGCATCCCCTTTGATATGGGGCAAAGCGAGATCCTCTGAATCTGCGAACCTCTCGAGATGGACCTCTGTGCAAATTGTTAGGTTTCTGACTCTTCTTGCAGTCCTCTGGAAGGCGACCCCTTTTGGAGTCTCCGAGATCCTTTACAATCTTCTCCAAGGCTGCCCCAAAGAGCAGCATGCCCTTGTACGGAAGCTTACTGAGCCGCGCCTTGGACGACGCGTCAGCCGCCCAGTTTCTCAGCCAGAGAAACCTTCTGGCTGCAATTACCGATGCCATGGACTTCGCTGAAATCCTTACCAGATCATAGAATGTATCTGCTAGGTAAGCTGTGGCTGACTCCAACTTTGTGCCTTCCTCCTCATCTCCCCTTTGGAGTGAGTACCGCCTTGAATCCATCGAATGGAGGCCCTAGAGACAGACGCCCCACAGATAGCTGCTCTTAGCGACAGTGCACAAGTCTCAAAAGTCTGTTTCAGAAGGGTTTCTAATTTCCTATCCTGTAAATCCTTAAGAGCCGCACCGCCCTCCACAGGGATTGTAATTTTCTTAGTCACCGCTGACACCAAGGCATCCACCTTAGGCATCTTCAATAAGTCTTGCTCCTCTTGTGGTAATGGGTACAATCGTCCGATGGTCCATGCTCCCCGTAGGGTAGCCTCTGGACATTCCCATTCAGACTCTACCATCTGCTTTATGACCCTGAGAACAGGAAAACACCTTTGCTCTGCTTTAAAGCCTTGGAGTAGAGGATCCTCCAAGGGCTCTTCCCGAACCGCTGGCAGAACGATATTTAGGGCTGCCAGCGTCTGGGCAATAAGCGCCCCCAATTCCTCTTTCCTAAACACACTAAACAGATTAGGCTCCTCGCTGGACCCCATCTCACCATCCTACAGATCCATGGCCCATTAATCCAGACCTGATTCTGAAAGGATTTCTCCTTCTTCTGTCCCTTGGAGCCCTGAGATGAGATGACCGATGCCATCGGTGCGCACCTCAGCTCCCTGGGTCGATTTGGAAGGCCCTTCCCCGGGTCCAAAGGGGAGATTTCTTTGTCTGGGTTCTGTGAGGGCATGGAGATAGGGCCCTTGCCCTGAACTTGCTGCCACTTTAAACAATAAGCTTGATGTAAAGCCAGAATAAAATCTGCTGAAAAAAACAGACGACTGTGAAGGAGCTTCCTCCACCTGAACTGGTTTTTTTGATTTAGATTTCCTCTTTGCGGGCTTTTCCTGATTAGACCCCAGAACGGAAGTTTTATCTGAAATGGCCGCCGTTCCCGCCATTTCTGTGCCGCTCTGAGGGCCCCCCAAAGGATCGCCGGATTCTAGCCTGCTCTCCATGCTGCCGCGACTGTAACCACGTCAAATTTAATCCCTGCTGTGAAATGCCAACAACAACACCGGGATTGAGAGCCCCTGTCTACAGCTACCGAACCTCATTGGGCCGGGCAGCATACGCGCCCTTAGCAACGCTGGTGCACAGCGCCGCAGAAATCATCCTGCGATCTGATTGAGCTGAGCCGCCCGGTTCTAACGTTGTTGTTGTTGTTGTTGTTAAGTGCCGTCGAGTCGGAGTCGACTCATGGCAACCCTCTGGATAGCTATCCTAAATTGTGTTCGGTCTGGAGTCAGGCGGCTCATTGTTGACAGACTGGTACCCGTAGCTACTGTTATTGTATCGATCCATCTCATTGCTGGCCTTCCTCTTTTGCGTTGACCTTCTATCTTGCCAAGCATGATGTCTTTCTCTAATGATCTCTCTCTTCGCATGATGTGTCCGAAGTATGAAAGGCGAAATCTTGTCATCTGAGCTTCTAAAGAAAGTTTAGGTTTGATCTTCTCTAGTACTGACTGGTTTGTTCTTCAGGCAGTCCATGGTATACACAGTATTCGCCGCCAGCACCATAATTCAAAGGCATCAATTTTCTTCCTGTCTATCTTTTTCACTGTCCAGCTTTCACATCCATATGATGTTATTGAAAATACCATGGCTTGAACAAGTCAAATCTTTGTATGGAGAGAGAGACATCTCTGCTCTTGAGAATCTTATCTAGGTCCTTCATAGCCATTCTGCCAAGAGCAATGCGTCGTCTGATTTCTTGGCTGCTTGTTGCTTCTTTATTGATAGTTGATCCAAGTAGGTTAAAGTTGTTCACGATTTCATTTTCTTCTCCTTCAACGATGAACCTGTTGATTATGCCAGTTGTCATGATCTTTGTCTTCTTTACATTAAGGTGCAGGCCCATTTTGAGACTATGTTCTTTGATTGTGAGAAGCAAATGTTGAGAAACTCTGGACCACATTAAGAAGCATGGGTATACCAGAACACCTGATCGTACTCTTGCACAATCTGTACATTGATCAAGAAGCAACAGTTCGAACGGAACAAGGAGAAACAGAATGGTTTAAAATAAGCAAAGGTGTAAGACAAGGCTGTATACTTTCCCCCTACCTGTTTAATTTATATGCAGATGAAATCATCAGAGAAACAGGATTGTATGAAGACAACAGAGGTGTGAAGATTGGTGGAAGAGTGGAGGAGTGGCCTAGTGGTTGGGGCAAGGTACTTCAGGCCGGAAGGTCGGGGGTTCAAATCCCACTAGAGGACAGCAACCTTGGGCAGGAAGGACTGGGGTTTCTAGTCCCACAGGTGCTCCTTGTGGTCTTGGCAAGCCACTTAACCCTCCATAGCCCATGTTCCCTGTAAAATAGTTATCTCCAAATTATAATGCCCTGTTCAATGTAATTTCAGTTTGTTCAATGTAAACCGCACTGATGGAAAATAGCGCGGTATATAAGAGAATGTAAATAAATAAATAACAACCTTCGCTATGCTGATGATACCACATTACTGGCAGAAAGTGAAGATGATCTGAAACATTTGCTTCTTACAATCAAAGAACATAGTCTCAAAATGGGCCTGCACCTTAATGTAAAGAAGACAAAGATCATGACAACTGGCATAATCAACAGGTTCATCGTTGAAGAAGAAGAAATTGAAATTGTGAACAACTTTAACCTACTTGGATCAACTATCAATAAAGAAGCAACAAGCAGTCAAGAAATCAGACGACGCATTGCTCTTGGCAGAATGGCTAAGAAAGACCTAGATACGATTCTCAAGAGCAGAGATGTCTCTCTCCATACAAAGATTCGACTTGTTCAAGCCATGGTATTTTCAATAACATCATATGGATGTGAAAGCTGGACAGTGAAAAAGACAGATAGGAAGAAAATTGATGCCTTTGAATTATGGTGTTGGCGGCGAATACTGTGTATACCATGGACTGCCCGAAGAACAAACCAGTCGGTACTAGAGGAGATCAAACCTAAGCTTTCTTTAGAAGCTCAGATGACAAGACTTCGACTTTCATACTTTGGACACATCATGCGAAGAGAGAAATCATTAGAGAAAGACATTATGCTTGGCAAGATAGAAGGTCAACGCAAAAGAGGAAGGCCAGCAATGAGATGGATCGATACAATAACAGCAGCTACGGGTACCAGTCTGTCAACAATGAGCCGCCTGACTGAAGACCGAACACAATTTAGGACAGCTATCCAGAGGGTCGCCATGAGTCGACTCCGACTCGACGGCACTTAACAACAGAACCCTGTGCCCTGTTGATGAAGAGGCACTTCTTCTATCGCCCCTTGGGCAAGAAGAATGGCAACCTCCTGACCTAAGAGGTTGATGAGAGGTGTCAGAGAATTGAACTGCTTCACTATTGTGTGAGGGGGCATGCTTGAAAAATGAAGTTTGTACCCCTCCTTTATGATGGAGAGTGTCCAATGCTCTGCTTTTATTTGCCCCCATCTGGGGGCAAAATGACATAACCTTCCTGGAATGGTGGACGGTTCTGGTCCTTCCAGAACCAGAAAGCTAAGTTCTGTAGCTGAAAGTCAAAGGCCCTGAGGAGGCTGAGGCTGCTGAGCCGGTGGAGGCCTAGCAGCCTTTGCTTTCTTCTGTTTGGGTGGTCGCTGACATTTAGTTGAAAACTGACCTGCATAAGAAGCCTGCTGAGTATAAGCAGGATAAAATCTTTTCTTTTTAGAAAAAGGTGTTTTCTTGAACAACTTCTTTCTAACAGGATCAGCAGTGGACTTGGATAGTCTATCCAAGGTGGAATTTTCAGCATCCATTTCATTGGCTTTTTCCTGCCAATCTTTCCCAAACAGGTTCTCACCAGTACAAGGGATATTTCCCAATTTATCTTGTACCCAGAGCTCTAAATCAGATGCTTGGAGCCAAGCAATTCTACGTGCACCTATGGCGATAGCCGAGGTTCTGCTTATACATCAAAGCAGTCAAAGGCTGCACGGTTGAAAAATTTAGAGACATCTTGGGCATGTTTGACCCAAGTGAGAAAATCCTGTCTTTTCTCCTCAGAAATGAAAGGACTTAAAGTCTGTAAATTATCTGTGATCTCCTTTAGGAACATTCCCATGTAGAGACTATAGGAACTGATTCTTGCAGCAAGCATGGAAGCTTGAAAGACTCTACGTCCAAAAGCATCCAGGGTTCTGCATTCACGTCCTGGAGGATTAGAGGCATGTCTTTTTGCACTTCTAATCCTTCTCATAGCAGACTCCACCACAATAGAGTGGTGAGGAAGCTGAGTTTTATGGAACCCAGGACAAGGAGGGACACGATACATAGTATCTAACCTACGAGAATGAGGAGAGGTGGTAAGAGGTGTTTCCCACATCCTCAACATGAGATCATATAGAATCTCATGAATGGGTAAGGTAGCTGCCTCCTTAGGAGTTTTGGGATATTGTAAAATTTCCAACTCCTTGGCCCTTGGCTCTGTTTCAGGGGCCACAGTGATGGACAGGCCCCGAGCCACCTCCCTGATAAAGTCTTGGAAAGACATGTCCTCTGGAGGAGACATCCTGCGTTTAGGGGAGGACTCCTCCTCTGGAAGAAGTATCTCTGCATTGACAGAACTTTCAGAATCCTCATATTCTTCTGAGGACTCGAAGTACCGTCTGTCCGGATGCTCCTGCAAAGCCCGATACCCGTACCGACGAAGGTCAGTACCGGGAATAACCGGCACCGGAGAATCGGTACCGGAAGGCATCGTAGGACAGAGTACCGGCATTGCAGACACCGATGCCGATGTCACCGGTACCGGTGCCGATACCGATACCGATGCTAGCGCCGGTACCGGTGGAGTTGTCTGTCGCGGTACCAAGGGCGTCGATGCCACAAGGAAAGCCGCCAGACTGCATTCCATGCTCAGAATTCTCTGGTCCATGGATGCCACCAATGCCTGGAAGTCGGTACCAGTGGAAGAGCATGGCACCAGGAGATCTGTCGAGGCCGAGCCATCTAGAACATCCTGGAACCCCGATAATGCTTTAGAAGCCGAAGCCTCCCGCCGGTGTAATTTTGCCGGTGCAGAATCCTCAAGGGCGACGCCAGAGGCATCTCGATGCTTAGAAGGAGATCTACCCTTCGAGGACCGGCTGGATTTATGTTTAGTTACCTGAGATCCACGGGAGGAAGAAGCAGCCCTGGAAGACGTCGATGCCACCGAAGCTGCATCAGAGGGAAACAAGGTACTGAGCTTTGCCTCTTGGTTCTGCCGACCTCTTTTAGACATCATGGCACAGGACACACAATCCGTGATGGAGTGATCAGGACCTAAACATTTTAAACACCATTCATGGGTGTCAGTGACGGAAATGGTACCGCCACACTTGGTGCACTTTTTAAAACCTGAGGCAGGTTTTTCCATGTTAAGGAAGTTTTTTTTTTAGAAATAGGAAAAGACCGACCGGCGGTACCGGTAGAGTGTCGAAGAAGGCAGACGCGACCACAAAAAGAAATAAAGAAATTCTTCTGCGGTGACAGGAACATGACCTGCTGGCTCCGCGGAAAAAGAAGAACTGGAGAGAGGCAGTTGGGAAAGGCGGGAAGGCAGCACGCAGGCGCTGTGGGATGCTCCCAAAAGCGTTCTAATTGGACACTGGGGAGCGTTCCCGCGCAGGCTCTGTCGGTACCGACGATACCCATATGTGATGACTAGATTCCTGCTTGTTCCTGGAGATCACTTGTTACAGGTGAGTAACTACACTTTCTCTGGAAACAAGCAGGAAGTCAGTCCTCACATATGGGACTCCCAGCTACAGGCTACCAAGAACCTATAGCCAAAAAAGGCTCCCTCATGGAGAGCCAAAAGCAGCAGCAATGAAATCCATATAATGGACCAAATAGGACCCCTGTGTCTGAAGGAAGTAGCAGTCCGGTAGCCTGAACACAGAAGGGTCGGAGGTTAGGAGTTACCTAGACCACAAAAAGGTTACAGAGCATGGCCTGGCCGAAGGCACTGTCCCGTTGGGACTCTCTATCCAGGCAGTAATGAGATGTGAAGGTATGGACTGAAGACCAGGTGGCGCCCCGGCAGATGTCTGCCAGCAGGACCGAACACAGGTTGGCTACTGAGGTCGCCATAGCCCTGACCCAGTGCGCCATGACCTGGCCTTCCAACGGAAGCCTCGCCTCCTCATAAGCCCAAGCAATACAGTCCGCCACCCATGTGGACAGCGTATGCTTGGACACCGCTTCCCCCAGCTTACTGGGGTCGTAGGAAACGAAAAGCTGAGACACGTTTTGGTGGCCCTGAGTGCACTGGATATAGAAGGACAAGGCCCTCTTACAGTCCAAGGAATGGAGGACCGTTTCTGCCCGACTGGCGTGCAGTCTGGGAAAGAAGGTAGGGAGGACCACCTCCTGGTGGAGGTGGAAAGAGGACACCATCTTCGGAAGGAACTTGGGATACATGCGAAGCACCATCCTATTCTTGTAAAGGGTGTAAGGCGCCTCAGCCACGAGGGCCTGGAGCTTGCTTAATCGACAGCAGAAGCGAGCATGACTAGGAAAACCACCTTCTAGGAGAGATAGTGAAGGTGGCACGTAGCCAGAGGCTCGAAATGTGGTAGGGTGAGCTGCCTCAACACCACATTGAGATCTCATTCGGACACCGGGGGGAGAACCGGAGGCTTAGACACAAGTAGGCCCCTTAGGAAGTGGGACATCACTGAGCAGGCCGAGATGGGCTTCCCATCCACCTGATGGTGGTTCGCCGCTAGGGCACTAAAGTGTACTCTCACAGAGTTAGACTTGAGCTTTGCATGAGAGAGCTGGAGCAGGTATTGCAACACCATGACCTCCGAGCAAGAGAAAGGGTCGGCCCCCCGTTGAGGTCACCAAAGTGCCAATCTACGCCACTTAAAGGCATAGGCCCGTCTGGTAGTCACTTTGCGTGAGGCTAGCAGAACATCCTCCACCTATTTAGGGAGGTGGAGCAGGGCTAAAGTCACCCTCTCAGTAGCCACAATGTCAGCGAGAGGGAGCCGAAGTTAGGATGTAAGACAGAGCCCCCCTCCTGAGAAAGGAGCCGGGGCAGACCCCAAGGGTATGGGGTCCTCCACCACTAGCGGCAGAAGAAATGGAAACCACGGTTGTCTGGGTCACCTTGGAGCTACCAAGATGACCGAGGCCCTGTCGTGGAGAACCTTGAACAGAGTCATGGCGATCAGTGGTGTCGGAGGAAAAGCGTACAGAAGCCCCTCTGACCATGAGACCAGGAAGGCATCGGCGGGCCATCCTGGCGGGGTGAAGTTGCCGGGAGCAGAATCGGGGTAACTAGTGATTGTCCAGACTTGCAAACAGATCCATCACCAGTTTATTTATGTATTTATTTAAACTGATTTGTATACCACCTTATCCTACAATCAAAGTGGTCACATCACAATTGGAGGGTTACATTCAACATAGGGGTACTTAACAACATCTAGACAGTACAATTGGAGGGTTACATTTATCATAAGGGTAACATTTAGACAATATGAGGTAATTAACAACATTATATTATGTTTGTTTAAGGTGAGTGGTTGGGGTGAGTGGGTCTTGAGTTGATGTTATGTCATTATCTTGTATGCGTATTTGGGATGAGTGAATATCGAATTATCGGCAGTAGATGCATTGCCGTTTGGGCGGGGACTGTTTTCTGTCTGCTGATAAGTTTCAATAAAGAGATAAGTCTTGAGGTCCTTTTGGAATTCTATTAGGTCATCTAATGCTCTCAGGCTTGTTGGGAGGGAATTCCAGAGTGTGGGCGCTAGTAAGGAGGGAGCTCTTTTTGAAATTGTTTGTTTAGTCTTGTGGAATCCTGCAGGTGTGCCGATCATGTTGCCTTTATTGGTTCTTCTCGGTCTGTTGCAGGTATCCTTCGTTATGATGTATTGGAGTGCCTCTGCTGAGAGCTGGTGGATAATTTTAAAGATGATTAGGATTATTTTGAATTTTGCTCTGGCCATCATGGGTAGCCAGTGTACTTGCTGTAAGACTTGGGTGATGTGCTCAGATCTTGGAGTGTCTAATGATGCGTGCCGCAGTGTTTTGCACCATTTGGAGTGGGTGTAGGGTTTGTTGAGGGAGGCCCTGGTATAATGAGTTTCCGTAGTCAAGCAGAGGTGTGATGAGTGCTTGGCATACTGTGCAGAAGTGGTTCTGGCGGAGTAATGGCTTGAGTTTTCTGATGATCCTTAAGTGTTGATAGGCCTTGTTTGTGTTTTTTGTGATGTGAGATTTCAGGTTTAGTGCTCTGTCCATTGTGATGCCCAGATATTTAACCTCATCTTTAACTACTATAAGCTTATCTAAAATGCTGATGGTTTGTGGTGGAGTGAAGGTAGTGTTCCTGGTGATGAACACTGCCTCAGTTTTATCGTAGTTGACAGTCATATTATTGTCTGCGAACCAGATGTTCATATCTTCAAGGCATTTGGTTATAGTTGTGATGTTGAGTGCTAGTAGGTTGACTGAGACATACACCATGATGTCATCAGCGTAAATGTGATATTGGAGCTTGTGACTTTTGATGATGTTACATATGGGCTGGATGTAAATATTAAAGAGCATTGATGACAGGGCTGAGCCTTGTGGTATTCCCTGCATGACGGGGAAATGTGACCATTTCTTTTGTGCGCATTTGACTTGTTGCGTTCTATTTTCCAAGTATGAAGTAAACCATTTTAAAGAATTTTTGCATAGTCCTATTTGCTGCAGGCGTTGCAGTAGTCTGGCGTGTGACACGGTGTCGAAGGCTGCCGAGATGTCCATGAATACAAGCAGGAATCCATTCTTTATGTTGTCTATGCCTTTTAAGAGATTTTTAAAAAGGGAGGTAAGTAGTGTTTCAACTCCGTGTTGGGGTTTAAAACCACGCTGATGGATGTCCAGTGGAGCATTGATATCAATATGGTCTTGTAGTTGGCATTGTATTGTTTTTTCAATGATTTTTGCAAGGAAAGGTAGACTAGAGATAGGACGGTATGATTTTGGTTCAGAGAGGCTGAGGTTGTTGCCTTTAAGTATCGGTCTTATCATGGCGTGCTTCAGAGTTTGCGGCATGTATCCTTGTTGGAGTGATTCTTTGACGATTTTGTGAACGTGATGGGAGAGCTGGGTTTTAATGGCTTTGATCCAAGCTACTGGGCATGGGTCTGATGGTGTGGTTGTTGTGTTGAAGCTACTCATGTCCTCAATTTGTTGTTTTGATGGTATGCTGAAGTCTTCCCAGGTTTGATGCTCCATCGCACCGCAAACAGATGACCACGAAACGATAGAGGAGCATGTCAGGGTGTTGTTTTTAGATTTTATGTAGTCTGCATATTACTGCGGGTTAAGATGGTAGGCATCATGCTTTGTAGTATCCTTAGTTAGTGTTTGGACAATTCTAAATAGTTCTCTTGGTTTGTTGACAGAATTCATGATTAGGTTGGTATGGTGTTGCTGTTTACGTTCATTTATTAGATTGTTGTATTCCATTTGCTTGTCTCTGTATTGAATAAGGGAGTCGTGACTTGTTTCTCCTCCATTTTCTCTCCAGTTTTAGGAGGGTGCGTTTTACGTCTCTAATATCAGTTGAGTACCAGGGGGCATTGGGTCTCGTGTGTGTTTGTGCTTTTATACTTGTAGGGGCTGATGCTGCTGTTGATATTATGGAGTTCCATTTCTCTATGCCTAGGTCAAGGGTTTCATAATCTTTCTGAAGTTGTGGTTCGATTTTGTCTATGAATGCTTCTTTTTTGAATGCTCTAAATCTCCTGGTTATGGTCTCATTTTCCTTGTATTGGATGAGGTAATTTAGAGTTAATGTGAATTCAACCAGATGGCGATCTGACCAAGGAACCGGTGTGATTGTTGGTGTTGTGGTCTTGCCTTGATCCACCAAGTGCTTTGGGATAAAAACCATATCTGGAGTTGTACCATGTTGGTGTGTTGGGGTGTTGATAGCTTGGTAGTATTTTAGTGATTCCATGGCTTTTAGGAATGATGCAGCTTCCTTGGTTGATGTGGACGTTAGGTTGTAGTCTCCTAGTGCAATGAGGGGTTTGAGCTTTTTTGCTGTGTGCACATATTGCTTCAAGTACCGTAGAGAGATATTCCATTGTGGTTCCAGGGGGTCTGTAGGTGAGGGAGATGCTGAGGTGTTTGTTGGCTTTGGTGATTATGTTGGATTCTATCGTGTTTGCGGTAGAGATTGTTTTGAATCTGTATTCTTTTCTGGTCAGTATTAGCACGCCTCCGCCTCTCTTTTGGGTCCTGATGCAATTAAATGCTGTGTAACCTTCTGGGATGATTTGATTTAATATTACCTGGTCAGAGTCATCTAGCCAGATTTCTGTGATACATATTATATCTAGTCTTTTGTTATGTATGAGGTCAAGGATAGTATTTAGTTTGTTCCTGACTGATCTGGCATTTAGTAGGGCACATTTGATGTTGGTTGTTGTGATTGGGCTAGTGTGTACCCTATTTGTGAGGTGGGTATGTGTAGTACATGTGGTATTATGCGGTTTGTGGACTGATGGCTTAGAATGTTGGCGTTCTTTAGAGAGGGGTGCGTTTGGTATCCGTTCAGGTTGGGTGGTATGTAGGTGTAACAAGGGGATTTGTTTATTTGGTCCTATGTCCTGTGTGTATGGTACGAAAGTGTGTAGGAGTGTAAGGTATGCAATGAGGTAGTGGTGAGTGGATTGCATTTTACTCTTTATTGACCTGGGATTGACTTGAGTTGTATCCCAGTGGTGGTAGGTGTTTGATCCTTCTCTTGTGCTTCTATATTTGTCGGTTCTTTTGGTATGGTTTCTCTCCTCTTCTTACTTAGTTCTACTCTAGTAATGGAGTCTATACTGGTCTGGAAAAGCCTGCTGGTTATCTCTGGGTCCAGCTGCCACTCGTGTGGCTGGAGAATCCTGAGTCTGTCGGCCAACAAGTTGCCTTGGCCCAGCAGGTATACTGCTCTGAGGCGGATGGCCTGTTGGACTGCATAAGAGCACAGATCCATGGCTTCCTGGTAGAGGCAAGGGACCCCATGCCTCCCTGCTTGTTCACATAGAACATGGCCACCTGGATGTCCGTCTGAACTAGGACTGACTGGTGGCCTGGGTGATGATGAAAGGCCCTCAGTGCAAGTTGAATGGCCAGCAGCTCGAGTAGGTTGATCTGCTGAGTGCTCTCGTCCGGGGACCAAGTGCCCTGGGTGCGGTAGCCCTCGCAAGGGGCTCCCCAGCCCAGCAGGGAGGCATCTGTGGTGAGGACCCTCGAGTGGTTGGGGGCCTGGAAAGGCATCCCCGCCTCCAAGTGCTGGGGCAACAGCCACCAGACTAGGGACTTTACCAGTTGGGGAGGGTCACTCAGACTCTGTCGTGGAAGTGTCCCATGACCTGGGACCATTGATCCCTGAGGCATCACTGTGCTGTTCGCATGTGGAGGTGGGCATCTGGAGTGGCATGCACCGTGGAGGCCATGTGCCCAAGAAGACGCAGAAGATGCCTGGCTGGCACCCAAGGGGCGGTGCTGTATACCTCTGGCTAGCGCCATGAGCCTGGCTGCCCTGTCTGTGGGAAGGAAGGCCATTGACCGAATGGTGTCAATTCTTAACCCAATGAATTCCAGCCCTTGCGACGGGCAAAGGTTCGACTTGGGGTAGTTTATAACGAAACCCAAGTGTTGCAGGACCTGGTGGTGCATGTCATGGCCTGCTGCACCTCGGGGGCTGTAGCGCCCTTTATAAGCCAATTGTCAAGATAGGGGAAGACAAATATCCCCTGGAGCCTGAGAAAGGTGGCGACCACTGACAGACACTTTGTGAATACCCTAGGGGCCGAGGCTAGGACGAAGGGAAAGAGTAGTTACTCACCTGTAACAGGTGTTCTCCAGGAGCAGCAGGAATCAGTCCTCACATATGGGTGTCATCGGCACCGATGAAGCCCCAGCGGAGCATTTCCCCAGCTTTCTATGAAAGCCTTTGGGAATGCAGGCACGCATGCGTTGTTCCCTTCCCGCCTAAAGGTGCCATCTTACCTCAGTCAAATGACATAGCTAAGAACAGCACACAAAAATGAAAAATAAACTATGTACAACTGCAACTCCAAGGGGAGGAGGGAGGGTTGTGAGGACTGATTCCTGCTGCTCCTGGAGAACACCTGTTACAGGTGAGTAACTACTCTTTCTCCAGGACCAAGCAGGAAGTCAGTCCTCACATATGGGTGACTCCCAAGCTCTGGGCTACCGAGGAACCCAGGCTGAACAAGGGAACTCCCTCTAGTCTCAGCAGCAAATAAAGCTTTTCAAGGACACAACCTCCACCGGTAGCCCAACAGAGAGCAGGAGGGCAGGAGTTGCCTAAACCTCAAAGAGATTCCAGAGTACTGCTTGGCCAAAAGCACTGTCCCTACGGGACTCCCTCTCCAGGCAGTAATGGGCCGCAAAAGTCTGGCTTGAAGACCAAGTTGCAGCCCTGCAGATGTCTACCAAGGGCACAGAGCGGAGATGAGCCACTGAGGCAGCCATTGCCCTGACACAATGGGCCGTGACCCTACCCTGCAAAGGAAGGTCAGCCGCCTTGTAAGCCCAGGTGATACAGTCAGCCACCCAGATGGACAAGGAACGCTTGGACACAGCCAACCCCAACCTATTGGGGTCAAAGGATACGAAGAGCTGGGTAGCCCTTCTATGCCCCTGCGAAAGGTCAAGGTAGAAGGATAAGGCCCTCCTACAGTCCAGGGTATGCAGGACTGCTTCAGCCTGGCTTGCATGAGGCCTAGGGAAGAATGTTGGAAGAAACACCTCCTGGTTGAGGTGGAAAGAGGAGACAACCTTAGGGAGGAACTTGGGATGAGTCCTAAGGACTACCCTGTTCCTGTAAATCCTGGTGTAAGGCCTATCACAGACCAGGGCCTGAAGCTCACTTACTCGCCTAGCCGAGGTAAGGTCTATCAGGAAGAGTGTCTTCCAGGAGAGGAAGCGTAGTGGACAAGTAGCCATCGGCTCAAAAGGTGGGCGAGTCAGTTGCTGCAAGACCACATTCAGCTCCCACTCGGGGGCAGGAGGACGGATGGGAGGCTTGAGCAAAAGCAAGCTCCTAAGAAAGCGGGACACCAAGGGGTGACCAGACAGAGAATGTCCCTCCACCAGAGAGTGGTGAGCTGCTAGAGCTGAGAGGTGGACCTGAACAGAATTGGATTTAAGACCTTGATCTGACAAGTGCAGCAAGTACTGAAGGACCACTGGCACAGTACAGGAGAAAGGATCCTCTGTACGTAGCTGACACCACACAGAAAGCCTTTTCCATTTGAGAGCATAGGTTTTCCTAGTGGACTGTTTCCTAGAGGCTAGGACAACCTCTTCAACTTCCTGAGGTAGGCCCCAGGGAGCCAAAACTACCCTTGCAGCCTCCAGGCCATCAAATTGAGAGCTTTGAGATTGGGGTGCAGAAGGGAACCCTGCTCCTGTGAGAGAAGGTCGGGTTGCAACCCCAGAGGTAGTGGAGGATCCACCGCCAGTTGAAGCAGAAGTGGAAACCAAGGTTGTCTCGGCCACCTGGGAGCCACCAGCAGGACCGAGGCCTTGTCCTGAAGAATCTTGAAAAGAGTCCGGGCCACCAAGGGCGTGGGAGGAAACGCATAGAGGAGGCCCTGAGACCAGGATATCAGAAAAGCATCCACTGCTATCCGCAGAGGATGCAGTTGCCTGGAGCAGAACATTGGCAGTTGCTTGTTCATTGGGCTGGCAAAGAGATCTATCAAAGGGAGACCCCATTTTAGGAAGATCTGCTGAACTACTGAAGGATGCAGCTGCCACTCGTGGGGCTGCAGTATTCTGCTTAACCTGTCGGCCAGGTAGCTGTCCTGGCCTGGAAGGTACACGGCCTTGAGGAGCATGTTGTGCTTGAGGGTAAATGAACAAAGGTCCTGAGCCTCCCGACAAAGGATCCTGGACCCAGTTCCACCCTGTTTGTTCACATAAAACATGGCTACTTGGTTGTCTGTCTGAATCAGGACAGACTGGTGAGCCAGGGTAGGAGTGAAAGCTTTGAGTGCTAATCGAATAGTTCTGAGTTTGAGGAGATTGATCTGCTGTGCAGCTTGCCAAGGAGACCATAGGCCCTGGGTGCACTTGCCCAGACAATGAGCGCCCCAGCCTTGCAGGGAGGCGTCCGTGGTCATCACTACTGTGTACCCTGGAATCTGAAAAGGCACCTCCTTCAGTAGATTGGGTGGGTGTAGCCACCAGTTGAGGGAGTGCAGAAATGGTCTGGACACCCTTATCCTGTCTCTGAGGCTGCCTGTGGCCTGTGACCACTGAGTCCGAAGGCACCACTGTGCAGGCCTCATATGGAGCCTGGCCTTAGGGGTCACATGTACTATCGAAGCCATATGGCCTAGAAGCCTCAGGCAGAGTCTGGCGGAGACCAGAGACCTGCTGAGAAACTGATTTGCCAAGGCCATCAATCTTTGGGCCCTGTCTGCAGGCAAGAAAGCCTTTGCCAGCAGAGAGTCTAGCCTTGCTCCTATGAACTCCAAGTTCTGGGAGGGGAGCAAAGTGGACTTTGCGAAGTTTATGACAAACCCCAGCCTTTGGAGAAGAGCAATAGTGCTGAGGGTGGCTTGTTTGGCCTGCTGGCACGTCTGACCCCTGATGAGCCAATCTTCCAGATAGGGGAAGACAAAGATACCTTGGTTTCTCAGGTAGGCCGCCACCACTTCTAGGCACTTTGTGAAGACTCTGGGTGCGGAGTTGAGGCCGAAAGGCAGCACCCTGTACTGATCATGCTTTCCTCCCACAATGAACCTGAGGTACTTTCTGTGGTCTGGATGAATGAGGATGTGAGTATACGCACTCTTTAGATCTAAAGAGCATAGCCAATCTCCCTGCTGGAGGTAGGGCAGAAGTGTCCCAAGAGTAAGCATCTTGAACTTCTCCTTCACTAGGAACTTGTTGAGGTTCCGGAGGTCCAGAATGGGTCGAAGGCCACCGGTTCTTTTGGGCACCAGGAAATACCTGGAGTAGAAACCGTGACCCTGTAAGTGGGGAGGCACAGGCTCCATCACCCTGTCCACCAACAGACCATGAAGCTCTTGCAGAAGAAGGTCTGTGTGCAGGGGAGGCCTTGGAATCTCCCCTGGAAAATATGGTGGAGGCAGTTGGTGAAAATGCAGGGCATAGCCCTTGTGGACTATCTCCAGCACCCAACTGTCCCCGGTGATAAGGGGCCACTGGTGGGCAAAGAGGGCGAGGCGACCTCCTGTGCAGGGTTGGGAGAGCAGTGGAGGAGAGGCTACGCTCAAGGAGCTTGCTGACCCTGGGGGCAGCTTGGGCAGCCTTATATTGCGGGTACTGTTTGTAGGCAGTGGCCTTCCTTGGGTAAAAGGGCTTTTTACCCGAGCCCTTCTTTTTATGAGAAGGGGCAGAGGTCTTCCTCGACAGCCTTGTCCGTGTGAGGTGCTCAGTTCCGAGCTGAGCGGCCTTCTCGGTCATGGGCTTGCCAAAAAAGGTTTTCACCTCGGCAAGGGACATCAACCAACTTGTCCTGAACCCATGGCTCGAGGTCTGCTGACTGCAGCCATGCCTGGCGTCGATCCGCGATGACGGCTGCCGCAACTCGGGACGAAGCCTCGAAGCCATCGTAGGCGGCACGGGACATGAACTTCGAGCAGTCCCGAATCCCCGAGGACAAGGACTTAAATCTCTGCAAGGATTCCCCGGAGAGACCAGCAGAGAACCCGGCCAACTCCTTGGCCAGATCCTGCAAGTACATGCCCATGTACAGCTGGTAGGACTGGACACAGCAAGCAAGCATCGAGTCCTGGAAGCACTTTCTACCGATGCCATCGAGGTTCCGGGCCTCCCTGCCAGGGGGCACCGCGGAGTGCATCTTCTGGCTCTTCAGACGATGCATGGCCGATTCCACAACCATAGAATGGTGTGGTCCACAGGCCCGGGGCGACGGTCGGGGGTCTTAGACCTGGCCCTCGAGGAGCCAGGGACCTCCTCCGACGACGCCCTTGCGAGCCGCTTCTTCCTCTTGCGTTCCCGGTCGGGGGACCCACTGTCCGAGGAGCTTTGATGGCGCTCGGGATCGAGATGTCGAGGCCTCAGACGAGGTCCGGGCCCAGCCATCCGGGCCCAGCCGGAGGCTGAGTCCGAGAAAAGACTTTTTTTTTGCTGCTGTCGACTTCGGAGTGCCTTGGAAGACATCTTTCCACATGGCCCGCACGACTTAGGGTCGTGGTCAGGGCCGGGGCCGAGACACTGAAGGCAGCAGTCGTGTGTGTCGGTGAGAGACATTAATTTCTTACACCGATCACACTTCTTAAAACCGCTGGAAGCCATCGGGGAAAAAAGAGTCCCCACGAGGTCAAAGGACCGGCCTTCCAGGGAAAAATGGAAAAAAGGGCGCGAACGCCAGCCACGAAGGGCAAAAACTGAAAAAGAAGAATCGGGCTCGATACCAGTGTACTGAACCCGGCGGGAGGGGAACCGGCGTCGAACCGGAAGAAAAAATAGCGAAAGTCGATGAAAAAAATCTAATTTTAACCGGGAGAACAGGACACACGTCCGGTGGGCTTCACGGAAAGAAAAAAAGAGACTGAGGTAAGATGGCACCTTTAGGCGGGAAGGGACCCGCGCATGTGCACCTGCATTCCCAAAGGCTTTCATAGAAAGCTGGGGAAATGCTCCGCTGGGGCTTCATCGGCGCCGATGACACCCATATGTGAGGACTGACTTCCTGCTTGGTCCTGAAGAAGCACCCTGTATTAGAAATGATTGTCTCCCACCACAAAGCGTAGGTATTGCCTGTGATTTGAGTGAATTATGATGTGAGTATAGGCATCCTTTAGGTCTAAGGAGCATAGCCAGTTTCCCTGGTGGAGGTAACGCAGCAATGTCCCAAGGGAGAGCATCTTGAACTTCTCCCTCACCAGGAATTTGTTGAGGTTGCGCAGGTCGAGGATGGGCCTTAGGCCACCTGTCCTCTTTTGCACGAGGCAGTACCTGGAGTAGAACCCCTTGCCCTTGAGGTGGTGGGGCACCAGTTTCACTGCTTGGTTCTCGAGAAGGCCTGCCAACTCCTTCAGAGGTACTTAGCTCAGGTGGAAGTGGTAATCCTCCCTGACCACCCTTTAATGCCCAGGAATCGGTAGTGATAGCTCCCCACCTGTGGGCATAAAGGGTGAGGCGACCTCCTGTAGGCTGCTGAGCTCCGTGTGGGAGAGGGGCCATGCTTCAGGAGTCAAAAGCCCCCTCCAGGCTGGGCTGGGGCTGGAGCCTGGGGCTTGTGAGCCTTCTGCTTATGTGGGCCATGCCCCTGTCCTTTGGCCTGCTGCCCTTGCTGGGGAGCCGGGGAGGCCTGGTAAGGGGGGTAAAGGTTTCAGTAAGCAGTGGACTTCCTCGGGTAAAAGGGCTTTTTACCCGAGCCCTTCCTTCGGGGAGGGCAGTGGTCTTTCTGGAGAGCCTAGTCCTCGTCATGAACTCTGTCTCCAACTGTGCAGCCTTGTCAGTCATGGGTTTTCCGAAGAGATTTTCCCCTTGACATGAGCCATCGACCGACTTCACCTGTACCCACTGCTCGAGGCAAGACGACTGGAGCCATGCTTGGCGGCGTGCTCTGATGCCAGCCGCGGCTACCCGGGCCGCCGACTCGAAACAGTCATAGGCCGCCCGAGACAAACTTGGTGCACTCACAGACAGCTTTGGACAGGCTTTTGAAGTGCTGCAAAGGCTCCTCAGAGAGACCAGCTGAGAAATCGGCGTGTTCCTTCGCCAGGTCCTCAGGTACATGCCCATGTACAGCTGGTAGGCCTGGATCCAGCAATTCAGCATGGAGCCTGGTAACACTTTCTGCCGAGCGCATCCAAGGTGTGGGCCTCCCTGCCGGGAGGCACCAAGGAGTGCGTCTTCTGACTCTTCAGTCAATGCATGGCCGACGCCACAACCATGGAGTTGTGTGGCAGCTGTGACTTTTAAAACCCAGGGCTCTGGCAGACTCGATACATTGAGTTGAGCCGCTTGCTGACCACTGGTGTTGACGCCAGCATCTCCCACATGCGGAGCATAAGCCGTTCCAGGATGGGAGGAATGGGCACCATGAGGGTTTCCCGGGGAGGAACCACGTATTAGAGGATCTCAAGCTCATCGGCTCAAGAATCCTCCTCTGACTCCGTAGGGAAAACCAAAACCTTGGACATGTCTCTGACGAAGTCCAAGAAGCCCATATCCTACGGTGGGGACCTTCTCCGAAGTTCAGAGACTGGGGTACCAGAAGGAACATCTCGGTGCTGACGGGTGTCTGGGGGACTCCTTGTCCTCGGTCTCCCAGTCGGAATACTCCGAGGAAGACTCACGGTGTTCATTGGGCCTCGAGGGCTCTGGCACCGTGCACTCCGAACTCTGCAGACTCGTCGGTGACAACCTTGGCCCCGGCGAGTGCGACCTAGGCTGAAAATCTACTTGGGCCCAACGCCAGCTCCCCAGGAGGGGAATCCTCGACTACGAAAGTGTATACTTGCCTAGGCCAATCCACGACAAGATCCTTCTGGGGAATCTTGGCTGCCACTCCATCTCCAACGCCTCGAGCGGATGCTCGGGGCTCCGCGACCAGGCTCAGGAGGATCACAGCTGATCGGAGCCATCCAAAGATGCCGCCTTTGAGGGCTTCTTCTTCCTCTTCGGTCCCTCGAGGGAGACCCCCTCTCTGAGGACCCACGACAACGCTCGGGTTCGGAGTGCTTCTCCTGAGGCGTTGAGGCCTCAGACGAGGTCCTGGCTCTCGGAGGCATAGGGGAGTCAGGAAAAATTTTATCATGCTGCTGCTGGTGGCTCCTCAAGGCCTTGGAAGACATTTTCTTACACAGGCCACAGACCGCCAGGTCATGATCCGGGCAAAGGCACTGGAGACAGCAGTCACGCGTGTCGGTTAGGGACAATCTTACCACACCGATCACACTTTTTGAACCCGCTGGAAGCCATGGGGGGAAAAATAACCCCAGCAAGTTCGAAGACCCTTTGGGCTGCTAGTGAAGAAAAAAGGACGTGAAAACGCCCAAAAGAAATACTGAGGCACCAAAAGTATAGTGGGACCTGGGCGTAATTGTTTCTTAAAGTAGCTAGACAGGTAGAAAAGGCAACTGCAAACGCCAGAAGGATGGTGCATAGGGAGAGGAATGGCCAGCAGAAAAAAGGAACTGATAATGCCTCTGTATAAGTCTCTAGTGTGACCTCATTTGGAGTATTGTGTACAATTCTGGAGACCGCACCTTCAAAAGGATATAAAGAGGTTGGAGTCGGTGCAGAGGGTGGCTACTAAAATGGATAGTGATCTTTGTTATGTAGCATATGAGGACAGACTCAAAGATCTTAATATATATATGCTTTTTCCCCCGCAGCCGTCCAGCTTCACTCCTGCCCAATCCGGGCAGTGGGAGGGCTCCTGTCCAATCGGGACAGTGGGAGCAGCTGTGACCAGGCACCCGCAGCCGATTTAAGCGGCGTCCCTGCTCCGAGGGAGCCGCTTTTTCCCCCGCAGCCGTCCAGCTTCACTCCTGCCCAATCCGGGCAGTGGGAGGGCTCCTGTCCAATCGGGACAGTGGGAGCAGCTGTGACCAGGCACCCGCAGCCGATTTAAGCGGCGTCCCTGCTCCGAGGGAGCCGCTTTTTCCCCCGCAGCCGTCCAGCTTCACTCCTGCCCAATCCGGGCAGTGGGAGAGCTCCTGTCCAATCGGGACAGTGGGAGCAGCTGTGACCAGGCACCCGCAGCCGATTTAAGCGGCGTCCCTGCTCCGAGGGAGCCGCTTTTTCCCCCGCAGCCGTCCAGCTTCACTCCTGCCCAATCCGGGCAGTGGGAGGGCTCCTGTCCAATCGGGACAGTGGGAGCAGCTGTGACCAGGCACCCGCAGCCGATTTAAGCGGCGTCCCTGCTCCGAGGGAGCCGCTTTTTCCCCCGCAGCCGTCCAGCTTCACTCCTGCCCAATCCGGGCAGTGGGAGGGCTCCTGTCCAATCGGGACAGTGGGAGCAGCTGTGACCAGGCACCCGCAGCCGATTTAAGCGGCGTCCCTGCTCCGAGGGAGCCGCTTTTTCCCCCGCAGCCGTCCAGCTTCACTCCTGCCCAATCCGGGCAGTGGGAGGGCTCCTGTCCAATCGGGACAGTGGGAGCAGCTGTGACCAGGCACCCGCAGCCGATTTAAGCGGCGTCCCTGCTCCGAGGGAGCCGCTTTTTCCCCCACAGCCGTCCAGCTTCACTCCTGCCCAATCCGGGCAGTGGGAGGGCTCCTGTCCAATCGGGACAGTGGGAGCAGCTGTGACCAGGCACCCGCAGCCGATTTAAGCGGCGTCCCTTTGGCGTGGCCCTTAGGCGAGGGCCGATAAGCGAGGAAGAGATAATACTGCTGCAACAAACCAACGCCCTGAGGAGGACAAACCAAACAAGGAACCCCAGATACGTCGGGCTAGAGCTCCCCTAAATGGGTTCGAGATCGCCCTCACAGTCGTTCTAAGTACACCCGAAATCCGCAAAAACCCCTCTGTTGCCCGGCTGGAGCTCCCTATGACCAGGTCGAGCTTGCCAACATTAGGTGCAGCAACGCGGGAGCACCGAGAGACACGCCAACTGAAAGCTACAACAGGCATGCGATAACAGGAGGCAGTACCCAGGAGGTAAGAGACACAGAAATAATCACACACGGAATACGCTCCAGAAAATCAATGGATAGGACACGATCCTAGCTGGTCAACTCAAATCCGGGCTATTAGTAGACTGGAAGGGCAGCCCCGGACGCTGTAGACAACTATTACTTGTTAACCCAGATCACGACCGGCAACTGCTGACCTGACTGATATCTTAAAAAACTAAATATTAGCTACTCTGAATAGATCACTGCTGCGTATATTGTGTTACCTATAACCAGGCAATGTTAAGGGCTGTTTGCTTACTGTTACTTAACTCCCTGTTACATGTTCTAACTACTCAAATGTACTGATGCTGTACTACTGTAACTATTACATGTGATATTGTATCTATTACATGCTGCTGCTGTTCTACTGTGTGCTGAGACAATAACACTTACCACTGTACCAAGTTTTACCTACTGATACCACAACCGTTACATCTGTCCTACGATTAGCATTAGATAATAAGCAAATTGTATTGCACTGTTGCACACCCACACCTAAACATGCATCTACTAAAACTGATATTAGGGATTAGCCTGATCACCCTAATCTCAACTTACACAACTGTAGGAAACATCTACCAACCTACCCCACTTATATGTGGCCCAATATACATCCTGTATGCCATCCATACCCCTCATGAACCCCCTCCCTCAACCTACCTCACTACCAATATAGGACCATCACTCATGACCTATCAAGGACACACAGGCAGAAAACACGCGGGAGCACCGAAGCGCAACAAGCCAAAATCAAAAAGGCAACGGATGCAGAAACCCCGCCGACCCCTTGCTCAACAAAACCTTGCGCAATCAGAGCCTTCAGTGATCTGTAGCATCACCCTCATAAACGCCCGATCAATCAGAAACAAGACCCACATTATCTTTGACTTAATCAAAGATGAACAACCTGACATCCTCTGCATAACAGAAACCTGGATATCAAATACCGACACTGCCTTACTGAACCAGATAGACAGACCAGGCTACAACCTGTACAACTGTCCACGTTCCAACAAAAGAGGTGGAGGAGTGATCATAATTGCACGATCACACTTGAAACTCTCATGCACGGCCCTTGACTCAAACCCGGATATAGACCTGATCAAAGTGGAGAACTCAGCAATATCCATCTGCCTAATATACAGGTCCCCCTCACCGAATCATGAAGGACTTGCTACAGCATTGGAAAACATATCCTCAACACAGCCAAGGAAATTCCAAATCATCCTCGGTGACCTAAACCTAGCATCAACAACAGAGGTGCACGCCAACACATTCCTCGAAGCTATGTCACAACTCGGGTATCATCAAATAATAAAGGAGCCGACACACGAAAAGGGACATACACTGGACATGGTTTTTGCTCCAAAAAACAAGCCACCCAACCATGTTGAACCCCTGATTAAAATCAAAGCAATACCCTGGTCTGACCATCACCAAATAGACCTACGGATGAAACTCCCTTTGGCACCAAAGAATGCAGAAGCCCAACGAGAAACCCGTCAGCAGAGATCTTTCAATAAGCTTGAACTGGATAATCTCGCGAGTAACATCAAAGCGCACATCGATTTGGAGTCTACAGACCTCGATGCCCTAACAAATAACTGGAATGAAGGGATCCAGGCATCAGCAAACCCGAAATGGAAAAACACAGCAAGCACAGACAAACAAAGGTCAGAGCCCTGGTACACGACTACGCTGTCCAAAAGGAAGAGGGAACTAAGAAGATGTGAAAAAAAGTGGAGACGCAACAAAACTTCGGAACTCAGAGCTGAATACCTCAACACCCTCAGAAAATACAAAGACGAGGTAGATGATGCAAAAAGGAAACACCACAACAACCTGTTGAATAAAGCCATCAATAAACCACGGGAACTATTTCGAATAGTGAAAACACTAACCAAAACAAACCAACCAGAACAGCAGAGCGATACCATTCAGCCCCAAACCCTAGCTAACCACTACGCAAGCAAGCTGACCACAACTGCAACCACGCTATCTTTGGCCAAACCCAACTTGACAACTGTAGAGAAGCATGAACAGACGTGGAACGAATTCTGCAAAATTGATGATAAGCAAGCAGTGGAAATAATAACCAGCATAAATACCACCACCTCACTGCTTGATCCATGCCCATCTACCTGGATTAAAGCGGCAAAAAAGGACATTGGCCACCAAGTCGCTCACATTGTGAACCAATCACTGTCCCAAGGAATCATGCCTAACCAGCTCAAAAAGTCTATAATAAGACCAATACTAAAAAACAACTCGCTAAACAAAGAAGATCCATCTTCCTACCGTCCAATCTCCAGTATATCGTTTTTAGCAAAAATCATTGAAAAAGCAGCCCTCATCCAACTGCAAGAACACCTTGAAGACAACGATATACTGGACAAACAGCAATACGGATTCAGAAAAAATCATGGGGTCGAAACCCTGCTTTTAGCCCTGTTTAACAACCTCCTCAAGGGGCTGGAAGACAGGAAGAAAATGTTTATCCTCATTTTCATCGACATATCCGCTGCATTTGACACTGTCCATCACTTAACCCTCCTGAACAAGCTGGAATCAATTGGAATTATAGGAACCGCCTTGAAATGGTTCTCCTCCTATATAACGGGCAGAAAGCCACAGGTCCAGTTCAACGGAGAGAAAGCTGAACCGTTCATCCAAACACAAGGCATTCCTCAAGGTTCGGCACTCTCGGCGCTACTTTTTAACATTTACATGCAACCACTCAGTGAAATATTCAGGAAATATGGCATAAACTACCACATATACGCAGACGATATCATGCTGTACACCCAACTAGAGACCACCAACCCGAACTACGACCAGCTTCAAACCTGCATGGGAGAGATGTCGGGATGGCTACAACAAAATAACATGTCGATCAATCATAAGAAGACCGAAGTAATGTTTATATCAAATACCTTGGGCTTCGAACCACCTCCAACAATCACATTGTGCAACAATACATACAATACTAAGAAAGAAATAAAATATCTGGGAGTCACAATTGATAACAAACTGAAAATGGAAAAACACCTCAACAACACCAACAAAGCCATCTTCCACAAGCTTAAAGTGCTACGACCCCTGCGGAACATACTAGATCCGTGCGATTTCCGATCAGTTGCTCAGGCTCTCATCATGCCCCACCTGGACTACTGCAACGCCATCTTGCAGGGGCTACCAAGGAAAACAACCAACATACTACAGATGGCCCAACACGTAGCAGCAAGGATCATCATGAGAACTCGCGTCACCGAACATATCACACCTGTATTGATGGAACTACACTGGCTTCCAGTCGTTGCAAGGATTCAATACAAAACATTGGTAACTACATTCAAGTTAATTCACAACCTTGCCCCCTCATTCCTCTCCACCCTGATCTCCATGCAACCTGCAACCAGAAGCAGGAGAACCATGAACTCTGACACACTAAGAGTTCCAAACAGCTTTAGACACATAAAGGTCAGTACTAGTCACAGAGCGTTCTCCTTATCTGCCCCCACGTTATGGAACCAGCTCCCACACGAGCTGAGAGAAATTAAAGACATAAGCAATTTCAGAAAACAACTGAAGACGCACCTGTTCAATTGTCATTATACCAGATGAAAATCCAAAAGGACAAAAGAAATTGAATTGCAGTATGTACAAATGTAAATATATGGTGGTTAGTGCCTGTGTAAATGTATGATAATAGCTAAGGTCTTTATATGGACCCGCATATGTGTGCTGTGTATCCCCCTGCTCTCTCTATCTAATCCCCAAATAATTCTGTCTGTAATTTATGACAAATCCCGTAATTGTAATCAAACCGCTTCTGATCGCTGGAAGGAGCGGTATATAAGTCCTTACTAAATAAATAAATAAATAAAATAAAATATATATATATATATATTTAACTTCTCTTATATACCGCGCTATTACAATATCAGTGCGGTTTACAATAAAACAACATATTACTATGTGGTCGGGCCACATAGAATTATATATTATATATACTTATATATATATAATATATATATTATATAATTATATACTTTAGAGGAAAGGCGGGATAAGGGCGATATCATAAAGATATTTAAATACCTCCGTGGCATAAATGCATAGGAGGGTCACTTTCAGTTGAAGGCAAGCTTTGCTACGAGGGGATATAGGATGAGAGTGAAAGGGGATAGACTAAGAAGTAATATGCAGAAATATTTCTTTATGGAAAGAGTGGTAGATGCGGGAATAGTCTCCCAGTGGAGGTAGTGGACACAAGGACAGTATCTCAATTCAAAAAAGCATGGGACAAACACAGAGGATTTCTAAAGGTAAAAAGTGGACTACTGTAGTTGATATGCAAGGGCAGACTAGATAGGCCATGTGGTCTTTTTCTGCTGTCATATTAACACAGTAACATAGTAAATGATGGCAGATAAAGACCAGTATGGTCCATCTAGTCTGCCGTTTCTTCTCCACCCATCCCCTTTATCATTTTGGTTGCCGTGATTGCACTGAAACACATACAGATATAATCAGCCCACAAAGAAACACAAAAACAAAACATATAAAACAAAGTCATTGTAAGGAATACTTCCGTGATATACAGGGAACCCCAGAGAGAAGGGACGTTCCGAAAACACGGGTACCAAAGTGGAAGACAGGGAATCCTGAGAAGTGGAATTCCTGACCTGGGGAGGGCTCTTTAAGACTCTGCAAAACAGGAGAAATACCAGGAGGGAGGAGCTGGAGAGGACAGGAAACAGTTAGTACAAAGATGCACCGAGAGGCTAGAGGAGGAGAGGAGAGAGGAACAGGCAGATGATCCAGTGGAGTCTATGGAGACAGAGCCCCGAGAGCTGGAAACTGAGAGCTCTGTAGAGCCCATGGAAATAGAGGCTATGGAACAGAACCTACCTGATGATAACAGTTTGTCAGGCTTACCAGAGGACAGCAAGAAGTAGATAAGTTAAAGGAAAACCCCCACTTGTTTCTTTGGGGATTCTTTTAGAACTCCTTTGTGGAAAGGAAAAGACTAACTGTTGATTATTTGGAGCTTTTGCTTGGCAGCACCGGGGGGGGGGGGGGGGGGCAAGTGTGAAATGAAACACTGACAGGGTGGTTGCTGCCAAGGCCTAAGGGTTACTTGGATACCCCGGCTGGAACTTTTTCTTTTGAGAGTTTGGAGTTATAAATAAACAAGACTAAGTTTTGGCATAGGGAGCATCTCCCCCCTCTAATTAATCAAGAGGGGGTCCACAACAAACTGGATTGATGCACAGCCAAAGATGAACAGTTTAAAAACAAAGGAGTACTGCATGACTAACTCAATGGACTAAGCTTAAGCTGTGTTTGTGCTGTTTTGATGTTATTTTGTTTGGACTTGGAGAATGGTGTTATGTTGCATCTGGGAGCATCTGACCATATTCAGGATTCCACACCCACAGGAGAATAGAGACTCCTACAATATATACAAACTTATAGACCAGCTTCTCCGATGCAGAAAAAAATCATTAGATACGCAGGACTGTATGAAGACAACAGAGGTGTGAAAATTGGTGGAAGGCTCATCAACAACCTTCACTATGCTGATTATGCCACATTACTGGCTGAAAGCTCTATAACATCAACAAAAATAAAACCTGGAGATTTGTGGTAGAGATCACCAACTAATAGTATGCAAATTCAAGCTAAAGTTGAAAAAAAGCAAGCCACTCAAGAATGTAGCTAAACATGACCTTGAGAATATACCCCTAGAATTTAAAGACTGCCTGCAAAATCGATTTGCTGCTTTAGTTACACATGACAGAGCTCCAGAAGAGTTATGGGATAACATCAAGAAGACTGTGTTGGAAGAAAGCGAGATGGGTGGTGGATGCTTGGAATGTCCTCCCGATGGAAGTGGCAGGGGCAAATACAGTGACAGAATTCAAAATGGCATGGGACAGACAGTGTGGATCCCTTTATAGCAACAGGATAAAATAAAAATAAACATAACTATCTCTTATATCTGAACAAACAGGGGTGACCTACACAGAGTGGTGGGTACACCCCTAAACAAAGGCATGGAGAGGGGTGACCTGCAAGCAGCAGCAGGTGCACCTACTCTTGCCACCTTGCTGGGCAAACTAGATGGACCATACTGGTCTTTATCTGCCGTCATATACTACGTTACTATGTAAAAGGTGAAAAAGCAAAAACGGCCAAAATGGAAGACCAAAGAAACTGAAAATTGCCCAGAAACACAGAGAAGCTAAAGACAGAGGAGAAAGAGAGGCAATCGCAGAACTCAGATTTTCAACATGCAGCAAGACAAGACAAGGAAAAGTAATACAATGACGCATGCAACATCAAAAAGAGCACCATCACTACTGGCATCCACACTATGGAACTCCCTCCCAACGAGCCTGAGAGCATTAGATGACCTCAAAAACCTCCGCAAAGACCTCAAAACATTTATAGAAACATATGAGCATCCAGGCAACATCCCACACCCAAACTGAAAAACCACCTACCCCGCCAACTAAACACGCACCCATCCTATCCACACACACGGGTTTATCATACCACGCTATTAAATACCCTCATGTTACATGTTACCTTTAATTGTACTGTCTAAATGCTGTTATGTAACTGTACTGTCTAAATGTTTACATGTACCCTAATGTTAATTGTAACCCTCCAATTGTGATGTGACGTGACCACCTTGATTGAAAGATAAGGTGGTATACAAGTCTGTCTAAATAAATAAATAAATAAATGCAAGGAAATAAAAGCAGAAACTATTAGAGGAAGAACAAGCTTTCCTAAAGCTATGAGAGTTAAAGAAAAAATTCCAGCCTCGAATTGGAATGTTACAAAATGCTCAAGGATCTAGGTTGAATGATGCTGAGAAAAATCAAGAAAAGATGGAAAGAATATACTGAGTTTTTATATAATAAAGATCAAGTGGACTAACAGCCATTTCAACCTGTACCTTATGACCCAGAACCATTGGTGACGACAGAAGTCGAAGCAGCACTGAAAACCTTATCAAAGAACAAAGCACCAGGCATTGATGGCATTCTCATGGAAGTACAGGTAGTCGTCGACTTACGACCTATGCGACTTATGACTGATCGACTTTACAACCGGTTTTCTGGCCACGACTGGCAGCCTGTGAGAGCAAAAACGCCAGCCCGTGCCAGTTCTGAGCGCGGAGGAAAAATAGCTGAGGCGAAACGCTCCAAAATAAACAGAATCACTGCTCACCGAGTGCAGAAAGCAGAGTCTGCAGCCGCAATGCCGTCCGTCACTCCCATGGATTGCCACCGCATCAAGCCCTGTTGCCCCGGCTCACTAAATTTTATTTATTTATTATTTATTTATTACAATTTCTTATATACCGCACTATTGTCAGCGCGGTTTACATACAACAAAATAACCATAACAAACTGCTTGGCTTCACATAGAACAGGAGTAACAACTTGGATAACATGTTAGGTGCTCGCAGCGCTAAGGCAATCTGGCTCAGCCCGTACACCCGCAGAGTGCCGGCACAGCCGGCGGAATCCTGATCGGCGTGTGCGCTACCGGTCCCGGCTCCTCGATCGCCTCTCTGATCCTTTTTTTTTTTTTTAAGGCACAGCTACCTTAAGAGTTAAGGGCCGACTTACAACCAAACCGACTTACGACTGGTCTGTCGTAACCAAACGCGGTTGTAAGTCGACGACTACCTGTATTACAAAATCTGACGCAGCTATTACCATACTTACAAGGCTCTGCCAGGAAATTTGGAAGACAACATCATGGCCAACTGATTGGAAAAGATCTGTGTTTATACCAATACTAAAGAAAGGTGATCCAACTGACTGTGGAAATTATTGCATAATCGCTCTAATCCCACATACCAGCAAAATTCTACTGAAGATTATTCAACAGAGACTACAACCATACCTGGAACGAGAACTACCTGAAATGCAAGCAGGGTTCAGGAAAGGGCAAGGAACGAGAGACATCATCGCAGATGTGAGATGGATCCTTGAAAAGACTAAAGAATACCAAAAGGATATCTATTTGTGCTTTATTGACTACAGCAAGGTTTTTGACTGTGAAAACATGAGAAACTTTGAGCCACATTAAGAAGCATGGGTATACCAGAACACCTGATTGTTCTCTTGCACAACCTGTACATTGATGAAGAAGCAACAGTTCGAACGGAACAAGGAGAAACAGAATGGTTTAAAATCAGCAAAGACTGCATACTTTCCGCTTACCTGTTTAATTTATATGCAGAACAAATAATCAGAAAAGCAGGATTGTATGAAAAGAACAGAGGTGTGAAGATTGGTGGAAGACTCATTAACAACCTTCGCTATGCTGATACCACCACATTACTGGCTGAAAGTGAAGACTGTAGGAACGAATAGATAAGAGGACACCAGAAAGCGTAGTTACTCACCTGTAAAAGATGATCTCTGGGAACAGCAGGAATTTAGTTTTCACATATGGGTGATGTCAGTACCGACGGAGCCCGCGCAAGGAATGCTCCCCAGCGTCCAATAGGAAAGCCTTTGGGAGCATCCCATTGTGCCTGCATAGCTATCTTCCCACCTTTCCAGCTCTCCCTCCTCAGTTGAGTCTGTAGCTGAGATATGCGCCAGTAACCCATCCTCACTGTACCATGCGCCAGTAACCCATCCTCAATGTACCATGTAAGTTTTACTACTGTTGCCAGTATTCCATTCTCATTCACCTGAGTTAGATTCAGCACTGTTCCAGTTGCCTTTATTAATTACCTGTGTGTGATTTTACTACTGTTGACAGTAACCCACCCTCACCTAAGTGCTTGAATTGGTCACTGCTCTTAAAACTCACCCTCTCTTAACTGCTCGAGATTTACTGCCCCCAGCAAATGACTGCTCACTTAACCGTGTTAGAAATTTACTGTTACTAGTAATCTTACCGTGGCCAGTAATTCAACTTCACCTAAACTGCACTAGAACTATTAACACTGCCAGCTACTTTTCCTCCTAACTGTGTTAGACCCACCTCAGTACCCAGCAACAAACAAATTATAACTGCTAGCCTTCAAAATGCTGAACACACAGTCTTTTCACCTAAGATTATTCTGCATCTGTGCCATAATACTAACAATAATTGCTCTCACACATAGTCTAAACACTAAACACTATAAACCAATCCCAATCATACAAAGACTTAACCGTCCTCATACTCCATCTACACATGCACCAAATTGGTCAAATTCAAAAGTAAACTACAACCGTCTTATACACATAAAACCCACCGCACCCTACCAACCAAATTCCCTACCAAATAATATAGAACCAGCCATCCTATCTTGTATCCTAACAAATGCTAGATCTATGAAAAATAAACTCCCTATATTCACTGACCTCTTAAATGACAATAAACCAGACATACTCTGTGTTACAGAAACATGGCTATCTGACACAGATGTGGTCTACTTAAACCAATTAGATAAGAATGACTATGATATCTTTCATACACACAGAAACAACAAAAAAGGAGGAGGAGTGCTTGTAATGACTAAAAAGGTCCTAAATGCTAAACAATCCTCCGAGATCATTAACAACACTGACACCCTCATCATAAAGATTGACAATATTAGAATATGCCTGATATACAGACCACCTGACCATAAAACAGAAAATATGGATGTCCTCATAGAGCTTCTCAGTTCATCTACGGACCAATGTCCTATAATAATGTTAGGAGATTTTAATCTCCCGTCTCTTCCCACCACATACTCAACCCTCTTTCTTGATTCTATACAAGACATAGGTTATCACCAAATCATTAATACAGAGACCCATAATAAAGGAGGAACATTAGACCTCATATTTCTCCCAGAAGTACTCCATAAACGTTTTAATCCGGAATCCCTAAAGTGTACGCCGATCCCATGGTCAGACCACTATCTGATCAATTTTACTATTAAACCAATGGACTCAAATAACAAACACAACCTGCAAGAACCCCTACCCCCTAGATTTAAAAAATTCAACGCAGAAGATTTCCTAGACCTAACTATACCTTACCTCCCCTCATCACCTTTCAACCTTGATGAGGCCATTACAATTTGGCATAATACAATTTCAAAAGCTGCTGCAAATAAACAATCAAACAAGAAGACCACCCGTCACAGAACTGACAATGCCCCATGGTTTAACAACACTTTAAAAACTATGAAAAGAACACTTAGGAAAATTGAATTAAAGTGGCACAAAACTAAATCCACATCACATAACGAAATCTATTGTACTTATCTCAAAAACTACAGAGAAGCCACAGACAGCGCTAAGAAAAACTTCCACTCCTATTCTAAATAAATCTATCAACAGACCTAGAGAACTTTTCTCCATTGTCCAAAACCTAACCAAAAACACATACAACTCAAGTCATGAAGCTAACGACATATCTCCCCAAACTTTAGCAAATTACTACATAAACAAATCAAAAATAAATATCTTACCAATTCCACAAGCCATATCATACCAACCCCCATTAGATTCTTGGAACAATTTCTACCCCATAACAAAAGAGACCCTTAAGAATATTATGATGCACTTAAATGCCACTACTTCTCATCTGGATCCCTGCCCAGTAAATTGGATAAAGAACACCCTTCCAACTTTATCCCCTTTCATAATACCACTAATTAATCTATCACTAAAACAAGGCTATCTCCCGCCTATCCTAAAGCATGCGCAAATTAGACCCATACTAAAAAACAATACATTGGACAAAACCTCACCAAAATATTATAGACCCATCTCCAGTATACCATTCATGGCTAAACTCATAGAAAAAGTAGTCCAAACTCAAACACAAGACTACATCGACACATCAGCTCCCCTTGACGAACAACAATATGGCTTCCGTCCCGGCCATGGAGTAGACACTCTTAACAGTCCTCCTAGACACACTAGTAAGAGGAATAGACAGCCCTAAAAATGCATTCCTACTTCTTTTCCTAGACATATCTGCAGCTTTTGACAGTGTTCACCATACATTAATGCTCAATAGGCTCACACAAATCGGTGCCAACTCAACAGTCCTTAAAAGGTTTACGTCATATCTTTCCAATAGATACCAAACAGTCAGGATCAACAATCAAACCTCCAACACATACAAACAGGAAATAGGACTCCCCCAAGGCTCTGCACTATCTGCTTTACTATTTAACATATACATACAACCAATCTGCAATATCTTTAAAAAATTCAAAATCTATTATCACATATACGCGGACGACATTATGCTGTACATCCCATTCACAATCCCTACGATTCCCCTCCAACTCTTAACAAACTGCTTCAACGAATTAGCAACTTGGTTAGAAGAACACAATCTCTTTATTAACCACTCCAAAACCGACATTCTAATTGTAACAAAGAACAAATCCTTTACCCCCCCACCCACATTACACTTCAGAATCATGACATCCACATAAAAAGTGAAATAAAATACCTAGGGGTGTTACTAGACACTCAACTCAGTATGAACACACACATAAGAAACACAACAAAGAAAATTTACTTTAAACTCAAAGTTTTAAAACAACTACGCCCACTTGTCCACCTACAAGATTTCTTAAGTATTCTATGAACAAGTACAAGCTGAAATTGACAGAACATGCAAACAGGATATCCTGATAGTCATGGGTGACTGGAACGCAAAAGTTGGCAACAAAGAAGAAGGCAAAGTAGTTGGAAAATATGGACTTGGCAACAGAAATGAAGCTGGAGAAAGATTGATAGAATTCTGCAAGACCAATGATCTATTCATCTCAAACACCTTCTTCCAGCAACACAAGCGACGACTGTACACATGGACTTCACCCAATGGATTGTATAAAAATCAAATTGACTACATCTGTGGAAGTCAACGATGGAAAAGCTCTGTAACATCAACAAAGACAAAACCTGGAGCTGACTGTGGTACAGATCATCAACTACTAGTATGCAAACTCAAGCTAAAGTTGAAAAAGAGCAAACCACTCATGAATGCACCAAAATATGACCTTGAGAATATACCACTGGAATTTAAAGACTGCCTGCAAAATCGATTTGCTGCTTTAGATACAAATGACAGAGCTCCGGAAGAGTTATGGAATGACATCAAGAAGGTTGTGCTGGAAGAAAGCGAGAAGTCTCTACAAAAGGTGAAAAAGCAAAAACGGCCAAAATGGATGACGGAAGAAACTCTGAAAATTGCCCAGAAACGCAGAGAAGCTAAAGCCAAAGGAGAAAGAAAGACAATCGCAGAACTCAACAGAGATTTCCAACGTGCAGCAAGACAGGACAAGGAAAAGTACTACAATGACACTTGCAAGGAAATAGAAGCAGAAACTATTAGAGGAAGAACAAGATCGGCTTTCCTAAAGCTGCGAGAGTTAAAGAAAAAGTTCCAGCCCCGAATTGGAATGTTACAAGATGCTCAAGGTTCTATGTTGAATGATGCTGAGAAGATCAAGAAAAGGTGGAAGGAATATACAGAGTTTTTATATGATAAAGATCAAGTGGACCAACAGCCGTTTCAACCTATACCTTATGATCAGGAACCATTGGTGATGAAAGAAGAAGTTGAAGCAGCATTGAAAGCCTTATCAAAGAACAAAGCACCAGGCATTGATAGCATTCCCATAGAAGTATTGCAGCAATCTGATGCAGCTGTTACCGTACTTACAAGGCTCTGCCAAGAAATATGGAAGACAACATCATGGCCAACTGACTGGAAAAGATCTGTGTTTATACCAATACTAAAGAAAGGTGATCCAACTGACTGTGGAAATTATCGCACAATCGCTCTGATCCCACATGCCAGCAAGATTCTACTGAAGATTATTCAAAAGAGACTACAGCCATACCTAGAACAAGAACTACCTGAAGTGCAAGCAGGGTTCAGGAAAGGGCGAGGAACAAGAGACATCATTGCGGATGTGAGATGGATCCTTGAAAAGACTAAAGAATACCAAAAGGATATCTATTTGTGCTTTATCGACTATAGCAAGGCTTTTGACTGTGTAAACCATGAGAAACTCTGGGCCACATTAAGAAGCATGGGTATACCAGAACACCTGATCGTTCTCTTGCGTAATCTGTACATTGATCAAGAAGCAACAGTTCGAACGGAACAAGGAGAAACAGAATGGTTTAAAATAAGCAAAGGTGTAAGACAAGGCTGCATACTTTCCCCCTACCTGTTTAATTTATATGCAGAACAAATCATCAGAGAAGCAGGACTGTATGAAGACAACAGAGGTGTGAAGATTGGTGGAAGACTCATCAACAACCTTCGCTATGCTGATGATACCACATTACTGGCTGAAAGCGAAGATGATCTGAAACATTTGCTTCTCACAATCAAAGAACATAGTCTCAAAATGGGCCTGCACCTTAATGTACAGAAGACAAAGATCATGACAACTGGCATAATCAACAGGTTCATCGTTGAAGGAGAAGAAATTGAAATTGTGAACAACTTTAACCTACTTGGATCAACTATCAATAAAGAAGCAACAAGCAGTCAAGAAATCAGACGACGCATTGCTCTTGGCAGAATGGCTATGAAAGACCTAGATAAGATTCTCAAGAGCAGAGATGTGTCTCTCCATACAAAGATTCGACTTGTTCAAGCCATGGTATTTTCAATAACATCATATGGATGTGAAAGCTGGACAGTGAAAAAGACAGACAGGAAGAAAATTGATGCCTTTGAATTATGGTGCTGGCGGCGAATACTGTGTATACCATGGACTGCCCGAAGAACAAACCAGTCGGTACTAGAGGAGATCAAACCTAAGCTTTCTTTAGAAGCTCAGATGACAAGACTTCGGCTTTCATACTTCGGACACATCATGCGAAGAGAGAGATCATTAGAGAAAGACATCATGCTTGGCAAGATAGAAGGTCAACGCAAAAGAGGAAGGCCAGCAATGAGATGGATCGCTACAATAACAGCAGCTACGGGTACCAGTCTGTCGTCAATGAGCCGCCTGACTGAAGACCGAACACAATTTAGGATAGCTATCCAGAGGGTCGCCATGAGCCGACTCCGACTCGACGGCACTTAACAACAACATCATCCCACATTTTGACTTCGCCAACCTCTCTCTACTAGGTACAACAAACCAAAACATCAGAAGACTTGTGATAAGGAAGCTTATCATAGCTCAGGAAGGAGCTATAGAAAAGATGAAGTGACTCTGAACAAGCAACCTGTCAGTTCTGGTAGAAATAAGAAAACAGAATTTTCCCATAAAAGACTACCAGTCCCAGAATGCACCAGGTTTCCAACAGCCATTAGAGGAGCTGAAGTGGGGAAACATGTGTTCAATCAAGAGGGCTATGAGGTAATCCCTAAGCACTCATCTCAAAGGGCAGGGCCTGATTCAGCACAGCTGCGCTGTGCTAGGGTGGAGCACTCATCTAAGCAGAATAAAGGTAGAGTTTATTCTACAGAGAATTATCCTCAGTTTCATCTGGGAGATCCTCAGAATCAGCTTGGAGATCCTCATCTTGGACAGCTTCATCATCTGGAGGATCATCAGAAGCAGAAGCCAGACCGGACGGACAGAGAGGGCAAGAAACCCTTTGGAAGAAAGAAGAGAAAAGCATTTGGGAGGTCTAGAGGAGTCCAGAGCAGTAAGTATACTAGGGGACATTCAAAAGGCCAGCATACACCATTGGACTGGGGAAAGCCAGAGGAATGGTGCTGCAGAGCTAGGAATCTCCAGACGGTACCTGTGAGGGAGACGGCTGCACGTGGAAGGGACCCTAGGACCCGTGCCAGAAGGTATGTGAAGAGAGACCCAGTGTCCAGGGATCTGGATTGGAAGGCTGGACATAAGAACTGGATTACATACTGGCCAGGCTATTTAGAGAGGAACTCTAACAGCAATGGAAGCTCAGGTATGAACACTGATCTATGCCCTAGCTATATCCTTGAAAGACAACAGGGAAACAAGTATTCACCTGAGAGTGCTCCATTGAAAAATTCCTCTGTGCCAATCCATGATATTGAACCGATGATTGTTGAGGAAGGGGGAGAAGTCTTAGATACAGGCTGTGAATACATGGATTGCTCTTTGTCTAAACTCCTTTGGTAATTTACTGTTACAAAGTACAAGAACCATCACAAAGAAATACCAACTTGTTCTTTAATCTACTCAGAAAAGCTCCTGAGTAGGATTTTTAAGCCACGCAGTAGAAAGCAAGCCAGCTAAGGGGTTTCAGCTGGGTAACTGCTAGCAATTCAGCCTTACCTAATTACTTGTGAGCTCTGAGGAAATCACTTCTGAGTCTATGTGTGAAGATATAAGAAGTTAACCTGAAAAGAACAGTTTTTCCCTTCTTTGTGGGTTTTGCTTGTTATTTGAAACACTGCTAAGAAAATATTAGCTAAAGCCTACAGAAAAGACCAGTTTGTTACCAACCAGGTCTTTATTCTTTTGCATTGATTGCCTGACAAGTTCAGCTGTTGTTTTCCTGATTTTGTTTTTCTAAGTTTAACACTGAAAGCAAGTATCCTGTTTTATATGTGCTACCAAGCATATCTGTGTTGGGAGAAATAACCCCATAAATAAATATCTTATTGGCTTTACACTCAAGCACAACTAATTATTGTGAGCAGCTGTGTCTGGTGTGAATGGACTGCATTTCCCACAATCCCTTGCAAATCATATTGATATATGCACTTGCCAAGACTGTGAACATTCTCACCCAGGCAGCCATCTGACAGACTCCAACTGGCTCAAAATGCTGCTGCTAGAACTATAATGAAGGTTCACCCTTTCGAGCACATATCACCCTACCTAGCCAAACTACACTGGCTCCCCATTCAATGTAGAATAAACTATAAATTAATAATAACCACTTTTAAAGCAATAAATAACATTGCCCCAGAAACCCTAAATAAACTAATCATTAAAGACACACCCCATAGTGCACAAAGAAGAGGCAACACCAATAAATTAAGAATTCCAAAAGAATTCACAAAGTCCAAAAAAACAACAAATAAAAAGGCATTCTCACATGCAGCCCCCACGCTCTGGAACTCGCTACCCGATGAACTCAGAGCCTTAACCGACTTTAAAGATCTACGCAAAAACTTAAAAACTCACCTTTTTACCTCCTACTATGGCACATTAGCTAACTCTCAACTTCAGTATGAAAAGGGATAAACTATACAACACAAGTAGATCAACACCGCGGAGCCTAAAGACGTTTTGACCTTAATACTGCCTATAGTTCTTATACTGTTGAACTTCTCCTACTATATCTGTACATAGTTAATTGTACATAGTTCCAAAAAGTTTAAAAGTTAAAAGTTCAAATGTTAATTGCACATAGTTCATGTTATCGTTCAATGTAAAAACAGTAATGCCTACCTGTTTATTCAATTGTTATATGTAAACCGCACCTGATCCTTGGAAGGTTGCGGTATATAAAAATTTGTTAAATAAAATAAAATAAATAAAAGGAGTGAAAGTAAAAGAAGACCTACAACTACTAGGGGAGGAGTGTGGGTCGTGAAGACTAAATTCCTGCTGTTCCTGGAGATCACCTGTTACAGGTGAGTAACTAAGCTATCTCCAGGAACAAGCAGGAATGTAGTCTTCACCTATGGAACTCCCTAGCTCGGAGATGCCAAAGAGATGACCTCAGGGTCAGCTGTGGAATCACAGGTATGTGCAAGAGGTCATGTATCCTCCAAGGATGTTTGGTATCAAAACCTGGAATGGAGGGTAGGAGAACAGCTGGATGATGGAGAACAGCTTGGCCAACCAAGGAATCTTGGCGGGAGTCCTTGTCCAGGCAATAGTGAGCAGCAAAAGTGTGGACAGAAGACCATGTTGCTGCTTTGCATATCTCATCAATGGCTACAGAGTGTAGATTTGCCATAGAGGGAGCCATGGCTCAGACATTATGTACAGTGACGTCACCCTCGAGAGATAGTCCTGCCTTCTCATAAACAAAAGAGATGCAGTCTGTTATCCAGTTGGAGAGAGTTCATTTTGATACTGGCAAACCCAGACAACTCGAGTCAAAGGAAATGAAAGCCAAGCCAAAGCTTTTCGGTGCTCTCGAGTTCTCTGGAGATAAAAAGCCAAGGCACTCTTGCAATCCAGAGTGTGGAGGCTTGCCTCTACCCTAGAGGAATGAGGTCTAGGGAAAAAGATAGGAAGGTAGATTGACTGGTTTAAATGGAAGGGCGAGACCAACTTCAGCATAAAGTGAGGATGAGTCCTAAGGACAACCTTATCATGGTGGAATCATGTATAAGGAGGATCAGCCATCAAAGTCTGGAGCTCATTAATGCGCCTTGCTGAAGTGAGGGCAATAAGGAAGATGACCTTCCATGTGAGAAACTTTGGTGAAGTAGTAGCTAGAGGTTCAACGGGTGGCTTGAGAAACTGTCCAAGAACAACATTAAGATCCCATGCCAATGGGGGGGGGGGGGCCTTAATGGGAGGCTTAGTTAATAGAAAACCCCTCATGAAGCGTGCTACTAGCGGCTTAGAAGAGATGAGCTGGCCATCTAAGGGCATGTGAGAAGCCGCAATTGCACTTAGATGTACTCTTACAGAATTGTTTTAGAGTCCAGAAGAAGATAGGTGGAGGAGATACTCAAGTAATGCCGCCACCGGAGCTGAGAAGGGGTTAAGATCTCTCTGAGAACACTAGACAGAGAACCTATGCCACTTGAAGGCATAGGAGCGCCTGGTGGATGGCTTCCTAGAAGCTAAGAGGATGTTCTTAACCTCCTGGGAAAGGTTGACATCATGGAAGGCTATGCCTTCAGCAGCCATGCTGTGAGATGGAGGGACTGCGGATTGGGATGGAGCAGCATCCCCTCTGCCTGACAGAGGAGACCTGAAGCAGACCCCAGATCTATGGGTTGAGCCTGAAACAGAGGTCTATCTCTGGAGTCCCCCCCGACTTAAAAAATGTGAGACTTTGTTTACATGAAGAGACCACTTGTGTGTGAGAAGGACTCGACTGAGTTTGTCCACTAAGACATTGTGTTTGCCCAGAAGATACACTGCATGCAGGTGAATGCAATGCTGTATGGCAAAGGACCACAGATGTAGAGCCTCGAAGCAGAGGGTCCAAGAGCCTATTCCTCACTGCTTGTTCAAGTAGAACATGGCTACTTGATTGTCCGTCTGGACTAAGACTGTGCGGTCTTGAAGATAGTCCTGGAACACTTTGAGAGCACTATGAATGGCTCTGAGTTCCAAAAGATTTATGTGGAGTTGTGACTCCTGATGAGACCAAATTTCCTGAGTGGAAAGGGTGTTCAAGTGAGCTCCCCAGCCCAATCTGGACGCATCAGTCATTAGGATGCATTGATGTGCTGGTATCTGAAAAGGTAATCCTACCAGGAGGTTTTCTGGCGATTGCCACCACTGGAGAGATGAGATTAGGAGGGTAGAGACTGCTATTTTACCTCTCAGGCGACCCGAAGCCAGAGACCACTGGGATACCAGTGTCCACTGTGCTGTGCGCATATGTAGACGAGCATATGGAACAAAATGCACCATTTTGATGCCATATGGCCCAGAAACTGTAACATTTCTCAATCAGTGAGAAAGTTTTTGAGGCAGATATGAGATGCTAACTGACTGAGTCGAGCGTAGCAGAGTTGGAGCAGAGATGCCCTTGATTGCTGAGTGTCTAGTAGAGCCCCTATAAACTCTAGAGTTTGAGAGGGGACAAGTTGGGACTTTGGAAGATTTAGTACAAATCCCAAGTGTTGCAGCACCTGCATGGTACACGAGGGATAGGCTGGCGTCTAGAGAGGTGCTTGCTCGAATGAACCAGTCATCTAAGTAAGGGAAAACAAATATTCTTAGAGTCCTTAGGAATGTGGCCACTACCACCATGCATTTTGTGAAGACTCTTGGGGCAGAGTCTCCTCTGAAATATGAAGCGTAGGAACTTTCTGTGCTGAGAATGAATAAGTATGTGAGCATATGCCTCCTTTATATCTAGAGAACAGAGCCAGTCCTGACTGGAGATAGGGGAGAACAGTCCCTAGGGAGATCATTTTGAACTTCTCCCGAAATAGGTACTTGTTCAGTTCTCTGAGGTCCAGAATGGGCCTGTACCCTCCTGTTTTCTTTGGAATGAGGAAGTATGGAAAATAAAAACCCATTCCCTGTTGAGATGGTGGAACCGCCTCTATTGCACACTGCAAGAGAAGGGAGGTGACCTCTTGAAGCAACACAGCAGTAAGAGGGGGTTGAGAGTGGAACTCTGTTGGAGTCCGGGGGGTAGACTTTGTAAATGACAAAGTTCACTGCTCTGATGTGATAAGATGCCACCTGGGAGCAAAGTGAGTCTGCCGGGGATGTGGATGGGATCTGGAATCTCCAGAGGCAGAGCTGCTATGTTCTCTAGAAAGGAGTCAAAGACCCTGAGGAGGCTGGGTCTCCTGAGATGACTGACTTAGGAGTCTGAACCTTCTTTTACTGTTTTGATGTTTGCTGCCCCTTCTTAGGAGCATGATGTTGACACTGAACAGCAGTAGCATAAGAAGAATAGTACTTATTATTGAAAAAAGCTTTCTTTGGTGATTTTTTCCTAGCTGGGTTGGCAGTAGATCTAGAAAGCCTATTAAGGGTAGTGTTCTCAGATTCTGAGAGGCCTTTGTCTTACCAATCCTTGCCAAAAAGGTTTTCACAGGTGCAAGGGATATTACCCAGCTTATCTTGAACCCATTGTTCAAGATCCGATGCTTGAAGCCAAGCAATCCTGTGTGCACCGATGCAAAATGCAGCCCACTCCCTCATCACACCAAAAGCTATCCGGAAGACTAAGAAAACCACCAGCTCCAGAGCATTCACATTCGCTGCTCCAATGCTCTGGAACGACCTCCCAATAGACATTCGAATCATAAAAGACCTCTCCCAATTCAGGAAAGAATTAAAAACCTACCTATTCACAGAGCACTTTGAAATCCCCTACTCCCCCAAAACATGCTACACAACAAACATGGACACACATACACAAACCCCCTAACCCCCGTTAACTAACTCCCTGTCTGCCCCCTCCCCCTCACCCCTCATTTACGACATAAAAGGAAATTATGCATAAAAGGAAATAAATTCCAACTCCTACACTTGTCCTACTCACCACACACAGCCACTGTAAATATTTATTGTAAATAGTTTGACGATTGTTCTACTTTAATACCTTACAAAGTTAAATTTTATTGTTCAATGTAAATAGTTGAATTCTACTGTTCAATGTAAATGTATACAGATGTGTACAATACTGTTAAACTGTTACATGTAAACCGCCCTTGATCTCTGGAAGGGGCGGTATAGAAGAAAATAGTTAAATAAATAAATAAATAAGTCCTGCTGATGCACTCAAAACAGTCAAAGGTTGCTCTGTTAAACTTTGAAACACACTGAGCATGCTTTATAAGGGTGAGATAATCCACTATCTTGTCATCGGGGAGAAGAGGAGCCATTAACTCCAGATCCTTAGCCACCTCTATAAGGAACATACCTGAAAGGAAGCTTGTCTGTACAGGGCTGTGTACACAGTGAGGGTACTTAATAACATCATATTACTGAAAGCCCTCAGAAACATTCCAGGGCTTATTACTCAGCAACAACCTTGAAAGACTACTGAAATAACTAGGCTGAACTTTCCTAAAACAAAGACATTAGGTTTGTTATGAAAAAGATAGTGCAGGGAGAAGCTGTCTCTTCAGTCTCGAATCAGAGATATTAAAACTGCTAGTGTTAGAATTATTGTTTAAGAAGTTATGCCTGGGAATACATGTAAGTCTCCTCATGATGACCTATGCTAATAAGAACTGACCTATGACATAGAAACATAGAGATGCACGTTATGAATAAAATAAGGTGGACATTATGCTGTGTAATGGAATTTTTACCTATAAATAAAATAGCTGAAGGTTGTGATGGCAGAGTAAACAAGGTGCTGACTTTGTTTTCTCTCCCAAAGCTTTGGTGATTTTTATAATACAAGTGTGTTTTGTGTTGTTAACCATACTTGCTTCCTTCTCATTGCTCTGGAAGTGGACATCCGTTACCCGAGCCCAGGTGCTGTTGCCGGTGAAGGGAGGTGCAGAGTAAGAGTAGTTACTCACCTGTAACAGGTGTTCTCCAGGAGCAGCAGGAATCAGTCCTCACTTATGGGTGATGTCGGCGCCGACGGAGTCCTCGCGGAGCAATTTTCCCCAGCTTTCGAAGAAAGCCTTTGGGAATTGCAGCGCGCATGCGCGGTCCCCTTCCCGCCCAAGGGTGCCATCTTGCTCAGTCTGATGACATAGCGAAAAGACAGCAAAAAAAAAAGTTAGCAAAACCATATACTAAGAATGACTGCAACTCCAAGGGGAGGAGGGAGGGTTGTGAGGACTGATTCCTGCTGTTCCTGGAGAACACCTGTTACAGGTGAGTAACTACTCTTTCTCCAGGACCAAGCAGGAAGTCAGTCCTCACTTATGGGACTCCCAAGCTTAAGGCTACCGGAGACCTCAAGCCTAAAAGAGCTCCCTGAAGCTCAACAGTACAGAAGGAAGGAATCTTCTCTGAATACGAATCCGGCCGGTAGCCCAACACCAGGGCCGGAGGGTAGGAGTTGCTTAGACCTCAAAGAGATTGTGGAGGACTGCCTGTCCGAAAGCACTGTCCCTGCGGGACTCTCTCTCCAGGCAGTAATGAGCCGCAAAAGTCTGGCTGGAAAACCAAGTAGCGGCCCGGCAGATGTCTGCTAACGGAACAGAGCGGAGATGAGCCACTGACGCAGCCTTCGCCCTGACACAGTGAGCCGTGACTCGACTCTCTAAGGAGAGGCCGGCTGCCCCGTAAGCCCAGGCGATACAGTCACCTACCCAGATGGACAAAGTACGCTTAGAGACGGGTACCCCCAACCGATTGGGGTCAAAAGATACGAAAAGCTGGACAGCTTTCCTATGCTCTCGCGTACGGTCAAGGTAGAAGGATAAGGCTCTTCTACAGTCCAGGGTGTGCAGCACAGTTTCAGCTCGGCTGGTATGCGGCCTGGGAAAGAAGGTCGGAAGGACCACCTCTTGGTTGATGTGAAAATGGGAGACCACCTTTGGAAGAAACTTAGGGTGAGTCCGTAGGACAACCCTATTCTTGTAGAACCTAGTGTATGGGGGCTCCGACACTAGGGCCTGTAGTTCACTGACGCGCCTAGCGGAGGTAAGGGCTACCAAGAAGAGAGTTTTCCAGGAGAGGAAACGAAGAGGGCAGGTAGCCATGGGTTCAAAAGGCAGACTGGTAAGCCTTTGCAGAACCACGTTGAGGTCCCAGTCAGGAGCTGGAGGGCGCAACGGAGGCTTAAGCAGAAGGAGGCCTTTGAGAAAACACGCCACCAAGGGGTGCGAGGAAAGAGGCCGGCCTTCCACCGGAGAATGATGTGCGGAGAGGGCACTGAGGTGGACTCTGACCGAGTTGGATTTGAGGCCCAGATCGGAGAGGTGAAGCAAGTATTGCAGTACCACCGATACTAAACAGGCGAAGGAGTCCTCAGAGCGCTGAGAGCACCAGACCGAGAAGCGACGCCATTTAAGGGCGTAAGATTTTCGGGTAGAAGGACGCCGAGACGCTAGGACGATGGCTTCCACTTCCGGAGGTAGCAGAAGCAGAGCTAGGACTACCCTTTCAGCAGCCAGGCCATCAGGTGCAGGGCCCGGAGGTTGGGGTGCAGGAGAGTACCCTGATCCTGGGTCAGGAGATCAGGCTGAAACCCCAGAGGAAGAGGGGTGTCCACCGCTAGCTGTAGAAGTAGAGGGAACCACGGTTGCCTCGGCCACCGGGGCACTACCAGGATCACGGAGGCCCTGTCCTGGACCACTTTGAACAATGTCCGGGACACCAGTGGCGTGGGAGGGAAGGCATACAGTAGGCCCGTGGACCATGATATGAGGAAAGCATCCGGCACTACTCTGAGAGGATGCAGGTGCCGAGAGCAGAACCTGGGAAGCTGCCGGTTCAGGGGACTGGCAAAGAGATCCATGGTGGGGGAGCCCCACCGGCGGAAAATCTGCTGGACCACTGCGGGGTTCAGCCTCCATTCGTGCGGCTGCAAAATCCGGCTCAGTTTGTCCGCCAGGCCATTGTCCTGCCCGGGCAGGTAAACAGCCTTGAGGAGGATGTTGTGACCGACTGCCCAAGAGCACAGCCTCCGAGCCTCCCGACATAGAAGGAGGGAGCCCGTGCCCCCCTGTTTGTTCACGTAGAACATGGCAACCTGATTGTCCGTCTGCACCAGCACAGACTGACAAGACGTGAGGTGAGAGAAGGCCCGCAGAGCTAGGCGGATCGCCCGCAGCTCCAGGAAGTTTATCTGCTGGGCGGCTTCCCAAGGTGTCCAAAGGCCTTGAGTGCACATCCCTTGACAATGCGCTCCCCATCCCAGGAGAGAGGCATCTGTCGTGAGCACCTGGGACGGTGGAGGAGACTGAAAAGTCATGCCGAGTACCAGATTGGGCAGGTGAAGCCACCATTGCAGAGAGGAGACCAGGCGGTCGGAAATCTGTATTAAGTCCGTCAGCCTCCCTGTGGCCTGATGCCATTGAGTGCGAAGGCTCCACTGAGCAGGTCGCATATGCAGACGGGCATTCGGAGTGACATGGACCGTGGAGGCCATGTGACCGAGCAGTTGCAGGAATTGTCTGGCAGAGGCCGGTTACGCACTGTGGAACCTGCCGGCCAGAGCTATGAGCCTGTTGGCCCATTCCAGAGGCAAGAAGGCCCGAGCCTGCAGAGTGTCTAGCCGTGCTCCTATGAATTCGAGATCCTGAGGGGCGCAAAGCGGACTTTTCAAAGTTTATGACGAAGCCCAAGTGCTGAAGCAGAGCCACTGTGCGTTGAGTGGCCTGAGTGACCTCTAGGGAAGACCGTGCCCGGATGAGCCAGTCGTCCAGGTAGGGGAAGACGAAGAGGCCTTGAAGCCTCGGGAAGGCTGCCACCACTGCCAGGCATTTCGTGAACACCCTGGGAGCGGAGGATAGGCCAAAGGGCAGTACGCGGTACTGATAATGATTCCCTGCCACCACAAAATCTTAGATATTGCCGGTGGTCCGGATGAATAAGGATGTGGGTATAAGCATCCTTTAGATCCAAGGAGCATAGCCAATCTCCCTGCTGGAGGTAGGGCAGTAGGATTCCAAGGGTAAGCATCTTGAACTTTTCCCGCTGCAGGAACTTGTTGAGGTTGCGTAAGTCCAGAATGGGTCTGAGGCCTCCCGTTCTCTTTGGAACCAGGAAGTACCTTGAGTAAAACCCGTGACCCCACAGGTGTTGGGGCACTGGCTCCACAGCCTGTTTGTGAAGCAGACTTTGCAGCTCCCGAAGGAGTAAGTCCCTGTGTAGGGGGGGTCTTGGAGGCTCCCCTGGAAAGAAGGGGGGGGCACCTGGTGAAAATGCAAGAGGTAGCCCTTTTGAACCACCTGCAGCACCCAGGAATCGGATGTTATGGCAGACCACCGGTGGGCAAAGTGGGTCAGCCGGCCCCCCGTGCTGAGCGAAGGCCCCTGAGGGGGAGAGGCTATGCTGGCATAGTCAAAAACCCCCACCCTGCTGGGCCGGGGCCTGCGTGGTGGGCTTGGGAGCCTTCTGCCTATGGGATCCGTTACCCTGCCCCTTAGGCTGCTGTCCCTGATGGGCGGCAGCTGAGGCCTGATATTGTGGGTGGTGTTGTTTATAAGCAAACACCTTCCTCGGGTAAAAAGGCTTTTTCCCCGAGCCCTTCCCCTTCTGTGAAGGGGCAGAGGTCTTTCTGGATAGGCGAGTCCTGGTGAGAGTCTCGGACTCGAGCTCCGCCGCCATTTCAGCCATGGGCTTGCCAAAGAGGTTTTCACCTCTGCAAGGGACATCGACCAACATGTCCTGCACCCATGGCTCGAGGTCGGACGACTGAAGCCAAGCCTGACGGCGAGCCCCGATGCCGGATCCGGCTACTCGAGCCGATGCTTTGAAGCCATCGTAGGCTGCTCGAGAAATGAACTTCGAACACTCTCGAATCCCTGTGGACAAGGCCTGGAACCGCTGCAATGGTTCCTCGGAGAGACCAGCAGAGAACCCCGCAATTTCTTTTGCCAGGTCTCGAAGATACATGCCCATATATAGTTGGTATGTCTGGACTCGACAAGCAAGCATAGAGCCCTGGAAGCACTTTCTACCGAGGGCATCCAGGTTCCAGGCCTCCTTACCCGGAAGCACCGAGGAGTGCATCTTTTGACTCTTAAGTCGATGCATGGCCGATTCCACCACCATGGAATGGTGTGGCAGTTGTGCCTTCTGGAACCCGGGGCTCTTGCGGACTCGATACATGGAATCGACCCGCTTGCTCAGCACCGGCGTCGAGGCCGGGCTCTCCCACATGCGGAAGAGTAGCCGCTCCAGCATCGGGGGAACCGGTACAGTAAAGGCCTCCTTCGGGGGAGAGTCGTATTGGAGGGCCTCGAGCTCTTCGGCTCGAGGCTCCTCCTCCGGATCCGCGGGGAAGGCCAAAGCCTTGGCCATATCCCTCACGAAATCGGAGAACCGGGTATCCTCCGGGGGGGACCGCCTCCGAGGCTCCGACTCGGGCGAGTCGGAGGGGACGCACCGAGTCTGAAAAGAACTGGGTGACTCGTCCTCCTCCGTGTCCCAGCCCGACTCCTCCGAGGAGGAATCGAGTGGCTCCATGCGGACGAGAGCCGGGGATCTCCGCCCCGACGCCGAGGCCGGCGTCGAGGACCTCGGTCCCGAACGGGAGGCCGAGGGAGACCTAGGTCGAGGATCGACTCGAGCTCGTATGGACTCGAGGATCGACTCGGCCTCCGGGGTCGACTTGGGCATCGAAGTCCCGGTGGTCGGGGCAGATGCACTGGCGAGGCCGGTGATCAATGCCCGCTGCTGGTCCATGAAGGCAGCGATACTGCGCTCCAAGGTCGTCAATCTGAGACCAAACTCAGAAGACCCAACTGCCCCCGACTTGGGCCCCGACAGCGTCGGGCCTGACGTCGGCTCTCCCGGAGGAGAGTCCAGGAGGACTACAGTACTCACGTGTCCAGGCGACTCCACTTCGAGACGAGGAAGCTTCGAAGGCCTCTCCGCCTCCGAGGACCCGGGGCAGCCGACGGGGCTATGCGACCTGGCCCTCGAGGGACCAGGAGCGTCCTCCGACGCCACCCTCGCGGCTTCTTCTTCCGACGGTGTTCCCGGCCAGGACACCCCCGTTCAGAGGAACTCCGACGGTGCTCGGAGCCGGAGCCACGAGACGTCGAGGCCTCTGACGAGGTCCGGGCCCGACCAGACGCGGGGTCAGAGAAGATTCGTTCCTTTTGTGACTGCCGACTCAACGCCTTCGAGGACATCTTGTTGCACGGACCGCAACTCATTGAGTCATGTTCGGGTCCGAGGCAACGGAGGCAGCAGTCATGCGTGTCGGTAAGAGACATAAGTTTGACACAACGATCACACTTTTTAAACCCACTGGCAGCCATCAGGGGAAAAAGGGCCCCTGCAAGGTCGAAAGACCGTGCTGCCAGGGAAGAAGGAAAAAGTGGCGGGAACGCCAGTTGGAGAGAAAAAAATTATGTGAACGGACTCGATAGGGAATATCGAGGCCGGGCGGGGAAGAGGACACACGAACCGAGAAAAATAACAAGAAACAAAATAAAAGAAATCAACTTTTTCAGCGGCGATAACAAACTATGTCTGTAGGGCTCCGCGGAAAAAAGGAGACTGAGCAAGATGGCACCCTTGGGCGGGAAGGGGACCGCGCATGCGCGCTGCAATTCCCAAAGGCATTCTTCGAAAGCTGGGGAAAATTGCTCCGCGAGGGCTCCGTCGGCGCCGACGTCACCCATAAGTGAGGACTGACTTCCTGCTTGGTCCTGGAGAATACAAACAATACCCATATAGAGTATGTAGGAACTGATCCTGGCCGATAACATGGAGGCCTGAAAACAATGTCGACCAAAGAGTGTCGAGGGTTCTCGATTCCTTATCTAGAGGGTTTGAGGAATGTGTCTTGGCACTCTTTTTTTTGACGCATTGCCGATTCCACCACCATGGAACAGTGCGGCAATTGCATCTTTTAAAAAATGGGACACTCCAGTTTCCGGTACGTGGTATTGAGTCGCCGGGTATGGGAAGAGATGGTAAGGGGTGTCTCCCACATACGAACATAACAATATAAGAACATAAGATATGCCATACTAGGTCAGACCAAGGTCCATCAAGCCCAGTATCCTGTTTCCAGCAGTGGCCAATCTAGGTCATACGTACCCAGAAGTTTCCCCAAAAGACACAGCTTCCTCAATGCTTGTATTGGGTCAAGCATTGATATCCTGGGTCCCTTTTTAATAATGGTTTATGGACCTTTCCTCCAGGAACTTGTCCAAACCTTTTTTAAACCCAGCTACACTAACAGCCTTTACTACATCCTCCGGTAATAAATTCCAGAGTTTGATTGCAGGTTGAGTGAAAAAATATTTTCTCTTATATGTCTTAAATAGTTTACCCTGTAGCTTCATTGCATGTCCCCTAGTCTTTCTATATTCTGATAATGTAAACAATCGATCTACGTTTACCCATTCCACTCCGTTCATTAATTTATAGACTTCTATCATATCTCCCCTCAGCTGTCTCTTTTCCAGGTTAAAGAGCCCTAATCTTTTTAGCCTTTCTTCATAGGGGTATCCTTCCATCCCCTTTACCATTTTGGTGGCTCTTCTCGGAACCTTTTCTAATAATGCTATATCCTTTTTAAGATACGGCAACCAGAATTGCACACAATATTCAAAGTGCGGTCGCACCATGGAACAATACAGAGGCATTATAATATCCTTTGTTTTATTTTCCATTCCTTTCCTTATGATACCTAGCATTCTATTTGCTCTCTTGGCCTCCGCTACACACTGGGCGGAGGGTTTTAACATGTTATTCACAATGACGCCTAAATCTTTTTCCTGGGTGGTGGTCCTTAATGTGGAACCTTGCATCTTGTAACCATAGTTTGGGTTGTTCTTCCCTAGGTGCATAACTTTGCACTTGTCCAAATTTATTTATTTTATTTATTTATTTGGTTGTATTTGTATACCGCTTCTTCCAGCGATCAGTAGTGGCTTACCTTATACAGCAAAACAATGGTTACATAGGGTAAGAATCACATTATTTACATCTTCATTTCAGGGATATGTGTTTATACAATTTGGATTACTTTATGCTTGCATTTATACAGCTTGAGCTATTTACAGTTGCATTTGTACAGCTGGGACTATATCCAGTTGTGGTTGAAGCAGAAGTAAGTTCTTAGTACCCTTGTTATGTTGTGTTGCAAGGTTTGGTTTATTCTGCTTTTGTTTATAATAAGCTATAATAATCCTGGAAAAGGTAGGTTTTTAGCTTTTTTCTGAAATCCTGTAGGTCGCTGTTCGCTCTCAGTTTGACTGGTAGATTATTCCATTCTGTGGGTGCTGAATAGGTGAAGGCTCTGTTGCTTGTGTAAACTTTAATAGTGCGGATGTTAGTTAAGACATGTAGGGTGTTTATGTTGTGTACTCTTCTGTTTCTGTTAGAGAGTTGTGTGGTGATGAGGTTGGAGAGGTAAGATGGTGCTATGTCGTGTATCAGTTTGAATGTTGTAACTAATACTTTGTATCTTATGCAAGCAGAAATGGGAAGCCAGTGTAATTCTATTAGTATTGGCGTGATATGTTCGGAGAGTTGGCTGTTCATGATGATCCTGGCTGTGACGTTTTGCGCCATTTGCAGTATGTTGAGGGTTTTCTTTGGTAGTCCTTGGAGAATGGTGTTGCAGTAGTCTAGGTGTGGTGTGATGAGTGCTTGTGCTACATTAAATTTCATCTGCCATTTTGATGCCCAGTCATCCAATTTATCAAGATCCTCTTGCAATTTTTCACAATCCTCATAGGTTTTAACAACTTTAAATAGTTTTGTGTCATCTGCAAATTTGATAACCTCACTTGTTATTCCCTTTTCCAGGTCATTTATGAATATGTCAAAAAGCAGCAGACCCAGCACAGATCCCTGGGGTACACCACTATTCACCTTTTTCCATTGGGACAATTGGCCATTCAGCCCTACCCTCTGCTTTCTATATTTTAACCAGTTCCTGATCCACAATAATACACTGCCTCCTATCCCATGACTCTCTCGTTTTGCCAAATGTCTCTGATGAGGGACCTTGTCAAAGGCTTTCTGAAAGTCTAAATATACTTTATCAACTGACACATAAGGTTGTGAAGTATCCGATGGATAGGGAGTGTAGCAGCCTCCTTCGGGGCTGTAGGGTACTGAAGAATTTCGAGTTCTTCAGCCCTAGGCTCTTTCTCCGATGTCACTGTTATGGACAGAACCCTAGCAACATCGCAAATAAAGTCTCGAGAAGACATGTCCTATGGAGGGGAAATGCGAAGTTGCAGAGACAGAGATGGGTCTTCCGGGATAGTTCTCATGCCCCAGGTATCGACCAATTCATCATCCAATGAATCGGAATCTGAAGGCTGAAAGTATCGATGGGCAGGGTGTTCTCGCTCTGCACGAACTCGGTACCGATCAAAACCGGTAACTGAGGTTTGCGGTGCTGGAACCTCAGTACCAGAAATGGATTCTAGGGCTGGCATGGGCGGTAGCATGGTAAGTGGCACAAAAGTTGATGTGGGTTGTATCGGAACCGACTGTAAAGGTTTTACTGGTAACGAGGCCGCCAGTAAGGCCACTAAGCTCCGCTCGATGGCCAGGATACATTGACCCATGGAACTTGTCGATGCTTGAGTATCGGTTCCGGAATTGTGGGCCATGATCCCAGAGCATGGCACCAGGAACTCTCCAGAGGTGGAAGCCTCTGGATCATCCTGGGACCCCACTAAGGACTTGGATGGAAGGTCCTTCCGCTGGGGTTGTTTGGCTGGTGTGTCCCACTCCAGGGCAATGCCCGAGGCATCTCGATACTTAGATCTACCCTTGGAAGGCCAGCTAGCCTTTGATGAAGACTTAGGTTTCGATACCTGAGATCCTTGGAAGGAAGATAAAGCTCTGAATGACGTTGATGCTAAAGATACTGCATCAGAGGCAAAGAGGGTGCCCAGCTTTGCAGCTCGATTCTGTAGGCCTCTCTTTGTCATCTTCCTACAAAGAGGACATTCTGACGGCTGATGATCCGGCCCTAAACATTTCAGACACCAGTCATGGGTGTCTGTGGCCGAAATTGTACCGCCACATTTGGAACACTTCTTAAAACCACTGGATTGTTTTTCCTTTTTGTCTGGAGGGCCTAAGCCTAAGATGGCGTTGATGCGCCCAAAGGAAAGTTCTTTCCCCTCACAGAAAATTTTTTTTTGAAAGAAAAGAAAGCACAGATGGGAAGAACTGAGGAGGGAGAGCGGGAAAGGCGGGAAGGCAGCTACGCAGGCACAGTGGCATGCTCCCAAAGGCTTTCCTATTGGACGCTGGGAGCGTTCCTGCGCGGGCTCCGTCGGTACCGAAGTCACCCATATGTGAAGACTACATTCCTGCTTGTTCCTGGAGATTCCCCAATATGTAATTGAAAATAGATGAATTTCTTGATACAGATCTCTAAAATGTGCCGATTAGATGAACTTTGGTACCAATAACCATCACTCACAAGTTTATCTTTTCACAGTGGAGGAGTGGCCTAGTGGTTGGGGCAAGGTACTTCAGGCCGGAAGGTCGGGGGTTCAAATCCCACTAGAGGACAGCAACCTTGGGCCGGAAGGACTGGGGTTTCTAGTCCCACAGGTGCTCCTTGTGGTCTAGGGCAAGCCACTTAACCATCCATAGCCCATGTTCCCTGTAAAATAGTTATCTCCAAGTTATGATGCCTTGTTCAATATAATTTCAGTTTGTTCAATGTAAACCGCACTGAAGCAGAATAGCACGGTATATAAGAGAACATAAATAAAATAAATAAATAAATACCCACATCTTTTAAATAGCATAAGATATCATGATCACGAGAGCTGTCTAACTGTTTTAAAATAGCTTAAGAACATTGTTAACGCAAGCATAAAGAGTAAACACAGGTTATGAATTGTACAACTATAATTCATTGTACAGTCAACTATAGGTCACTGCTGGTACAGCATAATTTCTGCAATTCTGCAGTTATAAATAATTTTATCATAATACGCTGTAAAAGAATTCTAGCGACACCTGGTGTTATTTCAGTTGATTTATTTCTGCAAGGGAGGAACCCATGGTTTTGACTTCTGCTTTTCCTGAGGGCTAAGCATTGTGTCATTGGCTGCAAAGACCAGCCTACTCGTCAGCGAAGACAATGCAGTCCGCCACCCAAGTGGACAGGGTCTGTTTAGAGACCACTGTCCCCAGCCAATCTGGATCACAGGAGACGAAGAGCTGTGAGAAGTGGCTGCTGGCCTAAGTCCATTCAAGGTAGAAGGACAGGGCCCGCTTACAGTCCAAAGTGTGGAGAGTGGTCTCAGCCCTAGTGGCATGGGGTCACGGGAAGAACCACCTCCTGGTTGAGGTGGGATGGCTACACCACCTTTGGTAGAAACTTGGGGTGCATGCAGAGCACGACTGTTATTGTAGAACCTTGTGTAAGGTGGATGGGACACCAGGGCCTGGAGCTTGCTGACCCTGCGAGCTGAACGCCATGAGGAAATCCACCTACCATTATAGGTACCTGAGGTGGCACGAGTCGAGAGGCTTGAACGGTGGCACAGTGAGTTTCAAGAAGACTACGTTGAGATGCCATTCTGTTGCTGGGGGGTGGATGGGTGTCTTAGAAAGTAGTAAGCACCTCAGGAATTGAGTTAGAAGGGGCTGGGCAGAGAGGGGCTTGCCCTCGACAAGATGATGCTGTGCTGAAGGCATGCAGAGGTGAACTCTGATGGAGTTGGACGAGTTCCACCTGGGACAGGTGGAGCAGGTACTTGAATACCAGCTGAACTGAACAGAAGGGGTTAATTCGCCTCTCCGCACACCAAACAGAGAATCTTTGCCACTTAAAGGCATAGGTCCAGCGGGTGGAAGGTTTGAGGGAAGTCAACAGAACTGCTTCTACCTCTCTGGAGAGATCAAAGTGGGCCAAGGCTATCTTCTCAGCAGCCAAGCTGTCAGAGGTAGGGACCCCAGATTAGGGTGGTGGAGGGAGCCAACCTCCTGCGAGAATAGACCCGGATTGCACCCCAGAGGGAGTGGGAGGCCTGGGACAGGTGAAGGATCAACGGAAACTATGGCTGCTGGGCCCAAATAGGAACCACCAGGATCACTGTGGCCCTGTCTCGCTGGAACTTGAACAAGTTCTTGGTGATCAGCGGTGTGGGCGGGAAGGCATAGAGAAAGCCCCCCGTCCACGAGATGAAGAATGCATCCGCTGCCACCCATGAGAGGTGCGGTTGTCTGGAGAAAAAACGCTGAGCATTGGCGCTGGCAAAGAGGTCCATCTGTGGGAACCCCCAAAGACGAAACAGTCAAGCAGCCATTTTGGGATCCAGCTACCTCTCGTGTGGTTGGAGGACCTGGCAGAGCTGATCCATAAGGACGTTGTTCTGGCCCAAGAGGTAGACTGCCCAGAGGAGCATTCTGTGGCTGCTGACGAAGGAGCAGAGGCTTACCGCCTCTTGGCACAGGAGGAATGACTCTGTCCCTCCCTGCTTGTTGACGTAGAACATCGCCCCTTGTTGTCAGTCTGGATTAGGACCGCTTTGTGTTGAAAATGGTGGTGCAAAGCCCAGAGAATGAGGGCTATCACCTGGAGCTCCAGGAAGTTCATCTGCTAGAGGCTCTCCTCCTGTGACCAGCTGCCCTGCGTGCGGAGATAGTCGCTATGGGCTCCCCAATCCAGCTTGAAGGCATCTGTGGTACGACTCCTCTATGGGACGGGGGTCTGGAAGGGCATCCCAGCCCATAGGTGCTGGAGCAGCTGCCACTAGCGGATATGATAACGGTAAGAAGCATTTTTGTGCTCGAAGATATCCTTTGCATTTGGTGAAACAATTGTATCTATAATCCCTGAAGAAGCCAATTTGGCGAAACAAAAGCTTTTGTTGGATAGTTTGCCGAGGAGACAGACAGCTTGGGCTGTTTGCTGACCGCGGTTTGTGGTCATAATTGAATCAAGTAGTTTTCAACCATCAATATGTGCTGGACCCAGAAGTTGCTCAGATAAGTGACTATATATCTTTATTGGGTGTACAGATACGTTGATCCTTAAGAGTTATTTTTCTATCTTGTTATAGATAAAACGGATTGTATCTTGTGGGTTCCGGTACTGGGTATATATTCCATATACCACGTAGAAGTGCAGACGCCTTCTTTTAATTTTGTTTGTGTGTTGCTTAGTCTTGAAGGATCCTAAAAAGTACTTTTGTGGATATACAGTATAATAATTAATTTAAGGTGAATTTGAATAAAAGATATAAAATTAGTGAAAACAACAAGGCTTGAGACCTATGATGTGAGCGTCTGCCATTTCCCTATGGTGGCTAGTTTCGCCAAATGTAGGGCTAAGGCCATCCTGAGGTCGTTAAAGCCATATTGAATTTATGATGCTTTTACTTTTATAAAAATAAGTATTTTTGAAGATTTTGGTGAATTTATGGTAATTACTAAGGGTATATTTCATTAGTTATGCACAAAACTAACCCATTTGGAGAAACATCCCCTGGAGAAACTCCCTGTGCTATCATCTAAGGAATCATGATCCGCTTCTTCACCAACCTGGGAGTCCCAATCCCCCAAGACCCAGGCAACTTCCTTCAAACTGCGTCCTGGATCTTGATGTGAGCTTAGAAGGAGGAGAACATAAGAACATAAGACATGCCATACTGGGTCAGACCGAGGTCCATCAAGCCCAGTATCCTGTTTCCAACAGTGGCCAATATAGGTCATACGTACCTAGCAATATCCCCAAAAGACACAGGTTCCACAATGCTTGTACTGGGTCAAGCATTGATATCCTGGGTCCCTTTTTAATAGTGGTTTATGGACCGTTCCTCCAGGAACTTGTCCAAACCTTTTTTAAACCCAGCTATACTAACAGCCCTTACTACATCCTCCGGTAACAGATTCCAGAGTTTGATTACACGTTGAGTGAAAAAATATTTTCTCTTATTTGTCTTAAATAGTTTACCCTGTAGCTTCATTACATGTCCCCTAGTCTTTCTATACTCTGATAGCGTAAACAATTGATCCACGTTAATCCGTTCCACTCCATTCATTAATTTATAGACCTCTATCATATCTCCCCTCAGTCGTCTCTTCTCCAGGCTAAAGAGCCCTAACCTTCTTAGCCTCTCTTCATAGGAGTAGCCTTCCATCCCCTTCACCAATTTGGTGGCTCTTCTCTGTACTTTTTCTAATAACGCTATGTCCTTTTTAAGATACGGTGACCAGAATTGCACACAATATTCAAGGTGCGGTCGTACCATGGAGCGATACAGAGGCATTATAACATCCTTTGTTTTATTCTCCATCCCTTTCCTTATGATACCTAGCATTCTATTTGCTTTCTTGGCCGCCGCTGCACACTGGGCGGAGGGTTTTAACATGTTATCCACGATGACTCCTAAATCTTTTTCCTGGGTGGTGGTTTCTAATGTGGAGCCTTGCATCGTGTAACTATGGAGGCAGCTGCTGATTCCGTGCACCACAGGTTCCAGGCTTGCTGAAATAGAGCCATAAAATCTGCCGCCGCAGGGTCAGAGACTGAGTGAGCAGCTTGACTGAGTCCAGCAGGAGGCTCTGGAAGCAAAACAGAAGGTGGCCCAGATTCTGCCAGGTGTGACAATAGGGGGCCTCCCTGCAGCGCAGTTGAAGGAGGAGGGGGCACCATGGTCCCCGGAGAAACAGGTCTATTGTCCATTATATAAGAGGAAGGAGAAGCAGGAACCACTCCCGAAGTCTCCCCAAGATCAGATGTGCATAGCCTATCCACCAAAACCCTGGGATTATGCCCACAGCCCACAATTAGCACGAGAAGAGGATATGGAGGAAGAACTCCAAAATGTGCTGCTCCTGCAAGCGAAAATGACAAGATACTACCAGAGCTGCAACAGAAAAGGCTTCCACGGCCCACAGCTGTCCCTTAAAAAATGGCACAAAAAGCCTCAGAAGAGTGCAGCCACCAGCCATTGCACAAGCAAGTGCAGCAGTGCAACTGGAAGGCTTAGCAGCAGGCACTAAGACTGGCAGCAGGATCAGTGATGGCAGGCCCATGGGATCAGATGGGCACCCAGATGTGGCAGCAAGCTCACAATGTGGAGTAGGCTGCGGCCGCTGTTATCACCAGAAGGCAGCAGGGGACCGGAGAAGAAAAATCACCGTAAGTCCCCCCCAACGAAAGTCTTGAGCTGGAGGCAATAAAGATCAATGACTCCAGGGGGGGATGAGTCTACTCACAGTCAGTCAATGCAGCGGACATCTTCTGTGTTCTGTTTTTCCCCTTTGTTTAACTGTTTTTGTTTTGTTTTGTCTTTTTTTTTTTTTTTTAAACTTTACCAAAACACAAAATAATAAAGAGCTGAGACATTGCACTAAGGCCCCCCCCCCCCAAGAGAGATACGTCTCCCCGGGCTAGTCTCCCTGGACAACACACCCAAGATGCAGGTAACTTCAGAGGGGTATGCCCTGGCGGCCTCTGCACAGGTCACACTGGCAGGTGTCCCTGAGACTGCTGCCAGGAGCACAGGTAAGGATGAGAACCACCATATGCTGGAGACAGAGAAAATACCAGTGGCAACACCTAATTGGCACCACTATAAATGTCAGTGATGATATCACTGCAACATACTGGTGTTTTCTCTGTCTCCATCATCTGCTGGCAGGGGGAGATAACCCACTAGACTGGACTAGTCTAGCAGGATGAGTTGGAAACAGCCTTTCTAGCACAACCATCAAGATGGTTTACTATATAAAACAGTTACTACTATTACTACTACTACTATGTATAACCCTAGTTACTCCTGAGAGGAAAATTCAGTGACAAATGGGGGTGGGGAAAAGAAGGAGAGGAGAGAAAATACAGGAAGGCATCACTCCTCTGCACCAGCGCCACTTCAAAGTAAGTTCAAATAGCTACGTCTTCACAGTCTTTTTGATCTGGAATGGTGGTTAGCCCTGACTTTCAATGCTGCATCTCAGCAGCCTTTATTACTTGCTTTTCCTAAATGAGCTTCTGAAAACATAAGAACATAAGATATGCCATACTGGGTCAGACCAAGGTCCATCAAGCCCAGTATTCTGTTTCCAACAGTGGCCAATCTAGGTCATATGTACCTAGCAGTTTCCCCAAGAGACACAAGTTCCACAATGCTTGTACTGGGTCAAGCATTGATATCTTATCATGACCCATTTGAGACTACCCTGAACTACCTACCTGTTTGCAAGCATGGTGAAGGAGCTAGACTGGAAGGCATAGAAGGATTCTGTTGTGGCACTGGTGGTTAGTCATGCCCCTCCAGGCTGCGAATCAAGCTATGACTCTGCAGCCTGCTTACCTGTCTTGCTTAGGCAGGCCACTGAACCTGGTAGGCCCTAGCTAAGGGGTACTGCAAAAATTCATAATCTTTAGCACACCTCTTGAGACACACTTGTAATCTCAGTAGTACAGGAGAGGGATTGTGTGCATTGTAAACGGACTATTATTTGCTGTGTTGTACACTGTGTGTCTGAAGAACAGAATGAATTTCATATTCTGCAGGTAATGGGGAGAGAGTGCCATGGGTCTGATTACATAGAAACATAATGGCAGAAAAAAAGACCATATGGCTTATCCAGTCTGCTCTTCCATACCAACTACTATAGTCCCTTGTTTTCCTTTAGAGATCTTCTGTGTTGGTCCCATGCTTTCTTGAACTCAGATACTGTCCTAGTCTCTGCTACCTCCACTGGAAGACTATTCCAGGCATCTACCATTCTTTCCACAAAGGAATATTTCTGCATATTATTCCCTAGTCTATCCCCTTTCACCTTCATCCTATGCCCCCTTATTGCAGAGCTTTCTTTCAACTGAAAGAGACTCTCCTCATGTGTATTTATGCCATGGAGGTATTTAAACATCTCTATCATATCTCCTCTCTCCCACCTTTCCACCAAAGTAAACATATTAAGATCTTTAAGACTGTCCCCATATGGTTTATAATGAAGCCCATTGACCATGTTGGTAACCACTCTGCAATGACTCCATCCTGTCGATATCCCCTTTGAAGGGGTGGTCTCCAGAAATGAACACAATATTCTAAATAAGGTCTCACAAAAGACTTACACAGAGGCACTATTTCCTCCTCCTTCCTACTGGTCAATCCTTTCTCTATGCACTCAAGAACCCTTCAGACTTTAGCCGTTGCCTTTTCTACCAGTTAAGCCACCTTAAGAGCATGAAAAACAATCACGATATTCTTTTGTGGACAGACATACTTCATTCCCTATACTGTCTTGAAGGACTACCAAAAGGGACTGAAACTGCTGGAAAGAAATCTGCACTTGTAATTTACCTGCAGAGAAGTTCACTAAATCTTGGAGAAAAGGGAATTCTTTGGGTTAATGCTGATAAATCTGTATATTTTAGAATTCAGTGATTTAGTTAAGTCAGTCAAGGTTTAGCAGTACCACAGAGCTTTTCATTTAAATCAAAATCAGAATATAGCTGAGCACAGAAGGTAGAATATGGTGTATATTCTTTGAGTAGAAATAAATAAATTGTTTCTAGAGACCTTTACATAGAGGCCTTCCAGTTAGGCAGCAAGAGACCTGTGAAATTGTTTTAAAAAGGTGTTAAAGCCAAGTGACAGATCAAAGGGGCAATTTGAAAGGCTGCCTCTATCAAACCATGGGTTGTGTGAATCACCCAGGAAATTGTTCAGTGATTACCTTAGAAGAACTGGTCAGGGCAGTGTAGCAAGCCAGCTTTTACTAATCGTTTCTTTCCCTCCCACCCAACCCAAACATAATCTTAGATTTATAGGCTCTTAAACCTTATAAAGGGAAAAAGGTGGTCAAACTCACTTTCAGGTTCAGCTGATTATACTCATCAGGAATAGATTAAGGCCCTGAAACTAATTAATCTTGAGGTGAACAAAGTCCCTTAAACGTATTAGGTATAGCTGAATTGTTACAAGTATCTCTAGCAACTTTAAGTAAATTAAAGGCTTAATTGGCTGTTTTCACACTATTTCTATTGATCTTTTGGGTACTCTTTCTTTTCCTGTCACATAATGGAGTTCTTTTCCTTTTCTATAGCGTTAGCATATTTTATTGTAAACCGCTCTCACGTTTCGACAAGGGTGGTATATAAAGTATGGAATAAAGATAAAGTACCTAGACAAATCTTTAAAACTAAGATTCAGATAATAGGGCAGCAGCGAGAGGGGGGCTATCAAGTCTTTTGCATTGAGTGTCACATGAATGTTTTTCTCACAGTTGGCGAGAGGTCTTACGTGTGCACTAGGTGGCAACCAGCTCTCTGCTCTCAGGGAATGAGTCCGATCTCTGGAGGCTAGAGTAGCAGACTTGGACAAGCTAAGGAAGACAGAGAGAACATAAGAAATGCCATACCAGGTTAGACTAAGGTCCATAAAGCCCATTATCCTGTTTCCAACAGTGACCAATCCAGGTCATAAGTACCTGGCAGGTTCCCAAAAAGGTACATAGATTCCACAATGTCTGTCCCAGGGTAAGCAGTGGATTTCCCAGGTCTTCTTTAATAATGGTTTGTGGAGAGATATATAGAGCATCACCTTGCTGTGGCAGGAAGTGATCCTGTAGCTAGGACCTGTCCTGCAGGTGATATAAAACCCTCTCACACCAAGGTGGTTTCACCAGAGCCATGTGCCTTTGAGGGAAAGGTTAGGATGACAGTTATAGTTGGCAATTCTATCATTAGGCATGTAGACAGCCGGGTGACTGGTGGACATAAGGATTGCCTGATAACATGCCTGTCTGGTGGGAAGGTAGGGGGACCTTACACATCACCAGGACAAGGTTTTAGAGAGTGCTGGAAAAGAGCCTGTTGTCTTGGTACATGTTGGTACCAATGACATAGGAAAATGTGGGAGGGATGTTCTGGAGGCCATATTTAGGCTTTTAGGTAGAAAGTTGAAATCTTCAACTTCCAGGGTAGCATTCTAAGAAGTGCTTCCCAGTCCACGTGCAGGGCCAAAAAGGCAGGTAGAGGTCCAGAGTCTCAATGCGTGGATGAGACAATAGTGCAAGGAAGGAGTTGGATCTATTAGGAACTGGGTAACATTCTGAGAAAGGGTGGGACTTTTCCAAAATGATGGGCTCCACCTTGATTGGGGTAGAACCAAGCTCCTGGAATTAAACCTTAAAAACACTGTGAAACAAACACAATGTAGAAACAAACACTGAAAAATCTCTATGGATAAAAATTCCATGTAAAAAGGGGAAATCGATGGCAGTGGGGGTATACTACCATTCACCTAGCCAGAATGGAAGATAAAAGCTTATCCTGTATATATGTATTTATGTATATATGTAAATGAACTCCCCCATAGCTAAGAAGTGTTAACTCTGTATGATGTGCTTTTCTGACAATCTGTATGTAAACAAAATTTGTACCTGCCTTGATTCGGCAGTTTCACAATAGTAATCCTACCCGCTTCTGATCGCTGGAAGGAGCGGGCTACAAATGCTTGCTAAATAAATAAAATAAATAAAATAAAATAATAAACAAAACTAGGGAAACTACCTAAAGTTACAACACAGTAATAATGGGTGATTTCAATTACCCCAGTATCAACTGGGTGAATGTCACAGCAGGATATGCTAGGGAGATAAAATTTCTAGATGAAATAAAAGACTGCTTCTTAGAGTAGCTGGTTCATGAACAGACAAGAGGGGAAGCTATTTTGGACCTAGTCCTTAGTGGAACACAGGACCTGATGCAAAAGATAAGGGTGTTAGGGCCACTTTGCAATAGTGATCATAGCATGATTGCATTTGATTTAATAAATGGAGGGAGGAAGGCAAAGAAATCCACAGTACTACCTTTTAACTTTCAAAAGGGAGACTATGATAAAATGAGGAAAATAGTTAAGAAAAAACTAAAAGGAGCATCTGCAAAGGTTACACCATGGAACAATAAATACAGAGGCATTATAATATCCTTTGTTTTATTCTCCATTCCTTTCCTTATGATAACTAGCATTCTATTTGCTGCCTTGGCTGCTGCTAAACACTGGGTGGAGGTTTTTAACACGTTATCCACGATGACACCTAAATCTTTTTCCTGAGTGGTGGTTCCTAATGTGGAACCTTGCATCGTGTAACCATAGTTTGGCTTTTTCTTTCCTAGGAGCATAACTTTGCACTTGTCCACATTAAATTTCATCTGCCATTTGGATGCCCAGGCTTCCAATTTATCAAGATCCTCTTGGAATTTTCCACAATCCTCATGGGTTTTAACAACTTTGAATAGTTTTGTGTCATCTGCAAATTTGATAACCTCACTCGTTATTCCCATTGCCAGGTTATTTATGAATATGTTAAAGAGCAACGGACCCAGCACAGATCCCTGGGGTACATCACTATTCACCTTTTTCCATTGGGAAAATTGGCCATTTAGCTCTACCCTCTGCTTTCTATATTTTAACCAGTTCCTGATCCACAACAGTACATTGTTTCCTATACCATGACTTTTTAATTTTGCCAAAAGTCTCTCATGAGGGACCTTGTCAAAGGATTTCTGAAAGTCCAGATACACTATATCAACCGACTCACCTTTGTCTACCTGTTTATTCACACCTTTAAAAAAAATAACAGATTAATAAGACAAGACCTTCCTTGGCTAAAGCCATGTTGGCTGTCTCCCATTAAACCATGACTATCTACAGTACATGTTCAATAATTTTGTTCTTTATGATGGTTTCCACTATTTTTCCCGGTACTGACATCAGGCTCACTGGTCTGTAGTTTCCCGGATCACCCCTGGAGCCCTTTTTAAAAATTGGCGTTACATTGGCCGTCCTCCAATCTTCAGGTATTACAGATGATTTTAATGATAGTTCACAGATTACAAATAGTAGGTCTGCAATCTTATATTTCAGTTCTTTCAACACCATTAAATGTACTGTATACCATCAGGTCCAGATGATTTGCTTCTCTTCAGTTTATCAAATAATTGTAATATATCTTCCAGATGTATCGATATTTCTTTCTATTCTTCCACAGCATCTCCTTTAAATACCATTTCAGTCATGGGTAACATTCCTACATCTTCCTCAGTAAAGACCGAAGCAAAGAGTTCATTCATTCTCTCCGCAATGGCCTTGTCCCCTCTTAGTGCCCCTTTTTCCCCCTCTATCATCTATTGGTCCAAATGACTCTCTCACAGGTTTTTTACTATGAATGTATTTGAAAAAGTGTTTATGTGTTTTTGCTTCCAATGCAAGCTTCTTCTCAAATTCTCTCTTTGCCTGCCTTATCAATGCCTTGCATCTAACTTGTCAGTGCTTATGTTTCCACTTTTCGTCATTTTGCTCCTTTTTCCATTTCCTGAAAGATGCTTTTTTGGCAACAGCCGCCTCTCTAACCTCACCTTTAAACCATGCTGGCACTTTTTTGAACTTCCTTTCACTTTCTTTTTAAAGCGTCGAATACAGTTGGTCTGGGCTTCCAAGATAGTATTTTTAAACACCACCCAAGCTTGATGTAAATCTTTAAAACCTTTGCAACTGCTCATTTTAGTTTTTTCTTAGCCATTTTCCTCATTTTATCATAGTCTACCTTTTGAAAGTTAAAAGGTAGTACTGTGGATTTCCTTACCGTCCTTCATTTCTTAAATCAAATGCAATCATGTGTCACGCCCTTAGCCCCTTACATTGGTATGGAGGGGCATGGTTTTGTTTTTGCCATCCGGGTGCTTCAACTTTCTGGCCTTTTTTCTAACTGGATGCCTTTAAATGCATTATGGGAAAGGTAGTTCAGTTAGATATCATTTGGGCTCAGATGAAAAAACACACCTTCACTGTAGTTGTGTTGAATAGGTGCATTTATTTTATTTATTTATTTATTACAAGTTCTTATATACCGCACTATTCGGCATCAGCGCGGTTTACATTATAACATAAAGACCATAACAACAAGCTGTTTGGTTTACATCGAACAGGAGTACAAACTTGGAGAACCGGGGTAAACTATATACATGAGATAATTACATAGAACAGAATAGAGTCTTAGTAATATAAAGAACGGCATGGTGTGTTCATGAGTGGGTCACTTCCTCTGGTTCAATTGCTGGTAGGGTAGTATTGAAGGAAGAGGTGGTATTTGAGTGCCTTCCTGAACTGGAGTAGGTCAGTAATGGCCCTTATGTCGGAGGGTAGAGCGTTCCAGCATTTGGGGACATAGAAACTGAAGGCTCTGTTTGAGGTTGTCATGTTGCACTTTGTCGACGCCTTCGAGGTTGTCAGTAGGTTTACGGCTGTTGCTCTTCTGGATCTGTTGGGGGGTACAGTGTGAATCAGATCTGTGAGTGAGGAGGATGAGATACCCTTGATTGCCTTGAATGATAGGACTAGGGTTTTAAAGATGATCCTCCCATGGATGGGGAGCCAGTGAAGCTGTTTAAGAATGGGAGTTACGTGGTCGCTTCTGGAGGCTCCGTAGAGGACTCTTGCTGCGGCATTCATGGTCATCTGTAATGGGCTAAGAGTGGATTGAGGGAGACCTTGTAATATGGCATTTGCAAAGTCGAAGTGTGGCAGGATTAGCGCTTGGTATATGGTTCGGAAGTCGTCCGGGTCCAACAGGGAGCGCATATGCCTAAGCGAGCGTATTTTGAAGTATACAGCTTTGACTATGTTATTTATGTGATGTTTCATATCCAGACGTTGGTCCAATGTAACTCCAAGGTATCTTATTGTTTCTTTAGCTTGTAGGTCAGCTTCCTTGACACTGACGTGGGCTGGCGGGGTGAAGTTGGGGTCTTTGGAGATGAAGAGCACCTCTGTTTTTTTATGTTGAATGCGAAGGTTTTGTGATTGGAGCCACTCTGAGACCGAATTGAGGCAGTCTACCAACGGTGCCAGGTCTAATTGAGTTGTAGAGAAAGCCATATATAAGAGAATGTCATCTGCATATATCAAGCAGTTGACTTTGAAAGATCTTATGAATTTATTCATACAAAAGAAAAAAGAGACACACTAGGTTCACCGATCCACCTTTTTAGATATTTCACCAGGAATTCTTGTAACTCATTACAGGATAACTTGAACTGAAACAAAACAGCCTTCCTCAGCCTTAATTAACAGCACCTGCTTCCTAGCAGAGCTTGCCGTGCAGTCCAAAACATACAGAAAGAAACTTTAAACCAGGTTTTCTTTCCCTTTTCAGTCCAGAACAAACACCTGGCTATCTTGTGTGCTTAAACACAGCACTTCATACAGATAGTCAAATTCACACAAGCAGATAAAACTCTTTTCAAGGTTTTCTCAGTACTTAGTCAAACAAAAGCATTTCTTACTTCCTTCAGTTGAAACGGCATCAAAAAGAGCTCAGCACTGCTCACAGCTGTTTCTCAAAAGATAATCAGGAAGATTCAGCTTTGAACTGCGTCACACTTCTCCTGAGCTTAGAACATTAACAAGCAAACACAGCTCTCAGGGCTTTGAACACTGGAGGCTTCTCTTTACAGTTGACATCCCTGGCAACCCTTCTTAATTGGCAGACTGGCATGCAGAGCAGTCCATGTATGAGACCTCTTCTTCACAAGGTAAATCTGGCTCCCCCAATTCCATTGGTTCACTCTCTGGCTCAGATTCAGATAGCTTACTTGACTGCCTTCTGTTATGGTTAAAGCTGTCTCTAGCAAATACATAGTGCTCCTTATTAGCTAAGCTTCTGGGGCTCATACCTTGATCAAAGCCTGTAGTAGCTTCACTTCTTACATACTCTGGCCACCATCCAGCACGTCCTGTTCTCCAATTAGTGCTTCTGGCTCTTACTGCTCCATTCCTTCTTGAGTAGGCAAAACTTCTGCTCTCTCTCTCTCTCTCTCTGGTCAGCAGTTGCAGCACTCTCAGGTCTCAGGAGACTTTCCAGTTCCTTTCCACGTGTTCTGCTTGTCCCTCCTCGTCGTCTTCTTGCTGGTCTCTCTGAACTAACTGAGCTAAACTTAAACCCCTCAGGCTCCTGCTCCACCCTCTCCCCTCTCAGGTGAGAGAGATCAAACTCCCCCGTGGCAGCTGAGTGATTAGGGGATGCAGTGACATAAGGGTTCGTTACCCTGGGCCTGTATTCCCTCTCCTTTCCACCACTAGGGGCACTCTGTTCCTTAGTGTAGCCAGGAATTACCTGCTTTCTAGGAGCAAATGGAGTTTTAAGTCCTGGACCTTTTAAAATGGGTCCCTTTATTATGGTAAATTCCTTCTTTTTACCCCTCTCTTCTAGGTCCTGATAAGCTTCCTTATCACACATACTATGATCACTATTGCCAAATGGCCCCAATACCCTTATCTCTTGTACCAGATCTTGTTCAAAATGGCTTCCCCTCTGGTCGGTCCATGAACCAGCTGCTCCAAGAAGCAGTCATTTATTTCATCTAGAAATTTTATCTCCCTAGCATGTCCTGCCATGACACTGACCCTGTCGATACCGGGGTAATTGAAATTACCCATTATTATTACTGTGTTGTAAAGCATAGTTACTCACCTGTAATAGGTGATCTCCGGGAACAGCAGGAAATTAGTCTTCACATATGGGTATCGTCGGTACCGACGGAGCCTGCGCAGGAACGCTCCCCAGCGTCCAATAGGAAAGCTTTTGGGAGCATCCCACAGCGCCTGCATACTGCCTTCCTGCCTTTCCCAACTGTCTCTCTCTAGTTGAGTTTATAGCTGAGACAAAAGAGAGAGGGAAAGAGAGAGATACAACTCCTAGGGGAGGTGGCTGGGTTGTGAAGACTAAATTCCTGCTGTTCCCGGGTATCACCTGTTACAGGTGAGTAACTATGCTTTACAACACAGTAATAATAATGGGTAATTTCAATTCCAGGAACAAGGAGGAATGTAGTCTTCACATATGGGGACTCCCTAGCTACAGATGCCAGGGAGATGACCCCAGAAAGTTGTGTGCCCTTGTGAAAGGGCTCCACTTCTCCCCATGGATCTCTGGCATCCCACCAGGGATGGTGGGTAGGAGTTGATTAAGTTTGGAACAGGTGTTGAAGAACATCCTGACCAAACAAGGCATCCCAGCAGGAGTCCTTGTCTAAGCAGTAATGGGCTGTGAAGGTATGAACCAAAGCCCAAGTAGCTGCTCGACAGATGTCATTGATAGACACAGAGTGAAGATGAGCCATTGAGGTTGCCATGGCTCTCACATTGTGAGCTGTGACATGGCCTTCAAAAAGAAGGTTCTTGCTCTCATAGGCAAAAGATATACACTGTGCAATCCAGCTGGACAGTGTCCTTTTGGAGACTGGAAGTCCCAAATGACTAGGATCAAAAGCAACAAAGAGTTGAGAGGACTTTCTATGTTGCTGTGTCCTTTGCAAGTAAAAGGCCAAAGCTCTTTTACAGTCCAAAGTATGAAAATTCCTTTCTGCATTAGAGGCGTGAGGCCTTGGAAAGAATGCAGGAAGGTAAACCGCTTGGCTTAAAAGAAAGGGCTATTAATATTACACTTTCCTACTGTTTAATATATTAGTTATTAAGTAACAACTGTGCATCCGAAACCTCGTACCTCTAACATCACTGGTATTTCTTCGTTGAGACTCTGACTGGTAAGGTTTTCACAGCATACTAAGACGCCGCACATGCGGGGTTATTAAATGAGATAACAATCATTCTTCACCTGTGCGAGTATCGGCTCCCATGTGTAATTAAAGGCCTACGTCCCCTTCTATTGATGTATTGGGTCTTTCAGATGTCTAAGTCACAGCTATATAGTCTTCAGCGTATTCAGTATACAGCCGCTCGCATTGCCACTCATTCCTCTATCCGCGATCACGTTTCCCCTCTGCTCTCTCATCTCCATTGGCTGCCCTTACCCTTCCGCTTTCATTACAAACTGCTTACGCTGGTTCATCGAGCTTTTCATACTAACACTCCTCAATATCTGGCTGATCTTCTCACCTACCATACCCCCAGACGCACTCCTCGCTCATTTCACCTCAACCGCCTCACACTTCCCTCTCCCTCTCTAGCCCACCTAAAGTCTACCCGCTCCTCTGCCTTTTTTTTCACAGCCCCTGCCCTCTGGAACTCTCTCCCTCCCGCCCTCCGTCTCGAGCCTCACCACAACACCTTTAAGTGTAACCTGAAAACCCACCTCTTCTCTCTCGCTCTGGACCTTCCCTCCCCTTTTGTATCATCTTCTTCCTTTTAACTGTTGTGTTGTGTCCTTTAACTCCCCCGCTTTATATTTTGAAATTGTAACTTCTTTTCCTTCTTTCTAGCTATTGTATTGATTGTTTTTATAAGTTTTTATTTGTTTTTATATTGTACACCGCTCTGATCTTCCTGAATGAGCGGTATATCAAATTTTAATATACATAAACATAAACATAATAAACAATTAAAGGCACACTTCCCATTCTATTTGTGCGTTAAGCCCCTTAGGTGTCACTGAGGACAATTTGTATATCCAGCATTGTTCATAATAAAGCAAGGTTTGATCTAGTGATTTGCCCCGATATGAGGAAGTTACTTGTTCTATACAGAAACATCGTAATTCTTGAAAAACATGCTGCATTTGCAAACAATGGTCAATGATTGGAGCTTCTCGTCGCTGACATTTAAGTTTACTCTTATGTTCATTCATTCGTACTTGAAAAGATCTAATCATTTTCCCCACGTATAACAAGCTGCAGGGGCAACGAATAGCATAAATAACGTGTGTGGAAGTGCATGTAGTTTTGCTCCGTAATTGGTAATGGTTGTTATGATACTCGAAATGAATTAATTCTTGAGTAATCGAACAGATGTTACAATTGCCACAACGTGTGTGACCTCCTTGTATAGATGACGTTAATGAAGATGGCGATCGTAAGACCGCCGGGCTGAGTATCTCTTTGAAATTTTTCTGTCGTTGCCAGACACAGTTATTAATAACTGAATTTGTACTTTGTGAAAAGAGACCGCAGTCGAATTTGTTAAAAGAAAGGGCGACACCACCTTTGGCATAAAGTCTGGATGAGTCCTAAGGACTACCTTATCATGATGGAACCTTGTATAAAGAGGATCAGCCACCAACGCTTGCAATTCACTGATGTGACATGCTGATGTCATTGCAATAAGAAAGAATAACCTTCCAGGAAAGGAGTTTCAAAGAGGTAGTGGCTAATGGTTCAAAGGGCGGTTTCATGAGCTGCCCAAGTACCAAATTTAAGGCCCTTGCCACCGGTGGTGGCTTAATGGGAGGCTTAGTTAAAAGAAGGCCTCTCATAAATCTCGCTATGAGAGGGTGAGAGGAAATAGGTTGTCCATTTAGAGGCTTGAAAGAAGCTGCAATAGCACTCAAATGGACTCTCACTGAATTGGTTTAAGCCCTGCATTTGATAAATGAAGGAGATACTCCAGTAATGATTCCAGAGGTATCGCAAGAGGGTTAAGACCCTTCTGTGAGCACCATATGGTAAACCTTTTCCACTTAAATGCATAAGAGCGTCTTGTGGAAGGCTTCCTGGAAGCATGAAGGATATCCTTTACCTGCTGGAAAAGGTTAAGACCGTGAAGTTCTAGGCTTTCAGCAACCAGGCCCTGAGGATGCAGAGACTGGGGATTGGGATGACAAAGTATCCTGTCCTCTTGAGAAAGAAGATCTGGAGCAGATCCTAACTCCAGAGGCGGAGCTTGAGAGAGATGGAGGAGCAGAGGGTACCACGGTTGCCGAGGCCAACATGGAGCTATGAGGATCATATGACCTCTGTCTCTCTGAAGCTTGAACAGGGTTTTGGGAATTAGGGGAATGGTGGGAAAGGCATACAGGAAGTCCTGACCTCAATGAATTAGGAAAGCATCCCTGGCCTGACAACCCCAAGCTGGAATTCTGGAAAAGAACAGGGGAAGTTTGGCATTTATTTATTTAACATTTTTTATTTACCGCCTTTCATGATATCAAGGTGGTTTACATTGAACAAAATAGAAATTACACTTACCTCTTTATACAAGGTTCTATCATGATAGGAATTACAACTTTCTAGAGCAAACTATCCCATCTCTTGACCTACTAAACGACATGAGACAACCAAGAGTCCCACATCTCTAAATGGAACGAAATCCTATCTGCAGCCTCTCTACTCCTACCTAAACAATTTTCTCAAAAGCACCGCAAAAGAGCATCCTGGTTCTCTACAAAACTAAGAAACCTCAAAAGAGAACTTAGGAGTCTTGAACGTATTTGGAGACGCTCTCATGACCCTAATGCACATACTGCTTACACAATTAAACGCCAAACCTACTGCTCTGAAACCCTCAACCATAAAAGGGAATATAACGAAAACATGATCCAACGGTCACTTAATAAACCAAGAGAGCTTTTCTCCATTGCCAAATCCCAAATAAATGAACCTTTACAGCAGGATCAGCCACCTAAAATAACCGCACAAGCCATAGCTAACCACCTGATTTCTAAATTCCTCCCACCCCCATCAACCAATAACCCCCAATCTACTGCCGACTCCAGCACTCACCCACATGAACCAACCCGCCTAAACTATTGGTATGAATTTGATCCCCTTTCTTTAGAAACCATATCTAATGTTATAAAAGACTTAAATGCCTCTACCTCTGCCCTTGACCCTTGCCCTGTCCCTTGGATCAAATCCACTAGAAGTTCTCTCAGCCCCTACATCCTGTATATTGTACAAACCTCACTCCAGACCAGATCTGTACCACCTCCACTTAAATGTGCCACTATCCAGACAATCCTAAAAGGAACGAAACTTGACCCTACTTCCCCTACCTCCTACAGACCCATCTCTAGCATCCCTTTCCTTGCAAAGATAGCCGAGAAACTAGTTCAAGCCCAACTTCAGACCTATATTGATGATCACTCTCCCCTCGATTTATTCCAACATGGTTTCAAAAAGAACCATGGAGTTGAAACCCTTCTTACCTCCCTACTAGATTCCTTGTACCTGCATACCCAGAATCCTACCCAAGGATGCCTACTCATATTCCTTGACTTATCAGCTGCTTTTGACTCCCTTCCTCACCATCAACTCTTAAGCAGACTCCACGAAATAGGACTGAGAGGCACAACCCTAAACTGGTTCCAATCCTACTGAGATGACAGAACCCAACAGGTCCGCATTGGAAATGATACCTCCCTCCCATTTACCCTAAAACAAGGTGTCCCCCAAGGATCTAGCCTATCTGCTCTCTTATTCAATATTTTCCTTCAACCTGTCTGCAACATCTTCCAAAGGTATGGCATTCAGTACCAATTATATGCCGACGATATGATGTGCTTCACCCCATTTAACCTCACTAACCCTGACTTTACTAAACTAAGTGAATGCCTAACCAGCCTAAAATCTTGGCTATCCCAGCACAACCTCCTGATTAACCAATCCAAGACTGAGGCTCTCCAGGTGTTTTCCAATACCTCATACACCCCACCTACAACCATTACTATTGGCGATCTCACACTTACTATAAAAAACCAAGTGACATATCTTGGCATTATCCTTGATCAGAACCTCTCCTTCACTGATCAAATAAAGAGAACCACCAATACAATATACGCAAAGCTACGTACTCTACGGAACCTCAAACCCCTCCTAAGCCCTAACTCTTTTCGTTCTGTCTGCCAGGCCCTCACAATCCCTTCACTTGATTACTGTAACCTCATCTATCATGGCCTTCCCAAGAACACCATACAACCGCTCCGATTAGCACAGAACACGATTGCACGGCTTATAACCAACAACCCCAGACGATCTCACATCACACCAGTCCTATACGATCTCCACTGGCTCCCCATTCAATACAGAATTAAATTCAAAGTGCTTATCCTTACACATAAAATCGTCTCCAATGAGTCTGCCCCATGCCTCTCCCCACTCCTTCCCTTCTCCATTAACACTAGAACACGCCGTTCCATTACCAAAAACCTACTGACTATCCCAACAACCAAAAGACATAGCAAACAATCTACCAGTAACAGGGCCTTCTCCCTCTATGCCCCATCCTTATGGAATACCCTCCCTCACGAGCTGCGGAACTGTCCTACCCACTCTGAGTTCCAAAAGAAGTTAAAAACTTCTTTTCCTCGAACATTTTTCCCTACCACCTTAGTACCTAACCTTTTACATCCACTTCCCCGCTCCTGCCCTCTCAAAAACTTATCATGCAATCATATGGTATCCTGGTATATACTTTTGTAAATAGTTGTTTATGGTTCATGTAATTTAGTTCACTTTGTTCATCTTTATTACTTTGTTCCATGTAAACAGTTGAAACACACTGCCACAAATGTTTTATGTAAACCGTCTTGATTTGTAGAAAGACGGTATATAAAATCTGTTAAATAAATAAACAAACCTGGTAATTGAGGTTCCTTGAGTGACTCCAGTTTAGTCCTCAACCTCTGGGTAGTGAACCTCCTCCTGCAGCTTGGAGACTGGGCATGTCAAAAACTTATGACATCATTGGATATAGCCTGCTGGTCTCTCCCATCAGCCCCCAGTGAACAATTGACAAAGCAGTCAAAAAGGAGCAAAAAAATCAGTAACTGTTTTTTTTAAACTTATTATATTCAAGGGCACGCAGAACATATAACCTATCTACCTACTACTCCCCTTCCAGAAGGAAAGGGACTGCTTCCTGCATGCTGTCCTTTCCGTCGAATGCCTAGCCCTAAACAATCCAGAGCAATATAGCAATATATATAATATATAACAATATCATAATAATATAACAATATAGCGCAAAACAAATGGAAGCATCAAAACGACTGAACACCAGTGAAGGCCTATATCCACTTTTAACCTTGCACTTCCCCCAACAGAAAGACCACTGCTAAGACCCCATCCCTGGGCGGGAATGATGACTAAACTGGAGTCACTCAAGGAACCACAATTACCAGGTAAGTGTAATTCCTATTTCCTTATCGTTCCACCAGTTTAGTCCTCAACCTCTGGGATGTATCAGAGCAGTAATCATTGGGAGGGACCTTTACAGCCAGATCGCAACACCGCCTCCCTGAAAACGGCATCCTTAGCCGCCAGAACATCTAGGCAGTAATGTTTACTGAAAGTATAGAGAGACAACCAAGAGGCCTCCCTACAGATGTCCACTGGCGGAACCAAACTGTGCTCCGTCCAACAAGACGCTTGCACTCTAGTAGAGTGAGCTTGTAAGCTCCCTGGGACTGTATGGTTCCGTAGAAGATAAGCCAAAGCACTTGCCACTCCAATCCATCCAGAAATGGACTCCTTCGCCGCCACTTCCCTTTGCGGGGCCCTCCGAACACCCCGAAGAGAGACGATCCGCCTTGCGAAAGTTTCTGAAACCTTTAAACACAGCCACAGCACTCTCTTGACGTCCAAACAGCGCAAGCTATGGTTCAATACGCTCCCCTCCGCCGCAACTAGCGCTGGAAGAGAGACCATTTTAGTTAGGTGAACGTATAAACCACCTTTGACAACAATGACAGAACCAGCCGCCAGGCCACCTTCTGTCTGGAGACAGACAAAAAACGATTCCTGACAGGTCAACGCCTGCAACTACGAAAATCACCTCGCTGAACAGATGACCATCAAACATACCGTCGTCAAGGCAAAACCCTTAACCTATGCCTGTTGCAAGTGCCCCAATGGCACGCTAGCTAACGCTCGTAAAACCAACTTGAGCTTCCCCGGTGGAATTAATATCCTACGACAGGGCTACAGTCTGGTAATCGCCTGAGAAAGCGTACCACATTGACCTGTGCATGAGAGCCACTCCCTGTCCTTTGCCCCTATAGCAAGACAGAGCTGCTAACTAAACTCTCCAGGACCTGCCTTTACCAAACCTGCCCTGCAGAAATCTTAATACCAAGGGAACTGACACTGTTGTCACGCAAGTGTGCCTCCGCGAGCACCCATCCTCAAAGATGCGCTATATATGCACATATGCCAGGGACAGACTTTTTTTTTTTTTTGCGGCAAGGTGGCAAAGACTGCTGTCGAGCAACTCTTTTTCCTTAAGCTTGTCCTTTCAATGGCCACCCCATAAGCAAAAACCGATGCACCTCAGGCATTCGAAGAGAACTCCGTAGCAACAGAATCTCCAATGTCGGAAACCTCCATGGATTCCCCTTGAGCAACCGTATGTGGCAGGCATACCATGGGTGCCTCGGCCAGCCCGAAGCCCCCAACCACACGTTTCCCTGAAGCACTTTGATACGCAGAACCACTCATAAGAACATAAGATATGCCATACTGGGTAAGACCATGGTCCATCAAGCCCAGTATCCTGTTTCCAACAGAGGCCAATCTAGGTCATATGAACCTAGCAGTTTCCCCAAAAGACAGGTTCCACAATGCTTGTTTTCGGTCAAGCATTGATATCCTGGGTCCCTTCTTAATAATGGTTTATGGACCTTTCCTCCAGGAACTTGTCCAAACCTTTTTTAAACCCAGCTACACTAACAGCCTTTACTACATCCTCCGGTAACAAATTCCAGAGTTTGATTACACGTTGAGTGAAAAAATATTTTCTTTTATTAGTCTTAAATAGTTTACCCTGTAGCTTCATTGCATGTCCCCTAGTCTTTCTATATTCTGATAACGTAAACAATCAATCTACGTTTACCCGTTCCACTCCGTTCATTAATTTATAGACTTCTATCATATCTCCCCTCAGCCATCTCTTTTCCAGGTTAAAGAGCCCTAACCTTTTTAGCCTTTCTTCATAAGAGTATCCTTCCATCCCCTTTACATTTTGGTGGCTCTTCTCTGAACCTTTTCTAATATCGCTATATCCTTTTTAAGATACGGTGACCAGAATTGCACACAATATTCAAGGTGCGGTCTCACCATGGAACGAAATAGAGGCATTATAATATCTTTTGTTTTATTTTCCATTCCTTTCCTTATGATACCTAGGCATTCTATTTGCTCTCTTGGCTGCCGCTGCACACTGGGCCGAGGGTTTTAAAATGTTATCCACAATGACATCTAAATCTTTTTCCTGGGTGGTGGTTCCTAATGTGGAACCTTGCATCGTGTAACCATAGTTTGGGTTGTTCTTCCCTAGGTGCATAACTTTGCACTTGTCCACATTAAATTTCATCTGCCATTTTGATGCCCAGTCTTCCAATTTATCAAGATCCTCTTGCAATTTTCCACAATCCTCTTGGGTTTTAACAACTTTAAATAGTTTTGTGTCATCTGCAAATTTGATAACCTCACTCGTTATTCCACTTTCCAGGTCATTTATGAATATGTAAAAAATATGTCTTATCTTTTAGACTTCTAGCATTTGCATACAAGCATTTTAGAGACTGTATTTTATTCATATTAATTTGGCTATTGGTAGACATGGGTATTTTGGGATCTTTAAGCTCTGTCTGCTCTATACTCGAGGGCATTTGGGCTACTTCACTCTTTTTTGGAACCTCTCTGCTTTTGGTAGTATCCTTCAAGGATACATTCTTCCGAACCATCCGCTCTTGGGTGACTGTCGGCTTTCCCCCAATGAGTGCCTCCGGTGGAAAGACAGAGAAGACCGGACGACGGCTGCCGTTGAAACAGTGCGCCGATGCCTTCTGAACTCCTTTCACGTCGTCTGCTGAAGAAGCGACCCGTTTACGCAGAGTGAAACGCCACCATGAGGTCCAGTACTGGCTGTCCCCATATGCGACCAATCTGTGCGAACTCCTCCGGATGCCACTCCAATTCTCTGTCATCTACTCGGACACAGCTGAGGAAATCCGCCGTCACAGTGTCCTTACCCACAACATGCGCCACCAAAAACACTGGCAGCCAAAGCTCTATCCACACACACAGACCCTCTGCCGCGGCCTCTATGGCCACACTTCCGGTTCTGCCCTGCCGATTGATGTAGGCCACTGCCACGGAGTTGTCGGACAGTACTCGCACTGCTCGACCTGTCATCATAGCTTCGAACGCCTGCAGTGCCCAGCATATCGCTCACATTTCCAGTCGGTTGATTGACCACTGGGTCTTCTGTGTACTCCAAGAGCCTTGCGCGAAAGGATCCCCGAATGTAGGGGAGTTTAACAAAGTTTTTGGCCAAGCTCCCGGAGGAAAGGTCCATAACCCTTTATTAGAGAGAAGCTGGAAAATTATAAATTTTTTTTATACCAACTGTCACCAATTCAAGATGTTCTACAAGGCACACAACCCAACAGAGCGTCACATCTGTTGTACATGCAAAGGAACCTTAAAATATGAGCATACATGAATCCACTGCATGTCCCAATACAAGCATTGAGTAGCCTATTGGTCTTTTTGGAAACCAGCCAGGTCCTTAAGACCTGGATTGGCTACCCTAGGAAACAGGATACTGGACCTGAAAGAGCTTGGTCTGACCCAGTATGGCATGTCTCGTATCCTTATGAACGGAACCTCCCCAAGGTCTCTGCCTTGGAAGTAACAGGCTGCGCCTGGCCCTATGGCCCTGTGGCTAGCTCACATGGAGCAATGCAGCCTAGTGGTTGAGGCAAGTTGCCAGAGGACCAAGGGTTTAAATTCCAATCGAGACCACCAACCTTGGGCCATAAAAACTGGGGTTTCTGGTCCCACAGGTGGTCCTTCTGGCCTTCGTTAAGCGACTTAACCCTCTGCCTCAGGTACCAAAACATAAATTGTGAGCCCTTCAGGGACAAGGGAAATAGAAATACCATAATCAACTGTATGCCACCCTGACCTGTAGGCAATCAGTATACTCAAATAAATAACTGACTGGAAATATGTGACCATAGCAAACACTGGCAGTGGAGCTACATCAGAGCTGGTGCTGGTTCCTGCTCTTCCTTTCTCGCTCTCCCAGTCCTTCTGCCAGCATTGAGAAAAGGCTGAGAATAGATTGTCCCTTTTGGGCAGACTGACCGAAACAATGTCCCTGCTGGATATAGGAGGAATAAAACTTTTTCTTCTTGCTGAAGAATGGTTTCTTAAGAGGATCTTTTCCTCGCAGGATCAGCTGTAGATTTAGACAATCTATCCAAAGTGATACTGTCAGCATCTATCTCATTAGCTTTTTCCCGCCAATTCTTGCCAAAGAGCTTCTCTCCTGTGTAAGGTATATTCCCCAGTTTGTCCTGCACCCAGATTTCCAAGTCAGATGCCTGGAGCCAGGCAATTCTATGTGCACCTATGGCAATAGCAGAGGTTCTGCTTATGCATTTAAAGCAGTCAAAGGCTGTACCATTTACAAACTTGGAAACATCCTCAGCATGTTTAACAAGAGCAAGATAATCTTGCCTTTTATCATCAGGAAGGAGAGGGCTCAAAAGCTCTAAATCTCCTGTGACCTCCTTAAGGAACATTCCCATATACAAGATATAAGAACTAATCCTAGCAGAAAGCATGGAAGCCTAGAAGGATCGACGTCCAAAGGCGTTAAGAGTCCTACACTCACGTCCTGGAGGATTAGATGCATGTCTTTTTGCACTCTTTATCCATCTCATGGCTGATTCCACCACCATGGAATGGTGTGGTAATTGAGTCTTCTGAAACCTAGGACAAGGAGGAACTCGATACATGGTGTCGAGTCTTCGAGAGTGAGGAGAAGTGGTCAGAGGTGTTTCCCACATCCTTAACATAAGATCATGCAAGATCTCATGAACAGGTAAGGTAGCTGCCTCCTTGGGAGCTTTAGGGTATTGTAGGATTTCTAATTCCTTTGCCCTAGGCTCTTTTTCAGGAGCCACTGTGATGGAAAGACCTCGGGCCACATCTTGGATAAAATCCTGAAAGGACATATCCTCTGGTGCAGTGAATACCCTGCTTTTCAGCGTTATGGAGTCTGAGACATTCTGGGCACTTGGGTGATAATATCACACTTGAATTTTTAAGTCAACCAGTTATTCTCCACACTCATGAAATTTTGTTTGTTTCCATTTTGAATAGTGTTTGTTTGGGGCTATTTGTGTGTTAGTGTGATTTTATATTGCTCCGGAAAGACCAAGATTGAATTTTGTATAATTACACCAAGGGCATCACAAGCCAAAAGGGCCAAAAGCCCAAACTCCGGCTCCACCACAGCCCGTGCAGAGGTTTTGACGCCAATGGCATAGCCCCTCGGCCTCCGGCGATGCAGCAGCCAGTGGGGGGACGTCTGTCTTCTTTCGCCCCTTTGTGGGCTTCCATCATCTCAGATACCTGGGTTCTCCAGATCGTCTGAGATAACAATCGCCTTCACTTCGATAGGCTTCCACCTCCTTTCACCCCGGCAGAGCCTCCTCGAATTCCCGCGCACCAGGTTTTACTGCAGTGGGAACTACTCTCTCTCCTTACCCAAGTCAAGTTAAGTCAACCAGTTATTCTCCAAACTCATGAAATTTTGTGATGCCCTTGGCCAGACTTACCCTGCGCTGGAGTGGTCGGCATGGGGTAGCCGAGTACGGTGGGTAGCCATGGTACTGAAGGCCCTTTCTTAGAAAGAAAGGCTTCTTGGCCTGTTGCTTTTTCCGGGGCAGAGTGGAGGTCTTGCACGAGAGACAGGTTCTGGTTACGAACTCCATCTCTATCTCCATCGGCTTGCCGAACAGCTGTTCGCCGAGGCAGGGGATGTCTAGGAGCTTCTCCTGCACCTACTGCTCCAAATCTGGAGATTGGAGCCATGCCTGGCGGTGGGCCCCAATGCCCATGGCCGCCACCCAAGCCGATGACTCGAATCCATCATAGGCAGCTCAGGAAAAGTATTTTGAGCAGTCTGCGATGGACTTCAACAGAGTGCCAAACTTACTGAGGAGCTTGCCCTCGAGGCCCACAGAGAAACCTCCGAGCTCCTTGCTTAAGTTGCGCAAGAACATGCCCATTTATAGTTGGTATGCTTGAATGAGACAAGATAGCGTGGAGCCTTGGTAGGTCTTGCGGCCCAGGGCATCAAGGGCTCTCGACTCTTGGCCCAGGGGGACCAATAAGTGTGATTTCGGGCTCTTCTGTTTCCTCATGGCCGACTCCACCATCATAGAGGTGTGGGGAAGTTCTAAACTCCGGGCCATGCTGTACCTTGTATACAGTATCATGGCGCTTGCTCACGATGGGGACTGAGGCGGGTGCCTCCCACATGCGGAGCAGCAGCCAAAACAAAATGGGAGGGACCGGAACGATGAGAGATTCCCTAGACGGGGACTCCTTCTGAAGAATATCTAGTTCTTAAGCTCAAGGGTTCTCCTTAGCCTGAGTGGCCAGGCTAAGAGCCCTTGCCATATTCCAGACGAACACCAGGAAAGAGGTGTGTGTCCTCAGGTGGCGAGCGCCACTGGAACACGGGCAGGGAGGGGTCCGACGGAAGGTCCCGGTGAGTATGGGTTTCCGGAGAGGTGTCCCCATTGGACTCCCAATCCGAGAACTCTGTCGAGGAGTCTGAGCCGGGCAGATTGCCCTGTGCAGCGGCCAGGGCCCATTTGGAGCCGGAGGCCCTGGAAGATCTCGCCCTACCCTCACGAGGCCCACAGCTCTCAGGGGTTTCCTGGACGGATTTTGGTGTCCCACGTGAGGGACCCATGGTCTCTGGGTGCGAGTCAGCAAAGCTGGCTGTGAGCGCCTGCTGGGAAGCGATGAATGCAGAAACGCTGCGCTCTAGCACCAGCATGCGGGACTGCGGGCGTGGGGCCCTGCAACTCCGACCCCGGGGTCACCGGGTCGGGCATAGAGGAGGAGAAAGAGTTCTCACTGGGACGGCCCTCAGGAGACCGGGTGCCTTCGCCGGAGGCCTCCGTATCTGTGCGGGGTACCTTGCATTGCAGGGTTGCTCCTTGTCCGACTCTCGGGAACACCGAAGGGGGCTGAGCAACTGAGCACGGGAGCACTCTCGCTTGTCGGGGGCCCTTGACAGTGACTTCGAGGCCTTCTTCTTATGCCGCTCCACCTCAGGGGATCCCTGGTCGGAGTGCCGCCAAGAGCGTGGGGCCGAAGAGGGGGGCCCCACTGGGGGAGAGACGACCGAGGACGCCACCAGGGAATCCGATGCGGCCTTTCAAAAAATGTCTTCGGTCGTCTGCTTATGACTGAGCAGGGCCTTAGAGGACATTGTCTTACAGAGCGAACAGCACTCTGGATCATGATCAGCTCTGAGGCACTGCAGACAACAGTCGTGAATGTCCGTAAGTGACATGTTCCTAGAACATCTATCGCATTTTTTTAAGCCAATGGCCATCGGGGTAAAAATGGCCCCCACGAGGTCGAAGACCCACGCGACCAGCGGTTAGGGAAAGAAAAGGGCATGAAGCCTATTGGCAAAAAAGGAAAAAAAAATTGTCCCCAAACAGCTCTAAGAAGGTAGAGCAGGGGAAGGACGGGTAGAGGACCGGTGCAACCGTAAGATATAAGGTCAATAGGCCAAAAACGAAAGACTTTTTTCGAGGGACGAGGACGGGCGTCCGAAGTCCTCCGCGGAAAAAGGGAGACTGAGCAAGATGGTACCCTTGGGCGGGAAGAGGACCACACATGCATGGCAGCAATCCCAAAGGCTTTCTTTGAAAGCTGGGGAATTGCTCCGCGTGTGCTCCGTTGGTGCCGTCACCTGTAAGTGAGGACTGATGTCCTGCTTGTTCCTGGAAAATATCTTTTTACGGAAAGAGTGGTAGATGCATGGAACAGTCTCCCAGTGGAGGTGGTGGACACGATGATAGTATCCGAATTCAAAAAAGCATGGGACAAACACAGAGGATCTCTAAAGATAATAAGGGGACTATTGTAGTTGATATGGAAAGGCAGACTAGATAGGCCATGTGGTCTTTTTCTGCCATCATGTTTCTATATGGGTGATGTCAGTGCCAATTTATTTATTTATTTAACAGTTTTTATATACCGTTTTTCTACAATTCAAGACGGTTTCCATATAATGCAACAGACAGTGAATTACAACTGAATTACAACTGTATACATAGAACATAACTTGAGATGGTATATATGATTAACAGGAACAGGTCAGAAAACTATTTACAAAGAAATTTGTAGAAGGAGTTAGAGAGGGCTATGTGAGTAGGGAGAAATGTTCCTGGAAGAGATGCGTTTTTAATTTCTTCCAGAAAACAAGGTGATTGGGACAGTTCCTTAGGTCAGGTGGTAAGGCATTCCAGATAGAAGGGACATAAAGGGAGAATCTCTGATTACAGGTGGTCTGGCTACAACTGGCTAGAAACAGTGCCTCTACAGCTCAAAAGGACTTCCAATCTCTGGGAGAGAAACTCAAGCCCATTGTTAACACTGTTGCATTCTCAGAAGTTCTACCTGTTCTTGGTAAGGGGACAAAAAGGCTGCATCGCATTAACACCTTTAATACATGGCTCCAGACCTGGTGCAAACAAGAAGGATTCAGATTTATTGGCAACTGGGACAATAGATGGACCAACAAGAGACTATACTGTGCTGATGGACTACATCTCTCTGTCGCAGGGAAAAGAAACCTAAGTGAAAAATTCAGGCAGTATGTGGATATGCATTTAAACTAGGAAAAGGGGGTGACGGATGTGGAAGGTCAACATCTGCATGCCACCCCCTGCAAAAGCAGAACAACATCAGAAACAGCCATACTCTTAAACCACACATCAAAAACAAGTGGGAAGAAATGGGCAGAATAAAATCAATGCAAAATACACACAAGCCAGGTAAATGCTGGAAAGCAATGAGCACAAATGCTCGAAGCTTAGCCAAAAAAATTCCAGACCTGGAAGCCCTAATGGTGGAAACGGATTTGGACATCGTGGCCGTTACGGAAACATGGTTTAATGAATCGCATGATTGGGATATAGCCATAGCTGGCTATAATCTATTCAGAAGAGACAGAGAAAATGGAAAAGGAGGAGGAGTAGCCTTGTATGTCAAAAGCAGTATTAAAGCTACTGAAATGCAGGGAACATGGGGAAAAGAAGAAGCGCTCTGGATTGCGTTGGAAAGAGGAGATGGCACTCTCATCCATATTGCTGTAGTCTACAGACCTCCGACTCAAATTGAAGAGAGAGATAACGAATTGATTATAGATATTGCCAAGATAGCAGCAAAGAGGGAAGCGATCATATTAGGTGACTTTAATCTACCTGATGTGGATTGGATTACTCCTTCTGCACATGTGGAAAGAAGCAAAAAAATTGTGGATGCTCTCCAAGATGCATTACTTAGACAAATGGTGATGGAACCAACCAGGGAAAGCTCAACGCTGGATGTAGTGCTTACCAACAGTGATAACGTGTCAAATGTCTGCGTGAGTGCCCCTGTGAGCAACAGCGACCATCACACGGTGTGGTTTGAGATAAAAGCCGTGGTACAGGCCAATCATAGCAAGCTCAAAGTCCTAAACTTCAAAAACACTGACTTCAATAAAATGGCCGAGTACTTAAAGGAGGAGATGACGGGGTGGAAGAAGATAAGGGAAGTGGAATTGCAATGGACTAAACTAAAGGCGGCAATAAAAGGAGCAACAGATAAATATGTAAGAAAAATAAATAAAAACAAGAGGAGAAGGAAACCTATTTGGTTTTCCAAAGAGGTGGCTGCGCAAATAAAGGCAAAAAACACAGCTTTTTCAAAATTCAAAAGCTTGCAAACAGAAGAACACAGAAATGAATACAGGATCCAACTCAAAGAGTCTAAAAGAGTAATAAGGATAGCAAAATCAAAGGCAGAAGAAAAAATGGCTAAAGATGTTAAGGGTGGCAACAAAACTTTCTTCAGGTATATTCAGGAAAGGAAGAAGATCAGAGTTGGAATTGCAGGACTCAGAAGTGCTGGGAAAGGACTCGTGGAAAGTGACACTGAAAAAGCGAAATTGCTAAACAAATACTTCTGCTCTGTTTTTACTAAAGAAGATCCTGGAGATGGACCAGCTGTGACTCCCAAATATAAAAATAGGACTGAAGTAGATACCACACCATTCACAGAAGATGAGGTGTTAGAACAACTTGCTAAACTGAAAGTGGACAAAGCCATGGGACTGGATGGGATACATCCCAGGATACTGAAAGAGCTCAGAGAGGTTCTTGCAGGACCGTTAAAGGATGTCTTCAACAGATCCTTGGAAACAGGAGTGGTTCCTCAGGACTGGAGAATGGCTAATGTTGTACCTCTACACAAAAGTGGTGAGAGGGAGGAAGTGTCAAATTACAGGCCCGTGAGCCTTACCTCGGTGGCAGGAAAAGTAATGGAGGCGCTCCTGAAAGAGCGAATAGTGAACTTTCTCAAAACCAACAGGTTGCAAGATCCCAGGCAACATGGTTTTACCGAAGGACGGTCTTGCCAAACAAATCTGATTGAGTTCTTTGATTGGGTGACCAAGGAACTAGATCTGGGGCATGCAATGGATGTCATCTATCTGGATTTCAGCAAAGCCTTTGATACTGTTCCTCATAGGAGGCTTGTCAATAAACTCAGTAGCTTGGGGATGGGTCCCAAGATAGTAAACTGGATTAGAAATTGGTTGACTGACAGACAACAGAGGGTGATGGTACATGGAGCTCACTCGGATGAGAGGAAGGTGATTAGCGGGGTGCCTCAGGGTTCGGTCCTGGGCCCGGCACTGTTCAATATATTTGTGAGTGATATTGCTGAAGGACTGAATGGAAAGGTCTGTCTTTTTGCAGATGACACAAAAATTTGCAACAGAGTGGACTCCCCAGAGGGAGTGGATAACATGAGGAAAGATCTACAAAAGCTGGAAGACTGGTCTAATGCTTGGCAACTACAATTTAATGTGAAAAAGTGCAGTGTCATGCACTTGGGTAGCAGAAATCCAAGGGAAAAGTACACAATAGGGGGTGAGAGGTTGGTATGCACGGTTCAGGAGAAAGACCTTGGTGTGATTATCTCTGATGATCTCAAGGTGGCAAAACAGTGCGACAAGGCGGTGGCAAAAGCCAGGAGGATGTTGGGCTGCATTCAAAGAGGGATTACCAGCAGAAAGGAAGAGGTACTTATGCCACTGTACAAGTCACTGGTGAGGCCTCACTTGGAATACTGTGTTCAGTTTTGGAGGCCATATCTTGCAAAAGATGTAAAAAGACTGGAAACTGTTCAGAGAAAGGCGACCAAAATGATTTGGAGCCTGCGTCAGAAGCCTTATGAGGAGAGACTTGAAGACCTAAATATGTACACTTTGGAGGAGAGGAGGGACAGGGGAGATATGATTCAGACCTTTAAATACTTAAAGAGAAATGATGAACAAACAAACCTCTTCCAAAGACGGGGAAGCTGTAAAACTAGAGGGCATAACATGAAGCTGCAAGGTGGTAAATTGAAAGGCAATGTCAGGAAATATTTCTTCACTGAAAGGGTGGTGGATGCTTGGAATGCCCTCCCGATGGAAGTGGTGAGGGCAAACACGGTGATGGAATTCAAAACGGCATGGGACAAACACAGTGGATCCCTTTACAGCAACAGGATAAAAGCAAAATAAACAGTACCATCTAACTTCTGAACTATCTAGCATCTGAACAAATAAGGGTGTCCTACATGGAGTGGTGGGTTCACCCCTAAACAGAAACAAAAACATGGGGAGGGGTGGCCTGCACAGAGCGACAGGTGCACCTACCCTTGCCATCTTGCTGGGCAGACTAGATGGACCATGCTGGTCTTTATCTGCCGTCACTTACTATGTTACTATGTTACTTTATTTTGGAGGAAGGGATAGATAGGAGGCTTTTGGTGATGGTGCGGCGTGTTCTGTTGTTGCTGGTATTAGATAGGAGTGAGGAAAGGCATGGAGCTGACTCATTGGAAATGATTTTATGAATGAGGGTGAGTACTTTGAATTTGACTCTGGAGTGGATGGGGAGCCAGTGTAAGTCAAAGAGGATTGGTGTTATGTGTGAGCGTCTAGGGTTATTTGTGATGAGTCGAGCTATTGTGCCAATGAAGCCTGTGCAGTAACCTCTCCCCAGCTTTCAAAGAAAGCCTTTGGGAGATGTACCATGCATGAACATAAGAACATAAGATATGCCATACTGGGTCAGACCAAGGTCCATCAAGCCCAGTATTCTGTTTCCAACAGTGGCCAATCTAGGTCATACGTACCTAGCAGTTTCCCCAAGGGACACAGGTTCCACAATGCTTGTATTGGTTCAAGCATTGATATCCTGGGTCCCTTCTTAATAATGGTTTATGGACCTTTCCTCCAGGAACTTGTGCAAACCTTTTTTAAACCCAGCTACACTAACAGCCTTTACTACATCCTCCGGTAACAAATTCCAGAGTTTGATTACACGTTGAGTGAAAAAATATTTTCTTTTATTAGTCTTAAATAGTTTACCCTGTAGCTTCATTGCATGTCCCCTAGTCTTTCTATATTCTGATAAGGTAAACAATCGATCTACGTTTACCCGTTCCACTCCGTTCATTAATTTATAGACTTCTATCATATCTCCCCTCAGCCGTCTCTTTTCCAGGTTAAAGAGCCCCAACCTTTTTAGCCTTTCTTCATAGGAGTAGCCTTCCATCCCCTTTACCATTTTGGTGGCTCTTCTCTGAACCTTTTCTAAAATTGCTATATCCTTTTTAAGATATGGCGACCAGAATTGCACACAATATTCAAGGTGCGGTCTCACCATGGAACGATATAGAGGCATTATAATATCTTTTGTTTTATTTTCCATTCCTTTCCTTATCATACCTAGCATTCTATTTGCTCTCTTGGCCGCCGCTGCACACTGGGCCGAGGGTTTTAACATGGTATCCACAAGGACGCCTAAATCTTTTTCTTGGGTGGTGATTCCTAATGTGGAACCTTGCATCGTGTAACCATAGTTTGGGTTGTTCTTCCCTAGGTGCATAACCTTGCACTTCTTCACATTAAATTTCATCTGCCATTTTGATGCCCAGTCTTCCAATTTATCAAGATCCTCTTGCAATTTTCCACAATCCTCCTGGGTTTTAACAACTTTAAATAGTTTTGTGTCATCAGCAAATTTGATAACCTCACTCGTTATTCCACTTTCCAGGTCATTTATGAATATGTCAAAAAGCAGCGGACCCAGCACAGATCCCTGGGGTACACCACTATTCACCTTTCTCCATTGGGAAAATTGGCCATTTAGCCCTACCCTCTGCTTTCTATTTTTTAACCAGTTCCTGATCCACAGTAGTACACTGCCTCCTATCCCATGACTCTTTAGTTTTGCCAATAGTCTCTCATGAGGGACCTTGTCAAAGGCTTTCTGAAAGTCCAGATACACAATATCAACCGACTCACCTTTGTCCACCTGTTTATTCACTCCTTCAAAAAAACATAACAGATTAGTAAGACAAGATCTTCCTTGTCTAAAGCCATGTTGGCTGTCTCCCATTAGGTCATGACTATCTATATGCTGAGTAATTTTATTCTTTATGATGGTTTCTACCATTTTTCCCGGTACTGATGTCAGGCTCACCGGTCTGTAGTTTCCCGGATCACCCCTCGAACCCTTTTTAAAAATTGGTGTTACATTGGCGATCCTCCAATCCTCAGGTATTAGAGATGATTTTAATGATAGTTCACAGATTACTGATAGCAGGTCTGCAATCTCAAATTTCAGTTCTTTCAACACCCTTGGATGTATACCATCCGGCCCAGGTGATTTGCTACTCTTCAGTTTATCTAATAGTTGTAGGACATCTTCCCGATGTATCGATATTTCCTTCAATTCTTCCACACCTTTAAATACCACTTCAGTCGTGGGTAACATCCCTACATCTTCCTCAGTAAAGACCGAAGCAAAGAATTCATTCAGTCTCTAAGGGTGCCATCTTGCCTCAGTATGATGACCTAGCTCAAAAAGCAAAATGATAAAAAATGGAAATGCACAGGGAAGAGGGAGCATTGTGAGGACAGATTCCTACTGTCCCTGAAAACACCTGTTACAGGCAAGTAACTACGTTTTCTCTGGGAACAAGCAGGAAGTCAGTCCATATATATGGTTGTTTGTGGCTGAGAAAGGAGAGAAAAAGAAACCCTACAACTCCTTGGGGAGGAGGGCGGATTGTGAAGACTAAATTCCTGCCATTCTTGGAGATCACCTGTTACAGGTGAGTAACTATGCTAATTCCAGGAACAAGCAGGAAAGTAGTCTTCACATATGGGACTCCCTAGCTAACAGATGCCAGATAAAGTGACCCCAGAACCGGTGGAGGCTCACCTCGGAGTAGGCTTGAAGAGGTCATGGATCCCTCATGGATTTCTGATATCGTCAAAGTCCAGGACGGCGGGTAGGAGTTGCTTCTAAGTCTGAAAGAGGTGCTGGAGTACAGGGAGACCCAGGTGATTAGGGTTAAAGAAGATGAAGAGGTGTGAGGCTTTGCAGTGATCTTGAGTCCTTTGGAGATAGAAAGTCAATGCACGCTTGCAATCAAGAGTGTGCAGGGTTGCTTCCTCTCAAGACGCATGTGGTTTGGGAAAGACGACTGGAAGGAAAATTGGCTGGTTTAAATGAAAAGGAGACACCACCTTTGGCATAAAGTGTGGGTGAGTCCTAAGGATGACTTTGTCATGGTGGAACCGGGTATAGGGTGGGTCTGCCACTAAAGCATGAAGTTTATTAATGTGTCTAGCTGAAGTAAGGGCAATTAGGAAGACAACCTTCCAAGACAGGAACTTTAATGAGGTCATGGCCAATGGTTCAAAGGGCAGCTTGAGAAGCTGCGCTAGGACAACATTGAGATCCCAAGCTACTGGAGATGGCTTAATGGGTGGCATGGACAGGAGAAGACCTCTCATGAAATGAGCTACTAGCAGTTGAGAGGAGACGGGCTTTCCATCCAGTAGGTGGTGAGAGACTGCAACTGCACTGAAGTGGACTCTCACAGAGTTGGTCTTCAGACTTGTCAATGACAGATGGAGGAGATACTGGAGTATTGACTCCACTGGAGCAGAAAATGGATCGATATCCTTCTGGGTACACCAGACAGAAAATCTATGCCATTTGAATGTGTATGAACATCTGGTAGAGGGCTTCCTAGAAGCTAAAAGGATCACTTTAGCCTCTTGGATAAGGTCAAGGCTTTAGAAAGCTATGCTCTCAGCAGCCAAACTGTGAGATGGAGACTGTGGATTTGGATGGAGTAGTGAGCCATCATCCTGGGAAAGGAGATCAGGTGCAGATTCCAATCTCAGAGGTTGAATGAGTCAGACATAGTAGCAGAAGAAACCACGGTTGCCTTGGTTAGTGGGGGGGCTATGAGTAACATGGAGCCCTTGTTTGACTAAAGCTTGAAAAGTGTCTTGGGAATGAGGGGTATAAGAGGGAAAGCATAAAGCAGACCCCGACCCAAGTATAGGTGGAAGGCATCCACTGGTTGGTTGGGGGACATCTGAGTTCTTGGGCAGAAGTGAGGAAGCTTGGCATTTTGGGGAATCGCGAACATATCTATGTCTGGGATTCCCTAGGTCTGGAAGATGTAGGACATTTTGTACGGATGGAGAGACCATTCGTGGGGAAGAAGGATGTGACTCTGTCTGCAAAGACATTTGATCTCCCGAGAGGTACACCACTTGGAGGTGTATTTGAGGAGCAATGGCAAAGGACCACAGGTGTAGTGCCTCCTAACAGAAGGCCCAGGAGCCTGTTCCTCCCTGCTTGTTCACATAGAAAATGGCAACCTGATTGTCCGTCCTGACTTGGACCTGTTGTAACATCACCTCAGGGCACAACACCCTGAGGGCATTCAAGATAGTTCGAAATTCCAGGAGATTGATCTGGAGTTGCGACTCTTGCACTGTCCAGAGCCCCTGTGTAGTCAGGTTGCCCAGGTGAGCTCCCCAACCCAGTTTGGAGGCATCTGTCATCAGGGTGCATTAAAGTGGAGGCATCTGAAAAGGTGACCCTATGAGCAGATTTTCTGGACAACACCACCACTGAATGAATGTGGTCCAGAGGGGCAGTGACTTGGATCCTGTCCCAGAGAAGGCCCGAGGCCTGCTTCCAGTGGGAGGCAAGAGTCCACTGGGCTGTCCACATATTTAGTTGGGCATATGGAATGACATGTACTTTAGAGGCTGTGTATCCGAGGAGTTGTAGCATCTCTTGGGAATTCAAATGTTCTCATAGGAGCATCTGGGATGCTAGTTCAACTAGACAGGCACAGCAGAGCTGGGGCAGGAATGCCCTGGACTGTTGGGTATCTAGTAGGGCTCCGATGAACTCTAGTTTTTGAGGTGGAGCAACCTGGGACTTTGGGAAGCTTATCACAAAGCCCAAGCGTTGTAGCAGTGTGAAGGTACGATGCAAGGAGAGCAGTACCTCTTGGGAGATGTCTGCTTTTATTAGCCAGGTGCACAAAGAGCAAGAGACGAGTCGTCAAGGATGATAAGCAATGTTTATTGACCAACCCCAACGCGTTTCGGCGATGCCACCTTCTTCAGGGGGTATACAGCTAAAAACATTTAAAACAATAATTTAATAATCAATTAAAAACAAAAAGCCCCCAAAGAAGAGTTAAAAACATAAATAGTACATAGCAATAAATAGATAAACAATACATGGTAAAGCAAAGCATATAACATACAAATAATATAATAAAAACTCCATGTGAACAAATACAGGCGCAGGAACAAAAGCAAGACATGACAATAAATATAAATCGATACTTTTGTACACAGAAAATACTTGCTGGACACGTAATAAAGCAGATTCGGCTCAAATCTGCTTTATTACGTGTCCAGCAAGTATTTTTCCGTCCACAATTATTAGTTTCTTTACTCCTTCTTACCGATCTCTTTTCCCCTTTTTGTTTTTTAGTGTCCTTTGGTTACTACCTCAGTAGCGCAATAATTACAGATACTTATGAGGTTTTGTCTCTACAGTATTGGCTTTCCAATTATACAGTTTTGTTCTGTAAGTATATTTTCAGTATATGTATTATGATACTCATGGAGCTAGATCTCTCTGCACGGTTAACCTTAATCAATTTGTTTGACGTTTGCTAATGTACCGCAGTAACCTTTCTGTGTACAAAAGTATCGATTTATCATCCTTGACGACTCGTCTCTTGCTCTTTGTGCACCTGCTGTAATTGCAAGAGCGCTGCTCTCCGTTGTTTTTGCTTTTATTAGCCAGTCATCTAAGTAGGGGGAAGATGAATATCCCCAGAGATCTTAGGTATGCAGCTACGACTGCCATGCACTTTGTGAAGACTCTTGAGGCAGAGGCAAATCCAAAGGGGAGGACTCTGTATTGGTAATATTTCCCTTGAAAAGTGAAGCGTAGAAACTTTCAGTGTCTCGGGTGGATGACGATATATGTGTACGCTTCTTTCAGATTTAGAGAACAGAGCCAGTCCTGGAGGTAGGGAAGAACAGTCCTGAGGGAGATCATCTTGAACTTTTCGTGAACTAGAAATTTGTTGAAGTTTCCGAGGTCCAGAATGGGCCTGTTAACTCACATTTTCTTTGGGATGAGAAAGTATGGAGAGTAGAAGCCCATTCCCTGTTGGGATATAGGGACTTCTTCTATGGCACCCTGAGACAGAAGAAAGGACACATCCTGTAAGAGAGGAGTGAGTGAGGGTTGTGTTTGATATTCCCCGTGAAAGTGAAGGGGTGGCAGAGTCTGCAGATGTCTAACTATCTAACTAACCAGCCTATCGGTAACTATCTACCATGTATGACCATCCCTCCTATCTGACCAAACCAACCTCTCCGTAACTACCTACCAAGTATGACTATTACCACCCCACAGGTAATATCCACATATTTTTCATGTATATAGTTAAGTGTTAACCATCTTCCACCTGTCTTGTTCCAGTGTGAAAGCTAATATGTAAATAGCTAAAGCTTATATGTAAACAGTTCAATGTATAATAGTTCTTAACTTTCTTCTCTTTAATAAACAATTCTTTGATGTAAACTGCCCCTGATCATTGCAAGGGGCGGTATAGAAATAATGTTCAAATAAATAAATAAATAAAATAAATGTAGTCTGAACCCTTCCTGGACTATGGTTAGTGTCCACTGCTCTGGGGTGATGAGGTACCATCTGTGGGTGTAGTTATACAGTCTGCCTGCTATGCGGAGGGGGTGGGGATTCTCCAGAGGCAGGATGGCAATGTTCTCTAGGAAAGAGTCAAAAACCAAGCGCAGACTGTGGCTGCAGAGCTGGTTGTGATTTAGCAGCCTGTGGTTTCTTCTGTTGCTTAGGCGGCTGCCTCTTCTTTGGGGCCTGACCCAGGTGGATAAGAAGAGAAGAACAACTTCTTATTATAGAAAGAGTTCTTTGCAAATGTCTTTTCCCTAGCAGGGTCAGCTGTGACTCTGGACAGTGGTGGTGTTCTCTGACTCTAATTGAGAGGCCTTATCTTGCCAGTCTTTGCCAATTTGGGCTCTTTAACCCCCTGGTGCACCTTATCTTCAACAATATCACTGTCAAGAGTAATCCTCGTGTACAGACCTAGCTTCTGTAGGAGAGTCTAGTTTAAATAGTTAGTGAACTCTCCCCCAGTCATCCCCTATTTCTACCTTATAGAGTTCAGCATGGAACTCATGAAAGCGTTTCCGGAGCTCCCTATCCCCCCTCAACTCCTCCTCCTGTTTCCCAGAAGGACAGCTACCCTCTCCCGCTCCTGTTGTTGCCCCAGTATAGCCGCCAGCAAGCGCCTGGCTTTATTCCCATGTTCTTAATAGATCAGCCTTCCTCGTTGCAATGGCCAGTCCACCTCATACATCAGCTCTGCTTTAAAAAGGTCCTGCAATTCTCGGAGCCACTTTTGTGTCCAGTGGCTCTGACAGCACTTACCTGACTGCTCCAGCTATCAGATCTCACCCCTCAACACCTCAGTCTCCCGCTCCTGCTCCTTTTTCTGAACCCTTCACTTCAGACAACCACTGATCACTGCTTTAAAGCCATTCCAAACACCCCTGGTGAAACTTCTCCACCCTCATTCAAGGGGAAGTAATCGCAGATACATTTATTCACCTCCTGTACAACCTGAGGGTCCCTCGAGAGACTCTGATTCAACCACCAAAATTTACATCCCCTTGACATGTCACCTTTGTGGAGACTAAGGCACATTGAGGTGTGGTCTCACTAACCTATTGAGTCAATCTCAATCCCTTCCACTGTGGAGAGAACTAAAGTTGGCACCAAGAAGTAATCAATTCTAGAATAGGATTCATGGGATAAGAACCAGAATGTTTCCTTTTGTGGTGCATCTGTGCAGTTATTTCCTGACATGTCCAGAGCTACTCAGCTCTGGAGGAAAGCCTTTTTGGCTTTGAAACCGAGAGTCTTAGCTCTGGGCGCTTCATTTTTTTTCTACGGTACCCTTACAAATGCTTGATTGCATGGCAGAGTGTTAGATTTACATTTTTTGATCCTCTTCAGTTATTTAACAGGTTTTCTATACCGCTCCATCATATACTCAAAGCAGTTTACATATAACACAACATGAACTTACATTGAACAAGGGATTACAACTTGGTGGGTTACATGGGGAATACTATTTATGTAACAAGTTTATATTTATAGGGTGATCCAGTCCAGTAAGGGTGGTTGTAATGAAAGGGTGGATAGATAGGATTGGCTGTGGTATGGAGTTCACTCCTAGTGATTTCTTTTGGTTTGCTTTCATTGTTACATAGATGTGCTTCTCCCTGACTTATGCTTTTCATTTCATTCACCTTGATTGAAGGATAAGGTGGCATACAAATCTGTCTAAATAAATAAATAAAATAAAATTTGCTTGTAAGTTACTCTTTCTTGTTATGTTTACTTGAATACTTCTTTTGTAAGTATATGCACTTTGGAAAATTTTTAAAAAATTAAAATAAAAAAAAAAAAAAGCGCTCCCAACCATTTAGAGAATAGGAATCCCACACCCGCAACCTTCCATCCTCCACTAGAGGATGCAAAGACCTGCTCTGGGTAGGCCTTCGCTTTTATAAGCAAATCAGCCCCCTTCTGGAAGTGGGTATTCTGGATCATGCCCACATCCATCTCCATCTCATTTCCTTCAAGAGCATCTGCAGCTTATAAGGCGAATTAAGGCCTTTCACATTCAAAGACAGGATGGTTAACTTATTCCCTCCTCCCCCCATCAAAACTCACTGCAGATTCACCTCCCCATAACCCCTCCCCACCCACACCCCCAAAAGAAATGCTCACTGGGCCTCTCTAACAGTTAAACCCACCCCCCCACATAATACTGAAACCACACAACACCCCATTGGTGTCATTTCCTCCCTTCTAAGAATTGTAATTTTTATGTCTTTAATGGATTTTGTTGTTGTTATTGTTAAGTGCTGTCAAGTCAGTGCAGACTCATGGTGACCCTCTGGATAGTTGTCCTAAACTGTGTTTAGTCTTCAGTCAGGTGGCTAATTTTTAATAGAGTGCATCCACAGCTGTCGTTAACTGTTTCCATTCATCGCACTGCTAGCCTTCTTCTTTTGCGCTGACCCTCAATCTTGCAAAGCATGATGTCTCTCTCTAATGATCTGTCTTTTCACATGATGTGTCCAAAGTATGAAAGTCAAAGTGTTGTCATATGAACTTCTAAAGAAAGCTTAGGTTTGATCTCCTCTAATATCGATTGGTTTATTCCTTGGGCAGTCCATATTATACACAGTATTCTCCACCAGCACCATAATTTGAAAGCATTACATTTTCTTCCTTTTTTCTTTTTCTTCTTTTTTTTTTTTTTTTACACATGACGTTATTAAAAATAACATGGCTTGGACAAGTCAAACTGTTGTATAGAGAGAGACATCTCTGCTCTTCAGAATCTCATTAGGTCCTTCATAGCCATTCTGCCAAGAGCAATTCTTCATCGGATTTCTTGACTGCTTGTCATTTTTTTTTTTTACTGATTATTTGATCCAACCAGGCTAAAGTTGTCCATTATTTCTTTTTTTTTTAAATTTTATATTTATTGCAGTTTAAAGATAATATCCAGGTATATTACATGAATGAAGGAAACATCATAGCATTAATAGATAATTACTAAATTCACCAATTCAACAAAGACAAAAAACAAAACAAAACCATTATATTAGTCCACAAAAACAGGAAACTACCAGGGGCATCAGGAAATATTTAACAATAATCAAACTTCCTCACTAAGCATTATTACACTTACTGGCTGAAGCTATAATAAATTCCAGGAGCTGCCATGGCTCAAAAACCAGAAAATTATTCCCTTGATAGGACACGTGACATCTAGAGGGAAATTTTAATAAAAAAAACCTGCAAAGAGAAAGAATCCTGTGCTTGTATCCCAGGAACTCTCTCCTCCTGGGCCTGGGTGTCATGCGTTATATCTGGGGAAATGGGTACAAAAGCCAAAAAACTGCTTCCCAAAATTCCTAAAATATGAATGCAGAATTATAGACTTATCAGATTCCAAAGTCAGTGTAATGAGAAGGGTAAAGCAGCCAGTCACAACCTCCAGTGAACTCTCCAGGAACCCCATAAAGTCCCCGGCAAAACGGGAGGGGGGGCACTAAAGCCACAGGGGGATTACAGCCAAGAGACAGATACTGGACCCTCATTGGAGGGGGGGGCCAGATTTCCCGGAAGGATCACTAACACCTCCTGAAAGTATCTGCACACCATCTCCAAAGGTGACTGAACCGAAGAATGAGGAAATTTCAACAATTTCAAATTATGCTTCCAGACTTGATTCTCCAAATCTTCAATCTTTTTGGAGCTCACAGTTCTGTCCTTAGTCCTGGCCTCCTCCAGCCCACACAGCTGTTGAGTTTCCTCTTCCAACTTTGCCTGCTTCACCCCCTGGTTCCTCCTGGATGTGGGACACTTCAAGTAATTGATTCTTAAACCCCATAACATCCGTACTCACAGTTCCTGCAATTGTCCTCAAGGAGATATTAATGACCGCAATAGCATCCCACAGTGTTTTCAAAGTTATCTGTGCGGGTCTCACCAACTCCCCAATGCCACCATCAGGGCTTCCACGGCTGATGTTACCTCCAATGGCCTGCGAACCGCTGGGGACGGGGAATGCAATGCCAGTGTGCCCTCTTCACTCCCCCTTGCCGGCATGCTCACTGCCCAGCTGAGGGGGAGCACACTACCAGCCAGCAGATCATTTCTGGGCTGCATAGGGGGGGCTGCAACTCTGGAGACAGCCAAATTCCCAACATGCTCAGAGTTTCCAGCTCCACACCCGGAAGACCTGCTATAGATGCCGCTTCAGCTCCTGATCCAAAACCGCATGTCTCCAGCATCCCCTGAGCCGTGCAGCTCTCCCTGGCATTACCCGAGGGTAGGTAAGCCTGGTTTCACTTCCTCCGATCTATCTCTGCTGGTCAGAAAGACTTTAAGCTGACAATAGAGGAGCCTAGAAGCAGAGCTTACATGCTTTGAGTGATTCAGCCGCCATCTTGCCCCCAAGTCCCCACTATTTCTATTTCTTCCCCAACATGGATGGAAGTATTTATTTTGCCAGTTGTCAAGATCTTTGTCTTCTTCACGTTGAGATGCAGGCCCGGTTTAAGACTCTGTTCTTTGATCTTGAGAAGCAAATGTTTCAGATCGTCTTCACTTTCAGCCAATAATGTGGTATCATCAGCATAGCAAAGGTTGTTGATGAGTCTTGCACCAATCTTCATATCTTGATTGTCTTCATACAGTCCTGCCTCTGATGATTTGTTCTGCATATAAATTAAATGGATAGGGGAAAATTATACAGCCTTGTCGTACATTTTTGCTGATTTTAAACTATTCTGTTTTTCCTTGTTCTGCTCGAACTGTTGCTTCTTTATCAATGTATGGGAAAGGGAATTGGACTTAGCTCACGCCTTTTCTCGGAAGTTCAAGGCGAGTTACATTGTAAGTCTTCCAGGGACAGGAATAATATGTTCTCTACCTGAATGTAAGTTTGTACCTGAGGCAATAGAAGGTTAAGTGACTTACCCAAGATCACAACGAAGCAGCAGTGGAATCTGAACTCTGGCTTACCTGATTCTAGTCCACTACTCTAACCATTAGGGTATGCCTAATGAGGACTATCAGGTGTTCTGGTATACCCATGCTTCTTAATGTGGCCCAGAGTTTCTCATGAGCTATACAATCAAAGGCCTTGCTAAAGTAAATAAAACGCATATAGATATCCTTTTGGTATTCTTTGTCTTTTCAAGGATCCATCTCAGGTCCATGTCGTCTCCCATTCCTTGCCATTTCCTGAACCCTGCTTGCACTTTAGGAAGTTCTTGTTCCAGATATAGTTGTAGCCTCCACTGAATGATCTCAAGTAGAATCCTGCTGGCATGTGGAATCAGAGCTATTTAACGATTTCCACAGTCAGTCGGATCACCTTTCTTCAGTATTGGTATAAACACAGATCTTTTCCAGTCAGCTGGCCATGATGTTGTCTTCTAAATTTCCTGGCAGAGCCTTGTAAGTATGATAACAGTTGCATCTTATTGCTGTAATACTTCATTGGAAATGCCATCAATACCCCATACTTTGTTCTTTGATAACGCTTTCAATCAGCACCGTACCTAGCCCTGTGCGAGTGGTGCAACTGCACGGTGTGCAAAGGAATAGGAAGGCATTTGGGGTTTCCGGCCTTGGCTCCCCTCCCCCATCCTGCTTGCCCTTGTCCTGCCGCTGCCGCTTTTCGTGTTCCCTTAGTGGCAAGTGGTGGCAGTGGCAGCAGCAGGGCAGACCTCCACGCTTGCATGTCAGCCTGATCCCTCCCCTTCTCTGACGTATGCTTGCATCAGAGGAAGAAGGGACAAGATCAGTCATTCAAGCATGCAGTTGCAAAGACCCGCATTTGAATGGCTGGTCCCTCCCTCCTCTGGTGCAGCCTACATCAGAGGAGGGAGGAATCAGACTTGCATGCAAGCACAGATTCAAAGAGACTCATGTTTTTTTCCAATTGGAGGTCAGATCTGCTCCGCTGCTGCTACCACCAATGCCAAGTGAATATGAAAAGCGGCAGCAGCAGCGGTAGGGGAAGGGCAGGCAGCACAGTGGGAAGGGAAGGGGAGCCGGCTGGACATGGAGATAGTGGGTAAAGTAAGATGGAGAGATGCAGGGCAAGGGGCAAATGACAAACCTGTGATGGGGAGGAGGGGTACCAGATGTGCAAGTCGCATAGGGCGCATGTATGGCTTCCTACAGCCCTGCTTTCAATGCTGCTTCAAATTCTTCTTTCATTCGCAATGGTTCCTAATCATAAAGTACAGGCTGAAATGGCCGTCGATCCTCTTGATCTTTATGGTATAATTACCCTGTACATTCTTTCCATCTTCTCAGCATCATTCAAAATGGATCCTTGAGTATCTTTTAGCATTCCAACTAGAGGGTGGAATTTTCCTTTAGGATTTTATTGTACACTGCATCAAATGATTTTTCATATTTGCAGCGTATAATTAAGAAACTGGTTGACTGGAAAGCCCCAAAGGGTAGTAATGAATGAAGACAGGGGCATTACTAGTGGCATTTCTCAAGGATTGGTCCTTGGTCCTGTAATTTAACATTTTTTGTAAGCAAAATTGCGGAAGGTCTGTCAGAAATGTTGTGCCTCTTTGAAAATGATATTAAAACTGCAATAGGGTAGACACCCTGGAAGGTGTAAATAATAAGAGGAGGGATCTAGCAAAGCTTGAAGAATGATCAAGAATTTGGCAGCTAAGACTTAATGCTAAGAAATGCAACGTCATGCATTTTGGCTGTGAACACCCAAGGAAGCAGTATAGTATAGGGGAGCAAAGTACTTCAGTGTATGAAAGTGCAGGGACCTGGGGTAATCATATCAGATGATCTAAAAATGGCCAAATAGGTAGAAAAGGCGATGGCGAAAGCCATAAGGATGCTTGGGTGCACAGGGAGAGGAATAGTCATCAGGAAAAAAGGAGGTGATAGTGCCTTTATGTAGGTCTCTAGTGAGACCTCATTTGGAGTACTGTGTACCATTGTAGAGCCTGCACCTTTGAAATAATATAAACAGAATGGGGTCTGTCCAGAAGGCAGCTACTAAAATGGTCAGTTGTTTTCATCATAAGGCATATGGGGATAGACTTAACGATCTTAATATGTATACTCTGGTGGAAAGGCAGGAGAAAGAGTAAATTAGACTTACCTGCTAATTGTTGTTCCTTGCGGAACTCTAGTCCAGTCCCGGAACCATAGAGTTGTGAACCTCCACCAGCAGCTTTGGAGACTGAACATCATCATCTCTTTGATCATCCAGCTATATGCAGCCCCAAGGACCGCCCACACATCAGTACCTATTGACAAAGCATACTAAGCAGAGCAACAAATAAGTAGATATAACAGTGGAAAAAAGGATCCTGACCCTAAAGTTCCCACTACGAGCAAAAACTATTTTTTTTTCCAATTGCGTATGAACAACCTCCCGCCTACGGGAAGGCGGACCAGAACGGCCGTGGCGACCCTTGTGCAAAACGCATGCAACAAGAGGCACCACCGCTCACCCCCTAGATTTGACCCCGAAAGGAAACTAAGGTGTGCTGCAAGCAGAGGAGCTCTGACCGAAAGCATAGAGAACAAAAACCCTGGCAGACTCCTATAATGAATGTACCTTCTTGGCTGGCAGCGAGAACAGATAGACAGGGAGGGATCCGGGACTGGACTAGAGTTCCGCAAGGAACAACAATTAGCAGGTAAGTCTAATTTACTCTTCCTTAGCGTCCCTCTAGTCCAGTCCCGGAACCATAGAGGATGTAACAGAGCAGTAAATCTCAACGGGAGGGCCTTGCTAGTCCAGCCTGAAGCACCCGAGACCCAAACCGCGCATCCGACACCGCCTGCACATCCAGACGATAGTGCTTAGCAAAGGTGTGCAAGGACGACCACGTCGCCGCCCGACAAATATCCACCGCCGGTACCATCCCAAGATGCCGCCTGCGCCCTAGTCGAGTGAGCCCGAAGCCCGGCAGGAACCATCCTGCCGTGTAAAAGGTATGCCGACGAAATTGCCTCTTTCAACCAGCGGGAAATGGAAGACTTAGACGCCGCTTCCCCCTTGCGTGGACCGCCAAATGCGACAAATAGGCGATCGGACTTACGGAAGGCCGCCGTTTCCCTCAAATACCGACGAAGAGCTCGACGGACATCCAACGCGTGCAAGGAGTTATCCGCGTGCTTTCCCCGTTCCTTGGCAAACACCGGGAGAGACACCACCTGATTCATGTGAAACGCCGAAACTACCTTAGGCAAAAACGCGGGAACCGGTCGCAATACCACCTTGTCGGCAGAGAAAGACAGATAGGGTTCCCTACACGAAAGAGCCTGCAACTCCGAGATCCTGCGAGCTGACGAGATCGCTACCAGAAACACCGTTTTCAACGTCAAGTCCTTCAACGAAGCTTGCGCCAAGGGTTCAAACGGCGAAGCCACCAGAGACCTCAACACCAAATTCAAGTCCCACGAGGGCACTAAAGCCCTGCACGGAGGACGCATAAGCAACACCGCTCGCAAGAAGCGCTTCACGTCCGCATGGGACCCCAATAACTGGCCCTGAACCTTGCCTCGAAAACACAAAGAGCTGCAAGTTGTACCCTCAACGAACTGGCCGCCAGGCCCTTGTCCACCCCTGCTTGCAAGAAGGAGAGGAACGGAGGAACGGAGGTCCGCAAAGGCCGCAACTCGCGAGCCGCACACCAGCTCTCAAAAAGACGGCAGACCCGGACATACGCTAGCGACGTAGACCGACGCCGCGCCCGCAACAAGGTAGCAATGACCTCCGGAGAATAACCTTTGGCTCTCATTCGCGCCCTCTCAATAGCCATGCCGTAAGCAAGAATCGAGCCACCTGAGGCATCTGCAGTGGCCCCTGCCGAAGGAGATCTGGCCGAGGAGGAAGGAGCCACGGATCGGCCACACTCAACCGCACCAGATCCTCATACCAAGGCCGACAAGGCCAGTCCGGGGCAATCAGAACCACGGGACCCAGATGCCGCTCGATCCGCTGTACCAGGCGACCCAGCAGAGCCCACGGAGGAAAGAGAGCAGCCCGTACCTTGACCACCTTTGTGCCAATGCATCGAGGCCTTCCGACATGCGTTCCCGACGCCTGCTGAAGAACCTTTCGACCTGCGCGGACTCGAAGGTCGCCATGAGGTCCATTATCGGCAGACCCCAACGATGGACCAGCAACGCAAATACCTCGGGATGTAGAGACCACTCTCCGGGGTCTACCCTCCGACGACTCAGAAAGTCCGCCTCCACATTGTGAACCCCTGCGATATGCTGGGCCGACAGACACTGAAGATGCCACTCTGCCCAATCCAGAAGCAGATCCGCCTCCGCTTCCAACGCCGCACTGCCTGTGCCTCCCTGGCGATTTATGTAGGCTACCGTGGAGGCATTGTCGGATAGCACCCTGACCGCCGCTCCCTGCAGCCAAGGCTGAAACGCTGTCAGAGCCAAGCACATGGCTCTCATTTCCAGTCGGTTGATGGACCACCGGCTCTCCCGTGAGGACCACTGGCCCTGAGCAATCTGGCCCTCGCAATGAGCCCCCCAGCCGCTCAAACTGGCATCCGTCATCAGCAGACGCCAGACGGGAGACTCCAAGGGCATACCGTTCGCCAGAGAGCGCCGACGCAACCACCAGCGAAGGCTGCGCCGAAACTCCAAGGGGCAAACCAACTGACGAGCTAGCGAGTTGAACTGATGACACCATCGACGCAGCAGCGCTCGCTGCAGAGGCCGCATGTGCGCCCTTGCCCACGGAACTACCTCGATGGTCGACGCCATCGTGCCGAGAAGCGGAAGGTATTGCCAAGCCGAGGATGCCCGTCTCGCTAGAAACTGCTCCACCAGCCGCCTCAGGGCCCGCGCTCTGTGCACTGGGAGAAAAACCTTACCGTTGCCGGTCTCGAAACGCGCCCCCAAATACTCCAAGGTCTGCGAGGGAAGAAGGCTGCTCTTCGCCCGATTGACCACCCAGCCTAACAACTGCAAAACCTGTACGACCCGCGCCGTCGCCCGGAGACTCTCCTGCCTCGACTTCGCCTGGATCAACCAGTCGTCGAGATAGGGATGCACGAGGACACCCTCCTTCCGCAGGAACGCCGCTACCACCACCATGATCTTCGTGAAGACCCGTGGCGCCGTTGCTAGGCCGAAGGGCATGGCTTGAAACTGAAAATGGCCCATCGGCAGCGCAAACCGCAGAAATCTTTGATGTTCCCGGCGAATGGGAATGTGCAACTAGGCCTCCGTAAGGTCTAGGGACGTTAGGAATTCCCCCTCGTGGACCGCCGCTATGACCGAGCGCAGCGTCTCCATGCGAAAATGCGACACCCGGAGGCACCGATTCACTCTCTTTAAATCCAGGATTGGTCGAAAGGTGCCCTCCTTTTTCGGCACTACGAAGTAGATGGAGTATCGACCGGACCCTAACTGCCCCTCCGGCACGGGGGCGACCGCCCAGAGCCGAAGCAGCTGGGAAAGTGAATCGGACACAACTCGTCGTTTCCAGGGAGCGCTGCACGGGGACATAACGAAGGAATCGAGCACCGGTCGATGTAGCTCGAGCGCATATCCCTCTCGTATCACTTCTAACACCCACCGATCGTATGTGATAGCGGCCCATTCAGGGTAGAAATCCCGCAGTCTGCCCCCTATGGGAATCACCTCCACCGGAGCCGGCCTCGCTTCATTGTGACTTTTTGGGGACCTGCGCCTGGAAGGAGCCAAAACCTCTACCTGCCCCCCGAAATCCGCGGGAACTCTGTCCGCGCCCCAGACCAAAGCGGGAGGCACGAAACCTCCGAAAGGGCTGCTGAGACCCCCGGAAGGTGAAGGTCGGCTTACCCTGCTTGGGCTTATCCTCCGGAAGCCGACCCCCCTTAGAATCCCCGAGATCTTTTACCAACCTATCCAAGTCCTCCCCAAATAACTGCCTGCCCTTAAACGACAGCTTACTAAGGCGAGCTTTAGAAGAGCCATCAGCCGCCCAATTGCATAACCAAAGAGAACGACGCGCCGCTACCACCGACGCCATGCCGTTAGCTAACCCCCTAATGAGGTCATAGTGGATATCCGCCAAAAAAGCGGTACCCGACTCCAATCTGGACGCCACGGCCTCTTGTTCCGCCGACTGGGGCCCCTGGAACTGTTGAGACCAGCGGAGGCAGCCGCGCGCCACCCAGGCCCCGGCCACCGCCGCCTGCATTGACAGGACAGCAACATCAAACGCCTGTCTCAACAAGCTATCAACTTTCCGATCCTGCGGGTCCTTCAACGCCGCAGCACCTTCCACCGGGATAGTAGTCCGTTTAGTAACCGCGGAAACTGCCGCGTCCACCTTCGGCGAACGAAAGAGCTCTCTATCAGCCTCCGACAGAGGATACAACTTAGGCAACAGTCTAGCCCCGCGCAAAGCGGACTCTGGACTGTTCCACTCCTCCTGGATCATAGCTTTAAAAACCCTATGGAGCGGAAAGACTCTGTGGGAAGTGCGCACCGCCTGCATCAAGGGATCCTCCAACTTGTCCTCTGCAGTGGCATCTTCCACGGGTATGTTCAATACCTTGAGGGTTTCGGCAATCAGTGCCGGAAGTTCCTCTTTACGAAATACACGCACTATTCTACTACTCTGCTCGTCGTCCAACAACTAGCCGTCTTCTAAATCCTCCGCAGACTCCAGCTCGAGAGCCTCCCCAAGCCCCTCGTGGAACTCGTCCCCAGGAGGCGCAGAATCCGCAACACTCGGGGGCCGGCTCTTCTTTTGTGGACCAGTGTCCCCCTCTACTGAAAGTGGACGCTTTAGCCCACGGCGGGGCAGGACCGAGCCTCCCCCCGCCGGCTGCAAGACAGCCAGAGCCTCCGGCATGAGAGAGAAAAAAGGCGGGTGGAACTCCCAGGGATCCCTCCTGGACGCCCCCCGCCAACAGGCGCTCCGGCACCGCAGAAATCCCCGGACCAAGGACCGTCTCTGCCTGCTCTGATGTCCCTTCTGTAGATACAGGTGGGAGATCTGCATTGGAGCCCTCCAGAGGATCCTCCATGCCAGCACCCACAGCAGAACAAGTGGCACAGACTCGGGCTTCCAAATTACTACTTCTACGAATGCCACAGACCAGACACCGAGGACTAGGAGGCATGGCTATGCACACAGCCCTTTGCCAGCAAAGCAGGAACACCTTGCTGAAGCAAACAGAGCAGAAAAAAATCGTGATTTTAAAAGTGCTCAAAAACGCTCCAAATTGCAGGATTAGATAGAGCTGGAGTCAATTAGCTGATATCTGACCAAGAAATGCAAAAACGAAGCTCCTATCCCTAAAAAAACACGAAGAAAAACAACTTTGAAAAAAATCCAAAATGGCCGCCGGACCCGATCCCGTCAAAAAAAGGACCAGAAAAAATACCCAAAAGGTCTAAAACACTCCCCAGAGCTGACTCCAGGCCACCCCAAGGCCTCCACCACTGCCTTTAGAAAGAAAAAGCTTCAAACTCTACTCACCCAGACACAGGAGTGGAGGGGGGGTCAAAACACAGAGTGCTGTCCAGCGTGCCTGTCACAAGCTCTGAGTAGCAGTTATCAGAGTCAATAACAGAGTAATAACCGCTCAGGGCAGCTCGGGGAATCCCTAAATGAGTCAGGGGATCCTCAGAGCCTACTGCTGTATTTAATTGCTGCCTGTAATTGTCTTCAACCTTCTCCTCACCCACCAAGGGGGTTCGGTAGAAAGGAGACCTGTGTCCTGTGCAGCTCCCCTGCTTGTTTTACCTATGGGGAGACAGAGGGAGACAGAGAGAGACAGAGAGAAAAAAACAGATTAGAGAAAGACAGAAGGGACACAGTCAAAGATTTCCTCCACAGCAGCAGCCGAGCACCTAAATCTAGAAAATAATAAAACACTAAAGCTCTGCTTATTTGTTCCTAAGGAGCCCAGTTCTGGGCTCTGACTTCCAAGCTGCTTGGAGACTGAGATACTGATGTGTGGGCGGTCCTTGGGGCTGCATATAGCTGGATGATCAAAGAGATGAAGATGTTCAGTCTCCAAAGCTGCTGATGGAGGTTCACAACTCTATGGTTCCGGGACTGGACTAGAGGGACGCTAAGGAAGGTGGTATTATGGAGGCATTTAAATACCTTTGTAGTATGAATGCGCAGGAGATGGGGCTCTCTTCCAGTTGAAAGCAAACTCTGGAACAAGAGGTTTAGGAAGAAGGTGAAAGATGATAGTCTTTGGAGCAATCTGAGAAAACATTTCTTTATGAAACGGTGGTGGATGCAGGAACAGCCTCCCAGTGGAGGTGACGGAGAAAAGAAGAAAGCATAGAATAAGCACAGAGGTTCTCTGAGGGAGAGAAAGGGATTGCAGAACTTAATTCTTGTGGATGGGTTGATTGAATAGACTGTATGGTCTTTATCTGCTGCCATTTTTTCCTATCCTTTTCTAAAACTTATAGCTGGTGGTTTCTTACAAATGCAGAATGGAAAGCGTTCCAAAGGGATGGAATTATTGTCCGTGCCCCTCTGGCAGGACCAGTCCAATGGTATCTGACACCTTAGGTAAGGCATTGGCCATGCTTCTCTGTTCCATCCCTTTCATAGTCCAACATCTCTCCTTCCCTTCCCCCTCCCCCCATGTCTCCAGCACCTTCCCCACCTTTCCACCCCACCACCCTACCGCTATGGGAGGCCAAAAGAAATCCGACTTCAGCACTGCAAAGTCAGCAGTAAGGAAGCCCTTGAAAGGTGCCATCAGTGTGTGTGTGGCCCGCTGCTAACTGTGGCTGTAAAGGTCTTCTTTCAGCTGTTTTTGCCACTCTCCGAGACTGCTGCCTACTGGTAAGGCTGCTCCTGCCCTCTGGCAATGTATCTTCTAATACAGATTTGACTATCACTTGCTTCTCTCTTCCATATTATGTCATTGACACTTGCAGATGCTTCTGGTAGGGAGAGGCGCTGGCAGATGCCCTAGGAAATCTGAGTGAAATGGCAGCATCTCTCAATGAACTCAGCCAGTACTGCAGGCTGTCAAACAGGTAGACCCAGTAACATTGAACATTACAAAAAATACATTTCTTCACTGAAAGGGTGGTGAATGTATCTAAAGGCTTCTCAGCAGAACTGGTAGAGCAAAACACAGTAACAATTCAATACGGCGTGAGATACACAGAGATGTTGCCTATTTGTAAAGAAATAAAAGGGCAATAAATGAGCTGGCATCTATGGCAATGCAACAGAAGAAAAACAGAGCAGACTAGAAGGATCTAATAGACCTTACCCTCATGTCTCCAAATTGTCACTCTCCTCCCATCCTTCCTCGCATCATGCCTTCAACTAGCGGAGCTTCTCCCTTACCTATGTTTTTATGCAGGAAACGGATGAATGTTGCTGCCAGCACATTCCTCTCTTTGCAACTCACTTCCACAGGTGGCTGGATCCCATCATCCACTACCAATGTCAGTAATTTATGTACAGGATCAGGTCCATGGTAGGAAAACTAATAAGAGGGGAAAATGAAAGAAATGTAATAAATAAAAGCATGACAGGAGATGACCTGATGGCTCAGAGGCAGCACCATGTGCTGATATGCAAAACCAGGGTTCACTTTTTAAGTCCAACTCCTAATATTCACGGGAGCTGGGGTGCTGTGCAAATTGGCAGTACAAACAGCTGCTACCAGTATTTAGGGATGAGGGGAAGGGAAAGAACAGGTGACAAGGAATTGAATGTTAGTGGGCCAAGGCAGATTTAACAAATGCATGCTTCAGGGATCAAGGCAAGTGTGACAGGGAGATGTGTGGGATGGGGACAGGTGACAAGGGGATGCATGCTAGGAATGGGCAGATAAAACAAGGACATGCACATGGGAGTGGGATAGGTATGACAGCGAGATGTGTGGGACAGAAAGCATAGTTACACACCTGTAACAGGTGATCTCCGGGAACAGCAGAAATTTAGTCCTCACATATGGGTATCGTCGGTACCGACGGAGCCTGCGCGGGAACGCTCCCCAGCGTCCAATTAGGAAGCTTTTGGGAGCATCCCACAGCGCCTGTGTGCTGCCTTCCTGCCTTTCCCAACTGCCTCTCTCCAATTGAGTTTAAAGCTGAGACAAAAAGAGAGAGAGACGTAAGAGAAAGAGATAGAGAAAGAGATAGATAGAGAGATACAACTCCTAGGGGAGGTGGGTGGGTTGTAAGGATAAATTCCTGCTGTTCCCGGAGATCACCTGTTACAGGTGAGTAACTATGTTATCTCCAGGAACAAGCAGGAATGTAGTGCTCACATATGGGGACTCCCTAGCTTTAGATGCCAGGGAGAGACCTCAGAAGTTGTGTGCCCCTGTGAAAGGGCTCCACTTCCCCCCATGGATCTCTAGCATCCAACCAGGGAAGGTGGGTAGGAGTTGATTAGCTAAGGAACAGGTGTTGGAGAACAGCCTGACCAAACAAGGCATCCCGGCGGGAGTCCTTGTCCAAGCAGTAATGGGCTGTGATGGTATGAACCGCGGCCCAGGTGGCTGCTCGACAGATATCGTTGATAGACACAGAGTGCAGATGAGTCATTGAAGCTGCCATGGCTCTCACATTGTGAGCAGTGACATGGCCCTCCAGAGAAAGATTCTTACTCTGATAGGCAAAGGAAATACACTGAGCAATCCAGTTAGACAGTGTTCTCTTGGAGACTGGAAGTCCCAAATGAGAAGGATCAAAAGCAACAAAGAGTTGAGAGGACTTTCTATGTTGCTGTGTTCTTTGTAAGTAAAAAGCTAAAGCTCTTTTACAGTCCAAAGTATGAAGATTTCTTTCTACATTAGATGCATGAGGCCTTGGAAAAAACACAGGCAGGTAGACCGCCTGGTTTAGATGAAAAGACGAGACCACCTTTGGCATAAAGTGTGGATGAGTCCTAAGGACTACCATATCATGATGGAACCTCGTATAAGGTGGATCAGCTACTAGTGCTTGCAACTCACTGATGCGACATGCTGATGTGATTGCAATGAGAAAGATAACTTTCCAAGAAAGAAATTTCAATGAGGTAGTAGCTAAGGGTTCGAAAGGTGGCTTCATAAGCTGACCAAGAACCAGGTTTAAGTCCCATGCCACAGGTGGTGGCCTAATGGGAGGCTTAGTTAGAAGAAGCCCTCTCATAAATCTTGCTACAAGAGGATGGGAGGAAATAGGCTGTCCATTTAGAGGCTTCAAAGAAGCTGCAATAGCACTCAAATGGACTCTTACTGAGTTAGTCTTAAGTCCTGCATTGGATAAATGAAGGAGATACTCCAGTAATGATTCCAAAGGTATCGCAAGGGGGTTGAGACCCTTCTGCGAGCACCATATGGTAAACCTTTTCCACTTGAAAGCATATGAGCGTCTTGTGGAAGGCTTCCTGGAAGCATAAAGGATATACTTTACTTGCTGAGGGAGGTTAAGGTCATGAGGATCTAGGCCTTCAGCAACCAAGCCCTGAGATGCAGAGACTGAGGATTGGGATGCCATAACATTCCGTTCCCCTGGGACAGGAGATCTGGAGCAGACCCTAACTCCAGGGAGGGAGCTTGAGAGAGATGTAGAAGCAGAGGGTACCACACTTGCCCTGGCCAATGTGGAGCTATGAGAATCATACAGCCTCTGTCCCTCTGAAGCTTGAATAGGGTTTTGGGAATCAGGAGAATGGGTGGAAAGGCATACAGGAAGTCTTGACCCCAATGAAGGAGGAAAGCATCCTTGGCCTGAGAGTCCTGAGCCGGAATTCTGGAACAGAACCGGGGAAGTTTGGCATTCAACGGACTTGCAAAGAGGTCTATGTCCAGGGTTCCCCAAGTTTGAAAAATCTTGGCCACCTGGTCTGCATGTAGAGACCATTCGTGTAGAAGCAGAACTTGACTGAGTCTGTCTGCCCAAGAGTTTTGTATGCCTGGAAGATACACTGCCAGGAGATGAATCTGATGCTCTCTGGCGAGGGCCCATAGTCGCAAAGCTTCGTTGCAAAGCGACAGAGAGCCTGTTCCCCCCTGTTTGTTCACGTAGAACATGGCTACTTGATTGTCTGTATGAATGAGGACTGTCTTGTAGCTGAGCAGGGTGTGGAACACTCGAAGAGCAAGGAAGATTGCTCTGAGCTCCAAGAGATTGATATGTAAATGAGTCTCCTGCGGAGTCCAGGTGTCTTGGGTGGAGAGGTTTTGCAGATGAGCTCCCCAACCCATTGGTGAAGCATCTGTTGTGAGGGTTGCCTGGGGTAAGGGTTGTTGAAATGTGGACCCCAGCAACAGGTTCTGAGTGGACTGCCACCATTGGAGGGACAAAATAAGGCGATTTGTGTTTGCTATTTTGTCTGACAGGCACCCTGATGCCTGGGTCCATTGAATGGATAAAGTCCACTGGGCTGCTCTCATATGGAGGCGAGCATAAGGAACCACATGCACGGTAGATGCCATGTGGCCTAGTAGTTGTATCATTTCTCAGGCAGTGAGATGGAGCTTCAACACTGCTTGAGAAGCTAACTGCACCAGGCGAAGGCAACGGGCCTGGGGAAGATAGGCCCTTGCTTTTCTGGTATCCAGCAAAGCTCCTATGAACTCTAGAGACTGAGTGGGAGTTAGATTGGATTTTGGGATGTTTATGACCAGACCCAAATACTGAAGGATACGCATTGTGCAAGATAGAGAAGTCCTGGCCTCTGTTTCTGATGGGGCTCGAATGAGCCAGTCGTCTAAGTAAGGGAAGACGAATATCCCTAGAGTGCGAAGAAATGCTGCTACCACAGCCATGCATTTCGTGAACACCCTTGGTGCTGAGGCCAGGTCAAAAGGAAGAACTCTGTATTGGTAGTGCTTCCCTTGAAAAAGGAACCAAAGGAACTTTCTGTGAGTTGGATGGATGAGAACATGAGTGTACACATCCTTGATATCTAGAGAACAAAGCCAATCCTGACCCTGAAGGTATGGAAGCAGAGCACCAAGAGAAATCATCTTGAATTTCTCTTTGAACAGGAATTTGTTCAATTCTCTGAGGTCCAAGATAGGTCTGTATCCCCGTTTTCTTTGGGATAAGGAAATAGGGGGAGTAAAACCCTGTATCCTGTTGGTGGATGGGTACTTCTTCTATTGCCCCTTGGGCAAGAAGCATAGTGACCTCTTGATCTAACAGGTTGATGAGAGAGGTCTGAGAATTGAACTGTCTTACCATTGTGTAAGGGGGTATGCACAGGAAGTGCAGTTTGTACCCCTCTCTTATAATGGAGTGTCCAATGCTCTGCTGTTATCTGTTCCCACCTGGGGCAAAGTGACATAACCTTCCTGGAATGGTGGAAGGCTCTGGTCCATTGAGGGCCAGGAAGGCTAAGTTCTCTAGATGAAAGTCAAAGGCCTTGTGGAGGCTGAGACTGCTGAGACGGTTGAGACTTAGCAGTCTTTGCTTTCCTTTGCTTAGGTGGTTGCTGACCTTTCCGGGCAGGCTGAACTGCAGAACGTCCCTGCTGGGAATAAGAGGGATAAAACCTCTTCTTTTTTGAGAAGAAAGAAATCTTTCAAGAAGCCTTTCTCGCAGGATCAGCTGTGCCTTTGGATAGCCTATCCAAAGTGGAGTTGTCAGCATCTAATTCATTGGCTTTTTCTTGCCAATTTTTGCCAAATAGATTCTCACCTGTACAAGGGATATTGCCCAGTTTGTCCTGCACCCAGAGCTCCAAATCGGATGACTGGAGCCAGGCAATTCTACGTGCACCTATGGCAATGGCAGAGGTTCTGCTTATGCACTCAAAGCAGTCAAAAGCTGCACGGTTGACAGACACATCCTGAGCATGTTTGACCAGTGTGAGAAAATCCTGCCTTCTATCCTCAGGAAGAAGAGGGCTCAAAAGCTCTAAAGCACCTGTGACTTCCTTAAGGAACATTCCCATATATAAAATATAGGAACTGATCCTGGCAGAAAGCATGGAAGCCTGGAAAGTACGACATCCAAACGCATCCAAAGTTCTACACTCACGTCCTGGAGGATTAGAGGCATGCCTCGTTGCACTTCTGATCCTACTCATAGCTGACTCCACCACAATAGAGTGGTGAGGAAGCTGAGTTTTCTGGAATCCAGGACAAATAAATAAGGGGGGACTCGATACATGGTATCCAATCTGCGAGAGTGAGGAGAGGTGGTGAGAGGTGTTTCCCACATTCTCAACATGAGATCATGTAAGATCTCATGGATAGGCAAGGTAGCTGCCTCCTTAGGAGCTTTGGGATATTATAAAATCTCCAACTCCTTAGCTCTGGGCTCTGTTTCAGGAGTCACAGCAATGGACAACCCACGAGCCACCTCCCTGATGAAATCTTGAAAAGAGATATCTTCTGGAGGAGACATCCTTCGTTTAGGAGAGGAAGGCTCCTCCGGGAGAAGTATCCCTGTACCGGCAGAGCTATCAGAATCCTCGGAGTCCTCCGAGGATTCGAAGTATCGTCTGTCCGGATGCTCTTGAACAGCCCGATATCCGTACCGACCGAAGTCGGTACCAGGGGTAATCGGTACTGGTGTATCGGCACCAGAAGGCATCGCATGACTGGGTGCCGGCAAAGCCGATACCGATGTCGATGCTATCGGTACCGGTACCGACACCGGTGCCGGCATCAGTGCCGGTACCAGTTGAATCGTCTGACACGGTTCCGAGGGCGTCGATGCCGCAAGGAGAGCCACCAGACTGCGTTCAATAGCCAGGAACCTCTGGTCTATCGACGCTGTCGATGCCTGAGTATCGGTACCGGAAAGGGCCGGTACCCCAGAGTATGGCACCAGTAGTTCTGCCGAGGTCGAGGCCTCGAGAACATCCTGGATCCCCGATAATGCTGTGGAAGCCGAAGCCTCCCGCCGGGGCAACTTTGCCGGTATGGAACCCTCAAGGGCAACGCCAGAGGCATCTCAATGCTTGGAAGGAGATCTACCCTTTGAGGACCGGCTGGACTTATGTTTAGTTACCTGAGATCCATGGGAGGAAGACAAAGCCCTGGAAGATGTCAATGCCACCGAAGCTGCATTGGAGGGAAAAAGGGCACTGAGCTTGGCAGCTCGGTTCTGTCGACCCCTTTTGGACGTCATGGCGCAAGCCATACACTCGGAGATGGAGTGGTCAGGACCTAAACATTTAAGACACCACTCATGGGTGTCGGTGACGGAGATGGTACCGCCACACTTGGTGCATGTTTTAAAACCCGAGTCAGGCTTCTCCATGGTGGAGGAAATTTTGGGCCTAAGGCCCAAAATGGGGCGTGCACATGGAAAGAAAAGTTTGGAAAAAAAGAATTTTTTTTTTAAAGAAAAGAAAGACGAACCGGCGGTACCAGTGTAGCGTCGAGGAAGGCAGACGCGACCACAAAAAAGAAGAATAAGCAAAATAATTTTCTGCGGTGACAGGAACACGACCTGCTGGCTCCGCGGAAAACGAAGAACTGGAGAGAGGCAGTTGGGAAAGGCGGGAAGGCAGCATGCAGGCGCTGCCTTCCCACCTGCATGCTGCCTTCCTAATTGGACGCTGGGGAGAGTTCCCGTGCAGGCTCCGTCGGTACCGACGATACCCATATGTGAGGACTACATTCCTGCTTGTTTCTGGAGATACAGTCTGACAAGGCAATACATGCTGGGAATGGGGAAGATAAGGCAATGAAGTGCCTACCAATGGGGAAAATGTTTCCTATGTGATATTGGAAGATCATCTCGCATCCAGTGAACACCAGATGGTGTGGTTCAGAATTAGGACTAGAGCTGATAAAGTTCATTGAAAAGTGAGAGTCTTAGATTTTAGGAAAACTAACTTTGCTAAGATGGGACAATACTTCAAGGAGTCGTTAGCAGGATGGGAACAGCTGGGGGATGTAGAAAAGCAATGGGCAAAAATGAAAGGGAACATTTCAAGGTCAACAAACCTTTCTGTTAGAAAGGTAAATAAATGTAAAAGGAAAAGGAGGCCGCTATGGTTCTCAAAAGTAGTAGCTGGAAAGATGAAGAAAAAGAGGGTGGCCTTCATAAAATACAAGAGCTCACAGAAAGAGGAAGACAAACGTCAATATTTGGAAAAACATATCGAAGTTATCATGTCCCTCTTGGAGAGCACATACACCCAGACATATCCACCCACACCCTACTCCCTCTAAATCTCGGTATACCCTAGAAATAGACCCCCACGCTACTCTAATAAGAAATCCATACGTAACTTGTCCAATCATATCCATATCCCTCTCCTCCCCCCCTCCACTCTCCCGTTTACTTGCGCCCTATGGAACGCATGCTCAGTCATTAAAAAAACTATTTTTATTCACGATCTCTTCATCTCTAATGCCCTACACACCTTCTTGCCCTGATCGAGACCTGGCTCCCCCAGATGACACCGCATCCATTGCCTCTCTCTGCTATGGGGGCTACCAATTCTCCCATACACCTTGATTTACTGGTCGCGCTGGTGGCGTTGGCCTCCTACTCTCCCCCTCCTGCCAATTCTAACCCCTCCTGCCACCCCAAACACACTCCCCCCTTTCCTTTGAAGTCCACTCCATTCGCCTCCTCACTCCACTTCCCCTCCATGTTGCTATTATCTATTGCCCACCCGACAACTCCAAATCAACCTTCCTCACCAACTTTGACTCCTTGCTTTCTGCCTTTATGGATCCCTCCTCCCCCACTCTTATTCTTGGAGATTTCAACATTCACGTCGACAACCCCTCTGACCCCCATGCCTCAAAGTTCCTCGCCCTTACCTCCTCGTTCGACCTCCAACTCTGCTCCACTGCCCCCACACACCTACACGGCCACTGCCTTGATCTAATACTCTTCTCCAATTCCTCTCCCTCAAACTTCCGCAAATCAATCCTTCCCTCATCTGAGCATCACCTGTTAACATTTACTCTTCAGCTCCCGCCTTCCCAACCTTGTCCTGTCTCCTCCGACCTATTTAGAAACCTTCATAATATCAATCCCTGACTCTCTCCTCCACCATTTCTCCATCCCTTTCCTCCATTTTATACTCCGAGTCTGTCGACAAAGCATTATCCTCATTCAATGCTACACTATCCTAAGCCCTCGACACTCTTGCCCCTCCCACCTCACGTCCGGTAAAACGATCTACTCCCCAACCCTGGCTTTCACTCACAACCTGTTAACTACGCATCTGTGCCCGCTCTGCCGAACGAGCCTGGTCCAAATCCCACTCCCTAGAAGACCTTCTACACTTCAAATTCATGCTTGGCTCCTTCCAATCAGCCCTAGCACTCGCCAAACAAGACTACTACATCCATCTGACCAATTCCCTTGCCTCTGATCCATGCCATCTCTTTAACACCCTCAATTCTCTCAAGGTTCCCCCGCCCCCGATCCCGCCCTCCCTCTCTGCCCAAACCCTAGCCGACTACTACCAGGACAAAATTCTCAAAATTACCCTCCAATTCCCTACACCCTCATCCACCTCCCCTCCCCTCCATTTCTCCTCCCCCACCCATACTCCCTCTGCTACCCTTTCCTCCTTCCCCCCAATCTCTGAAGAGGAAACCGCACTTTTCCTCCTCCAAACCCACCACCTGCTCATCTCCTACGTTCCATCTCCCTCACCATCGTCCCCTCCATCACTCATATCCTCAACCTCTCACTCTCCACTGCAACTGTCCCCGCTGACTTCAAACATGCTGTTGTCACACCCCTCCTCAAGTAACACTCACTTGATCCCACTTGCCCTTCTAACTATCGGCCCATCTTCCCTCCTTCCCTTCTTATCCAAATTATTAGAACGAGCAGTCCACCGTCATTGCCTCGACTTCCTCACCTCCCAGGCCCTCCTGGACCCACTAGTATCAGGCTTTCGTCCCCTACACTCCACTGAAAAGGCACTCACAAAAGTCACAAATGACCTGTTCCTGGCTAAATCTAAGGGCCTCTATTCTATCCTCATCCTTCTTGACCTTTCTGCTGCCTTTGACACCGTTGACCACGACCACCTCCTCACCACCCTCTCCTCACTTGGCTTCAGGGACTCTGCACTATCCTGGTTCTCCTCCTACCTCTCCCATCACTCATTCAGTGTATGCTCTGGCGGCTTCTCCTCCTCCCTTACCCCACTCCATATAGGTGTACCCCAGGAATCTGTCTTGGGCCCCCTCCTTTTCTCTCTCTATACCCAAGGCCTTGGCGCGCTTGTCTCTTCCCATGGCTTTCAGTACCATCACTATGCCGGAGACTCCCAAATCTACCTCTCCACACCTAATATTTCTCCGGCAACCCAGTCCAAGATCTCTGCTTCTCTTTCGGACATCGCCGCCTGCATGTCTCATCGCCGATTGAAACTGAACATGGCCAAGACTGAACTCCTTGTCTTTCCACCCAACTCTTCCCCCCCCACTTCCCCCCTCTCTCAGTCCATGTGAATGGATCTACTATCCTTCCTGTTCCCTCGGCCTGCAATCTGGGGGTCATCTTTGATGCCTCTCTCTCCTTCTCCGCCCATATCCAGCTTGTAGCTAAGACCTGCTGCTTTTTCCTCTACAACATCAGCAAGATCCGCCCCTTCCTCTCTGAACATACTACCAAAACACTTATCCACTCCTTAATCTCCTCTGGCCTCGATTACTGCAACCTACTCCTCGCTGCTCTCCCCGTGAGCCACCTCCTTCCCCTCCAATCTATACAAAATCACGCTGCCCAACTAATCTTCTGCCAGTTTCACCATGCCCACATTACTCCACTCCTCAAGTCACTTCACTGGCTCCCTGTCCAATTCCGCATCCAATTCAAGCTTCTCTTACTGACCTATAAGTGCATTCACTCTATGGCCCCTCAATACCTCATATCTCTTATCTCTCCCTATGTCCCCTCACGAAACTTGCGCTCTGCTAACAAATCGCTTCTTTCAATGCCTTTCACCTGCACCGTGAACTCCCGATTGCGCTCCTTTCACCTTGCTGCGCCACACGCCTGGGATATCCTTCCTGCGTCTGTGTGCGCCAGGCACCCTCCCTGGCCCTCTTCAAATCCAGGTTGAAGACCCACCTCTTCACCGTTGCATTCAGATCCTGACTTCCATCCTCATCCTACCCTAACCCCCATTAACGTTTATGACTAAACTATAGACCAAGCTGTACCTAACTGTACCACACCGTACCTTCCGCTGAACTGACTAATGCTCTGTATTGTTCTAACTAGACTGTAAGCTCCGATGAGCATGACTCTGATGGGCAGAGACTGTCTCTTGTATGTTAGCCACCTCTTGTAGGCTAGCTGTACAGCGCTGCGTGCATGGTGCTTTATAAGTGCTAAATAGTAGTAGTAGTAATAGTAGTAGTAGTAGTATTCAGGAAAGCAAAGATACAATAAGAAGAAATAGCCAATGCAGTAAAATGAGGGGGACAAGACATTTTCAAATATGTTAGCGAGAGGAGGAAGTGTAAAAGTGGTATTGTTAGACTCAAGGGTGAAGGGGAGGAATATGTAGAAGCTGATGAGGATAATGCAGAATCGCTTAACAAATATTTTAGTTCTGTGTTCACAGATGAAGGGCCAGGAGCAAGTCCTCAGAAAACACCCACAAACAGGAACAGAAGTGAAGGGATCTTGAGCGATTTTCAGAAGACTGTGGTCATGAAGAACTAGCTAAACTAAAAGTAGACAAAGCGATAGGACCAGGTGGGATACATCCGAAAATACTGAAGGAAATTAGGGAAGTTCGAGCAGCTCCACTGACTGACCTTTTCAATGATTTTTGTTTTTGTTGTTTTTTTAAGTCGGGAGTGGTCCCAGAGGACTGGAGAAAGGCACATGTGGTCACTTTACACAAAAGCAGAAGCAAGGATGAGGTTGAAAACTACAGTCTGGTTAGTCTAACATCTGTGGTGAGTTAGAAACCCTTCTAGGTTTCTGGAGTCCACTGGATTGCAGGATCTGAGGCAGCATGGGTTTACCAGACATATCTGATTGATTTCTTTGACTGGGTGGTGTACTTAGATTTCAGTAAAGTTTTTGACATTGTTCCGCACAGGTGACTTATAAACCAACTGAGCACCCTAGGGATGGACCCTAAAGTTACTAACTGGGTTAGAAATTGGTTAAGTGGGAGGTGACAAAGAGTACAGGTAAATGGAGCTCACTCTGAGGAGGAGGGTGTTACCAGTGGTGTGCCATAGGGATCTGTCCTTGGTGTGATTCTTTTTTAACATCTTTGTTAGTGATATTGCAGAAGGGCTGTCTGGGAAGGTTTGCCTCTTTGCGGAAGATACCAAAATCTGCAATTAAGTAGACACCCAGGAAGGACTAGTTAACACGAGGAGGGATCTAACTAGGCTTGAAGAATGGCTGAGGAATTTCGCAGCTGAGATTTAATGCTAAAAAATGCAGTCATGCATTTGGGCTGAAAAAATGGAAGAGTGCAATACAGTATAAGAGGTGAAGTATTTCTGTCCATGAAACAAGAGCAGGACCTGGACGTGATTCTGATGATTTAAAGTAGCTAAACAGGAAGAAAAGGCAACAGCAAAAGCCGGAAGAATGCTTGGGTGCATAGGGGAGGACTGGTCTGTAGAAGAAAAAAGGTGATAGTGCCTCTGTATAAGTCTTTGGTGCAACCTCATTAGGCATATTTTGTGAAATTCTGGAAACCAAACCTTCAAAAGGATATAAACAGGATGGAGTCTGTGCAGAGGGTGGCTACTAAAATGGTTAGTGGTCTTTGTTATAAAGCATATGGGGACAGACTTAAACATCTTATTACGTATATGTTAGACAAAAGACAGGATAGAAGAGATATGAGAGACGTTCAAATGCCTCTATGGTATAAACACACAAGAAGAGTGCCTCTTTTGATGGGAAGTAAGCTCTGCTATGAGGGTGACACAGGATGAGGGTGACGAGATAGACTCGGGAGTAATATGCAGAAATATTTCTTTACAGAAAGAGTGGTAAATGTGTGAATAGTTTCCCAGTGGAGGTAGTAGAGATGAGGACGGTATCTGAATTCAAGAAAGCATGGGACAAACACAGAAGATCTCTAAAGGAAAAAAAGGGACAATAGTAGTTGATATGGAAGAGCAGACTAGATAGGCCAGATGGTCTTTTTCTGCTGTCATGTTTCTATATTTCTACATACACATAGGGGGGGGGGGGGGCGCAAAAGTGTGAACTTATTGTAAGCCTCCCTGCTGGTCTCCGAAGGTGCGGTATAGCAAGAAACTCAATAAAGATAAAGATGTGTGGGATGGAGACAAGTGTGACAAGATGACGCAGCTGTGGTCAACTTTATTGGCACCTTTACAGTTCAACCTCTTAATGTCCAGTATTCTCCTAAAAAAAAGTGGTCAGTGAAATGGTTTTGGATTATATATGTACACATATTTGACACAAAAGAATCAAATAAAACAAGACCAATTAAAAAAGAAACTAATAGGAAATAGTATAAAGCGTAGTTACTCACCTTTAACAGGTGATCACCAGGAACAGCAGGAATCAGTCTTCGCACATATGGGTGAATGTCACCGATGGAATCCGTGCAGGAACGCTCCCCAGCATCCAATAGGAAAGCTTTTGGGAGCATGCCTGCTTTCCTGACTTTCCAACTCCTCTCCTCAGTTGAGTTTGTAGCTGTTGTTAAGTGCCATTGAGTCGGTGTCGACTCATGGCGACCCTCTGGATAGTTGACCTACACTTTGTTCGGTCTTCAGCCTAGTGGCTCATTGTTGATAGAGTGGTATCAATAGCTGCTGTTATTATATCGATCCATCTCATTGCCGACCTTCCTCTTTTACAGTGACCTACCTAGCCAAGCATTACATCTTTCTCCAAGGAGTGGAGGAGTGGCCTAGTGGTTGGGGCAAGGTACTTCAGGCCGGAAGGTCGGGGGTTCAAATCCCACTAGAGGACAGCAACCATGGGCCGGAAGGACTGGGGTTTCTAGTCCCACAGGTGCTCCTTGTGGTCTTGGGCAAGCCACTTAACCCTCCATAGCCCATGTTCCCTGTAAAATAGTTATCTCAAAGTTATAATGCCCTGTTCAATGTAATTTCAGTTTGTTCAATGTAATCCGCACTGATGCAGAATAGCGCGGTATATAAGAGAATGTAAATAAAATAAATAAATAAATCTCTCTTTTCGCATGATGTGTCCAAAGTATGAAAGTCGAAGTCTTGTCATCTGAGCTTCTAAGGAAAGCTTAGGTTTGATCTCCTCTAGTACTGACTGGTTTGTTCTTCGGGCAGTCCATGATATACACATATTCGTCACCAGCATCATAATTCAAAAGGCATCAATTTTCTTCCTATCTATCTTTTTCACTGTCCAACTTTTGCATCCACATGATGTTATTGAAAATACCATGGCCTGGACAAGTCAAATCTTTGTATGGGGAGAGACAGAGCTCTGCTCTTAAGAATCTTGTCTAGGTCCTTCATAGCCATTCTACCAAGAGCAATACATAGTCGGATTTCTTGACTGCTAGTCCTTTCTTTATTGATTGTTGATCCAAGAAAGTTAAAGCTGTCAACTATTTCAATTTCTTCTCCATCAATGATGAACTTATTGATTTTGCCAATTGTCAGGGTCTTTGTCTTCTTAATGCTAAAGTGCAGACCCATTTTAAGACTATATTCCTTGATCCTGAGAAACAAATCTTTCAAATTGTCTTCACTTTCAGCCAGTAATGTCGTATCATTAGCATAGTGAAGGTTGTTGTTGAGTCTTCCACCAAACTTCACACCTCGGTTGCCTTGATACAGTCCCGCTTCTCTGATAATTTGTTCTGCATATACATTAAAGAGGTAGGGGGAAGTATGCAGCCTTGTTGTACACATTTGCTGATTTTAAACCATTCTGTTTCTCCTAGTTCTGTTCAAACTGTTGCTTCTTGATCAATGTAAAGGCTGTGCAAGAGAACAATCAGGTGTTCTGGTATACCCATGCTTCTTAATGTGGCCCAGAGTTTCTCATGGTTTACACAGTCAAAAGCCTTGCTGTAGTCAATAGTAGTCAGTTTGTAGCTGAGAAGAAGAAAATAAAAGAACCCTATAACTCCTAGGGAGGAGGGTGGGTTGTGAAGATTGGTTCCTGCTGTTTTCGGAGATCCGGAGGGAGGAGTGGCTCAGTGGTTGGGACAGGTTACCTCAGGCCGGAAGGCCGGGGGTTCAATTCCCGCATGAGGACAAGCAACTTCAGGCCGGAGGGACTGGGGTCTCTAGTCCCATGGCCACTCCTTGTGGCCTGGGGCAAGCCACTTAACCCTCCATTGCCTCAGGTACACTTAGATTGTGAGCCCTTCGGGGACAAAGGAATAAAAAGTACTTGTTAGTATACATGTAAACCGCACTGATTCTAAATAGCACGGTATAAAAAATAAATAAATCACCTGTTATATGTAAGTAACTACACTATCTCTAGGAATAAGCAGGAATGCAGTCTTCACATATGGGACTCACTAGCTCCCAGGTACCAGACTGGTATGGGGAGGAGCTTAGTGTGATCCCTGAGGCAAAAAAACATGTAGTCAAAGAGTCTGGGCCATTGGACTCGATTCCAGGAGGAGATACTCTCCCAATGATAGTCTGGCATCTTTTAGAAGTCCGGGACGGAGAGTAGGAGTTGAGGTTAAGTCCCAAAGAGCTGCTTGAGTACAGCTTGGCCAAAGACAGCATCCCGACGGGAGTCTCTGTCTAGACAGTAGTGTGTGGTAAAAGTATGCATGGAGGACCAGGTAGCTGCCTAGCAAATATATTCAGTGGCTACTGAATGGAGATTAGCTACGCAAGTTGCCATAGCCCACACATTATGAGCGGTGACATGACCCTCCAAATAAGAGTCCTGCTTATGCATAAGCAAAAGTGCCAACTTAACCCTGTTTAATGTAAATATGTTCCTGTAATGTAAATATATTCCTAGCTATACCAGCTTGTTTGCAAATTTGTCATATGTAACCTTTTCGATGTAAACTAGTTTACTGTTCAAATGTTATATGTAAACCTTGTTCAAATGTTATATGTAAACCGCGATATATAAAAACAAATATATAAATAAAAGAAATGCAACTTGCAATCCATCTAGATAGAGTAGGTTTCATCGCCGGAAGACCCAGGTGACTAGGATTAAAGGAAATGAATAACAGAGGATTTTCTGTGATCTTTAGTTCTATCCATCGACCCTACTGCCTAGCCTGTATTATAGCTAAACAAGTAGCCATGCTACAGCATAACATGTACATAGTTACCCCAGTTAGTCCAAGTTGCAAAACCCTGTTTTTTGTAAGTCCAGTATGGGAGCCGCCTGTACTGTAAAAACGTGCTGTTAATTGTAAACCAAGCTGACTTTAAAAAGCGCGGTATAGAAAAGATGTTAAATAAAATAAATAAATAAATAAATATCCAAGTAGTAGACCAGTGCTCGCTTGCAGTCTAAAGTGTGCAGTGCTGCTTCAGCCCAAGATGCATATGGTCTAGGGAAGAAAATCGTGAGGATTACCAATTGGTTTAGATGGCAGCAAGAAACCACTTTAGAGAGGAAATGAGGATGGGTACGCAGAACCATCTTGTCATGGTGGAACAGAGAATAGGGGGGATCCACCACTAGAGACTGCAGCTCGCTGATGTGGCAAGCTGAAGTTAGGGCAATAAGGAAGATGACCTTCCATGGTAGAAACTTCAGTGAACTGGTGGATAAAGGTTCTAAAGGTGGCTTTAGAAGTTGTGCCAGATGCATCGAGATGGAGGCATCTGAAAAGGTGACTGACACCACCACTGAAGGGACTTGATCAGTTGAGGGGTGATGTGGATCTTGTCTCCAAGTCGACCCTTCGCTTACATCCATTAGGAAGACAAAGTTCACTGCGCTTGACGCATGTGTAATCGAGCGTAGGGGACGACATGGACCTTGGAGGCCATGTATCCTAATAGTCGTAGCATCTCTCGAGCTGTTACTTAGCTTTGCTGTTGTACCCCTTTTGCCAGCTTGATGAGGCGGGCTCAGCAAACCTGTAGGAGGAAAGCTCAGGCCTGTCAAGTGTCTAAGAGCACTCTGACAAACTCCAGATGTTGGGTTGGAGCGAGGTAGGACTTTGGGAAGATTATGACAGGTGTTGGAGCACTGTGATGGTGTGATGAAGGGAGAGCTTTACCTCCTGGGGGGAGTCTCCCCTGATCAGCCAGTTGTCTAATAAGGAAAGACGAATATCCCCAAGGTGTGTAGGTAGGAAGCAATGACTGCCATGCATTTTGTGAAGACCCTTGGGGCAGAGGCTAGACCGAAGGGGAAAACCTGTATTTATAATGGTTTCTTTGAAACATGAAGCACAGATACTGTCTGTGCAAGGGATGTATTAGTAAATGCATGTATGCCTCTTTTAGGTTTATTTTAGGTCTAAAGATCATAGCCAATCGTGACTCTGGAGGCATAGTATCAGTTCCTATGTATACAGTTTTTACAACGTTTCCTATAATAGAATTTGTACTCGTTCTGTACAATCTACAATGTTGTTATTTGTAAACCGCGTTTGATCACATGGAAAACGTGGTATAAAAATGTTAAATAAATAAAATAAATAAAAATAGTAGAAGAGTTCCTAGAGAAATCATTTTGAAATTTTCTCAGACCATGAACTTGTTTAGGAATCTAAGATCCAAGATGGGCCTGAAGCCTCCTGTTTTCTTTGGAATGAGCAAGTAAAGAGAGTAGAAACCAATCTTTTCTTAAGGAGGAGGAACTCTTTCTATGGCACCCTAGGACAACAGGATGGTCACCTCTTCTTTTAAGAGAGTGCTTTGAAAGAGTTGTATGGGAGAATCCCCTGTGAAGCAGGTGGGGGGTAAGGTTTCAAAGTGAAGCTGATAACCCCTTTGGACAATCTGGAGCATCCACTGCTCTGATGTTATGAAATGCCATCTATGGGCATAGTGACAAAGTCTGCCTGCTATGTGGAGGGGTTGGGGACCCTCCGGGGCAGATTGTCAATGTCCTCTAGGAAGGAGTCAAAAAACAGGTGCAGGGTGTGCCTGTGCAGCTGGTTGAGGCTTAGGAGCCTTGGGTTTCTTCGCTTGGCAAGGATCCTGCTGAGGTTGATATGATCCTTCTTAACTGCCTTCTGATGCCTATCTCTTCTTTTTAAAATAAAAAGATTTCTTGGAAAGAGCATTCCCTTTGGATGGGTCAGCTGTTTTCCTGGAAAAGTGCTTTAGGGCAAGATCATCTGTTTCAATCTCCTCTGCTTTTTCCCTCCAATCTTAGCCAAAAAGGTTTTCTTCAGTACATAGGATATTGGGCAGTTTATCCTAGATCCATTGCTCTAGGTCTGATGCCTGGAACCAGGCCATTCTGCGAGCCCCAATGCAGACTGCTGAAGCTCTGCTTGTGGATTCAAAAGCATCAAAAGAGACCCTGGTAAGAAACTTAGAAGATTTATGGCCTTGCTTGATGAGTATCTGGCATGCACTCCACTTATCCTCAGGAAGCAGGGGGGTGAAAGTCTCCAGATCTCTGATGACATCCTTCAGAAACATGCCCGTGTACAGCATGTAGGAGTTGATTCTGCGGGCCAACATGCATGCTTGGAAACATCAACGCCCGAAGGCATCGAGTTTCTACCAAGGGACATGGATGAATGGTTCTTTTAGCTCTTTATTTGGCGCATCACCAATTCCACCACCATTGAGTGGTGGGGAGCTGAAGTTTTTGGAAGCCTGGGCACTCTGGTACTCAGTACATGGTATCAAGTGCCTTGCTGATAGGCGCTGTGATGACGAAGGCAGTTCAGAGGAAAGCGAATGGCATAAAAGTGAACCCTGTTCCTTTAAAAATGCTAGCATTCAGGGTTTCCCTAGTAACCAAGAACCTCTGAGTCAGAACACAGCCAGCATCAAGCCCCGCCCATGTCAGCACGTCAGAGCTAGGTGGAATCCTAGCAGCTCCCACATGTGCAGGGAGAAGGGTGTGGTCCCTAAGAAAGATCAGTTTAAAGCTGCTGTGTTTGAGCAGTCAGTTGGAACCAGAAGAGGAACAGGAACCGGCACGAGTGCAAGGAAAGGAGTCTCGAGAGGAGCTCCAGAAAACAGCAGAGGAGCCTTGGGAGGCTCGAGCAGAGTTGGAACTAAGAGCAGAGACGAGCTGTGGGATCTAGGAGCAACAAGTCCAAGGCAGACACAGCTAACAGGGAAATTGCCACGAGGGAGACAAGCGTCTGAAGAGAGAAGGCAGCATGGCTTTGAGCAGGAAGGAGTGGAACAACTAAGAGGCCCAGAGTTCAGGCAAGTGTATGTTCCAGAGTCCCTGCATAAGAGAAAGTTGGAGGAGTTAGTTCCTACTGGAGGAAGTAACTCAGCTAGCCAGCTAAGCTGTAAAAGTAGAGAGAATAGCTTGTCTGCATTCCCTAATCTAAGTCTCTCTGAAGAAATAGAGCAGAAGAAACTATTGCTAGAAAAATTAAATGAACTGTTGCAGAAGCAGAGTAGTAAGCTCTACGACCAGGTACCCTCTGAGAACTGCTGCAATGAATCTGTAGAGGAGATGGAAGTAGAATCTTATGATAATGAGCCTGAAGAAATACAATGCTCATTTTGTAGGGCAAACAAGCCGGAGGTGTGCTGAAGCCTAAAGCACACGTGAATGAATGAATGTTTAAAGTAGTGAAGCTTGTTTGAATGAAAGACATAGCAAAGGAAACTAACTGGAGGTTTTAAGCCAAGCTGTTTCTCCTATATGCCTGGAAGTGAAATGAAACTTAATGGACATTTTGAAGCTGTCTGTATGTGAGGAAGCTGTGAGTAAAACAGTCTTCCTGTGAAAGTAACTTGCTTTAAAGAAATTTTACAACCACACCATTCACAGAAGATGAGGTGTTAGAACAACTTGCTAAACTGAAAGTGGACAAAGCCATGGGACCAGATGGGATACATCCCAGGATACTGAAAGAGCTCAGAGAGGTTCTTGCAGGACCATTAAAGGATGTCTTCAACAGATCCTTGGAAACAGGAGAGGTTCCTCAGGACTGGAGAATGGCTAATGTACCTCTACACAAAAGTGGTGACAGGGAAGAAGTGTCAAATTACAGGCCCATGAGTCTTACCTCGGTGGCAGGAAAAGTAATGGAGGCGCTCCTGAAAGAGCGAATAGTGAACTTTCTCAAAACCAACAGGTTGCAAGATCCAAGGCAACATGGTTTTACCGAAGGACGGTCTTGCCAAACAAATCTGATTGAGTTCTTTGATTGGGTGACCAAGGAACTAGATCTGGGGCATGCAATGGATGTCATCTATCTGGATTTCAGCAAAGCCTTTGATACTGTTCCTCATAGGAGGCTTGTCAATAAACTCAGTAGCTTGGGGATGGGTCCCAAGATAGTAAACTGGATTAGAAATTGGTTGACTGACAGACAACAGAGGGTGATGGTACATGGAGCTCACTCGGATGAGGGGAAGGTGATTAGCGGGGTGCCTCAGGGTTCGGTCCTGGGCCCGGCACTGTTCAATATATTTGTGAGTGATATTGCTGAAGGACTGAATGGAAAAGTCTGTCTTTTTGCAGATGACACAAAAATTTGCAACAGAGTGGACTCCCCCGAGGGAGTGGATAACATGAGGAAAGATCTACAAAAGCTGGAAGACTGGTCTAATGCTTGGCAACTATGATTTAATGTGAAAAAGTGCAGTGTCATGCACTTGGGTAGCAGAAATCCAAGGGAAAAGTACACAATAGGGGGTGAGAGGTTGGTATGCACGGTTCAGGAGAAAGACCTTGGTGTGATTATCTCTGATGATCTCAAGGTGGCAAAACAGTGCGACAAGGCGGTGGCAAAAGCCAGGAGGATGTTGGGCTGCATACAAAGAGGGATTACCAGCAGAAAGGAAGAGGTACTTATGCCACTGTACAAGTCACTGGCAAGGCCTCACTTGGAATACTGTGTTCAGTTTTGGAGGCCATATCTTGCAAAAGATGTAAAAAGACTGGAAACTGTTCAGAGAAAGGCGACCAAAATGATTTGGAGCCTGCGTCAGAAGCCTTATGAGAAGAGACTTGAAGACCTAAATATGCACACTTTGGAGGAGAGGAGGGACAGGGGAGATATGATTCAGACCTTTAAATACTTAAAGAGAAATGATGAACAAACAAACCTCTTCCAAAGACGGAGAAGCTGTAAAACTAGAGGGCATAACATGAAGCTGCAAGGTGGTAAATTGAAAGGCAATGTCAGGAAATATTTCTTCACTGAAAGGGTGGTGGATGCTTGGAATGCCCTCCCGATGGAATTGGTGAGGGCAAACACGGTGATGGAATTCAAAACGGCATGGGACAAACACAGTGGATCCCTTTACAGCAACAGGATAAAAGCAAAATAAATGGTACCATCTAACTTCTGAACTATCTAGCATCTGGACAGATAGGGGTTTCCTGCATGGAGTGGTGGGTTCACCCCTAGACAGAAATGGAGACATGGGGAGGGGTGGCCTGCGCTTGCTCTCGCCATCTTGCTGGGCAGACTGGATGGACCATGCTGGTCTTTATCTGCCGTCACTTACTATGTTACTATGAGCTTTGGAAGCCAATTCCGGTGTCAAGATAACTGCTTAAACTGACCTACCTGTGAATACAACTTGTGAGCTTTATTCTTTGTTTTTGGAGAAGAATCCATTTTTGAGTTCAGCACTGTTAAATTTGATGCGAGGGGAAAAAATCCCAAGAAAATAAAATATTCTCTGTTTTCGCCTAACCACTTGTGGACACACTACTTTGCCTGATAGAATAAGTAAACTACAGTACCCAGCAGCCCTAGCTGGCGGCCATATTGGTGAACCTTATTCAAAAGGCAACAAGGCGACACTCTCCTGCTGCCCGGCCAGGAGGTGGCGACAGCGCACAATTAAGGTAGCCACCTCCTTGGGCATGGGAGGTTATTAGAGTATCTCAAATTCCTCCACTCTCAGTTCCTTTCCAAGGCTACTGTGATGGCAAGCCCTACTGCCATGTTATCTTTATCTTTATTCGTTTCTTGATATACCGCACACGCCAAAGACACCAGCGCGGTTTACAACAAGCTTAAAATAAGGGGCATAACATTGCTGCTAGAAAGAGAGGATAGAAGAAACAGAACTCCATTAGTGCAATAGGAAAGGGACAGAGGTAGAGAAAGGAAAGAGAACAGAAGAGTAGGTCAGAGATAGACAGACCGACAAACTGAGGAAAATGAGACAACCTATGAGGGGTCTGTAGGGATGGGGAAGGGAAAGGGAAGATCGTAGGCAGTACAAAAAAGGTGGGTCTTCAGACCAGCTTTAAATTTACAAAAGGATAATTCAAGACGGAGGGCAGGGGGGAGCGAATTCCAGAGCCTGGGACCAAGGAAGAAAAAGGCAGAGGAATGGGTGGATTCAAGGTGAGCAGAGGCAGGGGGGGGGAAGAAACATACGGTTAGCATGGATGGAGCGCAGGGAGCATTGAGGGGCATGGAGACGGACCAAGTTAGAAAGAAGTCCTGAAAGGATATATCTTCGGGTGGGGACAGATACCATTCCTGAGAAGATGAAGGCTCTGAAGGAATATCGGGAAGCTCTCGGGAATCGAATGACCTCCCCGTCAGATTCTGAAGAACTTGAATCAGAGTCCGGCAAGAAATCAAAGTATTAGCGGTCTTGGGTTAGACTTCGATGCTTTGTAGAAGTCAATGGTTGATGCTGATACCGATACTCAGAAGTATCAGAATCGAGAGCAATGGTGGTCTCAGTCTGTTGGATACCAGGAGCATTGACCGGTTCCAACAGAGCAATTGTCTTTGGATGCTCCAACAATGCTGGTTCGAGGGCCAGCATTGGGCCAGATATGCCTGACTGTAGGCTTGGTGCTGAAGCCTGCATTCCTGAAGATCTCGATGTTATCGGTACCGAGGCTGCCAGGAGTGCTGACAAACTCCTCTCGAGAGCCGATATCTGGGTGGAATCACCTACAGGGCTCTGAGCCACCATCCTAGAACATAGAACCGGTAGCTCTCCAGAGGTCGATGCCTCGGGAGCATCCTGGAGCCCCACTTATACTTTGGAGGACAGATCCTCCCACCGGGGCTGGCTGGTCTACATTGGAAGCACCTCTAGGTGAGTTGCGATGCTTAGGCTGGGACTTTTCCTTGGCATTGGAATCGGTCTTCGATTCTGAAGATTTGGAAACGGCCACAGACGGACTTACTTTTGAGTTTGGAATTTCAAGAAGCCTGAGACCCATGAGAAGAAGTTGATGCCCTTGATGAAATGGAAGCCACTGATACAAAGTTCAAAGTAAACAACAAGCCAAACTGTCTGGCTCGGTTCTCGAGCCCTCTTTTTGTTATTTGTCAGCACAAAGGACTAGAACTGGGTTTATGTTCAGGACCCAAACATTTTACACACCAGTCTTCAGCCACTGATAAACAAATGGTACTGGCACACTTGGTACATTTTTTGAAATCACTGAAAAAGTTGTCTTTGAGATTGACAATAAGACTATGAAGGCCTACAGGTCTAGTTTAGCAGCGAGAACCACAGTGAAAATCAATAGAAAAGAAAAACTGATCATAAAAAAGGATGAATTATCAGTACCAGTGTCTGATCTGACAGAACAGGCCTGGACGGGAAGGTAGAAGCATGATGTACCCCAAAGGGCACAAAAAAAAAAAAAAAGACTTTTTCCGTAGTGACAGGATGATGCATCCTACTGGCTCAGTGGAAAATGAAGAACTGAGAAGGCGTAAGAAAGGCAATGGAGTGCTCCCAAAGGCTTTCCTTTTGGATGCTGGGGAGCATTCCCGTGCGGGCTCTGTCAGCGACATTCACCCATATGTGAAGACTGATTCCCATTGTTTCTGGAGATAAACTGGGACATTGCCAAGACATGGAGTGGAGGAGTGGCCTAGTGGTTGGGGCAAGGTACTTCAGGCCAGAAGGTCGGGGGTTCAAATCCCACTAGAGGACAGCAACCTTGGGCCGGAAGGACTGGGGTTTCTAGTCCCACAGGTGCTCCTTGTGGTCTTGGGCAAGCCACTTAACCCTCCATAGCCCATGTTCCCTGTAAAATAGTTATCTCCAAGTTATAATGCCCTGTTCAATGTAATTTCAGCTTGTTCAGTGTAAACCGCACTGATGCAGAAGAGCGCGGTATGTAAGAGAATGTAAATAAAATAAATAAATAAATAACATGATTACTCAAATGTTTGGGATTCAATGCAAACAGAAACTACAGTTAGCGGGTGGGCGTATGTCAGCGATATGATTTGATTTGGCAATGCTCAGATGATTTATGACGTTTTATTTAAATGGATTCTACCCCTTGATGAAGCTAGGCGAAATGCCATATAGGCATCTACAGTGGCATTGGGGAAATGTAAAGATAAGTATTTGCTGATTCTAAATACTAATCACTGTTTCAGGGCTGATGCCTGAATCCCTGTTTTAGGGCAGGACCCCGATTGAGAACATACTGCAGGATTTATGGAATGAGCAAGGTCTGCTTGATTTTACTATGTTTAAGTAAAATATATAAAAAAGTGTTCTGAATATATGGGAAAATATTTTTGAGGAATAAGTATTATAGTGAAGCCTGTTTGGGATTTTTTTGGATCCTTGATGTTCCTGAGCTTGGTCTATGGCTTTTATTTGAGACTTCATTGGTTCTGAGATCCTTTTTCTCCTGTTAAGAAGAACGAGTGTATTGCACCTTTTGTGACTGTGTGTAGAATGAAATTTTTTTATTTGGATGATTCTCTCTTTTTCATTCTAATATTTGGACGAATACAACATTTTAAGACATGATTACTGGCACCCTTATAAACAATACAAATCAGTTTGAACTTAAGAACCACATTCACATTGTAGTAAAATTAGATGCACCTGTGATCAATTGTCAGTACTCACATAACTTGAATCAACCAATGATTGATGGCTCTTCCCGCTCCCCACCGCCAAGGCCAATCAGAGCCACACCGGACAATTTTAAAACCAGCGCACCCGCACCTATGGGCCAGAGGGCCCTTTAGCAAGGACTGTAAGCAGGGACCAGCAAATGTCACACCGCGAATGATGACGACCCTCTTCCCACCTGCAACAAAAAAGAAACCACGACTAGCACTGCCAGCACAACTCGCCCTTTGCTGGAGACACCATCACTAATCTAATCAGCCTGCCCAGCAGAGAACCATCACTGCAACCAGCAAAAGATTCCACTGGTGAGTCTCTGCATCTCCACATTACACAATGCTATACAAACTCTCAACACCACACACAGTGATGATATTTTCTCTCCTCTTCCTCCTCCTACCTCTACCTGTGGTAACAGCCTTCAACAACATTCCCACCCTTTACAGACCCAGACTCCTCATCCCAGTTACATGCCACAAGGCACCATACATTAAGCCCTTATGCCGATTGCTTGAAGTCAACACCACTCCATAGCAGACATCCCCCAGACAGAATCGATCCCACCCTCCTATCAAACGCTGATTAATCAACGCTTGCTGTATCCGCAACAAGATTCCCATAATAACAGATTACATACTCAGCAGCGACACTGACCTTATGTGCATCACTGAATCCGGATTTCCACGATGGACAATGTACTACTCAACCAGATGCTGTCCTCCCCCCCCCCCCATTATAAGCTCTTCAACTGCCCCAGAAAAAGCAGAAGAGGAGGTGGTGTCCTAATCATGGCAAAAGAACATTTGAACTTCACCATGCTCAATTCTCACCCTGCAGAAACGCTGGACTTCCTCACAATCTGCCTAACTTACCAAATACCATCTTCAAAGACCAAGGGACCTATCAGACCTTCTAGAAGAAGCTTGCATACATACAGCATCCAACAAACACTTCCTCCTCCTTGGAGACATAAACCTTGCATCCACCTCTGCCAAACAAGCCTTTACTTCAATCAGAGCCATGGATTAAAGAGCCTACACACTCCAAAGAAGCAACACTAGACCTTATATTTGCATCCAAACACCTCCCAGCAACCCAATTCAACATTCAAATTGACCCTGTTCCATTGTCTGACCATGTAATGATCTCCTTCATTCTACCAGCAGGGTTTCACACCCCACACATCCTCCAGCAACAGTCTAGCATATACCGCTTCAAATCATTCAACAAACAATCCTTCCTGGAAGACCTCTCACTACACCTGGACCCTGACATCCAACACCTGGACAGCATAATATACTCTTGGAACACAGTGATATCCAACGCCGCCACCTTCACACCACAAAACTCAACTGCCTCCTCCAACCACATTCAACCACCCTGGTACTCCCTCAAACTCACAGTCATTAGATGACTACTCAGAACTATCGAAAGAAAATGGAAAAAGACACATCAAGGAACAATTCAGCTCTAAACTGACTGAATATTGCAACATCATCCACAGCAGCAAAGAAGACTACTAATCCAACATAATTAAGAAATCCCTTAACCGGCCCAGAGAACTATTCTCCATTGGTTCCTCCCTCACAAAGGATCCCACATTGACATCCACATGAATACAAAATCACAACTTGTTTCACAGACCATAGCAAACTACTTATATAGCAAACATTCCTCCACAACTCTCCACACTAATGCCCTACCTCACTCACTGGATAAGCCAAACCACACCCACAGCTGGGACACCTTCAGACTGATCTCAACCCAGGAGCTCACAATCATCAGAGACATGAATACGACCACTTCACCACTTGACCCAAGGATAAAATCACTTCAAACTGAATTCTCCTCAACAATACAGAAGATCATCCATACCTCCCTCTCCCAAGGATATTTACCCCTGCCCTAAAACAAGCCTTAATAAGGATCCATCCTAAAGAAACCTTCTCTTAACCAGTCTGCCCCAAGCTCATATAGCCCCATAGCAAGCATCCCCTTCCTAGCCAAGGTAATAGAAAAAAACAGTGCAACACAGACTCTAAGATTACATTGACACACATACACCCCTGGATCCCCAGCAACATGGCTTCCGCCCCCAGCACAGTGTAGATAATCTCTTCAATGCACCTTCAGTACCCTAATCAAGGGCCTTGACAAGCCACTTCAAGGTTTTGCAATGATATTCCTTGACACCAGTCCACATTTGACTCCATCTCTCACCACACTCTTCTCGCCAGGCTTAGGGGCATAGGCTTCCACAACAGCACATCAAACTAGTTTACTTCATACCCCTCTGATAGACAACTTCGGGTACAAATTGGCTTCCTTAAATCCAACAAGTTCAGCCTAAATCAAGGCGTACCCCAAGGATCAGCCTTATCGGCATTTCTTTTCAACGTTTACATCCACCCATCTTCAACCTACTCAGAAAATTCAACTTGCACTTTCACCTATACACTGATGATATCATGTTCTACATGCCCTGCCACACCCTAACTCCAGACGTCTCTACCCTAATCTCAGACAGCTTCTCAGCCACCACCAACCTCCTCGCAAGCCTAAACCTAGTAGTGAACAGCAGCAAAACAGAGGTACTACTGGTCACAAGAGACGACTCCTTCATTCTACCAGCAAAGCTAGTGCTCCATCACACTGAAATTATGATAAAAGATGAAATCAAATACCTGGGTATAACCCTTGACAAGAACCTCAACATGCACTCCCATATCAAGGTGGCAGCCAACACCGCATACTTTAAAATGAAATCCCTCAACACGTACAACCACTGCTCCACCACAATGACTACAGAACAGTATTCCAATCTAGCATAACACCCCATCTAGACTATTGCAACATCCTGTACCAGGGGCTTCCAAAACATACACACTACCCACTTCAACTAGTCCAAAATACTGTGGCCAGAACATGCACTTGAAGGCATCAACACATCATACCCACCCTCAAGCTTACACTGCCTGCCAAATAGCCCAGAGGATAAAGCACAAGGTTGTAACTACTACATTCAAAATCCTACACAACTTATCAGTCCCTTGCCTCAGCTCCCTAATCAGAAGAGCTCCTACAACAAGGGAAAGAATATCAAACACCCCAAACTTATTAGTTGTCCCACCGCTCAAGACAAAATGCACCCAGCAAATGAACAGAAGAGCTTTCACCCTCTTTGCCCCCTCAATATCAATCTCACTCTCTGAAACCAAAAGATCTGCTCAGACTACTCAGGAACTTCAAGTTACAAAAGACTCACCTCTTCATAGAACATTACGGTTCCAATGAAATCACATAACACCCTACAAGATAACCAGCATCCCCCTCCCCTGAAATAAGTTATTCCCCCGTTTCTGTTAACTCCAAGTTATATCTCCCTTAAGTTCTATGTAACTGTATCTGAATTGTTTGCTGTTCTCTATAAACTGCCTTGGCCTAATGTGGTATAGAAAACCTGTTAAATAAATAAAATAAAAATGGCCACATTCACTCCATGTTCCAGTTTCACAATGATGAAGACAAGAGAGCTGCCTGAGACTGTCAGAAAAGCCATCACCACCAAATATCAAAGGGGAATAAGGCCATCTCCAAAGACCTTAAGATCCTGTGTTCGCAATGTTAAGAAGTTTTCTGCTCATGGAACTGTCAAGAACCTCCCAGGATGTGGAGGGAAGAGGAAAATTAATTCAAGAAGTCTTTGAAAGGCCAACCACAACCTCCTCTCAGTACCAGCCTCAGTCACTTGCATTAATACCACCACCTCCAGCAGAGCCTTCTTCCTCTATGCTCCCACCATCTGGAACTCCCTCACTCCAGAGATACGATCACTTACAGACGTTGTTAGGTTTTGCTGCAAGCTAAAACCTTCCTCTTCCTTGAACATTTCGGATTCATCACCTAACCACCCCCCAAGTCTCAACATCTTCCAAGCTCTTACATCATTTTGCCCTGTTTCTTCTGCAGCTCATCCACTGAGCAGAGCCTCATTTTATATGTCCCCATTAACTATGTTCAAACTCATCTCAATCTAACCCATCCCCATGAGTCCAGTTAACCTAACAGTAACCAATGGAAATAATCAGAAACAAAGTAAATTTTAAGTTTGTTAATCACTGTTTACCTTGTTCCATGTAACATTACTTGTTCTGATTGCTCCCTGTACACTGCTGTGACTGGTAGATACAGTGGCATAAACAAAACATCCAAAGAGCTTAAGGCTGACCTGGCGCAATCTAGAGTGGTGGTTTCAACCTGCATCATATGCCGTGCACTAAACAAAGAAAGACTTCATGGGCAAAGGCCAAGGAGGACCCCACTGCTCAAAGACAAACATAAAAAGGAAGACCTGATTTTTGCCCAAACCCACCTGAAGAAAGCACAAGCCTTCTGGGAAAATGTTCTGTGGACAGATGAAACCAAATTTGAGCTCTTTGGCAATGCAGACAAGCAATACATTTAGAGGCGAAGAAATGAAGCTTATAAGGGGAAAAACACGCTTCCTACAGTTAAATATGGTGGAGCTTCCATAATGTTGTTGGGCTGCTTTGCTATCTCAGGAACTGGAGGCCTGGAACATATTAAAGAATCATGAATTCAAAGGATTACCAATGTATTTTGGAGAAAAATGTGCTACCTAATGTCTGAAAGCTAGGTCTGGGTCGAAGATCATGGGTCATCCAGCAAGACAATGACCTAAAACATACATTCAAAAGAACAAAACAGTTGTTAAAAAGGAACAAATGGACTGTTTTAAACTGGCCAGCAATGAGTGCTGATCTTAATCCAATTGAGAACATTTGGAAAGAGCTGAACTATGCCACTGGTAAAAGGAATTCTGGAAATATTCATGAGATGGAACAAATCGCAGTTAAAGAGTGGGAGAATCTACCAGCAAACAGATGTAAGAAACTTATAGATGGCTTCAAGAAACATTTGGAGGCTGTCATCAATGCCAAAGGTTGTGCAACCAGATATTAGTGAAGGGTGCCATTATTCCTATCAAGGCCATGTTCTGTTTTTTTCTCAGAAATTACTATGTCTAAGTTGCAGAGACATCTTTTTATTTTTGCTGCATACTTTTGAACATACCATTAAAATATTATAACGACACACAGTTGGAATATTTCCAATTAACAACATAACTAAAATGCAAAGGTGCCAATAATGTTGACCACAACTGTACATGCTGGGAAAGGGGCAGGGTTAGGTAAGGACATGCACATGGGGGGATATAAGTGAGACAGGAAGATGTGTGTGATGCAGACAGGTCTAACAAAGGTGATACATCTTCAGAATGGGGCAGGTAAGGATATGCAAATGGAGGGGATATAAGCGGGACAGGGAGACGTGTGGGATGCAGACAGGTGTAATAAGGTGATACTGTACATGCTGGGGATGATATGACCCTCCAAAGAGTCCTGCTTGTGCATAAGCAAATGAAATGTAATCGCTATCCATCTGAATAAAGTTTGTTTTGTCACTGGTAGTCCAAGGTGACTAGAATCAAAGGAAATAAATAACTCAGAGGATTTTCTGTGATCCTTAGTTCTATCCAAGTAGTAAGACAGCGCTTGCTTGTAGTCTAAGGTGGTCTAGGGAAGAAAATTGGTAGGATGACAGACTGGTTTAGATGGAAGGAGAAGACTACCTTCGGAAGGAAATGCAGATGGGTATGTAGAATCATCTTGTCATGTGGAACTGGGTATAAGGCGGATCCGTCATCAAAGCCTGCAGTTCGCTGATGCAACGAGCTGACATGACGGTGATGAGGGAGATGACCATCCAAAATAGAACCTTCAGTGAAGTAGTGACTAAAGGCTCAAAGGAGGCTTTAGAAGTTGGAAGAGAACCACATTCAGGTCCCAGGCCACCAGAGGTGGGTTAATGGGTAGCTTGGACAGCAGGAGACCTTGCATGAAGTGTGCTACTTAGGGGGATATGAGGATATAGATTGTCCATCCAGTGGGTTGTGAAAGGCCGCAATGGCACTATGGTGAACTATGCCACTTGAAGGCATAAGATTGCCTGGTGGAATCCCTGCAAGATGAAAGGAGGATATCTTTGACCTCCCGAGGCAAGTTAAGGTCAGCGAGCACTAGGCCTAGAAGACATATTGTGAGACATAGAGGGTGAAGACTGGGATGAAGGAGCATCCCTTGGTCCTGAGAGAGGAGTTTGGGCACAAATCAGAGGCTGAGAGGTTGAGTCTGTGCAAAGCAAAGAAGCAGAGGAAACCACTGTTGATGGGGCCAAAAGGGGGCTATGAGGATCATGAAGCCCTTGTTGGCCTGTAGCTTGAACAGCTTTTTGGGTATCAAGGGGATGAGAGGGAATGCATAGAGCAGACCCTGTCTCCAGTTGAGAAAGAAGGCATCTGGGGCCTGTTGGTGCAGTGACGGAAGCCTGGAGCAGAAGAGTAGAAGCTGTGTGTTCTGTGGAGTGGCGAAGAGATCTATGAGTGGCGTTCCCCACATTTGGAAGAGCAGCTGTCTCTTTGGGAAGAAAAAATATGGAGTACAGCACATCCTTTTCTTGAGGAGGAGGATCTCTTTCTATGGCACTCTGGGATAACAGAGTGGACATGTCATCTCTTAAGAGAGTGCTTTGAAGGGGATGGGTGGGACAGTCTCCTGTGAAGTGTAAAGTTTCAAAATGAAGCTGATACCCCCTTTGGACGATGATGAGAATCAACTGTTCTGAAGTTATAAGATGCCACCTATGAACATAGGAACAGAGCCTGCCTGTGGGTCAAAAGGGTGTGCAACAGCTGTTGAATTGATATGCATCTCTTAGAGCAGTGGTTCTCAACCTTTTTTGTACCGTGACCCCTTTTACCGTTGGTCAACTTGTGGTGACCCCCAATGATAAAATCAAATGCGTCTCTCTTCCTTTACCGTTAACGCATTGTCGCTGTAATCATTTGTTGAATTATTAATATATTATAGGCCTTTGCAATATGTTTTTATTTATAAAATACTTATTTAAATAATCAAAACAACAAGTAACAATATTTGATTTCAAAATTATGATGATTTTGTAGTCAAATCACTAATATGAAATAAAATTATTTTTTCTACCTTTGTTGTCTGACCAATTTATTCTCTGATCATGCTGGTCCCGATCTGAGGCTTCTGCTTTCCTGTCTTCTCTTAGCTCTCTTTCTGTGGTCTATGGTCCATCTGCCAGTTCTTATCTCTTTTGTTTTCTTCACTTCTTTCCATCAGCCTATTTCCAGTCCCAGTAACCCTCCCCAGTATCAGCCCCTTTCCAGTCCTCACTCCCAGTACCTTCCAATGTCAACTTGCATTCCCATGACTGCCACTGGTGTCCATTCCCTTCCAGTCCCCCTCCTTCCCCACTGATCAGTCCCTTCTAGTAAAAATACCATGGCAGCCCCTCTCAGATCCACTCCCTTTCAGTTCCATGCTCCCATCCCCTTGTATCAGCCCACTTGTAGCCTTAGCCCCCAGTTTTCTTCCAGGGTCAGCAGCTCTATCCTCCCCTCCCCACAATCAGCCCATTCCCAGTCAAAGCCCCCTAATCAGCTCACTTCTAGTGCTAATCCCCCTCAACCCCATTACCAGTCCTACCCCCCCCCTAATCAGCCCAATACCAGTCCTACCCCCCATCAGCTCATTTCCAGTGCTAGTCCCCCCCTCAACCCCATTACCAGTGCTAGGCTCCCCTAATCAGCCCATTTCCAGTCCTAACCTCACTGATCAGCTCATTTCCAATGCTAGACCCCCATCAGTCCATTACCAGTCCTACCCCCCCTTGATAAGTCCATTCCCAGTCCTAGCCTTCCCTAATCAACCCATTACCATTCGTAGCCCCCCCATCTGCCCATTACCAGTGCTAGCACCCCCATCAGCCCATTATAATCCTAACCCGCACTGTCTCTCGCCTCTGTCCAGCATTTATCCCGTCTGTCCAGTATGTCCCCATGTCTCTCCCCTTTGTCCATGCCAGCCTACTCCCTCCATGTCAGCCCCCATCCTTCCATCCGTCCATGTCAGCCCCCCTCCCTCCCTCCCTCCCTCCATGTCAGCCCCCATCCTTCCATCCGTCCATGTCAGCCCCCCTCCCTCCATCCATCCCTCCATGTCAGCCCCCATCCTTCCATCCGTCCATGTCAGCCCCCCTCCCTCCCTCCCTCCATCCATCCATATCAGCCCCCATCCCTCCCTCCCTCCCTCCCTCCATCCATCCATATCAGCCCCCATCCCTCCCCCTCCCTCCCTGTCAGCCCCCTCCCTCCCTCCCTCCCTGTCAGCCCCCATCCTTCCATCTGTCCATGTCAGCCCCCTCCCTCCATCCATCCATCCATATCAGCCCCCTCCCTCCCTCCCTCCATGTCAGCCCCATCCTTCCATCTGTCCATGTCAGCCCCCTCCCTCCCTCCCTCCCTCCATGTCAGCCCCATCCTTCCATCTGTCCATGTCAGCCCCCTCCCTCCCATCCATCCATCCATCCATATCAGCCCCCTCCCTCCATGTCAGCCCCCATCCTTCCATCTGTCCATGTCAGCCCCCTCCCTCCCTCCCTCCATGTCAGCCCCATCCTTCCATCTGTCCATGTCAGCCCCCCTCTGTCGATGTCAGCCGTGTTGCAGGTTGTCTGCCTCCCTTCTAATGCAGCCGCGGCTCTCTGCCTCTTAGGGAACCGCGGCTGTACCTGTAAAATCATTGCGGAGCCCTTCCTGTCTCGATGGGCTCCATGCAGCATTGTCCCGCCTCCAAAGGAAGTTGTTTACCACTTCCTTTGGAGGCGGGACAATGCTGCACGGAGCCCATCGAGACAGGAAGGGCTCCGCAACGATTTTACAAGTACAGCCGCGGTTCCCTAAGAGGCAGGGAGCTGCGGCTGCAGAAGGAGGCGGTGAGTTTGCCGGAGTTTGCTGCTGCCGAGAAGCGGACTCGGCAGCGGCAGCAACTTGTGCACATCTTAATTTTTTTTTTTAAACTTGGTGGAGGCTAAGCGACCCCCGCTAAATCCTGTGGCGACCCCCGTTGGGGTCGCGACCCACAGGTTGAGAACCGCTGTCTTAGAGGGAGAGAATAAAGTTCCCTCCTCAAGTCTTGCTAAGTACTTTCACGTGGTGACCCTGTGTAGAATAACATCTATACCAAATCTCAGCAAGGAGGCAATACAACTGAAGTAAGGTAGGAACAAAGAAAAATACATATTAGCTGCATGTCACCCAGGATAAAAAGGTGCCCACCCGTAGCTTATGCACTAGGGCTAATGATGGTTGCGACAGTGCAAGTGCTGCAGATGTAGATAACATCCCTGCCACAGATAAAGGCCATGATGAGCCTGCTCATGGACCCAACTGTTGCAGAAGAGAAACCACAGAAGTTAACAAAAAAGTTATGAGGATTAAAGACAGTTAAGTGAAATTCTGCAGATAAACAGGAGATAATGTACTGCTATTTGTATGCTACATGGAGGGGCTGGGGACCCTCTAGAGGCAGAGTGATAATGCTCTCTAGGAAGGAGTCAAAAACCAGGCAAAGGTTGTGCCTGAGCCACTGGTTGAGGCTTAGGAGGCCTTGGACCATTTGGGTTGCCAGGCCCCTGCTGCTGCTGCTGTTGAGGATGCTGAGATTGGTAGGCAGCTGAAGGTGGGTAATACCATCTCTTCTTCTAAGAATAAAAAGGTTTGTGGTAATACCCTTCCTTTTGGAGGGGTCAGCAATCTCCCCGGATTATTCTCTCCAATCTTTGCCAAAAAGATTTTCTTCCGTGCATGGTATATTGGCCAGCTTGTCCTAAACCCACTGTTCGAGATCTGATGCCTGTAACCAGGCCATCCTGCGAGTCCCAATGCAGGCTGCTGAAGCTCTACTTGTTGACTCAAAGAGAGGCCCTGGTAATAAATTTAGAAGTAGTTTGCTTGATTAGTGTCTGAAATGCACTCCGTATATCATCAGGAAGCATGGGGCCAAACATCTCCAGATCCCTGCTGACATGCTTTAGAAACAGGTCCATGTATAGCATGTAGGAGTTTATCCTGGAGGCCAACATGCATGCCTGAAAGCATCGTTGCCCAAAGGCATCAAGTTAATCTTCCCAGAGGCATGGATAAGTGATTTTCTGAACTCTCTATTTGACGCATTGCCAATTCCATTACCATTTAGTAGTGGGGGAGCTGAAGTCTTTGGAAGCCTGGGCACTTGAATTCGGTACATGGTATCGAGCTTCTTGTTGACAGGTGGAACTGTGAGAAGAGCCCTAGATGTGGTGTATTTAGATTTCAATAAAGCCTTTGACACTGTTCCACACAGGCGACTTATAAACAAACTGAGTTTCTTGCTGACAGATGGAACTGTGAGAAGAGCCTCCCACATAGAAACATGATGGCAGAAAAAGACCACATGGCCTAAAGTTACTGCTTGGGTAAGAAATTGGTTGCGTGGGAGGCGGCAAAGAGTACAGGTAAATGGAGCTCACTCCTAGGAGAAGGAAGTTACCAGTGGAGTACCTCAGGGATCTGTTCTTGGTCAGATTCTTTTTAACATCTTTGTTAGTGATGTTGCAGAAGGGCTGTCCGGTAAGATTTGCCTCTTTGCGGATGATACCAAAATCTGCAATAGAGCAGACATCCAGGAAGGTGTAGATAGCATGAAGAGGGATCTAGCTAAGTTTGAAGAATTTGGCAGCTGAGATTTAATGTTAAAAAATGTAAGGTCATGCATTTGGGCTGCAGCAATCCAAGGGAGCAATATAGTGTAAAGGGTGAAGTACTTCTGTCCACAAAAGAAGAGTGGGACCTAGGTGTGATTGTGTCTAATGATCTTAAAGTAGCTAAACAGGCAGAAAAGGCAACAGCAAAAGCTGGAAGGATGCTTGGGTGCATAGGGAGAGGAACGGCCAGAAGAAGAGAGGAGGTGATAGTGCCTCTATATAAGTTTGTGGTGCGACCTCATTTGGAGTGTTGTGTGCAATTCTGGAGACCACACCTTCAAAAGGATATAAACAGGTTGGAGTCGGTGCAGAGGGTTGCTACTAAAGTGGTTAGTGGTCTTCGTTATAAAGCATATGAAGACAGACTTAAGGAGCTTAATATGCATACTTTAGAAGAAAGGCAGGTAGAGGTAATATGACTGAGACGTTTAAATACCTCCGTGGCATAAATGCACAGGAGAGCCTCTTTCGATTGAAAGCAAGCTCTGCTTACTAGGGGACAGTCTATCCCCTTTCACCCTCATCCTCAGGAATAATATGCGGAAATATTTCTTTATGGAAAGAATGGTAGATGTGTGGAATAGTCTCCCAGTGGAGGTAGTAGAGACGAGGACAGTATAGGGCTCATTCCATCCCGGACGTCCAGCCCTTCTGTACATCTGGTTTGACCAGACGTAAAGAGCTGCTCACGATTCTGATCCAGCGGGGCGTCCATCCCCGCTATTCATGTGACAGAATAACCCCCTATCTGAATTCAAAAAAGCATTGGACAAACAGAGGATCTCAAGGAAAAAAGTGGACTGTTCAAGTGGTTGAAATAGAAGGGCAGACTAATTGGTCATGTGGCCTTTTCCGCCATCATGTTTCTATGTGGGAGGCTCTTCTCACAGTTCCACCTGTCAGCAAGATGCTTGATTTGTTTATAAGTCGCCTGTGTGGAAGCGTGTCAAAGGCTTTACTGAAATTTAAATACACCACATCTAGGGCTCTCCCTTGGTCCAACTCCCTGGTAGCCAGGTCAAGGAAATCGATCAGATTTGTCTGACAAGACCTGCCTCTTGTGAATCCATGCTGTCTTGGATCCGGTAATCCGTTGGACTCCAGAAACCTCACTATTTTCTCTTTCAGCAGCTTCTCCAACAATTTACTCACCACAGAGGCTAGACTAACTGACCTGTATTTTTCAATCACATCCTTACTTCCATTTTTGTGTAAAAGGACCACATGTGCCTCTCTCCAGTCTTCTGGCACCACTCCCGACTCCAAAGAGACATTGAAAAGGTCAGACAGTGGAGCTGCTAGAACGTCACCAAGTTCCCTCAGTATTCTAGGGTGTATCCCATCCGGTCCCATCGCTTTGTCTACTTTAAGTTTAGCTAGTTCCTCAAGAACACAGTCTTCTGAAAATCGTTCAAGATGCCCCCCACTTCTGTTCCTATTTGTGGGTGTTTTCTGAGGTCCTGCTCCTGGTTCTTCATCTGTGAACACAGAACAGAAATATTTGTTAAGCAATTCTGCTTTATCCTGATCAGCTTCTACATATTCCTCCCCTTCACCCTTGAGTCTGACAATATCACTTTTGCCCTTCCTCTTCTCACTAACGTATCATTTTATTGCACTGGCAATTTCCTCCTCTTTTTGAATCTTTGCTTTCCTGACTACTTTGCTAGCTTCTCTAAGCTTTTCCAAATATAGATGCCTGTCTTTCTCTCTCTGTGATCTCTTGTATTTCATGAAGGTCTCCCTCTTAATTCTTCACCCTTTCAGGTACTTTTTTTGAAAACCATAGCTGTCTTTTCCTTTTACCTTTATTTACCATTTTAACCAAAAGGTTGTTGCCCTTAAAATATCCTCTTTCAATTTTGCCCACTGTTTTTCTACATCCCCCAGCTGTTCCCATCCCGCTAACGACTCCTTGAGGTATTGGCCCATCTTGGCAAAGTTGGTTTTCCTGAAATCTAAGACCTTCGCTTTTGAATGGATTTTATCAGTCGTAGACACCATCTAGTGATCACTGAATGCGAGATGATCTCCCACTATAACATCAAAACACTTCCATCATTGGTAAGCACCAAGTCCAGTATGGCCCGTTAACGTGTGGGTTCTGTTACCAGCTGCTTGAATAGTTCTCCCTGTAGAGAATCCACGATCTCCTTACTTCTATATGATACTGCAGCAGGGATGTGACAATCAACATCTGGCATATTGAAATCCCCTATCAGTAGCACTTCCCCTTTCCTGGCAGTGCTGAGTGTGTCTTCTATTAAATCTCCATCCATCTCTTCTCCCTGTGAGGGAGGTCTGTATATCATGCCAATGCAAATAGATTTCTCTTTCCCTCTTTCTAGTTTAATCCATAGTGCCTCCTCTCTCTCTTTTAAGCCCTGTATTTCCATAGCTTTAATATTTTTTTTTTACATACAGTGCCACTCCTCTTCCCCTTCTTCCTACCCTGTCCTTTCTGAATAAAGTATAGCCTGGTATAGTTACATCCCATCCCAGTCATGGTTCTCTGTGAACTATGTTTCTGTTACCGCCACTAAACACAAGTCAGCCACTCCCATTAAAGCCTCAACATCTGGGATCTTATTTCCCATGCTATGGGCATTTATACACACTGCTTTCCGTATGTTTCCCCTTTTACCCATATTCATAAAGGTATTTCATGTTTCACTTACCTGGAGGCTTTCACTTACCTGGGGGCTTTCTTCACCCATTCCCAACGAATCTAGTTTAAAGCCCTCTTCAGTAGGTTAGCCAGTCTGGTAATGAAGACATGTCGACCCTTCTTGGACAGATGGACGCCATCTCTGCTCTGCAACCCTTGGAACAGCATCACATGGTCCAGGAAACCAAAACACTCTCGATGACACCATTCACTCAGCCATTAATTTACCTCCAGGATGCAAGCTTCTCTGCCTTGGCCTTTACCCTCAACAGGGAGTATTGAAGATAACACCACTTGTGCACCAACCTGCTTCACCCTCTGTTCCAGAGCCATGAAGTCACTTTTGATATGCTCAGAGGGATACCTGGCAGTATCATTTGTGCAGACATGGATGAGCAACATGGTGAAATTAGACTTATCTGCTAATTGTTGTTCCTTGAGGAACTCCAGTCTAGTCCCGAACCTCGGGGTTGTACTCTTCCTCCAGCAGCTTGGAGACTGAGAAACGTCATCCTTTTGATGACACTGGTATAAAGACACAGGAACTGCCTCCTCACTCCAGTAACCTATTGACAAAGCAGACTCACCGGAGCAACAATTATGTAGACAACATTATCAACAAACTGTAAACTAACTTAACCTATTACCTTTAAGGAAGCAATATCTTCCCCTACGCTTTATTAGTCTGTGTTAGAACTGCTGAGACCTGCTCTCCCCCCTTATGGAGAAAGGCGACCACTTTATAATCTCCTATCTAGACCCTCCCCGTACGAACCAGAACCCAAATAGTTCTCTTCTTCTCTTACCTGTGATACATCATTTGCTTCAGGCTGTAGTCCAAAGGAAAAAACAGGGAGGGATACGGGACTAGAATGGAGTTCCTCAAGGAACAATTAGCAGGTAAGCCTAATTTCACCTTCCTTATTTTCCCCCTCCAGTCTGGTCCCGAACCTCTGGGGATGTAACAGAGCAGTGAAATAAATCAACGGGAGGGACCTGCTAGACCAGCCTGAAGCACTGCAGTCCCAAAACAGATATCCCTTCCCGCCTGGACATCCAGACGGTATTGCTTGACAAAGGAATTTAAAGATGACCAGGTCGCTGCTTTATAAATCTCTGCTGCTGGTACTAATCTGTACTCAGCTCATGAAGCCGCTTGAGCCCTAGTCGAATGAGCTTTAAGCCCTTCAGGCACCAGCTTACCCTTCAACATATACGCTGACGCTATCACCTCCTTAATCCATCTGGCAATGGACGCCTTTGATGCTGCTTCTCCCCTCCTTGTACTACCAAACAGGACAAATAATCTATCTGACTTCCAGAAATCTGCTGTCCGGATATATTTCTTTAATGCCCGGCGAACATCCAACAGATGCCACTGTCCTGCGGAAGAAGCCTCCGAATCTTTACCGAAAACTGGCAAAGAAACCACCTGATTCATGTGAAACGCTGACACCACTTTTGGTAAAAATGATGGCACCGGCCTCAATACCACCTTTGAATCGTTAAAAGACAGAAAGGGTTTCCTACAGGATAAAGCCTGCAAATTCCAAGATTCTCCTGGCCGAACAAATCGCTACCAGGAAGACCACCTTGAGAGTAAGATCCTTCAAAGATGACCTAGACAATGGTTCAAAAGGCTCTCGCACCAACGCTTCCAAAACGAACTGCAGATCGCACGTCGGAAACACCTGTTGACACAGCGGCCTCAAAAGCAACACTGCTCTTAAAAAATGCTTAACATTCAGGTAAGCCCCCAGCGCTTCCCCCTTGACCTTTCCTCTATAACAGGACAGCACTGCCAACTGCACCCTTAAGGATGAGGCCACCAAACCTTTCTGAAAGCCATCCTGCAAGAATGCCAGAATCTGCGGTATTGACGCTCTTAACGATTCCAATTTCCTGTCTACACACCAAGCTTCAAAAATACGCCAAACGCGAATATACGCCAATGAAGTAGATCTCCTTCGTGCCTTCAACAAGGTAGCAATTACTGCTGCGGAGTACCCCTTTGCTCTCAAACTTTCCTTCTCAAGAGCCAAGCCGTAAGCGAGAATCGATCCACCTGAGGCATATACAGCGGACCCTGTGACAACAGATCCCTCCTGATCGGGAGACGCCAAGGCTGCTCCACTAAGAGTCTCCTCAGATCCGCATACTAAGGTCTTCTTGGCCCATCCGAAGCGATCAATATCACCAATCCTCTGTGCAGTTTGATGCGTTATACTACACGGCCTATTAACACCCACGGAGGGAACACGTACAAGAGCTGGCCTACTGGCCAGTCCTGTATGACAGAATCTAGGCCCTCCAACATTCTCTCTCGCCTTCTGCTGAAGAAACGACTGACCTTTGCCGACTGGAAAGTCACCATGAGATCCATTACTGGTGACCCTCAGCGACGTACCACCATTTCGTAAACCTCCGGATAAGAATCCACTCGCCTCGATCCACCTTCACTCGACTCAAGAAGTCGGCCTCTACATTATCCACTCCTGCCACATGTGCTGCTGACAGAACCCCTAGGTTTTACTTGACCCAATCGAACAACTGCTCAGCCTCAGCTTCCAGAGGCACACTGCTGGTGCCTCCCTCTCTGTTGATGTAGGCCACTGTGGTTGCATTGTCGGAAAACACTCGAATCGCTTTTCCATGTAGGTACGGCTGAAAAACTCGCAACGCCAGCGCTACTGCTCTCAGTTTCAACCTGTTGATCGACCATAGCCTTTCCAGATCGGTCCACCGTCCTTGTGCGAATCGTCCTTGAAAGTGAGTCCCCCAGCCTACTACACTGGCATCTGTTAGGGATATCCAACACGGTGTCTCCAAAGGCATCCCCCTTCTCCAGACACCCTGGACGCAACCACCACTGCAGCGCCTGCCGCGTCTCCACCGGGAAGGGTAGCTTCCGGGACAGAGGGTTGTCCTAGCGAGACCACTGCCTTAGCAACGCTTTCTGTAAAGGCCTCATATGGGCCCTCGCCCATGGCAACAGCTCGAGAGTTGCTGCCATGGTACCCAGCAACTGTAGATAATGCCATGCTGTGGGAAGTGGCCTGCTCAGAAATTCTCGGATCAATTTCCTCAAGCCTTGCGCCCGATGTTGCGGGAGGAATACCCTGCTGGCCTCCGCCCCCAGGTATTACAGATTCTGTGACGGAACCAACCTGCTTTTTTGTCATATTGACTCCCCAACCTAGACTTTGCAAGAATGCGACTACTCTGGACGTAGCAGCCTTGCTCTCAGCTCTTGACCGCTTGAATTAGGCCAGTCGTCCAGATACGGATGTACCAGCACTCCGTCCTTTCGTAGCGACGTAGCTACTACCACCATCATCTTGGTGAACGTTCATGGTGCCGTAGCCAGCCCGAATGGTAACGGTCGGAATTGAAAATTCCCCATAGGAACTGCAAATCTGAGAAACGTTTGGTGTTCCTGTCAAATTAGAATGTGCAGGTACGCTTCTGACAAATCTAGGGATGTAAGAAATTCTCCTTTTCTTACCGCTACAATGACCGACCTTAGGGTCTCCATATGAAAATGAGACACTCGGAGACACCGATTCACTCTTTTGAGATCCAAAATTGGCAGATAAGTTACTTCCCTTTTCGGAACTACGAAATAAATGGAGTACCAACCGGAACCGTATTGGTCTCGAGGCACCGGCACCACGGCTTTTAGATCTATCAGTCTCTGTACCGTCTGTTTGATCACTTTGCACTTGAGATGTGCTCTGCACGGAGACTGTACGAAAGAGTCTATCACCGGCCATTGAAATTCCAAAGCATAACCCTTCTCGAATGACCTCCAGTACCCACTGGTCTGAGGTAATTTCGACCCAGGCAGGGTAAAAATCCCGTAGCGGAACTCCTACAGACACCTCTACCTGGGTCCCCCTTAATTCATTGCGATTTTCTAAGATTTGAAGAGGAGGAAGCAAAACCTCTGCCTGCTCCTCAAAAACCCCAAAACCCCTGGTTTCTATTGGGGAAACATCCCCTTTGACCTTGACTGAACCTTGTTGAACGAAAACGCCAAAACTCTCTCTTTGGAATCTTGGAAGCTGACGGCAATCTTCCCTGCTTTTGCTTGTTCTCCAGAAGTCTTCTGCCCTTGGACTCTCCTAGATCCTTTACTGTTTTATCTAAATCCTCTCCAAAAAGTAGCTTTCCCCTAAAAGGAAGCCTTGCCTTGGAAGAAGCATCTGCTGCCCAATTGCGCAGCCAAAGATACCGTCGCCCCGCTATTACGGAAGCCATACTGTTCGATAACCCTCGAATAAGATCATAATGAATATCGGACAAATATGCCGCTCCTGACTCCAGTCTAGCTGCTTCTGCTGTCGCCTCAACCACCTGCCCCCCCTGGATCCGTTGCGACCAGCGAAGACAGGCTCTTGCCACCCATGCACCACAAATGGATGCCTGTATGGAAAGCGCATTTACTTCAAAAACCTGTTTCAACAATCCATCCAGTTTTCTGTCCTGGGTATCTTTTAGAGTCGCACTACCTTCTACTGGAATGGTAGTCTTCTTGGTGACCGCTGATATGGCTGCATCCACCCTCAGCGACTTAAACAATTCTCTATCCTGGTCCACCAGCGGGTAAAAACAGGACGTAACCCTAGACCCTTTAAGCACTGCCTCTGGCATGTCCCATTCGCCTTGAATCATTTCCCTCACCACTCTGTGTATGGGAAATGCTCTCCAAGTCTTTCAAAAAGCTTGTAACAATGGATGTTCTAAAGCAGAATCCTCCGCTGGTCCCGTTGTCGGCACAGTAAGCGCTTTGAGTATCTCTGAAATAAATGCCGGTAATTCATCTCTCCAAAAAACGCGAAGTTCTCCAGGACCAAGCAGGAAGTCAGTCCTCACATATGGGTGACGTCGGTGCCGACGGAGCCCTCGCGGAGCAATTTTCCCCAGCTTTCAAAGAAAGCCTTTGGGAATTGCAGCGCACATGCGCGGTCCTCTTCCCGCCCAAGGGTGCCATCTTGCTCAGTCTTCTTTTTTCCGCGGAGCCCTACAGACGTTGCCTGTGAATCCCCGCAGAAAAGTTGATTTTCCTCTATTTTTATCTATTTTTTCTTCGGTTCGACGCCGGTTCTTTTCCCGCCCGGACTCGCGACGCCGGTTACGAGTCCGTCCTTTATTTTTCGGTTTTTTGTCCTTCGTGACAGATTTCGCGCTTTTTTCCTTTTTTCCCTGGCTGCCCGGTCGTTCGACCTCGCAGGGGCCCTTTTTCCCCCGATGGCGGCCAGTGGTTTCAAAAAGTGTGACCTCTGTAAGAAACTTATGTCTCTTACAGACACTCATGACTTCTGCCTCCGCTGCCTCAGCCCAGATCATGACCCCATGATCTGCACGCCATGCGGCAAAATGTCCTCAAAAGCATTGAGGAGTCGGCAGCACCAGCGGGAGCGTATCTTCTCTGACTCCGGCCGGGCTCGGACCTCGTCAGAGGCTTCGACGTCTCGGGACTCTGGTCCTGAGCATCTTCGGAGTTCCTCTGAAAGGGGGTCTCCTACCCGGGGGCATCATCGGAAGAAGAAACCCGCGAGGGCGGGATCGGTGGACGCTCCTGGTTCCTCGAGGGCCAGGTCACATAGCCCCGATTCCCGTCCCGGGTCCTTGGAGTCGGAAAGGCCGTCAAAACATCCTCGACTCGAGATGGACTTGCCCGCTCACGTAAGTACGGTTGTCCTCGTGGACTCGCCTCCGAAGGACCCGCCGTCGGGGCCCGAGTCGGGGGCTGCTGGGTCTCCTGAGCTCGGACTCAGGTTGACGGCCTTGGTGCAGTTTGTCTGCCTTCTTGGACCAGCAGCGGGCATTGATCGCTGGCCTCGCTGGCGCTTCTGCCCTGACCGCCGGGACGTCAACCTCCAAGTCAACCCCGGAGACAGAGCCGATCCTCGAGTCCATAAGGTTTCGAGTCGATCCTCGGTCGAGGGCTCATTCGGCCTCCTGTTCGGGATCGAGGTCGTTGACGCCGACTCCCTCGGCGTCGGGGCGGATGGCATCAGTGCCCGCCCGACCGGAGTCGGCCTGGGAATCTGCGGACGAAGAGTCACCTGGTTTCTTTCGGACTCGGTGTGTCCCTTCGGACTCCCCCGAGTCCGAACCTCGGAGACGGTCCCCCCCGGAGGATACCCGGTTCTCGGACTTCGTGAGGGATATGGCCAAAGCCTTGGCCTTCCCTGCGGATCCCGAGGAGGAGCCTCGAGTCGAAGTACTCGATGCCCTCCAATATGACTCTCCCCCGAAGGAGGCCTTTATTGTACCGGTTCCTCCAATGCTAGAACAGCTTCTCTTCCGCATGTGGGAGAGCCCAGCGTCGTCGCCGGTGTTAAGCAAGCGGGTCGATTCCATTTATCGAGTCCACAAGAGCCCCGGGTTCCAAAAGGCACAACTATCGCACCATTCCATGGTGGTGGAATCGGCCATGCATAGACTGAAGAGTCAAAAAATGCACTCCTCGGTGCCCCCTGGTAGGGAAGCCCGAAGCCTGGATGCTCTCGGTAGGAAGTGCTTCCAGGGCTCTATGCTTGCTTGTCGAGTCCAGATATACCAGCTCTACATGGGCATGTATCTCCGAGACCTGGCTAAAGAAATAGCTGGGTTCTCTGCTGGTCTCTCCGACGAACCTTTGCAGAGGTTCCAATCCTTGTCTACTGGCATTCGGGAGTGCTCCAAGTTTATCTCTCGAGCAGCCTATGATGGTTTTGAGACTTCGGCTCGAGTAGCCGCGGCCGGCATCGGTGGACGCCGCCAGGCTTGGCTTCAGACGTCCGACCTCGAGCCCTGGGTGCAGGACAAGTTGGTCGATGTCCCCTGCCGAGTGATAACCTCTTTGGCAAGCCCATGGATGAGAAGGCTGCACAAATCGAGACGGAGACTCTCACCAGGACTCGTCTCTCAAGGAAGACCTCTGCTCCTTCTCAAAAGAAGGCCTCGGGGAAAAAGCCCTTTTACCCGAGGAAGGGTGCTGCCTATAAATACTACCCTCAGTATCAGGCCTCCCCAGCTCCCCCACAGGGAAAGCAGGCCAAGGGTCGAGGTAATGGGCCCCGTAGGCAGCCAGCCAGCCAGCCCCCAAGCCTGCACCACCGGCCCCTGCTCAGCAGGGTGGGGGTTTTTGACTTTCTCAGCATAGCCTCTCCCCCCTCAGCTGGTTTCTCTCAGCACAGGAGGCCGGCTGGTCCACTTTGCCCACAGATGGTCCAACATCACCACAGATACCTGGGTGCTTCAGATAGTTCAAAAGGGCTATCTTCTTCATTTTCACCAGGTACCTCCCTCCTACTTTCCAGGGGAGGCTTCCAGACTCCCTCTGCACAGGGACTTACTCCTTCAGGAGTTAGCAAGTCTTGTTCAGGAACAAGCCGTGGAACCGGTGCCCCACCACCTGAAGGGTCAAGGGTTTTATTCCAGATACTTCCTGATTCCGAAAAGAACAGGAGGCCTCAGACCCATCCTAGACTTGCGCAACCTCAACAAGTTCCTTGCAAAGGAGAAGTTCAAAATGCTTACCCTTGGAATCCTGCTGCCCTACCTCCAGCAGGGAGACTGGCTATGCTCCTTAGATCTGAAGGATGCGTATACTCATATCCTTATTCATCCAGACCACAGACAATACCTCAGGTTTGTGGTGGACGGATGCCATTACCAGTACAGAGTACTGCCTTTCGGCCTATCCTCCGCCCCCAGAGTGTTCACCAAATGCCTAGCAGTGGTGGCGGCCTATCTGAGACTTCAGGGTCTCTGTGTTCCAATACCTGGACGACTGGCTCATCAGAGCCCAGTCTGCCCAAGAAGCCACTCAGGCTACTCATCGCACGGTGGCTCTGCTCCAGCACTTGGGATTTGTCATAAACTTCGCAAAGTCCACTTTGCTCCCCTCTCAGGATCTAGAATTCATCGGCGCCAGGTTGGACACTCTTCAGGCCTGGTCCTCCTGTTCAGTGATCTCACCTTCTTCCAACTCTTCGTCTAGTTCCAGGTCCTGCTCTCCATCTTCGGAGTGCAGCCTCTCTGAGGTCACCAACTGATCCGGCCGCTCTTTTTCTATCCTAGACTTCTTTGTCAGTATCCCCGACGTCCCCATATTCAGAGGCGTCCCTGGCCTTTTCTTCCCCAGTTCTATGCCTGGGGAACCAGTTGGAGGTCCTCTCTGAGTGCCTCCGAACACTTGCAGAATAAGTGCAACAAAATCTGGGGAAAAAATTCCCGCCAGTCCACCTGGCAAAGGCGGCTGAGAGGTTCGAAGATCCGGAGTGACCAAAGGCCCTGCTACGGGCTCTGGCGGGGGCAACGTGGGAGAAAGTGGATCCTGCAGGACTACAGGCTGACTCTCATTTCCGCTTTCCAATTCTTGCTCCATTGAAGCTGAAGCCTGAATGCAGCCCCTACACACACCTGTTTCAGAGACTGCACCCCTTCTAACACCGCAGAGCAAACACTGCGGTTTAGAAGGCATTCCAGCCACGTGGTAATACTCCGATGCCCACCCGGATGAACCGCTGACCAAGCACTGTGTCCTCTACAGGGGCTATTGCCCTAAAAACCTGTTGGACCATGCCCGTGAGGATCCTTGCGGTTTTTTTTTTTTGGTTCTTTTTTTAAAATGTGGATTCATCCTTGAACCCCTCCGAGCTAATTCCTGAAGAAACTACCCCAAAACGAAGCTTTGCGGCCTTTCTAGGAGCCTCCCCAGCCCCACAGCTGCTAATGGCGTTTCCCACGTGAATCGGACGTGGCTTGGGCCTGCTGCGGCCGCCGGCGCGTCTAAAGTTGTATCCCTTCTGCTGATCTTGCGGCCTTACCGTACAGTCCGGTGAAGCTCTCCTCTGTGTCCCCCAGCCGATACTGCACGTATCGCCGCGTTTCCTGCCCGGCTGAGCTCCGCTTGACTATGTCGCCCCCGGCAGGAGACAGAGCCGCAGATCCACTTGCCGCCGCAATCCGGCTGCTGTCCTACATCGGCATCCAAGCGCTGACAGGCAATACTTCGGCAATGCACTCAGTATGCCTCTGCCACTGGTTTCTCTCCCAAGATTGTGGGATTTGACACCGGAGCTTGTCTGCCCCACTTGCTCGAACTCCCGCTGATCAAGACCTGCACTCCCGGGACGAAGGAGGAGGGGGGAAGGGATGAGCTCTCCAGCAGACCAAATTTAAAGGTATATGATCAATCTTGTTTTAACTTAAATCAAAAATCCTTTTCCACATCTCTCTCTAACTCTTCTATCTAACTTTCCTTAATTGTTTCTCTAGTGAGCCCGGACCTCCAGGCTCACAACCTTCCAGCTGCTTGGAGACTGAGATGGTTTATGGTTATGGTTTATGGTTTAGGCATTTGATATACCGCCATTTACTTATGCATCAGAGCGGTTTACATGTATGCTAACAGGTACTTTTTATTCCCTTGTCCCCGCAGGGCTCACAATCTAAGTGTACCTGAGGCAATGGAGGGTTACGTGGCTTGCCCAAGGCCACAAGGAGCAGCCATGGGACTAGAGACCCCAGTCCCTCCAGCCTGAGGTTACTTGTCCCCATGCGGGAATTGAACCCCCGGCCCTCCAGCCTGAGGTAACCTGTCCCAACCACTGAGACACTCCTCCACTCCTAACTGGAGTGAGGAGGTGATTCCTGTGTCTTTATACCAGTGTCATCAAAAGGATGACGTTGCTCAGTCTCCAAGTTTCTGGAGGAGGAGCACAACCCAGAGGTTTGGGACTAGACTGGAGGAATGATAAGGAACGGGTAATAGTCAGTGGACTTAATGAATCTTGGCAAACTCTCCATAACATCTCAGATTTTGGCACCTGGCAGATAGCATATCTCCCTGGACATCAAGTATGGTCAGCAGAGCATAAGATCTTGTAAGATTTGATGCACCAGTAAGGCAGTCAGTTCCTTGGGCGTAGGAGGGCACTGGGATATCTCCAATTCCTCTGCCCTCGGTTCCTTCTCTGAGGCTACTGTGATGACCAGTTGTACTGCAATGTCGCGTTTGAAGTCCGGAAAAGACATCTTCTGGTGGGAACCTGTGCCACTCCTCCTGTGGAGAGGGAGGGTCTGAAGGGATGTCGAAGTTCTTGGGAATCCAGTGATCCCTTGTCAGAATCAGAAGAACTGGAATCAGAGTCTGACAAAAAGTCGAGGTATCATCGGTCTTGTGTTTGACCTCGATGTTTCGTTGATGTTGAGGGTCGATGCCAATACCAATGCTCAGAGGTATCTGAATCGGGAACCATGGTAGTTTTAGCCCGTTAAGTACTGGTGGTATAGGTCAGTTCCAACAGAGACATCGGCCTCGGGAATTCCAATGATGCCGGTTCAAGGGCCTGCACTGGGGCCGATACACTTGGCTGTAGGCAGGGTGCCGAAGCCTGCACTGCTGGAGCTGTCAAGATTGTTGGTACCAAGACTGCCAGGAGTGCAGACAAACTCATCTCAAGAGCCAGCATTCGCTCATCCAGGGAGATGGCCAATGTCTGGGTGGAATCACTGACGGGGCTTTGAGCCACTGTCTCAGAGCATCGAACCGGTAGCTCTACAGAGGTAGATTCCTCGGGAATGTCCTGGAGCCCCTCCTGTGCTTTGGTGGCCAGATCCTCCCGCCGGGGCTGCTTAGCTGGTTGGTCTGCATCTGAAGCACCCCAAGAGGAGTCTCAATGCTTATGCTGGGATTTACCTCTAGTCTCTATATCGGTCTTCAATGCCGATGTCTTAATAGAAATCAGAGACTTACTTTTATTTTTGGACTTGAAAAAGACCTGAGACCCAAGAGGAGGCCAATGTTCTCAATGATGTGGAAGCCACTGAAATAGAATGCGGGGTGAACAGCGAGCCATACTGTCTGGTTCTGTTCTTTAGGCCTCTCTTCGTTATATGTTGGCACAAAGGACAAGGATTTGGTAAATGGTCAGGGCCCAAACATTTTAGACATCAGTCATTTTTATCCATGACCGATATGGTACCAGCACGTTTGATACATTTCTTAAAACTACTAGTTCTTTATTTTTAATTTTTAAAAGTGTCCTTCAGAAATGAAGAGGATATATGGAGGCCTAAAGGTCTAGTATCGGTGGAAATCGCAGGAAAAGAAAAGAAAACTAAATAGAAAATGTATAATTAAAAAAGAAAAATATATCAGAACCGGTGTCAAATCTGATGGAACTAGAGTTGACAGAAAGGCAGAGCACAGTATTGCATCAAAAAAGAAAAAGGTTTTCGGCAGTGACAGGATTGTACAACCTGCTGGCTCCGCGGAAAACAAAGAACCGAGGAGAGGAGTTGGGCGTTCAGGAAGGCATGCAAACAAGCGCAGTGGAGTGCTCCAAAAGGCTTTCCTATTGGACGCTGGGGAGCGTTCCCATGTGGGCTCTGTCGGTATAGACGTCACCTATATGTGAAGGCTGATTCCTGCTGGTTCCTGGAGATCGGCTAGGCTTAGCAGCAGTCCATGTGCTTTGGCACACATGGTCTGCCACTTCTGAACCCCTGAAGTTATGTCGTAGGGAGGTCAAAATCAGCAATCCATGTGTGCCGAAACATATGGCCGGCTGCCAAGCCAAGCCTCACCCCCCCCCCAACCCTGCCACCAGAATCGGCTGTAGCGCAGCTCAGCACGGGAGGGCGGGAATTGGTGTGCGGGGGGGCGGCGTGGCATGGCGGGGTAGGTAAGTGTGGTAGGGAGATGTGTGGGACGGAGATGTGTGGGACACAGACAGATGTAAAAAAGCGATACATACTGGGAATGGGGCAGATAAGGTAAGAAAATTCATTGGGGGGAGGGGGGGTGAAAATGTGACAGGGAGATATATATTTAGGAGGCGGCAGAAGAAACATACATGTCAAGGAGAGTGAGACAAGCATGGAGAGATTCAGATGGATCTGACAATGTGATGGGCATGAACAGTACTACTACTACAATTACTACTGAGCATTTGTATAGTGCTAAAAGAGATACACAGCGCTGCACAGACACATGTAAAGACAGTCCCTGCTCATCAGAGCTTACTGTCTAGTGAAGACAGACAGCACAGTAGCTGTAGATGGGATACATCTAGGGGAAATGGTAAGGAAACAAAGAAGACCAGGTGAGTCAAAATCCGAGGACAGCAGCGAAGAGGTGAGTTTTCAGCCTAGATTTGAAAAGGGCCAGAGAAGGCGCCTGACGTACAGACTCAGTTTGTTCCAGGCATAAGGAGAGCAAGGTGAAAGAAGTGAGGTCTGGAGTTAGCAATAGAAAAGAAGGGTACAGATAAGAGCGATTTGCCAGAAGAGCAGAGTTCCCGAGGGGAGGTGTAGGAAGAGATATGAGAGGAAAGGTAGTGAGAAGCTGCAGAGTGAATGCATGTGTAAGTCAGCAGGAGAAGTTTAAATTGGATGCGGAAACAGATACGGAGGCAATGAAGTGACCTGAGAAGCGGGGTAATATGAGTATGACGAAGCTGGCAGAAGATTAGCAGAGTGTTGAACATACTGAAGGGGAGAGAGATGGTTCAGAGGGAGACCAGCAAAGAGTAGGTTACGATAGTCATAGAAACATGACAGAAAAAGACCACATGGCCTATCTAGTCTGTCCTTCCATAACAACTACAACAGTCCACTTTTTACCTTTAGAGATCCTCTGTGTTGGTCCCATGCTTTTTTGAATTCAGTTACTGTCCTCATCTCTACCACCTCCACTGGGAGACTATTCCACGGATCCACTACTCTTTCTGTAAAGAAATATTTCCGCATATCACTCCTGAATCTATCTCCCTTCACCCTCATCCCATGTTCCTTCGTAGCAGAACTTGCTTTCAATTGAAAGAGGCTCTCTCCCTGAACATTTATGCCATGGAGGTATTTAAACATCTCAATATATCACCTCTATCCCGCCTTTCCTCTAAGGTGTACATATTAAGATCCTTAAGTCTGTCCTCATATGCTTTATAATGAAGCCCACTAATCATTTTAGTAGCCACCCTCTGCACCGACTCCATCCTGTTCACATCCTTTTGAAGGTGCGGTCTCCAGAATTGCACACTATACTCCAAATGAGGTCGCACCAAAGACTTATACAGAGGCATTATCACCTCCTTTTTTCTGCTAGCCATTCCTCTCCGTATGCACCCAAGCATCCTTCTAGCTTTTGCCGTCGCCTTTTCAACCTGTTTAGCTACTTTAAGATCATCAGACACAACCACGCCTAGGTCCCGCTCTTCTTTAGTGGACAAAAGTACTTCACCTCTTATACTGTATTGCTCCCTTGGATTGCTTCAGCCCAAATGCATGACCTTACATTTTTTAACATTAAATCCCAGCTGCCAAATTCTAGACCATTCTTCAAGCTTAGCTAGATCCCTCCTCATGTTATCTACACCTTCCTGGGTGTCTACTCTATTGCAGATTTTGGTATCATCTGCAAAGAGGCAAACCTTACCCGACAGCCCTTCCGCTATATCACTAACAAAGATGTTAAAAAGAATTGGACCAAGGACAGATCCCTGGAGCACCCCACTGGTAACATCCTTCTCCTCAAAGTGAGCTCCATTTACTTGTATTCTTTGTCGCCTCCCACCCAACCAATTTATAACCCAAGCAGTAACTTTAGGGTCCATCCCTAGGGTGCTCAGTTTGTTTATAAGTCGCCTGTGAGGAACAGTGTCAAAGGCTTTACTGAAATCTAAATACACCACAACTAGAGCTCTCCCTCGGTCCAACTCCCTGATCACCCAGTCAAAGAAATCAATCAGATTTGTCTGACAAGACCTGCCTCTGGTGAATCCATGCTGCCTCGAATCCTGTAATCCGCTGGACTCCAGAAACCTCACTATTTTCTCTTTCAGCAGCGTTTCCAATAATTTACTCACCACTGAAGTTAAACTAACCGGCCTGTAGTTTTCAACCACATCCTTACTTCCGCTTTTGTGTAAAGGCACCACATGAGCCTCTCTCCAATCCTTTGGCACCACTCCCGACTCCAACGAGGCATTGAAAAGGTCAGTCAGTGGAGTTGCTAGAACGTCCCCAAGTTCCCTCAGTATTCTAGGGTGTATCCCATCCGGTCCCATCGCTTTGTCTACTTTAAGTTGAGCTAGTTTCTCACGTACACAGTCTTCTGAAAATTGTTCAAGATGTCCCTTGCTTCTGTTCCTATTTGTGGGTGTTTTCTGAGGTCCTGCTCCTGGTTCTTCATCTGTGAACACAGAACAAAAATATTTGTTAAGCAATTCCGCTTTATCCTTATCAGCTTCTACATATTCCCCCCTGCACCCTTGAGTCTGACAATACCACTTTTGCCCTTCCTCTTCTCACTAATATATCTGAAAAATGTCTTATCCCCCCATTTTATTGCATTGGCTATTTCTTCCTCCTTTTGAATCTTTGCCTTCTTGACTACTTTGCTAGCTTCTCTAAGTTTTTCCAAATACAGATGCCTGTCTTCCTCTCTCTGTGATCTCTTGTATTTCATGAAGGCCTCCCTCTTTTTCTTCACTTTTTCAGCTACTTCCTTAGAAAACCATAGCGGTCTCCTTTTCCTTTTACCTTTATTTACCATTTTAACAAAAAGGTTGGTTGCCCTTAAAATACCCCCTTTCAGTTTTGCCCACTGTTTTTCTACAAGACGGGAGGTGACTGAAGTGTGGATAAGTATCTCAGTAGTGTGTTCAGAAAGGAATGGGCAATTTTGTTGATGTTGCAGAGAAAGAAACAGGAATGAATAGGGAAGAAGACATGAATATACGATGAACATGAGCTGTAAAAAAGTAGGACACCGCAGTATAAGATTCAGATGTCCAACTAATGATTTTGTAAATGTGAATGGATGATACCAGCTTTAACCCTCAGATTTATGCTTTTCATATCAAATATCAAGGGTGAAAACTGCAAGTAACTGATAGAACTTTATTAATTAAAGGCTGTGCTCTAGCACCATCAAACTATGGTTCTCAGCCTCCTTTTGGCTAAGATCGAGCAATTGCACGACACAATGGGTTAATGATCTGACCCCATTAGTATTCTGACCAAACCATGAGGATAAAACCTATTTTTAAAAAAATCCTCAGAAGTCTCTGAAAAATATCTCATTTAGGAAAAAAGGCATGAACTGGTTCTATGTGACGATCTTGAGTCTGATGATAGAAGAGGGAGAATAAACTGCAGTATCAGGGTTTGAACTTCAGCTGGAAGCTCTATGCAAAATGTGTCTCTTCACTGTGTGATATCCAGAATCTGAAGTGCCAAGATATGCATTCCACTCCTTTTCTAAATACCTGACTGTTTTCTAATGAAAAAAAAAGAAATTTGGAAAGGCAATTAAATTTGATGCAGGAGGTACTCCAACAACTGCTCTACCGAGCAGGAGAAGGGATCCAGCACTTTGTCAGTGCACCAGAGTGAGAACCTTCGCCACTTGAAGATATAGGAGCATCATGTCAAATCCCTATGGGAGGCCAGGCGAATGTCTGTCACCTCCCCCAGCAAGTTAAACTCTAAAAGAATTACCCACTCAGCATCCAAGCCACGAGGGCCAGGGACCAGACATTGGGATGTAGTAGGGTTCCGCCCTCCTGAGAGATGAGGTCAAGGTCACAACCCAGCCAAAGAGGCTCCCAATGGGAGAGCTGAAGCAACAGGGAGAACCAAGGCCGCCTGGCCACTACGGGGCAATGAGTATTATGGCACCCTTATCTACCTATAGCTTGAGCAATGTATTCACCATTAGCGGGACCAGGGAGGTAGATATGTGTAGAGCAGACCAACTCCACAATTTAGGAGGAAGGCATCCAAGGCCAGCCTGTCCCTGGAATCCATGAGGGAGTAAAAGCAATCCTCCTGAGCAATGTGTGGCATGGCGAAGAGATCCACTGTCAGAGTGCCCTGAAAGATGCACTCCACCACCCTCCTATTGAGGTTCCATTCGTGCGGCTGAGATGGTCCACCAGGGCACTGAGCTCTCCAGGCAGATAAATTGCCCTCAGCTCCATGCCATGGGCAACGGCAAACTTCCAGAGGTGTACTGCCTCCCAACACAAAAGATATGATCCCATGCCCCCTGCCTGTTGACAAAACATTGCCATCTGATTGTCTATCTGAATCAGGACAATCTGGTTGGTCAGGTGCATGTGGAACACTGAGGGCATTCGCAATAGTTCGTACTTCCAAGAAATTTATCTGGTGCAGGACCTCCTGTGCCAACCACAGTCCCTGTGTGCGCAGGCCATTCAGGTGAAAGTCCCAACCCAATTTAAACACATCAATGGTTATCATTTGGGTCAGGTGGCATCAACAGGAAGGGGAGGCCCCAGAGCAAGTGCTGTGTCCCCAGTCACCACAAGAGGCACAGCAACCGCCAACTGGTCCTGGAAAAAGCCTGTGACCTGCCGCCAGAGAGTTCTCAGTCATCTGATACTGGCGCATCCTGAGATTGGCCAGTAGGGTCATATGCACCCTGGAGGATATATGGCCCAACATCTGCAGCATCCCCCGAGCAGTTGTGTGCTGCATTTGGATGGCAGTGACCACTTCTGTGAGCCACTGCAGCCAGTCCACTGGGAGAAAGGCTCACGCCCAAATGGTATTTAGAAGGGCCCCAGTGAACTCGAGCTGTTGTGATGAATGGAGGTCTGACATGGGGTAGCTTACGACAAACACCAGACACTTCAGTACCTGAATTGTCAGGTGGGCTGAATGCCTCACGTCATTCGGCAAGGAGCCCTTTATGAGCCAGTCTTCTAAGTAGGGGATGATGAAGACCCTCAGGATCCGGAGGTAAGCAGTGACAACCGCTAGGCACTTTGTGAAGACCCTGTGGGCTGACACCAGCCCAAAGGGCAGCACTTGGCACTGGAATTTCTAACTGCCTAGCACAAAGTACAGGTACTTTCTGTGAAGAGGATGGATCGGGATGTGTGTGTATGTATCCGTCAGATCCAAGGAGTGTAGCCAATCACTCTTGAGGAGATACAGAAGTAACATTCCCAGGGAGACCATCTTGAACTTTTCTCGAACCAGAAAGTGATTCAAGTCCCTGAGGTCCAGGATGGGCCAGAACCCACCACCCCCTGTCATTTTTTAAAGATGAGAAAGTACCTGGAGTAGAAGCCCTGCCCATTCTGAGCTGGGGACACCGGCTTGATGGCCATCTCTGCCAACAGGTTGGCGACCTCCACGTGGAGGAGACCATGGTGGTGTGTATCAAGAGGGTACTCCCCTGGGAAGAAATGAGATGGGAGCTGGCAAAACATAGCAGATACCTATCTTGGTATTTTCTTTGTTTAGAAGCTCAGATGACAAGTCTTCGACTTTCATACTTTGGACACATCATGCGGAGAGAGAGATCATTAGAGAAAGACATCATGATTGGCAAGATAGAAGATCACCGTAAAAAAATGGAAGGCCAGCAATGAGATGGATCGATACAATAACAGCAGCTACGGGTACCAGTCTGTCAACAATGAGCCGCCTGACTCAAGACCGAACACAATTTAGGATAGCTATCCAGAGGGTCGCCATGAGTCGACTCCGACTTGACAGCACTTAACAAACCCATCTCGGATAATCTGCAGCACCCAGGCATCCTATCATTAAAATCATCTCTAATACCTGAAGATTGGAGGATCGCCAATGTAACACCAATTTTTAAAAAGGGTTCGAGGGGTGATCCGGGAAACTACAGACCGGTGAGCCTCACGTCAGTACCGGGAAAAATGGTAGAAACCATCATAAAGAATAAAATTACTCAGCATGTAGATAGTCATGGTCTAATGGGAGACAGCCAACATGGCTTTAGACAAGGAAGATCTTGTCTTACTAATGTGTTATGTTTTTTTGAAAGTGTGAATACACAGGTGGACAAAGGTGAGTCGGTTGATATAGTGTATCTGGACTTTCAGAAAGCCTTTGACAAGGTCCCTCATCAGAGACTTTTGGCAAAACTAAAGAGTCATGGGATAGGAGGCAGTATACTACTGTGGATCAGGAACTGTTTTTAAGATAGAAAGCAGAGGGTTGGGCTAAATGGCCAATTTTCCCAATGGAGAAAGGTGAATAGTGGATCTGTGCTGGGTCCGCTGCTTTTTGACATATTCATAAATGACCTGGAAAGTGGAATAACGAGTGAGGTTATCAAATTTGCAGATGACACAAAACTATTTAAAGTTGTTAAAACCCAAGAGGATTGTGGAAAATTGCAAGATGATCTTGATAAATTGGAAGACTGGGCATCAACATGGCAGATGAAATTTAATGTGGACAAGTGCAAAGTTATGCACCTAGGGAAGAACAACCCAAACTATGGTTACACAATGCAAGATTCCACATTAGGAACCACCACCCAGGAAAAAGATTTAGGCGTCATTGTGGATAACATGTTAAAACCCTCGGCCCAGTGTGCAGCAGCAGCCAAGAGAGCAAATAGAATGCTAGGTATCATAAGGAAAGGAATGGAAAATAAAACAAAAGATATTATAATGCCTCTATATCGTTCCATGGTGAGACCGCACCTTGAATATTGTGTGCAATTCTGGTCGCCGTATCGTAAAAAGGATATAGCGTTATTAGAAAAGGTTCAAAGAAGAGCCACCAAAATGGTAAAGGGGATGGAAGGATACTCCTTTGAAGAAAGGCTAAAAAGGTTAGGGCTCTTTAACTTGGAAAAGAGACGGCTGAGGGGAGATATGATAGAAGTCTATAAATTAATGAACGGAGTGGAACGGGTAAACGTAGATCGATTGTTTACGTTATCAGAATATAGAAAGACTAGGGGACATGCAATGAAGCTACAGGGTAAACTATTTAAGACTAATAAAAGAAAATATTTTTTCACTCAACGTGTAATCAAACTCTGGAATTTGTTACCTAAGGATTTAGTAAAGGCTGTTAGTGTAGCTGGGTTTAAAAAAGGTTTGGACAAGTTCCTGGAGGAAAGGTCCATAAACCATTATTAAGGGACCCAGGATATCAATGCTTGACCCAGTACAAGCATTGCGGAACCTGTGTCTTTTGGGGAAACTGCTAGGTATGTATGACCTAGATTGGCCACTGTTGGAAACAGAATACTGGGCTTGATGGACCTTGGTCTGACCCAGTATGGCATATCTTATGTTCTTATGTAGGGCTCTCCCTCAGTCCAACTCCCTGGTCCACCCAGTCAAAGAAATCAATCAGATTTGTCTGACAAGATCTGCCTCTGGTGAATCCATGCTGCCTCGGATCCTGTAATCAGCTGGACTCCAGAAATCTCACTATTTTCTCTTTCAGCAGCTTCCAATAATTTACTCATCACCGAAGTTAAACTAACTGGCCTGTAGTTTTCAACCACATCCTTACTTCCGCTTTTGTGTAAAGGCATCACATGAGCCTCTCTCCGGTCCTTTGGCACCACTCCCAACTCCAACAAGGCATTGAAAATGTCAGTGGAGCTGCTAGAACATCACCAAGTTCCCTCAGTATTCTAGGGTGTAACCCATCCGGTCCCATCGATTTGTCTACTTTAAGTTGAGCTAGTTTCTCACGAACACAGTCTTCTAAAAATTGTTCAAGATGTCCCTCGCTTCTATTCCTGTTTGTTGCTGTTTTCTGAGGTCCTGCTCCTGGTTCTTCATCAATGAACACAGAACAGAAATATTTGTTAAGCAATTCCGCTTTATCCTCACTAGCTTCTACATATTCCTCCCCTTCACCCTTGAGATTGACAATACCACTTTTGCCCTTCCTCTTCTAACATATCTGAAAAATGTCTTATCCCCCCATTTTATTGCATTGGCTATTTCCTCCTCTTTTTGAATCTTAGCTTTCCTGACTAATTTGCTAGCTTCTCTAAGTTTTTCCAAATATAGATGCCTGTCTTCCTCTCTCTGTGATCTCTTGTATTTCATGAAGGCCTCCCTCTTAATTCTTCACTTTTTCAGCTACTTCTTTCGAAAGCCATAGCGGTCTCCTTTTCCTTTTACCTTTATTTACCATTTTAACAAAAAGGTTGGTTGCCCTTAAAATAGCCCCCTTTCAATTTTGCCCACTGTTTTTCTACATCCCCCAGCTGTTCCCATCCCGCTAACGACTCCCTGAGGTATTGGCCCATCTTGGCAAAGTTAGTCTTTCTAAAGTCTAAGACCCTCACCCTTGAATGGATTCTAACAGCCCTAGTCCTAATACTGAACCACACCGTCTGGTGATCACTGGATGCAAAATGGTCTCCCCACTATAACATCAGAAACACTTTCACCATTGGTAAGCACCAAGTCCAGTATGGCCTCTTCACGTGTGGGGCCTGTTACCAATTGCTTGAATAGTTTTCCCTGTAGAGAATCCAGGATCTCTTTACTTCTAGATGATACTGCAGCAGGAATGTGCCAATCAACATCTGGCATATTGAAATCTCCTATCAGTAGCACTTCCCCTTTCCTAGCAATGCTGTGTATGTCTTCAATTAACTCTGTCCACCTCTTCCTCTTGTGAGGGAGGTCTGTATATCACGCCAATGCAAATAGATTTCTCTTTCCCTCTTTCTAGTTTAACCCACAATGCCTCCTCTCTCCCTTTTAAGCTCTGTAATTCCAAAGCTTTAATAGTATTTTTACATATAGTGCCATTCCTCCTCCCCTTCTTCCTACCTTGTCCTTTCTGAATAAAGTATAGCCAAGTATAGTTACATGCCAGTCATGGTTTTCTGTGAACCATGTTTCTGTAACTGCCACTAAATCGTAGTCGGCCACTCCCAACTAAGCTTCAACATCAGGGATATTAGTCCCCATGCTACAGGCATTCATACACACTGCTTTCCATATGTTACCCCTGTTACCCATTTCCATAAAGGTATTTAATGCATCACTTACCTGGGGGCTTTTTTCACCCATCCCCAATGAATCTAGTTTAAAGCCCTCTTCAGTAGATTAGCCAGTCTACTACTGAAGACGCGTTGACCTTTCTTGGACAGATGGATGCCATCTCTGCTCTGCAACCCTTGGAACAGCATCCCATGGTCTAGGAAACCAAAACGCTCTCGATGACACCATCCACGCAGCCATGCATTCATCTCCAGGATGCGAGCCTCTTTGCCTTGGCCTTTACCCTCAACAGGGAGGATTGAAGAGAACACCACCTGTGCACCTAACTGCTTCACCCTCTGTCCCAGAGCCATGAAGTCACTTTTGATACATTCCGAGGAATACCTGGCAGTATCATTTGTTCCAACATGGATTAGAAACATTGGGTAATAGTCAGTGGGCTTGATGAGTCTCGGCAAACTCTCCGTAACATCTTGGATTTTGGCACCAGGTAGACAGCATACCTCTGGACATCAAGTCTGGTCGGCAGATGGACGCCTCAGTACCCCTCAGAAGAGCGTCACCAACCACCACTACCCTTCGCTTCCTTGTGGTCACTGATTCTGCAACTTTGGGGTACTTGAGCTCTGGTTCTTCCCTTTCCAGGGATACATTCTCCTCCTCCACTTCCAGGGCTGCATATTGGTTCTCCAATTCAAGGGCTGGAGAAGTTGGATGGGTGATTCTGCAAGCCCTGGTGACTTGTGTCCAACCTTTGTCATTCTGTTGGCACCCATCTTCTCCTCTGCTAGAGAGCCTGGATGTTTCAAGAAGCATCTCATCAATGTACTTCTCACTGTCTTGAATGCTCCTCAGCCTCGCCACCTCCTCTCTGAGTTCCTCCACTTGTTTCCTCAGAGCTTCGGCACGCAGGCACCCTGCACATGGAACCGGTCCTTCAACTGGCCTTGGGATCTCTGTCTGGACAGAGGCAGAAGCTGTAACGGGGCAACAGCTTTAGCGATATGATTTTTTCCAGCCATTGTTCTGTTCGTGGAGCTTAGGTATCTGTTAAAGCAAAGGGAGAAACTACCAAAGTATCAGCCGGTTTCCCAGCTGTCATTTCAGAGAAAATCTCTTTAATTATATTCAAAATGTGCTGTTCCAAGTCCCTGTGCTTTGTTAAATGGGGAGGTGCCCCATAAAGCAAGACTGCTCACTAGGGGTGGGTGGGAGTTGGGGTGGGTAGGGAGGGAACTAACAACTGATTAGGTGTCAACAGTTCCCAAAAGCTGAGGTTACTAGAGTTTAAAACCTACTCTGCTAAAGAAAATATTGCCACTAAGCCACCAAAAAGAATGTAACTTTGCTTTAAAAATATACCATAACCCTTTTAAGAGCTCCCAGTCAGAGAGCTAGCAATTTAATAAAAATAAACCCTCAAAGCATTACCGTTGTTTGACCTGTAGAGCCCCTGTTTGGAATGTCTCCGATGTCGGGTCCGAAGATGCCGAGCCCAACAGCCAAAAGAGGGACTCGTGATTCTTCTCCCGGCCTTTCCTGGTCACATTCAAGCCCCTTCCCCTTATCTCCCCTTTACCATCCTCGCTTCTCTCACCATCTTGTCATCTACCCAATCATCAGTTCTTGAGATTCACCACTTTCTCCCTTTCATTCAGCCAGGGATACTACTGAAGAGGGCTTTAATAATAATAATACTGTTAGGGATATTGGGCAACTACCTGCAAAAGTATACTGAAATTAAGTCATTGGCTGTATATAACTTCTCGTTAATGCAAAAACGTTTTCTGAATATTAGGCCATTGTATCCAAATCAATTTCTTACTTAAAGCTGCAATTGTAGCAATTAACTCAAGGTCAGTTGCAAGCCTTCCACCGAACCAATCTAGCGCTATGAGTACTCCAAACATTTTCCTGAAAGTATGTCTGCTCCCACTGATTCCAGCTTATGCATTCAACTCTAACTTTTACCAACCCTTAACACACCTATGCACCCCGATCTACCTCCTATTCACCATACAAACACCTCAATCATCCCCACTCATACCTTTTTGCACCCCCAGAAAGGAACCAATACACACACCCTACCAGAGGTCCTCTACCAGCAACAACAGTCGAACACAGAGACACCGCAAACCTAGAGCAACAAAAACGCAAATCAACAGGCCATTCCTACTCCCAACCACACAAAACCAGGCTCCGCAAATACCGCATGAGACCTGTAACATCACCCTCATCAATGCTCGATCAATCAGGAACAAGACCCACATAATCTACGACATCATCAAAGATGAGAAACCAGACATACTCTGTATAACAGAAACCTGGATCACTGACATGGATGCAGTCATATTAAACCAGATAAGCAGTCCCGGATACAACATGTATAACTGCCCACGCGCCAATAAAAAAGGTGGAGGGGTTCTCATAATAGCTAAAACCAACCTGCAACTCTCCACCACGTACCTGGACTCAAACATAGACATAGACCTCCTTAAAGTCGAAAACCCAGCTCTATCCATCTGTCTGATATACAGATCCCCCTCGACGCAGCATGATATACTTGCATCAGCACTTGAAAACATTTCCGCAACTCAACCAAAGAAATTTCAACTTATTCTAGGAGACTTAAACCTAGCATCAACAGCAGTCTCTCACGCAGAAACCTTCCTGGAAGCCATGTCCCAACTAGGATATCAACAAATAATAAATGAGCCCACCCATGACAAGGGCCATACACTGGATATGGTCTTCATTCCCACAAGCAAACAGTGCAATGAAGAGAAACCATTGGTAAAGATCAACCCAATACCGTGGTCAGACCACCACCAAATCGATATTCGGATAAAACTACCGTCTTTACCAAAAGACACAAAAGCACGAAGAATAATACACCAACAAAGAAGATTCAACAAACTAAACCTGGAATGCCTTATAAGCAACATTAAGACGCACATAGACCTGGAAAGCACAGATCTCGATGCACTAACAGAAAGCTGGGACAACGGAATTCAGACCACAGCAAACCCTAAATGGAGCACCACCTCGAACCTGACCAAACACCAATCTGAACCCTGGTACACTGAAACTTTGACCAAAATGAAGCGAGAACTCAGAAAGCGTGAAAAAAATGGAGACGTATGAAATCCATTGAACACAGGACAGAGTACCTCAACCTCCTCACGAAATACAAAGAGGTAAACTCTGCAAAAAGGACGCACCACACGAACATATTAAATAAAGCTATCAACAAACCTAGGGAACTATTTGAGCTGGTGAAATCTCTAACAAAAACTTCCCAACCAGACCACCAGGATAACTCTATCCACCCCCAAACGCTGGCAAACCATTACGCAAGCAAGCTGACTGCAACCCTGCCCAACCCCTGTATGGAAGAGGCACACCGGAAATCTATTGTGGAACAAGAATTGACATGGAGGAATTTCCACAAGATTGATGATCAACAAACAATCAACATAATAACTAACATCAATACCACCACCTCCCCACTAGAACCCTGCCCTACTGCTTGGGTCAAGGCAGCGAAAAAAGATATAGTCCACCAAGTCTCACACATAGTAAACCTATCGCTGCAGCAAGGAACTATGCCCGACCAGCTCAAGAAATCCATAATAAGGCCAGTACTAAAGAACAACACACTCAACAAAGCAGACCCAACATCCTACCATCCCATCTCCAGCATATCTTTCCTAGCAAAAATCATCGAAAAAGCAGCCCTCATACAACTTCAAGAGCACCTTGACGACCATGACACACTGGACATGCAACAGTACGGATTCAGACGAAACCATGGGGTCGAAACGCTTTTAATAGCACTGCTTAACAACCTCCACAAAGGCCTTGAAGACAGGAAGAAAATGTTTTTACTCATTTTCATTGACATCTCTGCCGCCTTTGATACTGTCCATCATGGAATCCTACTGAACAAACTGGAGTCAATAGGAATTTTGGGAACCCCCCTTAAATGGTTCTCCTCCTACATAACGAACAGAAGGCCACAGGTCCAATTCAACGGCGAAAAAGCAGAAGCATTCACACAAACTCAAGGCATACCTCAGGGTTCGGCCCTCTCGGCGCTACTTTTCAACATTTACATGCAGCCCCTCTGTGACATTTTCAAAAAACATAATATCAACTACCATATCTATGCAGATGATATTATGCTATACACACAATTGGACACCACCGACCCGGAGTATACCCAGCTCGAAGCCTGCCTGTACGAGATGTTAGCATGGCTGCAGCAAAATAACATGACAATCAACCACAAGAAAACTGAAGTGATGTATATATCAAGTAAACCCAATTTTGAACCTCCTCCGACAATCACCCTCTGTAACAACACGTACAACACAAAGAATGAGATCAAATACCTGGGAGTCACACTCGACAGCAAGCTAAAGATGGAAAAACACCTGCGCAAAACCAACAAGGCCATTTTCCACAAACTTAGAGTCATACAAACCCTGCGGAACTTAATCGAACCCTGTGATTTTCGGTCTGTTGCGCAAGCACTCATTATGCCTCACCTAGACTACTGCAACACCATCCTGCAGGGTCTGCCAAAGAAAGCTCTAAATATCCTGCAAAAGGCCCAAAATGTGGCGGCAAGGATCATCATGCGAGCAAGCATTGCTGAACACATTACACCTGTATTGATCGAGCTACATTGGCTACCCATTGCTGCCAGGATACAATAAAAAACATTGGTAACCACATTCAAACTCATACACAACCTAGCCCCATCATTCCTTTCAACCCTTGTCAGCACGCAACCAACCAACAGAGACAGGAGAACTATCAACACAGGCACACTACAAGTTCCTAATAACATCAGATCAGTAAAAGCCAGTACGAGCCGCAGAGCATTCTCATTCTCTGCCCCAACCATCTGGAATCGACTACCATACGAACTACGAACAATTAAAGACATTAATGCTTTCAGGAAGAAACTAAAAACCCATCTTTTCCAATGTCACTACAACCAGATGTAAATCACAGCGGTCCACCACATAAAACAAACGAAACATTAATCTGATATGTAGAAATATTCTCTGTAAATATGTAAAAGTGTAAATATGTAAAGCCTAGCCATTAAGTTAGTATAGCTGGGTTTAAAAAGTTAGTATAAGTTAGTATAGCTGGGTTTAAAAAAGGTTTGGACAAGTTCCTGGAGGAAAGGTCCATAAACCACTATTAAAAAGGGACCCAGGATATCAATGCTTGACCCAGTACAAGCATTGTGGAACCTGTGTCTTTTGGGGATATTGCTAGGTACGTAGGACCTAGATTGGCCACTGTTGGAAACAGGATACTGGGCTTGATGGACCTCGGTCTGATCCAGTATGGCATGTCTTATGTTCTTATGTTAGTCCTTAATTCTGTGTGATGTGCCATACCCTCTAATATATGTGTATTTTTGCCCAAATTTTCTGTCTTGATTTGACAAACTCCCAAATTTGTAATCAAACCGCTACTGATCGCTGGAAGTAGCGGTATATAAGTGTATACTAAATAAAAAATAAATCTCCTCTCTCTCTCTCTCTGAAACCACCTCACCCTCGTTACCGCCATGCTGTCTCCTCACTGCCCCGCACTCTTCTACATCTTCTCCTTCTCTCTTCCGGAGATATCAATCCCAACCCTGGCCACTCTAGACTATTGTCACACTCCCAGAACAGATCCTCATGCAACACCTCAAATCTTATTCATATCCCTTGCCCTTCCCCCTCCTCTCTTCCTTTCTCATGTGCCTTGTGGAACGCACACTCCATCTCAAATAAACTTGCATTTTCTCATGATCTCTATCTCTAATGCTCTCCATCTCCTTACTCTGAGACCTGGCTCCTCCCTGAGTACTCAGCTTCAGTCGCTGCTCTCTGTCATGGCAGCTATCATTTTTCCCACACGACTCGTCCCACTGGCCGTGGTGGAGGTGTTGGGCTTCTACTTTCTCCTTCCTACAAATTTCAACACCTCCTTCTGCCTCAGTCTCACTCCTTTCCCTCCTTTGAAGTCCATTCCATCTGGCTTTGTACTGCACTACCTTTCTGATTAGCTGTTATTTATCAACCCCCTGACAAGTCCACCTCTACCTTTCTTTCTGACTTTGACTGATGGCTTTCCTTTTTTCTGGACTGATCTTCCCCATCCCTTATTCTTGGGGATTTTAACATTCATACTGATAACCCCTCTGACCCTTATGCTTTAAAGCTCCTTTTCCTTACCTCATCATTCAACCTCCAGCTTTGCTCTACTGCTCGTACTTGCGGCCAGGCCACTGCCTCGACCTTATATTCTTCTCTAATTGCTTACCCTCAAACTTCTGTACCTCACTTCTTCCCTTATCAGACCATCACCTGCTAAGCTTCCCTCTTCATCACTCACTGCCTCAACCTCGCCCTGTCTCCTCCAACCTCTTTAGAAATCTTCATGCTATTGACCCATTGGCTTTCTGCTCCACTGTCTCATCATCTCTTTCCTCCACTATGTCATCTGAGTCTGTGAATGAGGCAGTAGCTTCCTTTAATGCTGCACTCTCCTCTGCTCAATCGTCTTGTCCCGCCCATTCCACATCCTGTGAAGCGTACTGTACCTCAACCCTGGATTTCTTCCACTACCCCCTATCTATATTCCTGCGACCGCTCAGCTGAGCATGCTTGGCTCAAATCTCGCACCCTTGATGCCTTTCTACACTTCAAATTCATGCTTATCTCTTTCCAGTCAGCCATAGCACTCGCCAAACAAGACTATTACATCCACTTGACTAACTCTTGCGTCTGATCCTCCCGTCTCTTTACAACTCAAAACTCTCTCCTCAAGGTGCCTCTGCCTCAGACTTCTCCCTTCCTTTCTGCCCAGACCCTGGATGACTACTTCCATGACAAAATCCAGAAGATTACATTTCAATTCCCTACAAGGTCACTACTTCCTCTCCTCACTTCCAACTCCCCCCCCCCCCCACCTCTGCTACCATATCTTCCTTTTCTATGATCTCTGAGGAGGAAACCACTCACCTTCTTTCCTCATCCAAACTCACTACTTAATCCTCTGATCCTATTCCCAACTATGTCCTTAGCTCCATCTCTTCCAATGTAGCCCCTTCCATTGCTCATATTCTAAACCTATCGTTCTCCACTGCAACTTTCCCTGCAGCCTTCAAACATGCCATGGTCACTCCTCTCCTCAAGAAACCCTCACTAGACCCTAACTGTCCTCCTCACTAACGGACCCATCTCCCTCCTTCCCTTTATTTCTAAACTACTTGAATGTGCGGTTCACTGCCGTTGTCTCAACTTTGTCTCCTCTCAGGCCCTCCTAGATCCTTTACATTCTATCAAAACAGCTCTTGCTGGGTCTCCAGTGACTTGTTCCTGGCAAAATCCAAGGCCCTTTACTCAATCCTCATCATTCTTGACCTTTCTGCTGTTTTTACATTGTTGACCACAACTTTCTCCTTCATACCTTGTCCTTGCTTGGTTTTAAGGGCTCTGTGCTATCCCGGCTGTTTTCTAATCTCTCCCATTGCTCTTTCAGTGTTTGCTCTGGTGTATTCTCCTCTACAGCTATCTCGCTCTCAGTTGGTGTACCCTAAGGATCTGTCTTGGGTCTACTCCTTTTATCTCTCTATATCCAGTGCCTTGGTGCACGCATCTCTTCCCATGGCTTTCAGTACCATCTTTACGCTGACTACCCCCATATCTACCTTTCTACACCTGAAAACTCTCCGGCAATCCAGGCCCAGATCTCTGCCAGCCTTTCTGACATTTCCGCTTGGATGTCTTACCGCTGCTTGAAATTGAACATAGTCAAAACTGAGCTTCTCATTTTCCCCCCTAAACCCTCCTCTCCCCCCTTCCTCCTTTCTCATTCTCTGTGGATAACTTTCTACTCCACCCTGTCTCCTCAGCTCGTAACCTTGGGGTCATCTTTGACTCATCTCTCTCCTTCTCCACACACACATCCAATTGATAGCTAAAACCTGCTGTTTCTTTCTCTACAACATCAACAAAATTCGCTCATTCCTTTCTGAACACACTATTAAGACACTTATCCACTCCTTAGTCACCTCCCGTCCAGACTATTGTAACCTACTCCTTGCAGGTCTTTCTCTGAGTCATCTCTCTCCCCTTCAATCTGTTCAACACTCTGCTGGAAGGCTAATCTTCTGCCAGCCTTGTCTTGCTCATATTACCCTTCTTCTCAAGTCACTTCATTGGCTCCCTATCTGTTTCCGCATCCAGTTCAAACTTCTCCTGCTGACCTATAAGTGCATCCACTCTGCAGCTCCTCACTATCTTTCTTCTCTTATCTCTTCCTACACTCCACCTCGATAACTCTGCTCTACTAGCAAATCACTTCTATCTGTGCTCTTCTCTTCTATTGATAACTCCAGACCTCGCTCTTTTCACCTTGCTGCTCCTTATGCCTGGAACTATGAGTCTGTACGTAAGGTGCCTTCTCTTACCCTTTTCAAATCCAGGCTGAAAACTCACTCCTTCGCTGCCGCTTTCAGATCTTGACTCACCTGATCTCCTTTATGTTTCCTTACCATTCCCACTAGCTGTATCCCATGTCTATAGCTACGTATTGTCTGTCTTGACTAGATTATAAGACTGTCTTTTACTTGGTGCTTGTGCAGTGCTGCATACATCTTGTAGAGTTATACAAACGTTCAGTAGCAGTAGTAATAATCTGCAAGAACAGATTATGGGAGGGGAGCTCGTGATCAGGGCCAAGGCACTGAAGGCACCAATTGTGTTGGTCGGTGACAGAGATGATGCGTTCACACCAGGTACACAACTTGAAACCGCTGGCCAGCTTTGACACGACTGAAAAAACAGCCGACGCAAAATCAAAGGGCTCAATGCCAGCTAGCGAAAAAAGCCCGGAAAAGTACTGAAAAATCTCCAAGCGCAAATAACAAAGGAAAAAAAAAAAAAAAATTACTATCGATGACCAGAGCTGGCAGGGGCCGGGGCACAGACAACAAACAACTACTACTACTACTACTAGTAATTATTTATATAGCGCTTGTCAGACGGCTGCCTGGGTGAGAATCTTCACAGTCTTGGCAAGTGCATATATCTATATGATTTGCAAGGGATTGTGGGCAATGCAGTTCATTCACACCAGACACAGCTGCTGACAATAATTTAGTTGTGCTCAAGTGTAAAGCCAATAAGATATTTATTCATGGGGTTATTTCTCCCAACACAGATATGCTTGGTAGCACATAAATCAGGTTACTTGCTTTCAGTGTTTAACTTGAAAAAAACAAAATCTGGAAAACAACCTTTAAACTTGTCAGGCAATTAAAGCAAAAGAAATAAGACCTGGTTGGTACAAACTGGTCTTTTCTGTAGGCATTAGCTAATGTTTTCTTAGCATATATCAAACAACAAACCAAAAGCCACCAAGAAAGAAAAAAAACTGTTCTTCTCAGGTTAACTTCTTGTATCTTCCCACATAGATTCAGAAGTGATTCTCTCCTAGCTCACAAGCAATTAGGTAAGGCTCAATTGCTAGCAGTTATCCAGCTGAAACCCCTTAGCTGGCTTGCTTTCTATTGCGTGGGTAAAAATCCTACACAGGAGCTTTTCTGAATAGATTAAAGAACAAGTTTGTATTTCTTTGTGATGGTTGCTGTACTTTATAACAGAAAATCACCAAAGGAGTTTAGACAGAGAGCTGTCCATGTAAACAGATTCTTCATCTGCTATCATTCCCCCTTCTTCAACAAGCATGGGTTCAATATCATGGATTGGCACAGATGAATGTCCCAATGGAGCACTTTCAGGAGAATACTTGTTTCCCTGCTGTCTTTCAAGGTTATAGCTAGGGCATAGATCAGTGTTCATACCTGAGCTTCCATTGCTGTTAGAGTTCCTCTCTATATAGCCTGGCCAGTATGTAGTCCAGTTCTTATGTCCAGCCTTCCAATCCAGATCCCTGGACACTGGATCTCTCTTCACATACCTTCTGGCACGAGTCTTAGGGTCCCTTCCACGTGCAGCCGTCTCCCTCACAGGTAGCGTCTGGAGATTCCTAGCTCTGCAGCACCATTCCTCTGGCTTTCCCCAGTCCAATGGTGTATGCTGGCCCTTGGAATGCCTCCCAGTATACGTACTGCCTGGACTCTTCTAGACCTCTCAAAGGCTTTTCTCCTCTTTCTTCCAGAGGGTTTCTTTCCCTCTCTGTCCGTCCGGTTTGGCTTCTGCTTCTGATGATCCTTCAGATGAAACTGATCAAGCTCAAGCTGATTCTCAGGATAAGGATAATTCTCTGTAGAATAAACTCTACCTTTATTCTGCCCAGATGAGTGCTCCTCCCTAATACAGCGCAGCTGTGCTGAATCAGGCCCTGCCCTTTGAGATGAGTGCTTAGGGATTACCTCATAGCCCTCCTGATTGAACACACGTTTCCCCACTTCAGCTCCTCTAATGGCTGCTGGAAACCTGGTGCATTCTGGGACTGGTAGTCTTTTATGGGAAAATTCTGTTTTCTTATTTCTACCAGAACTGACAGGTTGCTTGTTCAGAGTCATTTCACCTTTTCTATAGCTCCTTCCTGAGCTATGATAAGCTTCCTTATCACACGCTACAAGGCTTACGCAGCACTGCACATATACATGTAGGAAGACAGTCCCTGCTTGTAGGACTACAAAAGGGGACTGCTACTTCTGGAGAGAGATCTGCAATTGTAAGTATTTACTTCTGGGACTTTTTCTAAATCTTGGGGAAAAATGAATTCTTTAGTTTAAAGCTGATTAATCTGTGAACCAAGTGCATTTGTTAAATCAGTCAGGGACTAATAGCAGCAAAGAGCTTTCAGTTTAAACTTAAAAAAACAGCAGAGAGCTTTCTGGTAAATTTTAGACCCCCTCTATCCAAGCAAGGACTGTGGGACTCCCCCTGGAAATTGATCACAGATTACCTTAGAAGCACAGGACAGAGTACTCTGTAGCAGCCGGCTTTTCATAGGTGCTTAAACCTCTTAAAGGAAAGAAGGTGTCATATTCACTCTCAGGTGCAGCTGTTTATCTTCATCAGGCATACATTAAGGCATAGGTTTTCAACCCAGTCCTCGGGGAACCCTAGGCCAGTCAGGTTTTCAGGATTCCCACAATGAATATGCATAAGATAAATTTGCATACAATGAAGGCAGAACATGCAAATCTTTCTCATGCATATTCATGCAAGTCCTCAGTACCCACCACTGCCCAAGAACCAACATACACAACACAACTGACCACCTTCTCCACCCTGTCCAAGAAGCACATCGAAGACACAATCGCCTTGATCAACACCTCCACGGCACAGACGGACCCCTGTCCTGCCTTCTGGATAAAAGAGCTACGTAGTGAATTCAGCCCGTTCATAGCCAGACTCATGGACCTGTCTTTCTCAACCAGCTCGTTCCCCCAAAGCCTCAAACACAAATCCATCAGGCCATTGCTGAAAAACAACAAGCTCGACCCTCAGAAGGTTGAATCGTACAGACCTATATCGAGCATACCACTACTAGCCAAAATAACTGAAAAAGGAGCCCAACGCCAGATACAACGCCACATTGACGACACCGCCCCACTGGACCCCTGCCAACATGGATTCAGGGAATCCCATGGTGTGGAAACCCTACTGCCTACCCTCTTCAGCAACATAATTACCGGAATCGATAACGCCCACCAAGGGTTTGTCCTCGTCTTCTTGGATATAACCGCCGCATTCAACTCGGTAAGCCATGAGATCCTCCTGAAGCGGCTTGAAGAGAAGGGTATCTGTGACACAGCACTAAACTGGTGCAAATCATACCTGTCCGACAGATGGCAGCACGTACGCTAGGAAACCTCAACATCAGAACCCTTCCACCAGAAGCAGGGCGTCCCACAGGGTTCCCTCCCTCTCCGCCCTGATGTTCAACCTTTACATAGAAACATAGAAATATGATGACAGAAAAAGACCACATGGCCTATCTAGTCTGTCCTTCCATATCAACAACTACAACATGCAGCCAATCTGTAACCTCATCCGATCTTTCAAGGTTAACTGCCTGATATATGCTGACGATGTACTACTCTACATGCCTTTCTTAACCGACCATCCAGACTTTTCCCCACTGACAGACTGCTTCGAAGCAGTGGCCAACTGGCTCCAGACCCAAAACCTCCGAATACAGCACAAGAAAACAGAAGTTCTGTTTGTCACGAAAAAACAAGAATTCATCCCTCCAGCCTGCCTAAAAGTCAAGGAAGCAGAGCTACAAACCAAGTCCACAATCCGATACCTTGGGGTCACCTTAGACCAACGCTTAAGACATGAAAGCGCACATTAGCAACTTGGTAAAAACAGTCTATCATAAGATCCGGACTCTCAGACACTTACACTCCTTGCTAGAACCAGACGACTTCCGGACAATTTATCAAGCGCTGATCATCCCACATTTCGATTGCGCCAATGCGATCCTACAAGGGCTTCCACGAGCCACACTGTGTCCACTCCAGCTAGCAATGAATACCGCAGCCAGAGTGCTACATGGCGCCTCCAGGCGTGACCATGTGACGCCCATCTTGAAACATCTCCATTGGCTCCCTATCCACAGCAGACTCACCTTCAAGACCCTACTGCTGACCTTCAAGGCCATCAACGGGCTCTCCTCCACCTCACTCACAGAGCTCACCCACATGACTCCCCCCAACAGGGCCAGAAGATCTGCAGCAATAAACACACTGTTAATCTCTAAAACAGTAACTCAATGCACCCAGGCAACAGTAAAGGTGAAATTAGACTTAACTGCTAATTGTTGTTCCTTAAGGAACTCCAGGCTAGTCCTGAACCTTTGGGGTCTTGCTCCTCCTCCAGCAGCTTGGAGACTGAGAATCCTCATTCTTTTTTGATGACACCAGTATAAGTATCCAGGATCCGCCTCCTGACTTCAGTAATCTAGTGACAAAGCAAACTCACAGGAGCAACAATTAAGTATCAATTTACTTTATAACTCTTCTAGAACCTAATAAGTGTACTAAATGGGCCGAACCTTAAAACGTTTGTGTTGCCCCCTAAAGTTAGTTAACCTTTAAAACATGCTGAGAGCCGTATTTTCCGAGACGAAAAACAGAGACCTCCCCTACAACCCGTTAGGAAGGATCTCCCCCGCCCCTTATGGACTATATCCCTTGACTCCAGATAAGCCACCTACCTGTCACACCTGATATGCTTCAGGCCATAGTCCACACAAAGTTAAGGGAGGGATACAGGACTAGCCTGGAGTTCCTTAAGGAACAACAATTAGCAGGTAAGTCTAATTTCACCTTCCTTAGCGTCCCTCCAGGCTAGTCCTGAACCTTTGGGGATGTAACAGAGCAGTGCAAAAAGTCAAAGGGAGGGACCTGCTAGACCAGCCTGAAGCACTGCTGCTCCAAAACAGGCATCCCTATTCGCCTGCACATCCAGACGATAATGCTTGACAAAGGAATGTAAAGATGACCAAGTAGCCGCTTTACAAATTTCCACCGGCGGAACAAGGCTGCATTCTGCCCATGATGTAGCCTGCACCCTAGTCAAATGAGCTCGTAAGCCCTTTGGCACCGCCTTAGCTTTCAAAATGTACGCGGATGCGATTGCCTCCTTAATGCATCTGGAAATGAACGCCTTTGAAGCCGCTTGCCCCTTCTTAGGACCTCCGTACAATACAAATAACCTATCCGAATTACGGAAGGAAGCTGTAGCCTTTAAATACCGCTTCAGCGCCCGCTGAACATCCAATTTATGTAACTGCTTCGGAGTAGTATCCGCACTGCCATCTTCAAACACCGGCAATGACACTACTTGATTTACATGAAACGGTGAGACCAACTTGGGGAAAAAAAGACGGCACAGTCCTCAACACTACCTTTGAATCACTAAAAACCAGAAAAGGTTCCCTGCAGGATAACGCTTGCAACTCCAATATTCTCCTGGCCGATGAAATAGCCACCAAAAAGACCACCTTCGAGGTAAGATCCTTTAACGATGCTCTCGCCAATGGTTCAAAAGGCGCTCTCACCAAAGCCTCTAGCACCAGATGCAAGTCCCACGACGGAACTACCTGCCTACATGGAGGTCGCAATAGCTTGACCGCCCTCAAAAATCGTTTAACATCCGGATGAGCTCCCAGACACTCGCCTCTTATCTTACCTCTGTAACAAGACAGAGCTGCCAATTGCACCCTTAGAGAAGCAGTCGCTAATTCCTTCTCGTAACCTTCCTGCAAAAATGCCAGTACCTGAGGTACCGAAGCCCTTAAGGCCGTAACCTCCTTGTCCTTCGAACACACGCCAAATCCGAATATACACCAAGGATGTAGACCTCTTCCGAGCTTTCAACAAAGTGGCAACCACTGCCTCTGAATAACCTCTCGCTGTCAACCTTGCCCTTTCAATAGCCAAGCCTTAAGCGAGAACCGATCCACCTGAGGCATCCGTAAAGGACCCTGACTTACTAGATACCTTCAAACTGGGAGCTTCCATGGCTTGTCTTCCAGAAGCTTGATGAGATCGGCATACCACGGTCGTCTTGGCCAATCCGGCGCAATTAACACCACATGTCCTCTGTGACGCTCTATGCGCTGTAGTACCCAATCTATTAACAACCACGGCGGAAGCAAGTATAGTAGCCGGTCCTGCGGCCAAGGCTGAATTAAGGCATCCAGACCTTCCGACATCCTTTCTCGCCTTCTGCTGAAGAATTGACTGGCCTTTGCGGACTGAAAGGTCGCCATGAGGTCCATGACTGGCAGGCCCCAGCAATGCACCACCATTTCGAACACCTGCGGATGAAGGACCCACTCCCCCGGATCCACTCTTACCCGACTCAAAAAAATCGGCCTCTACATTTTCCACGCCTGCGACATACGCCGCGACACCGCTAGTAGATGTACCTCGGCCCACTCGAATAACTGATCGGCTTCTGCTTCCAGCACCACACTGCTGGTGCCCCCCTGCTGATTGATATAGGCCACTGTCGTCACATTGTTGGAAAACACTCGCATGGCTTTTCCTCGAAGACACCGCTGAAACGCTGCTAGCGCCAGAACCACCGCTCGCAGCTCCAACCTGTTGATTGACCAGGCTTTTTCCTGAAGTGACCACAAACCCTGTGCGTATCTTCCTTGGACATGGGCACCCCAACCTGTAAGACTGGCATCCGTCGTCAGGGGGATCCAATCCGGCACCTCCAAGGGCATACCTTTCTCGAGGCTTTCCGTCTGCAACAACCAGAGCACAGCGCGACGCGTCTCCTGCTGACAAGGTAATACTTGAGACAGACTGTCGTTTTGGTGCGACCAACGTCTTAGTAAGGCTCTTTGTAAGGGTCTCATGTGCACTCTTGCCCACGGCAGCACCTCGAGAGTCGCCGCCATGGTCCCCAACACCTGAAGGTAGTGCCAGGCTGTGGGGTGTCTGTTGTGGAGAAACCGGTGGATCAAAGCTCGCAGACCCTGCGCCAGTGCTTGCGGCAGAAATACCTGTCTGACCCTCGTATTGAACCGGGCCCCTAGTTACTCGAGCTCTTGCGAGGAGACCAACCTGCTCTTGGACATATTGACTACCCAACCGAGCTTTTCTAAGAACGCCACCACTCTGATCATGGCCGCCTCGCTCTCCGCTTTTGATTTTGCCCGAATCAACCAATCGTCCAGATAAGGATGAACTAGAATCCCGTCCTTTCTCAGAGCAGCTGCCACTACCACCATCACCTTGGTGAAAATTCTTGGCGCCGTCGCCAGACCAAACGGCAACGCTTGGAAATGAAAATGACCCATCGGCACCGCAAACCTCAAAAACATCTGATGCACTTGACGAATGGGAATGTGCAGATAAGCTTCTGACAAATCGAGGGACGTAAGAAACTCGCCTTTGCGTACTGCTACTATGACCGATCTTAACGTCTCCATTCGAAAATGAGCCACCTTTAGACAGCGATTCACCCGCTTGAGATCCAAAATTGGCTGATAGTTGCCTTCTTTCTTTGTTACGATGAAATAGATGGAGTACCGACCGCAGCCATATTGGTCTGACGGCACCAGTACCACCGCCTCGAGGGAGAACAGTGGTCCAGGGTCTCCCGTACTGCTGCGTATTTGGCCTGTACTTTGCACGGGGATTGAACAAAAGAATCGGTCACCGGGCGCTGAAGCTCCAAGGCATAGCCATCGCGAATGATCTCCAGCACCCACTGATCGGTCGTTATCTCGGTCCAAGCAGGATAAAACTTCCGCAGGCGACCCCCTATCGGCCCCTGCCCCGCATGGACCTCCCCTGGCTTCATTGCAACTTTTGCAGACTGGAGGGAGAAGAGGCCGCAAAACCTCTGCTCGCTCCTCTAAAGCCGCGAAAACCTTGGCTGCGGTAGGGAAACCATCCCCTCTGCACCTGCCCAAACCTTGGGGAACGAAAGCGATGAAAATCTCGCTACTGCCCTCTGACTGCCGGCACTGAGCGACTTGGCTTTTGCCTATCCTCTGGTAGTCTACCGCCCTTGGATTCTCCTAAATCCTTCACGAGCTTTTCGAGATCCTCAAACAGAAGTTTCCCCCTGAACGGGAGCTTACTCAGCCTGGACTTAAGAACATAAGAACATAAGAAATGCCATACTGGGTAAGACCGAGGTCCATCAAGCCCAGTATCCTGTTTCCAACAGTGGCCAATCAAGGCATATGTACCTAGCAGTTTCCCCAAAAGAGACAGGTTCTGCAGTGCTTGTACTAGGTCAAGCATTGATATCCTGGGTCCCTTTTTAATAGTGGTTTATGGACCTTTCCTCCAGGAACTTGTCCAAACCTTTTTTAAACCCAGCTACACTAACAGCCCTTACTACATCCTCCGGTAACAGATTCCAGAGTTTGATTACACGTTGAGTGAAGAAATATTTTCTCTTATTTGTCTTAAATAGTTTACCCCGTAGCTTCATTACATGTCCCCTAGTCCTTCTATATTCTGATAGCGTAAACAATTGATCCACGTTTATCCGTTCCACTCCATTCATTAATTTATACACCTCTATCATATCTCCCCTCAGCCGTCTCTTTTCCAGGTTAAAGAGCCCTAACCTTTTTAGCCTCTCTTCATAGGAGTAGCCTTCCATCCCCTTCACCAATTTGGTGGCTCTTCTCTGTACTTTTTCTAATAACTCTATGTCCTTTTTAAGATACGGTGACCAGAATTGCACACAATATTCAAGGTGCGGTCGTACCATGGAGCGATACAGAGGCATTATAATATCCTTTGTTTTATTCTCCATCCCTTTCCTTATGATACCTAGCATTCTATTTGCTTTCTTGGCCGCCGCTGCACACTGGGCGGAGGGTTTTAACATGTTATCCACGATGACTCCTAAATCTTTTTCCTGGGTGGTGGTTTCTAATGTGGAGCCTTGCATCGTGTAACTATAGTGTGGGTTGTTCTTTCCTAGGTGCATAACTTTGCACTTGTCCACATTAAATTTCATCTGCCATTTGGATGCCCAGTCTTCCAATTTATCCAGATCTTCCTGCAGTTTTCCACAATCCTCTTGGGTTTTAACAACTTTAAACAGTTTTGTGTCATCTGCAAATTTGATAACCTCACTAGTTATTCCCTTTTCCAGGTCATTTATGAATATGTCAAAAAGTAGCGGACCCAGTACAGATCCCTGGGGTACTCCACTATTCACCTTTTTCCATTGGGAATATTGGCCATTTAGCCCTACCCTCTGCTTTCTATCTTTTAACCAGTTCCCGATCCACAATAGTACACTGCCTCCTATCCCATGACTTTTTAGCTTTGCCAAAAGTCTCTGATGGGGGACCTTGTCAAAAGCTTTCTGAAAGTCCAGATACACTATATCAACCGACTCACCTTTGTCTACCTGTTTATGCACACCTTCAAAAAAACAGATCAGATTAGTAAGACAAGATCTTCCTTGTCTAAAGCCATGTTGGCTGTCTCCCATTAGGCCATGACTATCTACATGCTGTGTAATTTTGTTCTTTATGATGGTTTCTACCATTTTCCCTGGTACTGACCTCAGGCTCACCGGTCTGTAATTTCCCGGGTCACCCCTGGAACCCTTTTTAAAAATTGTTGTTACGTTGGCGACCCTCCAATCTTCAGGTATTACAGATGATTTTAATGAAAGTTCACAGATTACCAATAGCAGGTCTGCAATCTCATATTTCAGTTCTTTCAACACTCTGGGATGTATACCATCCGGTCCAGGTGATTTGCTACTATTCAGTTTATCAAATAGTTGTAATATATCTTCCCGGTGTAGCGATATTTCTCTCAATTCCTCTGCAGTATCACCTTGGACTTGGACGAAGCATCTGCTGCCCAATTGCATAAATGAAAATTACACTAACCTGGTAATTGTAGTTCCTGGAGGGTCCAGTTTAGTCCTCCACAATCGGGTAGTGCACCTCCTCCTGCAGCCTGGAGACTGGACCAATCAAATCTTCTGTAGTATATATGCAGACGGAGCTCCCAGAAGCCCCCAGTGAACTAGTAACAAAGCAAACTTAACGAAGCAACACATTAGACTAATAGAAAAACATGTAGACGAAAGAATAAAATCTTTCCCCTCAATAAGATATGAGCCCCCTCCCCAAACGAGGAAGCCAGAACACTGCACCGCGCTTCTAGCGACGCCCCGGAAGCAAAAAGACAGTCCACAACCAAGATCCCAAGAGAGCTGGCTGAAAGTCAAATAGAAGGAATAGCACTTACAAAGAGCGCCGCCGCAAAAAAGGCAGAACGGAAAAGAAGAAGCTGCCTTAGGACCAACCCGTTCGGAAAAGCGCGCCGCACTAAACAACCTGATACTCGGGTGGGAAGGAGGACTAAACTGGACCCTCCAGGAACTACAATTACCAGGTTAGTGTAATTTTCATTTCCTGATCGGTCCTCCAGTTTAGTCCTCCACAATCGGGATGTAGCAGAGCAGTCAACACCGGGCGGGACCTTGCCACCCGGCGCGCAGAACCGCCGAACCAAAACAGGAATCTCGAGCGGCTAACACATCCAACCGATAGTGTTTACTGAAAGCATGTAACGACGACCAAGTGGCCGCCTTACAGATGTCCGCTGGCGGAACTAGGCTATACTCCGCCCAAGAGGTCGCCTGAGCCCTTGTGGAGTGAGCTCGGATCCCCTCCGGAATCGGCCGCTGCTGCAACAGATACGCGGATGCGATTGAGTCTTTGAGCCATCTTGCAATGGAGGCTTTAGCCGCCGCCTCCCCCTTCCGTGCCCCTCCGAAGAGCACGAACAAGTGGTCGGTCTTTTGAAAAGATTCGGTAACCTTCAAATAACGACGAAGCACGCGACCCACATCTAGACAGTGAAGCCCCTTGTCCGCAGCCTTGGCGGAGCCAGAAGGCAGCACCGGGAGGAACACTGCCTGATTCACATGAAAAGGAGAAACCACCTTAGGCAAAAAGGAAGGAACCGGACGGAGAACCACCCGATCCTGGGAAAAGGTCAAAAAGGGCTCCCTGCAGGACAGCGCTTGGAGATCGGAAATACGCCTCGCTGAGCAGATGGCCACGAGAAAAACCATCTTCAGCGTGAGATCTTTCAGAGATGCCCTACGCAGGGGCTCAAAAGGTTCGCGAACCAGGGCCCGCAGCACGAGATTCAAGTCCCACGGAGGAACAAAGATCCTGCGGGAAGGCCGCAAATGAAAAACCGCCGTAAGAAAACGACGGACGTCTGGATGAGATCCGAGGGGACGGCCCAAAACTTTGCCTCGATAACAGGCGATAGCCGCCAACTGGACTTTCAGGGAGCTAGCAGCAAGACCCTTGGTCAAAACCATCCTGGAGAAAACTTAAAACGACGGGCACGGAAACCGTCGCTGCACGGACTCCTCGCCGGGAGCACCAGTCTTCAAAGATTCTCCAAACCCGAACATAAGTAAGAGAGGTGGACGTTTTACGCGCCCGCAGGAGGGTGGCAATCACCGCGGGGGAGTAACCCTTCTGTTTTAGCCGAGCCCTCTCAATGGCCAAACCGTAAGCGAGAATCGACCCACTTGGGGCATCCGCAAGGGCCCCTGAAGAAGAAGATCCGGCAAGGCGGGCAAGAGCCAAGGAACGCCGTCGCGCAGCCTGACCAGGTCGGCGTACCAGGGTCTCCTGGGCCAATCCGGGGCTACCAGCAACACTCGACTCCGGTGGCCCTCGATGCGTTGAACGACCCGGCCGATCAGAGCCCACGGAGGAAAGACATAAAGAAGACCGGACGTTGGCCACGGCTGAATGAGAGCGTCGAGCCCCTCGGACATGCGTTCTCGTCGCCTGCTGAAGAAGCGCCCCGTCTTGGCCGACTGAAACGTCGCCATGAGATCCATGATGGGCGGACCCCACCGATGAACTATTTGCGCGTAAACCTGCGGGTTTAGCTCCCACTCTCCGGGGTCTACCCGCACTCTGCTGAGAAAATCGGCCTGAACATTGTCTGCGCCTGCAATATGCGCTGCCGAGATCACCGGAAGACGAGTCTGCACCCAATTGAACAAAGCCGTCGCCTCCGATTCCAGGGCTACGCTGCCGGTGCCCCCTTGGCGATTGATGTAAGCTACTGTGGTCGCATTGTCCGAGAGAATCCGCACAGGCCGACCGAGGACCAGGGCTTCGAGGGCTAATAGGGCTAGCCGCACCGCCCGCAACTCGAGCCGGTTGATCGACCAAGAGGCCTCCAGGGGAGACCATTCCCCCTGCGTGAAGCGGGTTTCGCAGTGCGCACCCCAGCCGGATAGGCTGGCATCCGTTGTGAACGGAACCCAAAGCGGAGGCTCCAAGGGAATCTCCCGCTTCAGGTTCTTGGAGGAGAGCCACTACCGGAGCGAACGGCGAACCGGTTTCGGGCAAGGCAATCTCATGTTCAACGAGTCGAACTGGTTGGACCGACGCAGGAGAGCACTCTGGAGCGGAAGCATATGGAAGCGCGCCCAAGGCACCACCTCCAGGGTCGCCGCCATCGTGCCGAGAAGCCGAAGGTACCACCATGCGGATGGAGCGGTCACCCCCGGAAGAGGCGGACGAGATTCCGCAAAGCCAGAACACGGCGCAGCGGCAAACACACCAAGCCCCGTGCCGTGTCGAAGTGTACTCCCAGGTATTCGAGCTCCTGAGTCGGGCACAGACAGCTCTTGCATTCGTTCACCACCCAGCCAAGAGCTCGCAACAGGGCCACCACCTTGTTCGTGACTTGCACACTCTCTTGATTGGACTTTGCTCGAATCAACCAGTCGTTGAGATACGGGTGGACTAAGATACCCTCTGTGCGCAAGGCCGCCGCGACCACTACCATCACCTTTGTGAATGTGCGGGGAGCCGTGGCGAGACCAAACGGCATGGCCCGAAATTGGAAGTGGCCCCAAGGAAATGCGAAGCGGAGAAACCTTTGATGGGACGGCCGGATGGGAATGTGTAGATAGGCCTCGGAGAGATCGAGGGACGTCAGAAACTCTCCTTGACGTACCGCGACAATGACTGACCGCAGGGTCTCCATACGGAAGTGCGGCACCTTGAGAGTGCGGTTCACGCCTTTGAGATCTAAGATTGGACAAAGGGAACCGCCCTTTTTGGGAACCACAAAATAGATGGAGTAGTGACCGCGCCTCTTTCCAAAGGAGGGACGGGAACTACCGCCCCTAGGGAGAGGAGCCGATTCAGAGTCACGCGGATGTCCCGCGTCTTTTGCTCCCCCCTGCTGGGAGACATAACAAATGAATCCCGAAGCGGGCAGGCAAACTCTAGCGCATAACCCTCTTCGATAATCTGTAAGACCCACTGATCTGACGTAATTTTGGCCCAAGAAGGAAGAAAATCGCGTAAGCGACCCCCAATAACCGGGCTTCCCTCCAGAGCCCGCCTCGCTTCAATGTGGCTTGCGATTAAAGGAAGAGGACGAGGAAGATGAGGCTCCGGAGAAGCCTCGTCCTGCTCCTCTGAAACCACGAAACCCCTGAGAACGGGCTCCAAAGCGACCGCGCTGAGATGTCCACAGTCGGGAAGAACGAAACCTGCGAAAGTCCCGAAACTGACCGCGCGCCGAGGGCGACGATCTATTGAGTTTAGGCTTATCTTCCGGCAATCTACCACCCTTAGATTCACCGAGATCTTTGACCAACTTGTCTAGAGCCTCACCAAACAACAGCCTGCCCTTGAAGGGCAGCTTACTGAGGCGAGACTTGGAAGATCCGTCTGCCGCCCAGTTGCGTAGCCAGATGGACCGACGTGCCGCCACCACGGAGGCCATACTATTAGCCAAGGAGCGGATCAAATCATAAAGCAGATCCGCCAGGTAAGCCGACCCGGACTCCATGCGGGTAACTTCCAGCAACCCCTGCTGATCCAGGCCGGAGCCCGAGCGCAGACGCTGGGACCAACGCAAGCAAGCCCGAGCAACCCACGCCCCACAAATGGAGGCTTGTAGGGCCAAGGCGTTGGTATCGAAGGCTTGCTTCAACAAATTATCAACCTTCTTATCCTGCACATCCTTTAAGGCCGCGGCGCCTTCAACTGGGATGGTGGTTTTCTTAGTCACCGCCGATACCGCAGCATCCACCCGCGGTGACTTGAACAAGTCCTTGTCCTTGACGGTCAAGGGGTAGAGACGATTCATGGTCCGAATACCCTTCAAACCGGATTCTGGTTGATCCCACTCAGATTGGATCATCTGCTCAACAACCCGGTGTACAGGGAACACCACCTGGGCGTCCCTGACCGCCTGAATGAGAGGGTTCTCCAGGCCCTCCTCTTCCAGCGGCCGAGCCACAGCTAGGTTAAGGGTCTGAAGAGACTCCGTGATCAAAGGGACTAGCTCGTCCCTACGAAACACGCGAATGATTCTAGCCTGTTCTTCCGGCTCCGGGATCTCCCCATCCTCCAATTCGTCAGCCTCAGTCTCAGGATCACCCTCCGCCTCAGCATCAGGGAAACAAAGGGTGTCCTGATCCTGGTCCACAGACCTGAGCCTCTTGGCGGCCGGCTGAGAAGAGCGCTGAACCTCCCCTGAGGAGCAAGGGGGGAAGGGCGCGGGCCAAGCCTCCGGCAGCTGACCGGACCGGCTCAAGCGGAAAGCCTGATGCATGAGGAGAACGAAATCTGGTGAAAAATCTACAGGTGGCGCTGCCACAGCCGTATGCTGCAACTCAGGGACAGACCCGCTGGACGGCTGTACCGAACCAGATGGGTGAACGCCCGACGAAGGGCCACTCTCCCCAGCTAGAGAAGCGTCACCCGGGACAGGCAGCTCCTTCAGTTCCAGTGAATGCTCCAGGTCTGAAGAAACTGAGGCACAACCCCTGCAGATTCCAGGTCAGACACCGCACCCCTGCGTGACCCGCAAATCACGCACTGCGGTTTGGCAGCCATCTGCTGACACCTCCCGTCAAGCGGAATAGAAGGGAAGCAGAAACAGGGAAAGCCCACGCCAAAGGGACTAACCCGATGAAAATAAGCACTGGTCTTTAACTGCTTTTTTTTTTTTTTTTTTTTTTATTTTATAAAATAAAATACTCCCTAGAATCCTAGGAATGCCCTGAGCAAAATCGCCAGGCCAAAAAATTCCAAAAATGCCAGGGGAACCCGTGCACAAGTGTTTAAAATTGGCACGGAGAAGTTCCCTTTAGAGTTTCAAAATGGCCGCCGCACTCAAACACCCGCGGTAAAAAGGGCGCGAAAATACAAAGTAAACCGGAGTAAAATAAAAATAAAAGAAACGGACTCCAAAGGAAGGGCAAAAGTAGAAAAACACGAAGTCTAAGCAGAAGTAAGGAATCGGGACGTCGGGGAACAGACAGACCCGCTGAAAACAGCAACGGGAGGGAGCTGCAGTACCCGAGGAAGGGAATGAAGTTAAAAGTCCTACCAGCTCTGAAAAACAGCAAAGTGAGACAGCCAGCAGCTCAGATGACAAGGTAATGCTGGAACAGGTATGGCTCTTCCCCGTGCAGCCTAGGGGAGAGCTCAACCGTGGCTGTCCAAATACACCGGGAGGAAGGCAGGAGCCCAATGCAGGACTGGCTTCTCACCCCGGGAGGCCCCTTATGTCAATTCCTTTTTTTTTTTTTTTTTTAAAGAGACAGCTACCTAGGAAATAAAAGGTAAGGCAGGAAAGGGATAAAGCAAACCCCAAAAAAAAAACTAACTAGTGTTGCTCCCCCAAGTGTCACTAAGTGTGCCCAGGAAGGGCACACGCGTCCTCAAGCTGCAAGGAGACTGGACACACTGGGGGCTTCTGGGAGCTCCGTCTGCAAATATACTACAGAAGATTTGATTGGTCCAGTCTCCAGGCTGCAGGAGGAGGTGCACTACCCGATTGTGGAGGACTAAACTGGAGGACCGATCAGGAACCACAGATACCGCCTGGCCGCCACCGCCAACACCATACTATTTGACAACCCGCGGACCAGATCATACTGAATGTCGGCCAAATAAGCTGCACCTGTCTCTAATCTGGCCACCTCAGCAGCCGAACTCCCCACTTGACCTGTTTGTAAACCCTGAGCCCACCGTAGGCAAGCTCTGGCTACCCAAGCTCCGCAAATAGACGCTTGTAGGGACAGCGCATTCACATCAAAAGCTTGCTTCAACAAGGTATCCAATCTCCTGTCCTGCGCATTCTTTAGCGCAGCACTGCCTTCCACCGGAATGGTGGTCTTCTTAGTAACTGCCGACACTGCGGCATCCACTTTGGGAGACCTAAACAACTCCCTATCCTGTTCCAGCAATGGATAGAGCCGAGACATCACCCTGGCCCCTTTGAGCCCTGCCTCCGGCATGTCCCATTCTTCTTGTATCATCTCCTTGATGACCCTGTGCACAGGGAAAGCCTTTTGGGATTTACGAAAAGCCTGCAATAAAGGATCCTCTAACGCCGTATCCTCTGACGGCCCCATCACAGGCATGTTAAGCGCCTTCAGCGTTTCAGAAATTAACTCTGGCAGCTCCTCGCTCTGAAAAATTCGCACCACTCTTGCCTAATCCTCTTGCTCTGTAATCTCCCCTTCTTCCAAATTGTCTCCCAGCTCCAAGTCTTCTGAAGCAATGGCTTCCAAGACCACGGACTGCCCTGACCTCACTCTCTCTGTGTCCGCAGCCTCTTTGCGGGAATGCCTAACCCCCCTGTGCTCAGGGGGGTTCCTGGCCTCTTTTCCCCCATGTCTCCCTCTGAAGAACTTGCGATGGCCTTCATCTGCATTCCCCCGAAAACCTGCTGAATTAAGGAGACGAATTGTGGAGAAAAAATTGCCGCCAAGCCCCCTGGGACTTGTACCTGCGACGCCTGACCCTCCTGCCAAGATGAGGGTCCTGCCACTGGTTCCAGGAATGAATCATTGGAATCCTTCTTATCCAGGAAGTCAGAATTGTCCCCCCTTCTGGGCCTCCCCCTCCTCTTCGAGCACCTGCTCCATGAACAGTGACTCTTTAAAACAGCCTTTACAAAGCCCTGTGTCAGAAACAGCTCCCCTTTTTGAACCACAAAGCAAACAAAGTGGCCTAGAAGGCATACTGTCTGGACAGGACCCCAGGGCACCGCTTCCGCTCCTGTCACCAAGCCACCTTCCCCAGCACCTACTCACCGAAAACTGAGCAGTGCAACTGAGGAAAAAATATTATTAAACTTTTTTTTTTGTAATCAGTGGGGGCAGTCCCAACAGCCTCCCCACCCGTTCTTAACACCCCAATTGCAAAAACAAGGCCTTTCCTGCCCCAAATGAGGCCCCGAACAGCTACTTCTCCACAGAACTAATTTGCGCGCACGCGCATCCAGCACACAGCTCGGCCTACCATGGCCTGCACCCGCTGGCTCCTTCAACCGCCGGTACGAGCCTTCGACGACCCCGGCCTCTTACCTTGTCCCCGGGGCCCCACAAACAGGTGCCGAAAACTCTCTCTCTCAGTGCTTCGCCGGTATTGCAGCTCCAGTAGGGGAAGATTAGAAGTGCCGGCCAGCTGAAAACAGCTCTGTTGGAATTTACTTTGGCGTAAGAGCTGTCAGCGATGCATGTGGCAACTTTCCTGCTGTGGTTCCACCGGTTCCTCACCCTTACTGACGGGATCAGGAACCAGACTGTAGTCCCCTTTCCCCGATGCTGCTCTCCATCGCCAAAGACCTACTCAACCCGGTAAGGGAAGAAAAACCCCAAGGGGCGGGGGGGGGGGGGAAGAGGGGTAGCCAAAAGAGCAGAAAATAGAACAGTTCGGTACAGCTTCTGTATTTAACTAAGCCAAAGCTTGTACCAAAACCCCCGCTAAAACCTCAGCTAAGTCTAACACTTAATCACTCCTCCTAGTGAGCCCCTATCTCTGGGCTCATCAGTCCTCCAGCTTCTTGGAGACTGAGACAACTGAAGTCAGGAGGCGGATCCTGGATACTTATACTGGTGTCATCAAAAAAGAATGACGATTCTCAGTCTCCAAGCTGCTGGAGGAGGGGAGCAAGACCCCAAAGGTTCAGGACTAGCCTGGAGGGACGCTAAGGAACAGGGCATTTAGATTCTGCGCACCCAGATACTGGAATGCCATACCACCTGACATCAGCGCAATCTCTGACCTAATACAATTCAGGAAGGCTTTAAAACACCACCTCTTCCTCAAACACTACCTAGACGTAGGTGTACCAACAACCATCTCACATACACCAACACACCATCATTAATCTACGATAGGACCTGATATGAAGCCTATATGTAAATAGTTACCCCAGTTTATCCAAGTTTTAAGCACCTGTTTATTGTAAAAACGGAACAGTCCCCTGCGCCGTATAAGTTTCTGTTTCATGTAAACCGCACTGATGTCGAATAGCGCGGTATAAAAAAGTCTGTAAATAAATAAAAAATAAATAAAATAATATTCATTTTGGGAATCCTGAAAACCTGACTGGCCTAGGGTTCCCTGAGGACTGGGTTGAAAACCCCTGCATTAAGGACCTGAAATTAATTAAACTTCAGGTGAACAAAGTACATTAAACATATGAGGTATAGTTTTATTAGTATAAGTATCCCCAGCAACCCTTAGTAAGGAAAGAACTTAAATATCTAAACATAACCTTAAAACTAAAATTCAGACAGCAATCAGGCAGCGAGATGGGGGCTTTGACATAGAAAAATCTGGTAGGGAGATTCTGGTGGCTAAATTTAGGCTTTTTGGTAGGAAGTTGAAATCCAGAACTTCCAGGGTAGTGTTCTCCAAAATGCTTCCCGTTCCACGCGCAGATTCCAAAAGGCAGGCAGAGCTCCAGAGTCTCAATGCGTGGATGAGATTATGGTGCAAGGATGAGGGTTTTGGATTTGTTAGGAACTAAGGAACATTCTGAAGAAAGAAGGGGCTCTTCCGAAGGGATGGGCTTAACCTTAACCGGGATGAAACCAGCTGCTGGCATTAACCTTTAAAAAGAAGATAAAGCAGCTTTTAAATTAGATATTAGGGGAGAGCCAACAGTCGCCCAAGAGCACATGGTTCAGAACAATGTATCCTTGAAGGATACTACCAAAAGAATGAAGTCAGGGTATATCAGCAGAGAGGTTCCAATAAAGACAAAGGTAGCCCAAATGTCCTTGAGTACGGAGCAGACAGAGCTTAAAGATTCCAAATTACCCCCACCTACCAATAGCCAGATTAATATGGATAAAATACAGTCTCTAAAATGCTTGTATGCAAATGCTAGAAGTCTAAAAAATAAGATGGGAGAGTTAGAATATATAGCACTGAATGAGACGATAAATATGATTGGTATCTCAGAGACATTTTTTATTTATTTATTTAACATTTTTATACCATAATTTCCAATGATGAAGCGTGGTTTACAAAAAACAGGATATGAAATGCATTTCAGAGCATATTCATTTACATAGAACTGGTAAACTTTATACAATTTTATATAAGTACAGGTATAACAAGTATCATAGCAACGTAACAAACTATGTACAGTAGGGGTGTACAGGGGACTCTGAAGGGGAGTACAGTATAGTTACTGTAATATGGAAATGCTATCATATGGTGGAAGGAGGACAACCAGGGGGACACTGTGATACCTGGGTAAACACTATATTGCAATGATAGAGCTGATCAAATTGGTGGAGGGGTGGCACTCTATGTTAGAGACGGCATGGAGTCACAAAGGATTAAAGCTTTGCAGGAAACAAAATTTGCTGTAGAAGCTCTATGGATTTAAAGTCTATGTAAAAAGGGGAAGGAGATGGCAGTGGGGGCATACTATCGACCGCCTGACTAGAATGAACAAATGGATGATGAAATGCTCAAAGAAATCAGGGAAGCTAACAAAAGTTACAGCACAGTAATATAATGGGTGATTTCAATTACCCAGGTATTGACTGGGTCAGTGTCACAGCAGGACATGCTAGGGAGATAAAGTTTCTAGATGAAATAAATGACTGCTTCTTGGAGCAGTTGCTCATGAACCAACCAGAGGGGAAGCCATTTTGGACCTAGTCCTTAGTGGAACACCAGATCTGGTGCAAGAGATAAGGGTGTTGGGGACACTTGGCAATAGTGATCATAGCATGATCACGTTTGATTTAATTAATGGAGGAGGGATGGTAAGGAAATCCACAGTACTACCTTTTAACTTTCGAAAGGGAGAATATGATAAAATGAGGAAAATAGTTAAGAAAAAACTAAAAGAAGCAGTTGCAAAGGTTAAAGACTTATATCAAGCTTAGGTGTTTAAAAACACTATCTTGAAAGCCCAGACCAGCTGTATTCCATGCTTTAAGAAAAGTGGAAGGAAGTCCAAAAAACTGCCAGCATGGTTTAAAGGTGAGGTAGAAGAGGTGGTTGTTGCCAAAAAAGCATCTTTCAGGAAATGGAAAAAAAGAGCCAAATGACGAAAACTGGAAACAGCACAAGCACTGGCAAGTAAAATGCAAGACATTGATAAGGCAGGCAAAGAGAGAATTTGAGAAGAAGCTTGCTGTGGAAGCAAAAATACATAATAAAGACTTTTTCAAGTACATTCGTAGCAAAAAACCTGTGAGAAAGTCAGTTGGACTATTAGATGATAGAGGGGTAAAAGGGGCACTAAGAAGGGACAAGGCCACAGCGGAGAGACTGAATGAATTCTTTGCTTCGGTCTTCACTGAGGAAGGTGTGGGGATGTTACCCATAACTGAAGTGGTATTTAAGGGTGATAAGGTGGAAGAATTAAAAGAAATATCAATATACTGGGAAAATGTATTACAACTATTTGATAAACTGAAGAGTACCAAATCACCTGGACCAGATGGTATACATCCAAGGGTGTTGAAAGAACTGAAATATGAGATTGCAGACATGCTATTAGTAATCTATGAACTATCATTAAAATCATCTGTAAAACCTGAAGACTGGAGGATTGCCAATGTAATGCCAATTTTTAATAAGGGTTCCAGGGGTGATGCAGGAAACTACAGATCGGTGAGCCTAACATCAGTACCGGGAGAAATGGTAGAAACCATCATTAAGAATAAAATTACTGAACATGTAGATAATCATGGCTGAATGGGAGACAGCCAACATGGCTTTAGACAAGGAAGATCTTGTCTTACTAATCTGTCATGTTTTTTTGAAGATGTGAATAAAAAGGTAGACAAAGGTGAGTCGGTAGATATAGTGTATCTGGAATTTCAGAAAGCCTTTGACAAGGTCCCTCATCAGAGACTATTGTCAAAACTAAAAAGTCATGGGATAGGAGGCAGTGTACTATTGTGGATCATGAACTGTTTAAAAGATAGAAAGCAGAGGGTAGGGCTAAATGGCCAATTTTCCCAAAGGAAAAAGGTTAATAGTGGAGTACCCCAGGGATCTCTCTGCTGTGTCTGCTGTTTTTTGACATATTCATAAATGACCTGGAAAAGGGAATAACAAGTGAGGTTATCAAATTTGCAGATGACACAAAACTGTTTAAGTTGTTAAAACACATGAAGATAGTGGAAAATTGCAAGAGGATCTTGATAAATTGGAAGACCAGGCATCCAAATGGCAGATGAAATTTAATGTGGTTAAGTACAAAGTTATGCACCTAGGAAAGAACAACCCAAACTATGGTTACACGATGCAAGGTTCCACATTAGGAACCGCCGAGTGTGCAGCGGCGGCCAAGAGAGCAAATAGAATGCTAGGTATCATAAGGAAAGGAATGGAAAATAAACAAAGGATATTATAATGCTTCTGTATCGTTCCATGGTGCGACCGCACCTTCAATATTGTGTACAATTCTAGTCGCCATATCTTAAAAAGGATATAGCGTTATTAGAAAAGGTACAGAGAAGAGCCACCAAAATGGTAAAGGGGATAGAAGGATACCCCTATGAAGAGAGACTAAAAAGGTTAGGGCTCTTCAACCTGAAAAACAGAGCGGTGAGGGGAGATAAGATAGAGGTCTATAAATTAATGAATGGAGTGGAATGGGTAAGCCTAGATTGATTGTTTACATCATCAGAATATAGAAAGACTAGGGGACATGCAATGAAGCTACAGGGTAAACTATTTAAGACTAATAAGAGAAAACATTTTTTCACTCAACGTGTAATCAAACTCTGGAATTTGTTACCAGAGGATGTAGTAAAAGCTGTTAGTTTAGCTGGATTTAAAAAAGGTTTGGACAAGTTCTTGGAGGAAAGGTCCATAAACCATTATTTAAAGGGACCCAGGATATCACTGCTTGACCCAATACAAGCATTGTGGAACCTGTCTCTTTTGGGGAAACTGCTAGGTACTTATCACCTACATTGGCCACTGTTGGAAACAGGATACTGGGCTTGATGGACCTTGGTCTGATCCAATATGGCATATCTTATGTTCTTATGCTCATCAGAGCTTACAATCTAAGGAAGACAGACAATACAATAGCTGAAAATACAGGAATAAAAGGGAAGGCTAAGGCGACACATGGAGAACAAAGGATCAGGATCCAAAAGCAACCTCGAACAGAAACAGAAACATAGAAACATGATGCAGAAAAAGACCACATAGCCTATCTAGCCTTCCTTTCCATATCAATCACTACAACAGTCCACTTTTTTTCCCTTTAGTGATCCTCTATGTTTGTCCTGTGCCTTTTTTGAATTCAGACACTGTCCTCTGGGAGACTACGAGGGGGTACCCTAAAAAAAAAACAGGATTTAATTTTTAAAAGCTATTTATTTCAAATTCTTTACAAAACAACCTTATCCCCTTCAAAATACTCTCCATTACAACTGATACATTTGTCCCACCGGTGCTTCCACTATTCGAAACATTTTTTGTAGTCATCTTTAGAAACAGCTGACAGCTCCTCTCTCTTTTTTTTCTTGACTTCAATGTTATCAAATCGGTGTCCTTTCATGCCCCTTTTCATGCGTGGAAATAAGAAAAAGTCGCACGGAGCCAGGTCAGGCGAGTAAGGTGCGTGGGGCAGCGGAACCATGCCATTTTTAGCCAAAAACTGTCTAACAGAGATGGCTGTGTGTGCAGGTGCATTGTCGTGGTGGAAGAACTAGTCTCCTGTCTGCCACAAATCGGGTCTTTTTTGACGAACACTGTTGCGCAATCTTCTTAAAACTTCCAAATAAAAGGTTTGATTGACGGTCTGACCTGGGGGAACAAACTCTGAATGAACTACCCCCTTGGCATCAAAAAAGCAAATCAGCATTGTTTTGATGTTTGATTAGACTTGACGACATTTTTTTGGACGGGGTGACGATGACGTCTTCCATTGGCTTGACTGTTGCTTTGTTTCTGGGTCTTAACCATAGCACCATGACTCATCACCTGTAATGACCTTTGACAGAAAATCTGGATCAGTTTTAAGCTGTTGTTTCAAAACACGACATGTTTCAACTCGATGTTCCTTTTGATTGCCAGTCAGAACCCGAGGAACAAACTTGGCAGCAACCCTTTTCATTCCCAAATCTTCCGTTAAAATTCGCTGAACCGAGCTCCAAGATAACCCACTAATCTCTGACAGTTGATCAATTGTCTGTCGACGGTCTGTGAGCACAAGCTCTCTAATTTTTTCAATATTTTTGTCGATTCGGGAAGTTGATGGACGCCCAGAACGAGGTTTGTCATCAATCGACATGTCGCCATTTTTAAACCGAGCAAACCACTGGTACACTTGACTTTTTCCCATAGCGTCATCTTGATAAGCTGTTTTCAACATTAAAACAGTTTCAGCAGCATTTTTACTGAGTAGAAAACAAAATTTCACAGCTGCACGTTGTTCACTTAAACTTGTCATCATAAAAAAACGAAACAAGAACAAAACAGCGCTAGCAAAAACAATCACTGCAGATGAACAGAACAAGCCAGGTCGACAACACAGGCGGCACTGAACTGACAATGAGTTGCACTATACACGCCTAGCGGCAGAAGTGCGTACTACCCAAGCTCCGCCCACGGCAATGTTATTCCTGTTTTTTTTGGGTACCCCCTCGTATTCCATGGATCTACATCTCTTTCCGTAAAATAATATTTCCGCATATTACTCCCAAATCTGTCCCCTTTCACCCTCATCCTATGTCCCCTCGTAGCAGAGCTTGCTTGCAAACGTAAGAGGCTCTCCTCCTGTACATCTATGCCACGGAGGTATTTAAACGTCTCAATGAGATCAGCTCTATCCCGCCTTTCCTCTAAAATATACATATTAAAAGCTTTAAGTCTGTTCTCATATGCTTCATAATAAAGACCACTAAGCATTTTATTAGCCACCCTCTGTACTGACTCCACCCTGTTTATAACCTTTTGAAGGTGCGGTCTCCAGAACTGCACACAATACTCCAAATGAGATCACACCAAAGACTTATACAGAGGCACTATCACCTCCTTTTTTCTGCTGGACATTCCTCTCCCTATGCACCCAAGCCTCCTCCTAGCTTTTGCAGTCGCCTTTTCTACATGTTTAGCTACTTTAAGATCATCAGACACAATCACGCCTAGGTCCCACTCTTCTTCAGTGGACAGAAGTACTTCACTCCCTATACTATTATCGCTCCCTTGGATTGCTGCAGCCCACATGCATGACCTTGCATTTTTAAACATTAATTCTCAGCTGCCAAATTCTAGGCCATTCTTCAAGCTTAGCTAGAACCCTCCTCATGTTCTACACCTTCCTAGGTGTCTACTCTATTGCAAATTTTGGTATCATCCGCAAAGAGGCAAATCTTACCCGACAGCCCTTCTGCAATATCACTAACAAAGATGTTAATAAGAATCGGACCAAGGACAGATCCCAGGGGCACACAACTGGTAACCTCCTTCTCCTAGGAGTGAAGTCCATTTATCTGTACCCTTTGTCGCCTCCAACTCAAACAATATTAAACCCAAGCAGTAACCTTAGAGTCCATCCCTAGGGTGCTCAGTTTGTTTTTAAGTCACCTGTGCAGATATGTGTTACACTCCAAAAGACAGCTGTTACCCAAAATTATTGACCAATATGTTGGTTTCAAAGTTTTGCGACGTGTCTGGGGGATAGTGTGCAAGAGGTGTCATGGGAATCCTCATGCTACGCCACTGCTCCCCTTACATGGGAATGGTGAGTTTCGACCAGGAGTGGAGGGGGGGCATTTAAGAGGTGGGAGGCGAAAGGGATATTAGCACTTGACCAAGTAGTGGATGGTGAAGGTAGGATGCTTCCGTTTGGAGAGCTGCAGGCGCGATATGGGTTACAGGCTGTGGATCAATTCAGATATATGCAAGTTCGCAGTTATGTCGGTAGCTTACGGGCTGAGGATTTGCAAGGAGCGATATGCTCGAAATTGGAGGAGCTACTGTATGCGGGTATGCCACGGCAGGCAAGTATATCGTTGCTGCAGAAGGAATATCTAGCCTTGGAGGCTCCTTTGGAAGAGACGGCTGTAGCGGAGCAGTGGGCAAGGGATTTGCAAGTACAGATTACGAGTGAGCATATAACAGAAGCGTTGGCACAGATCCCGCAAATGAGTGGCTATAGTAAATGGAGGGATATGCAGTATCAGATTATAAGAAGGAGTTACTTTGCTCCTAATAGAGCTTACCGAGCAGGGGCAGCCGCCTCGGCGGGATGTCCTAGATGTGCGGAGGGGGCGGCAACTCTAGGACATATGTGGTGGAGATGTCCTCGAATCTCTCAGTTTTGGATGGAAGTATATGGCTTTCTAGGGGGGCTGTTTGCGGTTGATATAGGAGCAGAGCCTCAGTCAGCAGTGTTGGGGTTGACGGATACTGGAGGGAAGATACTAAGAAAATACACCCGGTGGATGCAACGTGCGATGTTGGTAGCACGACATCTTATTCTTAAGAGATGGTTGTCACGGAGCAGGCCCCGGTTGGCCGATTGGAGGCAGGAACTGTATGATTTAATGTTGGTAGAGAGGGCTGGCATACAAGGGAATGACAAATTGGGGGAACGATTCCTGATGGAATGGGGACCTTTTTTACAGACACTCTCTGCGCGGGAGAGGAGTAGGATACTCAATACATTGAGGTAGAGAACCGATTATGTATGGCATTGGGAGTATTTGGACCACTAGCAATGGGGATTTGGCAGAGGGGTGGGGGGATAGGGAGGGTAGGGAGTGGGGAAGGAGGGAGGTTGGAGGGAGGGGGGGGACAAACAAGTGCTTAATTGGGCGGTGGGATGGTCGTTGAGGTATAGTTGAATAGAGGAAGTGAATGGACCCCTGGGCGGAGTGTAAGAGTCATCACCCGCCGGGGGAGTGGGCATGGGGTAGGGGAGGAGGGCAGAGGTACACCGTCAGGTAGATATTGGGGGGGATTAGGGGGGGATAAAAGGGTGGAGGGGGGACTATTGAAAGGGGGTGGAGGGATAAAATAAATGATATAGGCTACAGAATGGTCTGTATATGTTTTTGCTGAATGGTTTACCATGTACATTTTGATATAATATGATAATGTTATTTGGATTTGGAGTCTGCCTAATAAAAGAAAATTGACATAAGTCACCTGTGCAGAATGGTGTCAAAGGCTTTACTGAAATCTACAAATGCACCACATCTAGGGCTCTCCCTCTGTCCAACTCCCTGGTCACCCAGTCAAAGAAATCAGTCAGATTTGTCTAACAAAACCTGCCTCTAGTGAATCCATGCTGCCTCAGATCCGGTAATCTGTTGGACTCCAGAAACCTCACTATTTTCTCTTTCAGCAGCGTTTCTAATAATTTACTCACCATCGAGGTTACACTAACTGACCTGTAGTTTTCAACTACATCCTTACTTCTGCTTTTGTGTAAAGGGACCATATGTGCCTCTCTCCTGTCCTCTGGCACCACTCCCGACTCCAACGAGGCATTGAAAAGGTCTGTCAGTGGAGCTGCTAGAACGTCCCCAAGTTCCCTCAGTATTCTAGTGTGTATCCCATCCGGTCCCATCACTTTTTTCTACTTTAAATTTAGCTAGTTCCTCACGTACACAATCTTATGAAAATCATTCAAGATGCCCCTTGCTTCTATTCCTATTTGTGGGCATTTTCTGAGATCCTGCTCCTGGTTCTTCATCTGTGAACACAGAACAGAAATATTTGTTAAGCAATTCCGCTTTATCCTCATCAGCTTCTAAATTTTCTCCCCTTCACCCTTGAGTCCAACAATACCACTTCTGCCCTTCCTCTTCTCACTAAAATATCTGAAAAATGTCATATCCCCCCATTTTATTGCATTAGCTATTTCCTTCTCTTTTTGAATCTGCTTTCCTGACAACTTTGCTAGCTTCTCTTTCCAAATATAGATGCCTGTCTTCCTCTCTCTGTGATATTTTGTATTTCATGAAGGCCTCCCTCTTTTTCTACACTTTTTTCAGCTACTTCTTTCAAAAACTATAGTGGTCTCCTTTTCCTTTTACATTTATTTACCATTTTAAGAGATAAGCTTTTAGCATGGATTTGAAAATGGGCAGATTCAGGTAGTTTGTTCCAGGCATAAGGAGCAGCAAGGTGAAAGGATCGAAGTCTGGAGTTGGCAGTGGAAGAAAAGGGCACAGAGAGAGGCATACCAGTAGAAGAGCGAAGTTCACAAGGATGGGTATAGCCTAGGGAAAGAGGAAAGAGGAAAAGTAGTGAGGAACAGTAGAATGAACACATTTGTAGGTTAGAAGGAGAAGTTTGTATTGAATATGAAAACAGAAGGGAAGCCAATGAAGTGACTTGAGAAGAGGGGTTATCCGAATATAGCGGGGCTGGCAGAAGATTAGGCGCACAGCTGAATTCTGAACAGACTGAAGGGGAGAGAGATGACTCAGAGAGATCAGCAAAGAGGAAGATGCAATAGTCAAGTCGGGAGGTGAATAAAGAGTAAGTGTCTTAGTAGTGTGTTCAGAAAGCATAGTTACTCACCTGTAACAGGTGATCTCCGGGAACAGCAGGAATTTAGTCTTCATATATGGGTATCGTTGGTACCGACGGAGCCTGCGCGGGAACGCTCCCCAGCGTCTAATTCGAAAACTTTTGGGAGCATCCCACAGCGCCTGTGTGCTGCTTTCCCGTCTTCCCCAACTGCCTCTCTCCAGTTGAGTTTTAAAGCTGAGACAAAGAGAGAGGGAAAGGAAAGAAAAGAGAGAAACAACTCCTAGGGGAGGGTGGGTGGGTTGTGAAGACTAAATTCCTGCTGTTCCCGGAGATCACCTGTTACAGGTGAATAACTATGCTATCTCTAGGAACAAGCAGGAATGTAGTCTTCACATATTGGGACTCCCTAGCTACTGATGCCAGGGAGAGACCCCAGAAGTTGTGTGCCCTTGTGAAAAGGCTCCACTTCCCCCCATGGATCTCTGGCATCCTACCGGGAATGGTGGTTAGGAGTTGATTAAGTATGGAACAGGTGTTGTAGAACAACCTGACCAAACAAGGCATCCTAGCGGGAGTCCTTGTCCAAGCAGTAATGAGCTGTGAAGGTATGAACCGAGGCCCAAGTCGCTGCTCGACAGATGTCGTCAATAGACACAGAGTGTAGATGAGCCATTGAGGCTGCCATGGCCCTCACATTGTGAGCTGTAACATGGCCTTCCAGAGAAAGGTTCTTACTCCGGATAGGCAAAGGAAATACATTGTGCAATCCAATTGGACAATGTTCTCTTGGAGACTGGAAGTCCCAAATGAGAAGGATCAAAAGCAACAAAGAGTTGAGAGGACTTTCTATGTTGCTGTGTTCTTTGCAAGTAAAAGGCAAGTGCTCTTTTGCAGTCCAAGGTATGAAGATTCCTTTCTGCATTTGAAGCATGAGGCCTTGGAAAAAATACAGGAAGGTAAACTGCTTGGTTTAAATGGAAAGGTGAGACCACCTTTGGCATAAAAAGTGTGGAAGAGTCCTAATGACTACCTTATCATGATGGAACCTCGTATAAGGAGGATCAGCAACCAATGCTTGCAATTCACTGATGTGAGGTGCTGATGTGATTGCAATGAGAAAGATAACTTTCCAGGAAAGGAATTTCAAGGAGGTAGTAGCTAAAGGTTCAAAAGGCGGCTTCATGAGCTGGCCAAGAACCAGATTCGGGTCCCATGCCACTGGTGGTGGCCTAATGGGAGGCTTAGTTAGCAGAAGGCCCCTCAAATCTCGCTATGAGAGGATGAGAGGAAATAGGCTGCCCATTTAAAGGCTTTAAAAAGCTGAAATAGCACTTAAATGGACTCTTACTGAGTTAGTCTTAAGTCCTGCATTAGATAAATGAAGGAGATACTCCAGTAATGATTCCAGAGGTATCGCAAGGGGGTCAGGACCCTTCTGCGAACACCATATGGAAAACCTTTTCCACTTGAAAGCATAAGAGCGTCTTGTGGAAGGTTTCCTGGAAGCATAAAGGACATCCCTTACTTGTTGAGAAAGGTTAAGACCATATAGGTCTAGGCTGTCAGCAACCAGGCCCTGAGATGCAGAGAGTGGGGATTTGGATGCCACAACATCCCGTCCTCCTGAGACAGGAGATCTGGAGCAGATCCGAGATCCAGAGATGGAGCTTGAGAGAGACGTAGGAGCAGAGGGTACCACACTTGCCATGGCCAATGTGGAGCTATGAGACTCATATGGCCTCTGTCTCTCTGAAGCTTTAATAGGGTTTTGGGAATTAGGGGAATGGGTGGAAAGGCATATAGGAAGTCCTGACCCCAATGGAGGAGGAAAGCATCCCTGGCCTGAGAACCCTGAGCCGGAATTCTGGAACAGAACCGGGGAAGTTTGGCATTCAGTGGACTTGCAAAGAGGTCTATGTCCGGGGTTCCCCAAATTTGAAAAATCTTTGCTACCTGGTCTGCATGGAGAGACCATTCATGCGGGAGCAGAACTCAACTGAGTGTCTGCCCAAGAGTTTTGAATGCCTGGTAGATACACCACAAGGAGATGAATCTGATGCTCTCTGGCGAGGGCCCAAAGTCGCAAAGCTTCGTTGCAAAGCGACAGAGAGCCTGTTCCTCCCTGCTTCTTCAGATAGAACATAGCTACTTGATTGTCCGTCTGAATTAGGACTGTCTTGTAGCTTAGCTGGGTATGGAACACTCCAAGAGCAAAGAAGATTGCTCTGAGTTCTAGGAGATTGATATGTAAATGGGTCTCCTGTGGAGATCTTGCAGGTGAGCTCCCCAACCCAGCTGTGAGACATCTGTTAGACTAACCTGGGGTAGGGGCTGCTGGAAAGGGCACCCTACCAACAGGTTTTGGGTTGATTGCCACCATTGGAGAGACAAAATAAGGCAACTTGTGTTTGCTATTTTGTCTGATAGCAGCCTAATGCCTGAGTCCATTGAGTGGATAGAGTCCATTGGGCTGCTCTCATATGGAGGCGAGCATAGGGGACCACAAGCACGGTAGATGCCATGTGGCCTAGTAATTGTAATTGAGGAAAGAAAATTATCAGGTAAGGTCTAATTTCACCTTCCTTATCATCCCTCCCATTTAGTCCAGATGCGTGGGATCTACCCGAGCAGTAACTAACAACGGGAGGAACACGTGAGCCCAGGCTGCAGCACATGTGTGCTGAACCGCACATCACCCTGAATCTGAACATCCAGACAACAGTGACGCACAGAGGAATGTAGAGAGGACCACTTTGCTACTTTACAGAGGTCTACTGGAGGCAGCAGACCTTTTCAGCCCAAGAAGCCACGTGCCCTGGTTGAATGCGCCCTAAGATCTATTGGAACAGACTGACCCTTGAGCAAATAGGCCAATGCAATAGCCTCCTTCAAACAAGCACTCGACGCCTTAAGAGCTGTTTTGCCTTTACACGGCCCCCCAAAAAGGACAAGGTGATACGAAGGCCAAAAAGGCTCTTTATTTAAATAACTGATGATGGACCAGATGAACAACCAACCAATGTAATTTGCGAGCCTCCGAATCACTGCTTAAACTGAAAAAAAATGGGAAGTGTCACAATTTGATTAAGGTGAAACAAACACCACCCTTGGCAAAAAGGAAGGTTAACTCCCTCATAAATTACACATCAGAATGAGCGGCTAAAAAAACTCCTTTGCAGCTTACCTCAAAAAGAAGCTACAGCTGCTACCTGAACATGCAAAGAATTCAAGGAAAGAACTTTATCTAGACCCACTTGTAAAAAAGGCCTACACATCTGGCAGGGACAAAGCAAAAGGGCGAAGCCCCCATTTGTCACACCAACTCTCAAAGACATGCTAAACCCACGCATAGGTCAAAGAGGGAGAACTCTTCCTCACCTGAAGCAATGAAGCAATAACCTGGGATGAGATTTGCATACCATGTCCTCCGAGGCCAATCTTGTGCCACTAGTTTCACCAGTCCCTGATGGGCTTCGATCTTCTGGAGCACCCAGCCTATCAGCGGCAAGGGAGGAAACACATACAGGATGCTGTCCACTGGCCATCTTTGAGATAACGTATCCAGACCTTCTGACATCCTCTCTGTGACTGAAGAACCGGGCTGCCTTGTCAATGTCCACAGGTGCCATAAGATTGATGACTGTCATCCCCCAATGGAACATGAACAGATGAAACAAAGAGCCCTCCAGTACCTGCTTTATCGGATTCAACAAATTGTGGCTGAGACAGTTGGCCTGATAGGGTCAGGAAATGAGCCTCTGCCCATAGAAGTAAAGAAGCCACCTCCATTGCTAGCACCGCACTTCCGGTGCTAGGAATCATAGGGAAAGGACTGGATAATAGAACAGAGGATATTATAATGCCTCTGTATCGTTCCATGGTGTGACCGTATCTTGAATATTGCATGCCATTCTGGTCACCGTATTTTAAAAAGATATAGCGTTATTAGAAAAGGTATGGAGAAGAGCCACCAAAATGGAAGGATACCCTTATGAAGAGAGACTAAAAAGATAAGTGCTCTTCAACCTGGAAAAGAGATGGCTGAGAAGAGATATGAATCTTTATCTTTATTAAAACACTTGATAAACCGCTATGGCCAAAGCATTAAGCGGTGTACAATAAAATAAAATAAAAGTCAACACTGCAAAGTAAGGAAAAGAACGCCATAAAATAATAGGAAAGCAGAAAGTCAAATAAGGACATAAAAGGTGAACATGAAAGAGGACCAAAACAGAAGATAGTACAGGCTAAAACTATTAAAATTACTATGAAGACCAAACACATACTTCAAACAGAGACAAAAAAGACAGACAAAATGACATGGACAACATATCTTAGGGATGGGAATCAGAGGGAAGGTCAAAGGCTTATTTAAACAGGTGAGTTTTGAGTAATAATTTGAAGTGCGGATAAGAAGATTCTAATCGGAGGGTAGATGGTAAAGTGTTCCATAGAAGAGGACCCAAAAAGAAAAAGGCCGAGTGTCGGGTATGTTCTAGGTGCGCTCGCGAAGGAGCAGGCAGAGCTAGACGGTTGGCGTGAAGGGAGCGAAGCTGGCGGTATGGGCTGTGGAGGGAGATGAGATCAGCCAGATAAGTGGGTTCACCCGTGTGAATGACACGGTGAAGTAAAATAAGAAATTTATAGTGATAACGAAACCGAAGGGGTAACCAATGTAATCGAAAAAGAAGAGGGGTAACATGATCATAGCAGTGAGTGAAAGTAATAAGCCGAACAGCGGTATTTTGAACGGACTGGAGTCTTTAAAGCTGATAATTAGGGAGATTTGCTAGGAAAACATTACAATAGTCTAGTCTACTGATGACGAGAGCCAGTACCAAAGTGACCAATGAATCGAAGGGTAAAACTGAACGGACAGCCCTGATCTGACGTAAAGACAGAAAAGAACGGCGAGTGAGGGAAGAAATGTGTAAGTGGAAAGAAAGAGTGGAATCAAGAATAACACCCAGATAGCGAAAAGAAGAAACCAAAGGGATAGGAATAGAATCAATCAGAGGCGCAATAGTCGGACAAGAGCCGCTTAAGGAGTGGAATGGGTAAACGTAGATAGATTGCATGTCCCCTAGTCTTTCTCTATGTTGATGGCGTAAACAATGAAGCTACAGGGTAACCTATTTAAGACTAATAAGAGAAAATATTTTTTCACTCAACATGTAATCAAACTCTGGAATTACCGGAGGATGTAGTAAAAGTTGTTAGTGCAGTTGGGTTTAAAAAAGGTTTGGACAAGTTCCTGGAGAAAAGGTCCATAACCATTATTTAAGGGGACCCAGGAAATCCACTGCTTGCCCCAATACAAGCATTGTGGAACCTGTGTCTCTTGGGGAAACTGCTAGGTACTTGTGACCTACATTGGCCACTGTTGGAAACAGGATACTGGGCTTGATGGACCTTGGTCTGACCCAGTATGGCATATCTTATGTTTTCCCTGACAACGGACACAAGCCGCCATGGTTGCACTGTTAAAGAAGACCCTCACCTGTCTTGTGTTGCACCATAGGACAAAACACCTGCAGTGCAAGAAAAATTGCTCGCATCTCCAAGCAATTGATGGGCCAGCTGCTCTCTTCCAATGACCACTGACCCTGGGTCACCTGGGAAAGGCAATGCATTTCCAAGCCCATCAGGCTGGCATCCATGGTCACTATGTCCAAACAGGTGGTTCCAAGGTCAGCCCTGCTGCCAAATTCCTGGGATCCAGCCACCAGTTCAGACTGGCTCTGGTTTCCTCCTGTAACAATCGCTTTCACAATGAATGCTTCTGATGAGACCACCAGGAGAAAAGTATCCTCTGAAGAGGCCGCATATGAGCCCTGGCCCAAGGCACCAAATCCAGTGTTGCTGCCATGAACCCCAACAGCTATAAATAACCCCACGCACGCGGAGATAGACTCCTGAGAAACTCCCAAACCTGACTGTACCTTCTGGATCTGTTCCTGCAGAAGTAGATTTGAACTGGTGTTGAAATGGGCTCCCAGGTAATCCAGAGCTTAAGTTGGCTCCAGTCTGCTCTTGGAAAAATTTATCACTAACCCCAATTCCTGGAGCAGAGTCACCAGGCGCCTCGTCACAACCAGATTCTCCTGGGCCAACTTAGCCCTGATGAGCCAGTTGTCAAGGTATGGTTGCACTAAGACCTCTTCTCGGCGAAAAGCTGCAGCCACAACCACCAATTACCTTTGTGATTGTCCATGGAACTTTGGGAAGACCAAATAGAAGAGCCAGAAACGGAAAATGGCCCATAGGCACTGCAAAGTGAAGATACCGCTGATGCTCCTGACATATTGGGATATGCAATAAGCCTTGGACAGGTCCAACAAGGTTAGAAACTGGCCTTTGCGTACTACCACAATAACAGACCGCAGGGTTTCCATGTGGAAATGCAAAACCCATAGAGTTTGATTCACATTTTTCAGATCCAAAATGGGATGAGAAGTTCCTTCTTTCTTGGGAACCACAAAATAAATTGAGTATTGAATGCCACTTTGCTCCTCTGGGGGAACTTCGACTACGGTATCCAGCTGAAGCAATCTCTTGAGAGTCTCTGCTGCCGTCCATTCCTTGGCAAGTACCCTGTAGGGCGACACCATACAGGCATTGGAGAGGGGTTGCGCCAGCTTGATGGCGTAGCTCTCAAATCAGATCCAGACCCACTAGTCAGATGCAATCTGGACCCAAGCAGAGTAAAAGGCTTGTAGCTGACTGCCTACCAGTATAAGCCCCACCTCGACCCGTAAGAATTCACTGGGATTCTTTACTGTTGATAGGGACTTGAAGTTGGGTACCAGGGCATTCTGAAAGAGTTAATATAAAGTGTGAAAAACAGCTCTGAATATTTCTGTCAGTATTACAAGCGGAGTGTTTATGAATAAGAGGGACATTCAAAGTTACATCTTTCAAGACAGGGAGCTTTTGTTCTAATTCAGCTAAGCAATATGTCTGTGCTTACTTTAACCTATAACATGACTTGTTAACATGTAGATAAACAAAAAGTGAAGCAAAGCTTGACGTAAAAACAAAAATTGTAGTATGTAGCAGTACTTTTCTTAATAAAAGAAGGTGCGATGACCTGGCTCGTAGGAATCATAGGAAACTGCATGAGATTGCACACCTGTGAATTCCTCACTTAAGCTTAGAAACATAGAAACATGACAGCAGAAAATGACCACATGGCCTATCTAGTCTGCCCTCCGATAATGACTACTACAACAGTCCCCCCTCCTTTCCCTTTAAGATCCTCTATGTATGTCTCATGATTTTTTGAATTCAGATTCTGTTCTCATCTCTACTGGGAGACTATTCCATGCATCTACCATTCTTTCCATAAAGAAATATTTCCGCATATTACTCCTGAGTCTATCCCTTTTCACCCTCATCCTATGTCCCCTCATAGCAGAGCTTGCTTTCAATCGAAAGAGGCTCTCCTCCTGTGCATTTATGCCATGGAGATATTTAAATACCTCTATCATATCTCCTCTATCTCGCCTTTCCTCTAAAGTATACATATGTATTAAGATCCTTAAGTCTGTCCTTGTATGCTTTACAATGAAGACCATTAATCACCCTCTGCACCAACTCCAACCTGTTTATATCCTTTTGAAGGTGTGATCTCCAGAACGGCACACAATACGCCAACTGAGGTCGCACCAAAGACCTATGTTGTTGTTAAGTGCCGTCGAGTCAGAGTCGACTCATGGCGACCCTCTGGATAGCTATCCTAAATTGTGTTCGGTCTTCAGTCAGGCGGGCTCATTGTTGACAGACTGGTACCCGTAGCTGCTGTTATTGTATCGATCCATCTCATTGCTGGCCTTCCTCTTTTGCATTGACCTATCTTGCCAAGCATGATGTCTTTCTCTAATGATCTCTCTCTTCGCATGATGTGTCCAAAGTATGAAAGTCGAAGTCTTGTCATCTGAGCTTCTAAAGAAAGCTTAGGTTTGATCTCCTCTAGTACCGACTGGTTTGTTCTTCGGGCAGTCCATGGTATACACAGTATTCGCCGCCAGCACCATAATTCAAAGGCATCTATTTTCTTCCTTTCTGTCTTTTTCACTGTCCAGCTTTCACATCCATATGATGTTATTGAAAATACCATGGATTGAACGAGTTGAATCTTTGTATGGAGAGAGACATCTCTGCCCTTGAGAATCTTATCTAAGTCTTTCATAGCCATTCTGCCAAGAGCAATGCGTCGTTTGATTTCTTGACTGCTTGTTGCTTCTTTATAGATAGTTGATCCAAGTAGGTTAAAGTTGTTCACAATTTCAATTTCTTCTCCTTCAAGATGAACCTGTTGATTATGCCAGTTGTCATGATCTTTGTCTTCTTTACATTAAGGTGCAGGCCCATTTTGAGACTGTTTTTTGATTGTGAGAAGCAAATGTTTCAGATCATCTTCACTTTCCGCCAGTAATGTGGTAATCATCAGCATAGCGAAGGTTGTTGATGAGTCTTCCACCAATCTTCACACCTCTGTTGTCTTCATACAATCCTGCTTCTCTGATGATTTGTTCTGCATATAAATTAAACAGGTAGGGGGAACGTATGCAGCCTTGTCTTACACCTTTGCTTATTTTAAACCATTCTGTTTCTCCTTGTTCCGTTAGAACTGTTGCTTCTTGATCAATGTACAAATTGCGCAAGAGAACGATCAGGTGTTCTGGTATACCCATGCTTCTTAATGTGGCCCAGAGTTTCTCATGGTTACACCTCAAAAGCCTTGCTATAGTCGATAAAGCACAAATAGATATCCTTTTGGTATTCTTTAGTCTTTTCAAGGATCCATCTCACATCCGCAATGATGTCTCTCGTTCCTCGCCCTTTCCTGAACCCTGCTTGCACTTCAGGTAGTTCTTGTTCCAGATATGGTTGTAGTCTCTTTTGAATAATCTTCAGTAGAATCTTGCTGGCATGTGGGATCAGAGCGATTGTTCGATAATTTCCACAGTCAGTTGGATCACCTTTCTTTAGTATTGGTATAAACACAGATCTTTTCCAGTCAGTTGGCCATGATGTTGTCTTCCATATTTCTTGGCAGAACCTTGTAAGTATGGTAACAGCTGCATCAGATTGCTGCAATACTTCTATAGGAATGCCATCAATGCCTGGTGCTTTGTTCTTTGCTAAGGCTTTCAATGCTGCTTCAACTTCTTCTTTCATCACCAATGGTTCCCGATCATAAGGAGTGGAGGAGTGGCCTAGTGGTTGGGGCAGGGTACTTCAGGCCGGAAGGTCGGGGGTTCAAATCCCACTAGAGGACAGCAACCTTGGGCCGGAAGGACTGGGGTTTCTAATCCCACAGGTGCTCCTTGTGGTCTTGGGCAAGCCACTTAACCCTCCATAGCCCATGTTCCCTGTAAAATAGTTATCTCCAAGTTATAATGCCCTGTTCAATGTAATTTCAGTTTGTTCAATGTAAACCGCACTGATGCAGAATAGAGCGGTATATAAGAGAATGTAAATAAATAAATAAAGGTACAGGTTGAAACGGCTGTTGGTCCACTTGATCTTTATCATATAAAAACTCTGTACATTCCTTCCACCTTTTCTTGATCTTCTCAGCATCATTCAATATAGAACCTTGAGCATCTTGTAACATTCCAATTCGAGGCTGGAACATTTTCTTTAACTCTCGTAGCGTTAGGAAAGCCAATCTTGTTCTTCCTCTAATAGTTTCTGCTTCTATTTCCTTGCATGCGTCGTTGTAGTACTTTTCCTTGTCCTGTCTTGTTGAGTTCTGCGATTGTCTTTCTTTCTCCTCTGGCTTTAGCTTCTCTGCGTTTCTGGGCAATTTTCAGAGTTTCTTCCGTCATCCATTTTGGCCGTTTTTGCTTTTTCACCTTTTGTAGAGACTTCTCGCTTTCTTCCAACACAACCTTCTTGATGTCATTCCATAACTCTTCCGGAGCTCTGTCATTTGTATCTAAAGCAGCAAATTGATGTTGCAGGCAGTCTTTAAATTCCAGTGGTATATTCTCAAGGTCATATTCTGCTGCATTCATGAGTGGTTTGCTCTTTTTCAACTTTAGCTCGAGTTTGCATACTAGTAGTTGATGATCTGTACCACAGTCAGCTCCAGGTTTTGTCTTGGTTGATGTTATAGAGCTTTTCCATCGTTGACTTCCACAGATGTAGTCAATTTGATTTTTATACAAACCATTGGGTGAAGTCCATGTGTACAGTCGCCGCTTGTGTTGCTGGAAGAAGGTGTTTGAGATGAATAGATCATTGGTCTTGCAGAATTCTATCATTCTTTCTCCAGCTTCATTTCTGTTGCCAAATCCATATTTTCCAACTACTTTGCCTTCTTCTTTGTTGCCAACATTTGCGTTCCAGTCACCCATGACTATCAGGATATCCTGTTCGCATGTTCTGTCAATTTCAGCTTGTACTTGTTCATAGAACTCTTCAATTTCATTCTCTTCTGCAGCTGTTGTTGGGGCATATACTTGAATTATAGTTGTGTTGATAGGCAAACCTCGTAGACGAATAGAGATTAAGCGTTCGCTGACTGCATTGTATTTCATTACAGTTCTTGCAAATATCTTCTTTATTATAAATGCAACAGCATTTCTTCTTTGTCTTTCATTTCCAGCTTAGTAGACCATGTGATCATCTGATGCAAAGTGCCCGATGCCAGTCCATTTCAGTTCGCTGACACCCAACAGATCAAGTTGCACACGTTCCATTTCATTCTTGACTACCTCCAACTTCCCTTGGTTCATACTTCGTACGTTCCATGTTCCAATGTGTAAGACATCTTTACAGCTTCTGACTCTCATTTCATGACCTATACAGAGGCACTATTGCCTCCTTTTTTCTGCTGGCCATTCCTCTCCCTATACACCAAAGCATCTATCTGACTTTTGCAGTCGCCTTTTCTACCTATTTAGCTACTTTAAGATCATCAGATACAATCACGTCCAGGTCCCGCTCTTCTTGTGGACAGAAGTACTTCCCCCCCTACACTGTACCGCTCCTTTGGATTTTTGCATCATAAATGCATGACCCTGCATTTTTTAGCATTAAATCCCAGCTGACAAATTCTAGACCATTCTTCAAGCTTAGCTAGATCCCTCATGTTATCTACTCTTTCCTGGGTGTCTACTCTATTGCAGATTTTGGTATCATCCGCAAAGAGGCAAACCTTACCTGACAGCCCTTCTGCAATATCACAAAGATATTAAAAAGAATCAGACCAAGGAGAGATCCCTGGGGCACACCACTGGTAACCTTGCTTTCCTCAGAGTGAGCTCCATTTACCTATACCCTTTGTCACCTCCCCCTCAACCAATTTCTAACCCAATCAGTAACTTTAGAGTCCATCCCTAGGGTGCTCAGTTTGTTGATAAGTCACCTGTGCGGAACAGTGTCAAAAGCTTTACTGAAATCCAAGTACACCACCTCTAGGGCTCTCCCTTGGTCCAACTCCCTGGTCACCCAGTCAAAGAAATCAAGCAGATTTGGCTGACAAGACCTGCCTCTGGTGAATCCATGCTGCCTCGCATCCTGTAATCCATTGGACTCTAGAAATCTCACTATTTTCTCTTTGAGCACCATTTCCAATAATTTACTCACCAAAGAGGTTAGACTGTCTGACCTGTAGTTTTCAGTGTCCATCCTTACTTCCGCTTTTGTGTAAAGTGACTATATGTGCCTCTCTCCAGTCCTCTGGCACCATTCCCGACTCCAAAGAGGAATGTAAAGGTCAGTCAGTGGAGCCGATAGAACATCCCCAAATTCCTTCAGTATTCTCGAATGTATCCTATCTGGTCCCATCGTTTTGTCTACTTTTAGTTTAGCTAGTTCCTCATGAACAAAGTCTTCTGAAAATCTTTTGAGATCCCCGTCATTTCTGTTCCTGTTTGTGGGTGTTTTCCGAGGTCCTGCTCCTAGCGCTTCATCTGTGAACACAGAACAGAAATATTTGTTAAGCGATTCCGCTTTATCCTCAAACAAAAAACAAACATCAGCTTCTACTTATTCCTCTCCTTCACTTTTGAGTCTGACAATACCACTTTTGTCCTTCCTCTTCTTACTAACATATCTGAAAAATGTCTTATCCCCCCATTTTACTTCCTCTTCTTTTAGTATCTTTGCTTTCCTGACTATTTTGTTAGCTTCTCTTTTTTTCAAATATAGCTGCCCGTCTTCCACTCTCTGATCTCTTGTATTTCATGAAGCTTAAGTCATACTATTATATATCTCTGTCTATGTGTGCTTCTTTATTTGCATTTGAATTTAGAAAATTAAAGTCAAAGAGCAGAGGTTAAATTTTGCTACCTGGTCTGGAGTAGCACAGGCAAAGAGATTCTTTCATGACCTCCTGAGGCCCCCGAGAAATAGTCTCTATTGCCTCCATGACCTCTCCGAAAAGGCTGACCTCTTGGAAGATACCATGACCCTTGAAAAGATCCAAAACATATCAGATGAAACCACCGGGAATCTCTGAAATGTCCTCTCAAGGAAGAAAAGGCAGTTACTCATCTGTAGCAGGTGTTCTCCGTGGACATCAGGAATAAGTTCTCACGTACGGATAATGTCCTCCGATGCAGCCTGCATGGGAACACTCCCTAGCTTCTATCGGAAGCTTTTGGAAGGTTCCACTGTGCCTGCATGCCTCCTTTCTGCCTGCTGCCGTGGCGCCATCTTGATTCAGTCTGATAACATGTCTGTAGCAGAAGACAACTCCTCAGGGCAGTTTATCCAAATACAGTAGGTTAGCTTTGCGCATACGATGACAGTCATGAACCTCACTTCTAAGCCAGGGTATGTGGAGCATGATCTCAGTATCTCAGATTTACTGCTAATGCTTGGCGTGGTACTTGCATCGTGCCAAAGAGAGCTTCCTTCTGGAGTTCATAAGATGTAACAACTTGTATGAGATGTGCTTGGAAATTCTTCTTTATCAAGCCTCTGGCTCCCGGTATAATGGGAAATATTTCTGTATCTTTCTGCCACATTTTCTTGGTCTCAGACTGCATTTCTTGGTACTTCAGGATCTCCTCGGGGAGGTGGGAGGATTGTGAGGACTTATTCCTACTGTTCACTGAGAACACCTGCTACAGATGAGTAACTATCCCTCACAAAATCCTGGAAGGTCATGTCTTCAGGGGGAGCCTTTCGATGTTTATGAGGCAGAGAACATAAGAACATAAGATATGCCATACTGGGTCAGACCAAGGTCCATCAAGCCCAGTATTCTGTTTCCAACAGTGGCCAATCTAGGTCATATGTACCTAGCAGTTTCCCCAAGAGACACAAGTTCCACAATGCTTGTACTGGGTCAAGCATTGATATCTTCGGTCACTTCTTAATAATGGTTTATGGACCTTTCCTCCAGGAACTTGTCCAAACCTTTTTTAAACCCAGCTACACTAATAGCCTTTACTACATCCTCCGGTAACAAATTCCAGAGTTTGATTACACGTTGAGTGAAAAAATATTTTCTTTTATTAGTCTTAAATAGTTTATCCTGTAGCTTCATTGCATGTCCCCTAGTCTTTCTATATTCTGATAACGTAAACAATCGATCTACGTTTACCCGTTCCACTCCGTTCATTAATTTATAGACTTCTATCATATCTCCCCTCAGCCGTCTCTTTTCCAGGTTAAAGAGCCCTATCCTTTTTAGCCTTTCCTCATAGGAGTATCCTTCCATCCCCTTTACCATTTTGGTGGCTCTTCTCTGAACCTTTTCTAAAATCGCTATATCCTTTTTAAGATACGGCGACCAGAATTGCACACAATATTCAAGGTGCGGTCTCACCATGGAACGATATAGAGGCATTATAATATCTTTTGTTTTATTTTCCATTCCTTTCCTTATCATACCTAGCATTCTATTTGCTCTCTTGGCTGCCGCTGCACACTGGGCCGAGGGTTTTAACATGGTATCCACAATGACACCTAAATCTTTTTCCTGGGTGGTGGTTCCTAATGTGGAAACTTGCATCATGTAACCATAGTTTGGGTTGTTCTTCCCTAGGTGCATAACCTTGCACTTGTCCACATTAAATTTCATCTGCCATTTTGATGCCCAGTCTTCCAATTTATCAAGGTCCAATGGAGGTTTCAGAAATCATCCTCCAGTGAGTCCCATCGGTTACCCAGCCGTGGAATCCATCTCCCAGACGAAGTGTGATCTTCGACTGGAACTCCACCTGAACATCGAGAGAATCGAGAGCTCCATCAGGAGAAAGGGAACACAGATACTCTGCTTGTTGTGTGGTTGCCCCGGGCACCGGGGATTATCAGCCAGACTGGCACTGGTGTCGAGCCCTTCGATGCCTCGATGTTAATGCATTTCTTGCTAACATCAAGGCCTCGGCATTCTGCACCAGCAAGAACACCATGGTGTTCTCTTCGAGAGCCCATCGAAAGCCTCCGATTCTGAAGGCATCGGGGGCTCGATTGAAGGTTGGCTAGTTGATGTTGACGACATCAAGGCTCCAGTATGCTGCGGGCTAAGAGTACTAAGATGCAGTCCTCGAGAACATTCCGAAGGCGCTTCTCCATGTCTGCCATTTCCGAAGGTAATGGGGCCCCGACTACTCTGACCAATGTACCTGGTATCAGCAGTTCAATCACTGCTCTCGGCCAGCTGTCGGTGCCCCCTCGATGATCGGGAAGATGAGCCTCCCATCGGGCCCATGTCAAAGGGCGGTTCTGCAGACTCTCAGTGCTCTCAACGCTACACTCCGATGGGTTCCAACCTCGATGCACCAGAATCGGTGCTTGGTTCGATGACTCTAAGACGTCTATGTCCACAATGTAGAATCCCTCTCTTCTCCAGATAGAGATTGATTGATGAATGATGCTCTGGGGCACTATGGGTGCTTGGTTCCAAGCAGGCTTAAGACTCTTTGATGTCGATGTTCAGCTCACATCCAAAGCAGCAACAGAAGCCTTCGATCTTCTGAGAACATCTCGGGCACCGGAAGCACCATTTCTGGCAGATATGGTTCTAGTATACAGGAACAGTTCCTAAGCCAGTGACCATTCCCTGCAGCCAAATCAAGCGGCTGAAAAAGCAAGGCCTGGCACCTAAGAGCCGTGAAAAGGTGGAGAAAATATACCAATAAAACTGAAAGGAAAGAAAGGAAATAAAACTTAACGGCATTGGCAATTTTGACAAAACTTGGAAGCAAAGGACCCCCACAGGGGAGAAAAATCAATGTTGAAGCGGTGGATGACCGGAACGCATCCGATGGGCTCTACAGAAAAACAAAGACTGAATCAAGATGGCGCCGCAGTAGCAGGTGAGGATATGGCATGCAGACGCAGTAGAGCCTCCCAAAAGCTTCCAATAGAAGCTGGGGAGTGTTCCCACACGTGTTGTGTCAGAGGACGTCATTCATACGTGAGGACTTACCTTCCTGCTTGTCCATGAAGTAGATTTACCTCCCTGCAACTTGTTTTCCAGCAATTTGGGGATCTTCGAATCACCAAAATCCTTTACCAATTTCTCTAGTGCTTACCCAAAAAAGGCATCTACCCTTAAGCTTACTGAACTTGGTCTTGGAAGGTAGGTCTGCAGACCAATTACGCAGCCAGAGCAAGCATCTCACCACAGAGGCCATATTCTTGGTCAAAGCTCCAACAAATCATATAGAGCGGCAGCTAGATACTCTGACAACTGCTCGGGAGGAACTGGAACAGACTCTGGCAATTTCTGGGCCCATTTCAAAAATTCTCAAGTTACATAGGCTCCACATACAGGCACCTGCAAGGCCAAAGCAGAGATCTCAAAGGATTGTTTCAAGACCATTTCCAATTTCTGTCCTGTACATCCTTGAGCGCTGCAGCCCTTTCCACCGGAATAGTCATCTTCTTGGAAACTGACGACACCAACATATACACATTCTGGAAACGCAAAATATCCTTTTCCTCTGGAGGAAGAGGTTACAAATGAGCCATGGAACAGGTGATATTCAGCCATGATCATGTCCTCAATGGTGCTATGCAGTGGAAAAAATCATGGAGGCTTCCAGATACCCTGCAGCAAGGAATCCTCCAGCACCTCCTCCTTCTCCGGGGCATCCTCTACAGTGTTAAGGCTGCCAAAGTCTGAGAAATAAGCATTGCCAACTCCTCCTGATGGAAGACTAATTATGATCAGATCTTTCCCCTGTAGGATCTCACCTTCCTCCAGCTTATCCCCCAAGGGAGTGCGCCAGCGATTGGGCTGTCCCCTCCAAAAGGTCTTCAGAATCCCCTGACAGAACAGCACTCTTCCCAAGTGTCATCCTGCTCGACCCTCCAGTGCTGGGTCACAGATTCAACCAAATTTCTGTCTCCTGACCCTTGCTCCTCAGACCTTGCCAAAAGGCTAGACACCTGAAGAAGAACTTGCACCAGGCCCTGCTTCATGCAGAAGGTCTGGTGCAAAAGAAGGACAAACTTTGGAGAAAATGGGACCCACAGTCCCCCTTCTATGTCCCAGAGATGGCCACTCACTTTTGTTGACCTCCCAACCAATCCAGAGGCCACTTTAGGGTCCCAGCCAGCTCTCTTGATCTGGCCTCAGATAACATGGCTACGGTTCTTGCCAAAATTGCAGGCTGCTGTGGCTGAGGAGAAAGCATAGTTACGCACCTGTAACAGGTGATCTCCGGGAACAGCAGGAATTTAGTCCTCACATATGCGTATCGTCGGTACCTAAGGAGCCTGGACGGGAACGCTCCCCAGCGTCCAATCAGAAAGCTTATGGGAGCATCCCACAGCGCCTGCGTGCTGCCTTCCCACCTTTCCCAACTGCCTCTCTCCAGTTGAGTTTTAAAGCTGAGACAAAGAGAGAAAGAGGGAAAGGAAAGAGATAGAGAGATACAACTCCTAGGGGAGGTGGGTGGGCTGTGAGGACTAAATTCCTGCTGTTCCCAGAGATCACCTGTAACAGGTGAGTAACTATGCTATCTCCAGGAACAAGCAGGAATGTAGTCATCACATATGGGGACTCCCTAGCTTTAGGTGCCAGGGAGAGACCCCAGAAGTTGTGTGTCCCTGTGAAAGGGCTCTACTTCCCCCCATGGATCTCTGGCATCCTACCAGGGATGGTGGGTAGGAGTTGATTAGGTATGGAACAGGTGTTTGAGAACAGCCTGACCAAACAAGGCATCCCGGCAGGAGCCCTTGTCCAAGCAGTAATGGGCTGTAAAGGTATGAACCGAGGCCCAAGTGGCTGCTCGACAGATGTCGTCAATAGACAAAGAGTGCAGATGAGCCATTGAGGCTGCCATGGCTCTCACATTGTGAGCTGTGACATGGCCCTCCAGAGAAAGGTTCTTACTCTGATAGGCGAAGGAAATACACTGAGCAATCCAGTTAGATCGTGTTCTCTTGGAAACTGGAAGTCCCAAATGAGAAGGATCAAAAGCAACAAAGAGTTGAGAGGACTTTCTATGTTGCTGTGTTCTTTGTAAGTAAAAAGCTAGAGCTCTTTTACAGTGCAAGTTATGAAGATTCCTCTCTGCATTTAATGCATGAGGCCCTGGAAAAAACACAGGTAGGTAGAACGCTTGGTTCAGATGAAAAGGCGAGACCACCTTAGGCATAAAGTGTGGATGAGTCCTAAGGACTACCTTGTCATGATGGAACCTTGTATAAGGTGGATTAGCTACTAGCGCTTGCAACTCACTAATGCGGCGTGCTGATGTGATTGCAATGAGAAAGATAACCTTCCAAGAAAGGAATTTCAAGGAGGGGGTAGCTAAAGGTTCGAAAGGTGGCTTCATGAGCTGTCAAAGAACCAGGTTTAAGTCCCATGCCACAGGTGGTGGCCTAATGGGAGGCTCAGTTAGAAGACGTCCTCTCAAAAATCTTGCTATAAGAGGATGAGAGGAAATAGGCTGTCCATTTAGAGGCTTAAGGGAAGCTGCAATAGCACTCAAATGGACTCTTACTGAATTTGTCTTAAGGCCTGCATTAGATAAATGAAGGAGATACTCCAGCAAAGATTCCAGAGGTATCGCAAGAGGGTTAAGACCCTTTTCCGAACACCAAACAGTAAACCTTTTCCACTTGAACGCATAAGAGCGTCTAGTGGAAGGTTTTCTGGAAGCATAAAGAACATCTTTCACTTGCTGAGAAAGATTAAGAACTTGGAGATCTAGGCCTTCAGCAACCAAGCTCTGAGATGCAGAGACTGGGGATTGGGATGCCATAACATTCCGTCCTCCTGAGATAGGAGATCTGGAGCAGACCCTAACTCCAGGGAGGGAGCTTGAGAAAGATGTAGAAGCAGAGGGTACCACATTGCCATGGCCAATGTGGTGCTATGAGAATCATATGGCCTCTGTCTCTCTGAAGCTTGAACAGGGTTTTGGGAATTAGGGGAATGGGTGAAAAGGCATAAAGGAAGTCTTGACCCTAGTAAAGGAGGAAAGCATCCCTGGCCTGAGCCCCCTGAGCTGGAGTTCTGGAACAGAACCGGGGAAGTTTGGCATTCCACGGACTTGCAAAGACGTCTATGTCCGGGGTTCCCCAAAGTTGAAAAATCCTGGTCACCTGGTCTGCATGCAGAGAGACCACTCGTGTGGAAGCAGAACTCGACAGAGTCTGTCCGCCCAAGAGTTTTGAATGCCTGGAAGATACACTGCCAGAAGATGAATCTGATGTTCTCTGGCGAGGGCCCATAGTCGCAAAGCTTCGTTGCAAAGCGACAGAGCCCGTTCCCCCTTGCTTGTTCACATAGAACATGGCTACTTGATTGTCCGTATGAATGAGGACTGTCTTGTAGCTGAGCAGGGAGTGGAACACTTGCAGAGCAAGAAAGATTGCTCTGAGTTCCAAGAGATTGATATGTAGACAACTCTCTTGTGGAGACCAGGTGCCCTGGGTGGAGAGGTCTTGCAGATGAGCTCCCCAACCCATTGGAGAAGCATCTGTTGTGAGAGTTGCTTGGGGTAAGGGTTGCTGAAAGGGGGACCCCAGCAACAGGTTTTGAGTGGACAAAATGAGGTGACTTGTGTTTGCTATTTTGTCTGACAGGCACCCTGATGCCTGGGTCCATTGGGTGGATAAAGTCCACTGAGCTGCCCTCATGTGGAGGCAAGCATATGGGACCACATGCACGGTAGATGCCATGTGGCCTAGTAATTGCAACATTTCTCGAGCAGTTAGATGAGGCTTTAGCACTGCTTGAGAAGCTAACTGCACCAAGCGAAGGCACCGGACCTGGGGGAGATAGGCCCTTGCCCTTGTGGTATCCAGGAAAGCTCCTATGAACTCTAAAAACTGAGTGGGAGTTAGAATGGATTTTGGGATGTTTATTACCAGCCCTAAATACTGAAGGATACGCATTGTGCAAGATAGAGAAGTCTTGGCCTCTGACTGTGTTGGAGCTCGAATGAGCCAGTCGTCCAAGTAAGGGAAGACAAATATCCCTAGAGTGCGGAGAAATGCTGCTACAACAGCCATGCATTTTGTGAACACCCTTGGTGCCGAGGCCAGACCAAAAGGAAGCACCCTGTATTGGTAGTGATTTCCTTGAAAAAGGAACCGAAGGAACCTTCTGTGGGTTGGATGGTTGAGGACATGGGTGTACGCATCCTTGAGATCTAGAGAACAAAGCCAATCCTGACTCTGAAGGTATGGTAGCAGAGCTCCGAGAGAAATCATCTTGAATTTCTCCTTGACAAGGAATTTGTTCAATTCTCTGAGATCTAAGATAGGCCTGTAACCCCCTGTTTTCTTTGGAATAAGAAAATAAGGGGAATAGAACCCTGTGCCCTGTTGATGAAGAGGTACTTCTTCTATTGCCCCTTCGGCAAGAAGGATGGCAACCTCCTGACCTAACAGGTTGATGAGAGTGGTCGGAGAATTGAACTGCTTCACTATTGTGTGAGGGGGCATGCTTGAAAAATGAAGCTTGTACCCCCTCCTTTATGATGGAGAGTGTCCAATGCTCTGCTGTTATTTGCCCCCATCTGGGGGCAAAATGACATAACCTTCCTGGAATGGTGGACGGTTCTGGTCCCTCCAGAACCAGAAAGGCTAAGTTCTCTAGCTGAAAGTCAAAGGCCCTGAGGAGGCTGAGGCTGCTGGGCCAGAGGAGGCCTAGCAGCCTTTGCTTTCTTCTGTTTGGGTGGTTGCTGACGTTTGCTTGAAAACTGACCTGCAGAAGATGCCTGCTGAACATAAGCAGGATAAAATCTTTTCTTTTTAGAAAAAGTTGTTTTCTTGAACAATTTCTTTCTAACAAGATCAGCAGTGGACTTGGATAGTCTATCCAAGGTGGATTTTTCAGCATCCATTTCATTGGCTTTTTCCTGCCAATCTTTACCAAACAGGTTCTCACCAGTACAAGGGATATTTCCCAATTTATCTTGTACCCAGAGCTCTAGATCAGATGCCTGGAGCCAAGCAATTCTACGTGCACCGATGGTGATAGCCGAGGTTCTGCTTATACACTCAAAGCAGTCAAAGGCTGCACGGTTGGAAAATTTAGAAGCATCTTGGGCATGTTTGACCCAAGTGAGAAAGTCCTGTCTTTTATCCTCAGAAATGAAAGGACTTAAAGTCTGTAAATTACCTGTGACCTCCTTTAGGAACATTCCCATGTAGAGACTATAGGAACTGATTCTGGCAGAAAGCATGGAAGACTCTACATCCAAAAGCATCCAGGGTTCTGCACTCACGTCCTGGAGGATTAGGGGCATGCCTTTTTGCACTTCTGATCCTTTTCATAGCTGACTCCACCACAATAGAGTGGTGAGGAAGCTGAGTCTTATGGAAATCAGGACAAGGAGGGACTCGATACATAGTATCCAATCTACGAGAATGAGGAGAGGTGGTAAGAGGTGTTTCCCACATACTCAACATGAGATCATATAAAATCTCATGAATGGGTAAGGTAGCTGCCTCCTTAGGAGTTTTGGGATATTGTAGAATTTCCAACTCCTTGGCCCTTGGCTCTGTTTCAGGGGCCACAGTAATGGACAGGCCCAGAGCCATCTCCCTGATGAAGTCTTGGAAGGACATATCCTCTGGAGGAGACATCCTGCGTTTAGGGGAGGAGGACTCCTCTGGAAGAAGCATCGCTGCATCGACAGAACTTTCAGAATCCTCAGATTCTTCTGAGGACTCGAAGTATCGTCTGTCCGGATACTCTTGCAGAGCCCGATACCCGTACCGACCAAGGTCGGTACCGGGAATAACCGGTACCGGAGAACCCGTACTGGATGACAGGGTACCGGCAGAGCAGACACCGATGCCGATGCTATCGGTACCGATACCGGTGCCAGTACTGGTGGAGTTGTCTGTCGCGGTACCAAGGGCGTCGATGCCGCAAGGCAAGCTGCCAGACTGCATTCCATAGCCAGAACTCTCTGGTCTATCGACGCCGCCAATGCCAATGGCACCAGGAGATCTGTCGAGGCCGAGCCATCGAGAACATCCTGGAACCCCGATAATGCTTTGGAAGCCAAAGCCTCCCGCCGGGGTAATTTTGCCGGTGCAGAATCCTTGAGGGCAACACAAGAGGCATCTCAATGCTTAGAAGCAGATCTACTCTTCGAGGACCAGCTGGATTTATGTTTAGTTATCTGAGATCCACGGGAGGAAGAAGCAGCCCTGGAAGACGTTGATGCCACCGAAGCTGCATCAGAGGGAAACAGGGTACTGAGCTTGGGAGCTCGGTTCTGCTGACCTCTTTTAGACAACATGGCACAGGACACACAATCCGTGATGGAGTGGTCAGGACCTAAACATTTTAAACACGATTTATGGGTGTCGGTGACGGAGATGGTACCGCCACACTTGGTGCACTTTTTAAAACCTGAGGCAGGTTTTTCCATGTTAAGGAAAACGTTTTGGGCCTAAGGCCCAAAAAGGCGCGTGCACCTGAAGAAGAGGAAAAAAGAAGATTTTTTTTTTTTTTTACAGAAATAAGAAAAGAAAGACCAGCGGTACCAGTAGAGCGTCGAAGAAGGCAGACGCGACCACAAAAAGAAAGAAAGAAAAAAGGAATTTGTCTGCGGTGACAGGAACACGACCTGCTGGCTCCGCGGAAAAAGAACTGGAGAGAGGCAGTTGGGAAAGGCAGGAAGGCAGCACGCAGGTGCTGTGGGATGCTCCCAAAAGCTTTCTGATTGGACGTTGGGGAGCGTTCCCACGCAGGCTCCGTCGGTACCGACGATACCCTTATGTGATGACTACATTCCTGCTTGTTCCTGGAGATGGCTGCTTACATGACGCCTCACTCCTCCCCCTCCCCCCCAAGACCACGTCTCCTGGAGCAAGTCTTCAGCTTCAGACTCACAGCTTCAGCAGAAACCTGAGGAAAATGGGCTCTGGTGTCTGCCACAGGGCGCACAAACCAGACAGTTCATTGGCATAGCCGACTGTCATGGTCCCATTATGCCCAGACTTTGCTCCGTCTCATCTCATCAGCACTAGCAACACTGATATCTGCAGCCGGCTGTGCTTTCTTTTGCTGCTCCCTCAGTGCCTTGGTAGCTGAAAGTTCTCCCCCATCACTTCTGCTTTTCTATCTCCCCCCCGCCCTCCCCCGAGAGTCTTAAAGGGATAGGCCCTGCCACGGTTCTCCTCCCCAGGCCTCCTCCTAAAAGTTGGAGAGGAGAACGGGAAGCCTCCAAGGGTCCACAACCCAGTACCCTGGGAAGTTGAGGAGGAAAAAGAAAGGGGAGGGACCCAGATCCTCTATGCAGGGCCCTTTGTGGAGCTAAAAAATTCCTCTGTTCCTGTCTATTTTATTTATTTTTTAACTGTCCTCCTACAGTGGTTTCCAGACTGCATAGAAATCCACCTCCATCTGCTGGAGACTGAGAAATACTGGTGTGAGGTGGTCTGCACATATCCCCTTTATGGGGTGACATCATCAAATATAGTGATTCTCAGTCTCCATCTGCTGATGATAGGGTATAAACCTATGTACATCTGGATTGGAATGGAGGGATGAGGAATGATCCATTCTGCCAGAACAAATGCAAAACAGCAAATTAAATAAAATTACTATGATCACTTACTTCATAGCTGATGGTCTTGAGGAGAAAGAAAGGCAGACATGCCGACGTGTGTACAGCATGAAGTAAAGGCCAGGCAAAAATCCTTCTGCAGCTGACTCCAACTTCCTGCAGCACCAGGGATGTATTTATAGGGCACCTTAAACCAGGGAGCTGGACTAATATAGTTTTTATTTATAAGCTGCATTTCTGCGACCAATATGGGAGATTGAGTGAACTGTTCAAGCTCACAAAGAGTTTTGGTGGCAGAAATCAGAGCTGAACCCAGGTTTCCTGGTTCCCAGCCCATTCTACTAACCACCAGTGCACCTTCTCTGCATGCAATCAAACTGTGCAAGAAGATAACATGACCTACCTTAGTACCAGGACAAACTCGGAAGGTGAACAAACGCCAGGGGAAGATTTTCAAGTAAAATTCTTTCACAGAAAGTTGCTAAGAGGAGAAAAATAGAATTAGTACTATAGTCAGGTTCTGGAGGCAGTACCAAGTGAGTGTCAGCATTCTTTGAGCACCAGCACCAACACAAGCCTAACAAGAACAGATGCTAAAGACCAGCAAAAGATGCTATGAGAGAAGAGAGGGGAGAGACTGAAGGAGAACAAAGACAAAAAGCGGAAAAAAAAGGAACAAAAGCAGAAGTGAATAAGAAAAAAACAGACTGGATGGGCTATGCTGGTCTTTATCTGCCACCATTTAATATATTACTATGTTAACAGGAAGAAAAATGTACATCATGCTTTCTTAAAAAGCTCTGGACTAGTATGAAAGCTTTTAGACATTTTTTTCAACTGTTCATTAAACCAGCATTGCTCCATGCGATGCACGGAAGGACAAGAATACAAAGAAATAGCAGGGTAACAAAAAGCCCAAAAGAAGCTCTAGCACATATTTAATTATTTATTTAAATGTTTTTATATGCCATCTTTCTACAATTCAAGAAGGTTTACAAGGAACATAACATAACAGAGTGTCACATCTATTGTACATAGAACGGAACTCTTTGAATATGAGCATACATGAATCACCACAGAACAATGTACATATTATGTACATATACACAATCATGGGAGCAAGAAGGTGAGAAAGTGGAAAAAGGACCCTGGAAGGAGGTTAGGATAATGTCAATCAACAAGCACAAGGGAGCAGGATATTTCAGACAACGTTCTCACTAGCTTTAGTAACTATATGGTTAGATCTGGGAGGGGACCTGCTTAGTGAATCTAATATGGGACGTTTGGTGCTTATTATGTTCTGTGAAATTTTGTGCATGTTGGTGGAGGTGTGGGAGGTATTCAAAGGCATTTGCATGGTTTGCAGACTGCTTGTATCCATGATATCCTTGATGCTAATCTCCCCAGTACTCATTTGGGTACAGGGATCCCCCACCCCGCCCTTTTTGAACAAAATCAAGATAATCTGAAGGTATTGAGAGTTGGCAAAACCATGAGGGGACCAGCTTTTGGCAGCAGCCCAGGAAGAAAATAATCCTGTGTGGGCAGATGTACCTGGTTGGGGGTCGGGGAAAGAGAGGCAACTGCCAGGAGCAGCATGGTCTAGGTGCGAGAATCTTAGACTTTAGGTAAACTAACTTTGCCAAGATAGGACAATATCTCAAGGAGTCAATAGCGGGATGGGAACAGTTGGGGGATGTACATAAGAACATAAGAAATGCCATGCTGGGTCAAACCAAGGTCCATCAAGCCCACTATCCTGGTCATCAGTACTTGGCAGGTTCCCAAAAGGCCTACAGGTTCCATAATGCTTGTCCTGGGGTAAGCAGTGGATTTCCAGGGTCCTCTTTAATAATGGTTTATGGACCTTCCCCTCCAGGAACTTGTTCAAACCATTTTAAACCCAGCTACACTAACAGCTTTTACTACACCTTCTGGGTAACAAATTGCAGAGTCTGATTACGCGTTGAGTGAAAAAAATATTCTCTATTATGAGCCTTGAATGGGTTACTTGTACCTTCATTGCATGTCCCCTAGTCCTTCTACTTTCTGATGGCATAAACAGATCTATGTTTACCATATTTATTTATTTATCTATTTCTTCTATACTGCCCCTTCCAGAGATCAAGGGCGGTTTACATAAAACAGTTAACAATTTTGTATACTTTTGTATACTTTACATGGAACGTATTGGAACTATGTACAGGTAACATTACATAAAACAATGTCTGAACTAAATTACTATGAACTATTTACAAAGCGTAATAATTAACATATATGCACGACATTTTGTATAGGTGAGTATTAGTTGAGGGGGGGTCTGTCTAGGTTATCTCATGTATTTTATGTGTATGTTTCTGTGTTTGCTGGGGAGTGGTTTTCTGGTGGTAGGGGATTTCAAAATGGTCGGAGAAGAGGTAGGTTTTGAGCTCTTTTTTGAATTGATAAAGGTCTTTCATCAATCGGAGAGTTATTGGGAGTTCATTCCAGAGAGTGGGGGCAATAAAGGAGAAGGCCCTAGAGCTTGTGGTTTTCTTTGTTTTCCTGATAATTGTTTGTAAGGTGAGAGAGTGAGTTGCGTTTTGTCTACGTGTTCTTGTATTTGATGGGGCTTGTATTAGGGTGGACAAATGTGAGGGGGAGATGTCGTTGAGGAGTTTGAATGTTGTTAGTAGTATTTTATATTTTATTCGGCTGTTTATTGGGAGCCAATGTAGGTCAAACAGTATTGGGGTCACGTGATCAGTTAGTCAGGCTTTTGAGATTACTTTGGCACATATATTTTGTGCTCTTTGTAACAGATAGGTGTTTTTTAGTGGAAGGCCAATTAAGAGACTATTACAATAGTCAAAGTGGGGGGTGATGAGTGCACTGACTACAGATCTGAAGTCATGTGTGTCAAGGAGGGGTCTTAAGTGTTGTATTGTCTTAAGTTTGTAGAATATTGTTTTTACTGTCTGTTTTATGTGAGGGAGCATGGTGAGAGAACATAAGAACATAAGATATGCCATACTGGGTCAGACCAAGGTCCATCAAGCCCAGTATTCTGTTTCCAACAGTGGCCAATCTAGGTCATATGTACCTAGCAGTTTCCCCAAGAGACACAAGTTCCACAATGCTTGTACTGGGTCAAGCATTGATATCTTCGGTCACTTCTTAATAATGGTTTATGGACCTTTCCTCCAGGAACTTGTCCAAACCTTTTTTAAACCCAGCTACACTAACAGCCTTTACTACATCCTCCGTAACAAATTCCAGAGTTTGATTACACGTTGAGTGAAAAAATATTTTCTTTTATTAGTCTTAAATAGTTTACCTTGTAGCTTCATTGCATGTCCCCTAGTCTTTCTATATTCTGATAAGGTAAACAATCGATCTACGTTTACTCGTTCCACTCCGTTCATTAATTTATAGACTTCTATCATATCTCCCCTCAGCCGTCTCTTTTCCAGGTTAAAGAGCTCTAACCTTTTTAGCCTTTCTTCATAGGAGTATCCTTCCATCCCCTTTACCATTTTGGTGGCTCTTCTCTGTACCTTTTCTAAAATCGCTATATCCTTTTTAAGATACGGCGACCAGAATTGCACACAATATTCAAGGTGCGGTCTCACCATGGAACGATATAGAGGCATTATATGTTTTGTTTTATTTTCCATTCCTTTCCTTATCATACCTAGCATTCTATTTGCTCTCTTGGCTGCTGCTGCACACTGGGCCGAGGGTTTTAACATGGTATCCACAATGACGCCTAAATCTTTTTCCTGGGTGGTGGTTCCTAATGTGGAACCTTGCATCGTGTAACCATAGTTTGGGTTGTTCTTCCCTAGGTGCATAACCTTGCACTTGTCCACATTAAATTTCATCTGCCATTTTGATGCCCAGTCTTCCAATTTATCAAGATCCTCTTGCAATTTTTCACAATCCTCTTGGGTTTTAACAACTTTAAATAGTTTTGTGTCATCTGCAAATTTGATAATTCACTCGTTATTCCACTTTCCAGGTCATTTATGAATATGTCAAAAAGCAGCGGACCCAGCACAGATCCCTGGGGTACACCACTATTCACCTTTCTCCATTGGGAAAATTGGCCATTTAGCCCTACCCTCTGCTTTCTATCTTTTAACCAGTTCCTGATCCACAATAGTACCTGAAGGCATGTATATGAGTATGGGGTACCATATACTATTAGACTGAATAAATCTGAGAAAGAGTTAATTCTGTTCAGAACCTTGCTTAGAAATAAAACTTCTTATATTAGCTTACTAGGTGAAGGGTTACATGTCCTGAAATAAAGAAAGGGCACGTTGTACCCCAGCCTCTCTGTCTCAGGGATACCAGATAGCAGTCTCAGGGTTATTAGCTAAAATACTTTCAGGGTTAGTAATTAGTAGATATCGAGAAGCGCTCAAGGTTAGAAGATATCAAGTTATCAGCAGTAAACAATTATGTCAATTAGGTCATTCTATATCCTGGAATCCTGTATGTCTCCTCATAATGGCCATGTAACAGTAAACAATTATGTCTCGGACTCCATTTATGGCTCCACATTGACCCACACTGAATAAGTTGACCTACAATATGATAAACATACATGACGTATAATGATAAAGTGAAATTATGCTGTATCATCTAAAAAAGCCTTATAAATAAAGTGAACCATGGCTAGTAGTTAGAGTAAACAGGGAGAACGTGCTTCTCTCAGTTTCTCTCCCCAAAGCTTTGGTGTATTTTCTATAGAACTGTGTTGTATTTATTGACTATTTGATAACCTTCCCATTGCTTGTGAGTGTGGTTCTTTGTAGCTTCAAGAGCCCAGTGAGGTTACTGGTGAGGGGAGAGTCAAGTAAGCTCTTCAGTACCCTGCCTCCTATCCCATGACTCTTTAGTTTTGCCAAAAGTCTCTGATGAGGGACCTTGTCAAATGCTTTCTGAAAGTCCAGATACACAATATCAACCGACTCACCTTTGTCCACCTGTTTATTTACTCCTTCAAAAAAACATAACAGATTAGTAAGACAAGATCTTCCTTGTCTAAAGCCATGTTGCCTGTCTCCCATTAGGTTGTGACTATCTACATGCTGAGTAATTTTATTCTTTATGATGGTTTCTACCATTTTTCCCGGTACTGACGTCAGGCTCACCGGTCTGTAGTTTCCCGGATCACCCCTGGAACCCTTTTTAAAAATTGGTGTTACATTGGCGATCCTCCAATCTTCAGGTATTAGAGATGATTTTAATGATAGTTCACAGATTACTGAAAGCAGTTCTGCAATCTCATATTTCAGTTCTTTCAACACCCTTGGATGTATACCATCCGGCCCAGGTGATTTGCTACTCTTCAGTTTATCTAATAGTTGTAAGACATCTTCCCGATGTATCGATATTTCCTTTAATTCTTCCGCACCTTTAAATACCACTTCAGTCATGGGTAACATCCCTACATCTTCCTCAGTAAAGACCGAAGCAAAGAATTCATTCAGTCTCTCCGCTATCGCCTTGTCGCCTCTTAGTGCTCCTTTAACCCCTTTATCATCTAATGGACCAACTGACTCTCTCACAGGTTTTTTGCTACGAATGTACTTGAAAAGGTCTTTATTTCGCGTTTTTGCTTCCGCAGCAAGCTTCTTCTCAAATTCTCTCTTTGCCTGCCTTATCAATGCCTTGCATTTGACTTGCCAGTGCTTGTGCTGTTTCCAGGTTTCGTCGTTTGGCTCTTTTTTCCATTTCGTGAAAGATGCTTTTTTGGCAACAACAGCCTCTCTGACCTCACCTTTAAACCATGCCGGCAGTTTTTTGGACTTCCTTCCACTTTTCTTAAAGCGTGGAATACAGCTGGTCTGGGCTTCCAAGATAGTATTTTTCAACACCACCCAAGCTTGATGTACGTCTTTAACCTTCGCAACTGCTCCTTTTAGTTTTTTCTTAACTGTTTTCCTCATTTTATCATAGTCTCCTTTTCGAAAGTTAAAAGGTAGTACTGTGGATTTCCTTACTATCCCTCCTCCACTAATTAAATCAAAGGCGATCATGTTATGATCACTATTGCCAAGTGGCCCCAACACCCTTATCTCTTGCACTAGATCTGGTGTTCCACTAAGGACTAGGTCTAATATGGCTTCCCCTCTGGTCAGTTCATAAACCAGCTGCTCCAAGAAGCAGTCATTTATTTCATCTAGGAACTTTATCTCCCTAGCATGTCCTGACGTGACACTGACCCAGTCGATACCGTGGTAATTGAAATCACCCATTATTATTACTGCGCTGTAACTTTTGTTAGCTTCTTTGATTTCTTTGAGCATTTCATCATCCATTTGGTCATTCTGGCCAGGTGCTCGATAGTACACCCCCACTGCCATCGCCTTCCCCCTTTTATATGGAATTTCAATCCATATAGATTCTACAGCAGATTTTGTTTCCTGCAAAACTTTAATCCTTTCTGACTCAATGCCCTCTCTAACATAGAGCGCAACCCCTCCACCAATTTGATCAGCTCTATCATTACGATATAGTTTGTACCCAGGTATCACAGTGTCCCACTGGTTGTCCTCCTTCCACCATGTCTCTGATATTCCAATCATATCTAACCTTTCATTTAGTGCTATATATTCTAACTCTCCCATCTTATTCTTTAGACTTCTAGCATTTGCATACAAGCATTTTAGAGAATGTATTTTATTCATGTTAATTTGGCTATTGTTAGACATGGGTAAATTGGGATCTTTAAGCTCTGTCTGCTCCATACTTGAGGGCATTTGGGCTACTTTACTCTTTTGTGGAACCTCTCTGCTTTTGGTAGTATCCTTCAAGGATACATTCTTCCGAACCATCCGCTCTTGGGCGACTGTCGGCTTTCCCCTAATATCTAGTTTAAAAGCTGCTCTATCTCCTTTTTAAAGGTTAATGCCAGCAGCCTGGTTGCATCCCGGTTAAGGTGAAGCCCATCCCTTTGGAAGAGCCCCTCCTTTCCCCAGAATGTCCCCAGCTCCTAACAAATCCAAAACCCTCATCTCTGCACCATTGTCTCATCCACGCATTGAGACTCCGGAGCTCTGCCTGCCTTTTGGGTCCTGCGCGTGGAACAGGAAGCATTTCGGAGAACGCTACCCTGGAAGTTCTGGATTTCAACTTCCTACCTAAAAGCCTAAATTTTGCCTCCAGAACCTCCCTACCACATTTTCCTATGTCATTGGTACCGACATGTACCAAGACAGCAGACTCCTCCCCAGCACTATCTAAGACCTTATCTAGGTGGCACGTGAGGTCCGCTACCTTCGCACCAGGCAGGCATGTTACCAGGCGATCCTCACGTCCACCAGCCACCCAGCTATCTACATGCCTAATGATCGAATCAACAACTATAACGGCTGTCCTAACCCTTCCCTCTTGGGCACATGGCCCTGGAGAAACATCCTCGGTGCGAGAGGGTTTTACATCACCTGGAGGACAGGTCCTAGTTACAGGATCACTTCCTGCCACACCAGGGTGATGCTCTCCTGTCACGTGACCTCTCTCCTCCATGGCAACAGGGGTGCTGCCAGACTGGAGATGGGACTTCAGGACTATATCCCTGTAGGTCTCGTCTATGTACCTCTCTGTCTGTCTTATGTTTTCCAAGTCTGCTACTTTAGCCTCTAGAGAACGGACTTGTTCCCTGAGAGAAAAGAGCTCCTTGCACCTAGTGCACACGTAAGACCTCTCACCAACTGGGAGAAAATCATACATGTGACACTCAATGCAAAAGACTGGAAAGCCCCCATCCCGCTGCTGGACTGCTGTCTGCATCTTAGTTTTAAGTTTGTGTCTAGATCTTTAAGTTCTTACTTACTAGGGGTTGCTATGGGTATTTATACCAATAAAACTGTACCTAATACGTTTAATATACCTTGTTCACCTGAAGCTTAATTAATCTCAGGTCCTTAGTGTATGACTGATTTGGGTAATGAGTTTCACCTGAAAGCACCTCCTGTCTTTTAAGATGTGTAAGTACCTATAAAGCTGTGATTATCCCAGGGGAGGGTGGTTGTGGGGAGGGAGGGAGGGAAATAACACTTATTAAAAGAGGGCTGCTACACAGTACCCTGTCTTGTGCTGCTGAGGTAAGCTAAATTCTGATTTGATTTAAATGATAGCTCTTAGCTGCTGCTAGGCTCTAACTTCTTATGAAATTTAAACTATAAGCTCTCTGCTGGGTACTAAATTTAACCAGAAAGCTCTCTTCTGTGTGTTAAATTTAAACTAAAAGTACTTTGCTGTTACTTGGCCCTGAGTGACTATTAAATTTAAACTACAAGCTCTCTGCTGGGTATGAAATGTAACCAGAAAGCTCTCCTCTGTGTTTTAAATTCAAACTTTAATTGCTGCTACTAGGCCCTAACTGATCCAACAAAAAACAGTGGGTTCACAGATTAAGTAGCTTTAATACAAAGAATTCTTTTTAGAAAATTACCAGACGTATATACTCACAGTTGCAGATTTTTCTCCAGAAGTAACAGTCCCCCTTTCTAGTCCTTCAAGTGTGGTCTATTATGACTCCTAGGTATTTTACTTCTTTTTTAACAGGTATAGCTGTTTTGTTTATTGTGATTGTTGTTGGGTAGGTGTCATCAGCAGCAGGTTTTCTTGTTACAAACATTGCTTCCGTTTTTTTTAAGTTTATGCTGAGATAGTTGGTTTCAAGCCATGAGGAGGTCTCGTTCATGCATTCGGACAAGGTGTCATATTTGGGGCTGTTTGTCTTTATGGGGATGGCGAGCATGATGTCGTCAGCGTAAATGAAATGGTTAATGTTGTGTTTTTTAAATATACTTGTTATGGGTTGTAAGTACAGGTTGAAGAGGAGGGCGGAGAGTGCTGAACCTTGGGGGATTCCTTGTCCTTGGGGGAACGCTTCAGTTTTGTCTTCACCTATTTGAACACGTATTAACCTGTGTGAGATGTATGACTTGAACCACTTAATAACTGTCCCTCCTATTCCTAAGTTTTCTAGTCTGTTGATCAATATGTTGTGGTTGATACTATCAAATGCGGTAGACATATCTATAAAGAGGAGTAAGAAGCCTTGGTTGTTGTTGTCTGTGCCTCTGATGAGAAGATCCATCAATGCAATTAGGAGAGTTTCGACACCATGAAAGGGGCGGAAACCGAACAAGGGGTGTTTGCTCATCAATGTAATCTTGTAATTGAAGTTGTATGGTTTACCTGTTCCACTCCATTCATTAAATTTACAGACCTCTATCATATCTCCCCTCAGACATCTCTTTTCCAAGTTCAAAAGCCTTCAACTTTTAAACCTCTTAACAGGGGTATCCTTCCAACCTCTAACATTTTGATGGCTCTTCTCTGTACCTTTTCTAATTCCACTCTATCTTTTTTTGGAGTAGAGTAGCCACCTAGTGGTTAGAGTACTAGCTTGGTAACCAAGAAACAAGGGCTTGATTCCCACTAGCACTCCTTGTGCCCCTCGGCAAATCACTTAACTCTTCATTGCCTTGGAATAAAGGTCTGTCAATTTAATTTCAATCACTCTGCCAAGAAAACACAGGAGCTGCTGGGTCGCCACGAGTTATCAGTGACACAAAGGCACACATTACATTCTTTTTTTGCATATCCTTTTTAAGATATGGCAACCAGAACTGCACACAATAGTCATAGTGCAGTCGCAACATAGAATGATATAGAGACATTATAATATCTTTGGTTTCAGTCTCTGTTCCTTTCCTTATGATACCTAGCATTCTATTTGCTTTCTTGGCCGCCGCTGCAAACTGGGCAGACGATATCAACATAATATCCACGATAACACCTAAATCTTTTTCCTGGGTGGTGGTTCCTAATGTGGAACTTTGCATCGTGTAACTGTAGTATGGGTTGTTCTTTCCTAGGTGCATAACTTTGCACTTGTCCACATTAAATTTCATCTGCCATTTGAACGTCCAGTCTTCCAATTTATTAATGTCCTCTTGCAATTTTTCACAATCCTCTTGAGTTTCAACAACTTTGAATAATTTAGTATCATCTGCGAATCTGATCACCTCACTCATTATTCCCATTTCCAGGTCATTTATGAATATGTTGAAAAGCAACAGGCCCAGCAGAGATCCCTGGGGTACATCATAGTTACTCAACTGTAACAGGTGATTTCCGGGAACAGCAGGAATTGAGTCTTCACATATGGGTGACATCGGTACCGATGGAGACCATGCAGGAATGCTCCCCAGCATCCAATAGGAAAGCTTTTGAGAGCATCCCACTGCGCCTGGGTAGCTGCCTTGCCACCTTTCCAGCTCTCTCTCCTCAGTTGAGTTTGTAACTGAGATAAAAGGAGAGAAGGAGAAGAAGAGGAAAAGCACAACTCCTAGGGGAGGAAGGTGGGTTGTGAAGACTCAATTCCTGCTGTTCCCAGAAATCACCTGTTACAGGTGAGTAACTACACTATTTCCAGAAACAAGCAGGAAAACATAGTTACTCACCTGTAACAGGTGTTCTGCTGGGACAGCAGGAATCAGTCCTCACTTATGGGTGATTTTGGCACCGATGGAGCACACGTGGAGCAATTCCGCCGCTTTCAAAGAAAGCCTTTGGGATTGCTGCCACCCATGCGTGGTTCTCTTCCCACCCAAGGGTGCCATCTTGCTCAGTCAAGTCCCATAGCTAGAGCCCTATTAAGCAGATGGCAAGGAAAGGACAAAAATAGCAACTCTTCAGGGGAGGAGGGAGGGAAGTGAGGACTGATTCCTGCTGTCCCTGGAGAACACCTGTTACAAGTGAGAAACTATGCTTTCTCCAGGAACAAGCAGGAAGTCAGTCCTCATTTATGGGACTCCCCAGCTACAGGCTACCGAGCATGTAACCCAAAAATGCCTCTGCGAGGCCATGAGCAGAAGTCAACACCTGAAGGAGCCAGAGTCTTTGGGTCCCTGGGGCGAAACTCTCAGTAGCCGTCGAAGAAGGGTTGGAGGGCAGGAGTTGCTTATACCCTGAACAGATTACAGCCTGGCCGAAGGCACTGTCCCAGCAGGACTCCCTCTCCAGGCAGTAGTGCGAAGCGAAAGTATTTGCTGGTGACCAGGTCGCAGCCCGGCAGATGTCCATCAGAGGCATGGAGTGCAGCAAGGCCACCGAAGCCACCTTGGCCTGGACACCATGCGCGGTGACTCGGCGATCCAGTGGGGCCCCAGCCTTTGCCTGAGCAAAGGCAATGCAGTCTGCCACCCAGACGGAGATGGTCCATTTGGAGACTGCGTGCCCCAGGCAATTGGGATCGTAGGCGACAAAGAGCCAGTTGGACTTGCTATGAACCTGGGTACACTGCAGGTAGAAAACAAGCGCCCTCTTGCAGTCAAGTGTATATTAATAATGCTGATGCCCGGTTGGCATGCAGTCTCGGGAAGAATGTCGGCAAGACTATCTCCTGGTTGAGGTGAAAGTCCGAGACCACCTTTGGTAGGAACTTGGGGTGGGTACTGAGGACCACCCTGTTTCCCATAGAACCTGGTATAGGGAGCCTCAGCCATGAGGGCCTGGAGTTCACTGACTCACCAAGGGGAGGTCAGAGCCACCAGGAAGACAACCTTCCAAGAGAGGTGCCGAAGCGAGCAAGTCGCCATCGGCTCAAAAGCTGATCGCATAAGCTGCATCAGCACGATGTTCAGGTCCTACTCCGCCGGTGGTGGCCGGATGGGGTGGCCTGGAAAGTAAGAGGCCCCGCATGACGCAGGAGACCAGGGGCTGCCCCGAGAGGGGGTTTACCTTCGGTGGGCCCTGACCGAGTTAGACTTCAGTCCCTCATTAGAGAAATGGAAGAGGTACTGGAGGACCCACCTGGCAGAGCAAGAAAACAGGTCGATCTGGAGCTCAGAGCACCAGACCGAGAAGCGTCGCCACTTGAAGGCATAGGCCCGTCTCATTGAGTCCTTCCTTGATGCAAGGACCACCTCTTCGACCTCCCCCCGGGAGGTGCAATGGGGCTAAGGAGACCCGTTCAGCCGTCAGGCCATAAGGGACAGCGAAGCCAGGTTCAAGTGAAGCATCTGACCCTCTTCCTACATTAGCAAGCCCGGGGCACAGCCCAGGGGGACTGGAAGCTCCGACAAGAGATGGAGCAGGAGTGGGAACCAAGGCTGTTGAGGCCACGAGAGGGCCACGAGAATCATTGACGGACGTTCCCACTGAACCTTGTGCAGGGTCCTCAAAATGAGAGGAGTGGGAGGGAAAGCGTAAAGAAGCCCGGAGGTCCAGTTCAAGAGGAACACATCCAGGGCCACCCTGCTCAGGTGTGGAACCGGGCCGCAGAAGCGGGGAAGCTGCGCGTTCATCGGGCTTGCGAACAGGTCCATGGACGGAGTCCCCCACCGATGGAACAAGAGGTTAGAAACCTCTGGGTCCAGATGCCACTTGTGTGGACGGAGGATTCTGCTGAGTTTGTCGACGAGGACATTCTCTTGGCCTGGGAGATAGACCGCTCGGAGAGACATCCCCCGGCGAAAAGCAAATGAGCAAAGGAGGATCCCCTCCCGGCAGAGGAGGCGGGAGCCTGTTCCCCTCTCCTTGTTTATGTAGAACATGGCTACCCTGTTTTTGGTCTGCACGAGCACAGACTTCCCTCTCAGATGGTCCTCGAAGGCCCTCAGGGCCCACCGGACCACCCGGAGCTTGAGCAGGTTGATCTGCTGCCGAGATTCCTCAGGCGACCACTGCCCCTGGGTGCACAAGTCGCTGCAGTGGGCTCCCCAACCCAGCAGGGAAGCATTCGTCATCAGGACGAGCTCATGCTGTGGGGCCCGGAAGGGCATTCCTCGACTGAGATTTCAGGGATCCAGCCACCACTCCAAGGAGCTGTGGAGGCTTCGGGAGATACGGATGGGGTCCCTGAGGTGACCGGAGGTCTGGCTCCACTGCGTTCTGAGGCACCACTGAGCTGTTCGCATGTGCATACAGACGTGAGGGACAATATGGACGGTGGAGGCCATGTGTCCCGGGAGATGCAGCATGGCCCACGCGGAGACTCGAGCTCTGCTCTGGATCTGGGCTGCCAGGGCACACAGGCAGATTGCATGGTCTGTGGGAGGAAGGCAGTTGTCCGCTCCGTGTCGAGGAGCGCGCCGATGAACTCCAAAGTCTGCACCGGTTGGAGGTGGGAGTTGGAGTAGTTGACCAGGAAGCCAAGGCGTTCGAGGAGGAGGATTGCACGCGATGCTGCCAGGTGGGCTTTTAAGTCCCCGTGACAACCCAGTCATCTAGATAAGGGAAGATGGGTATGCCCTGCCGCCGGAGGCAGGCGGCGGCCGCAGAGAGACACTTTGTGAAGACCCAAGGAGCGGACGCGAGCCCGAAGAGGAGCACCCTGTACTGGTAATGCTCTCCCTGCACCCTGAAGAGCAGGAACTGCCTGTGTTGCGGGTGGACTAGAATATGGGCATAAGCGTTCCTTAGGTCTAAGGAGCATAGCCAATCACCCTGCTGGAGGAAGGGCAGCAAGATGCCAAGCGATAACATTTTTTAATGTCTTCTGCACCAGAAACTTGTTTAGGTTCCTGAGATCGAGAATGGGGTGTAGGCCCCCTGTCTTCTTTGGAACGAGGAAGTACTGGGAGTAGAACCCTCGACCTCGGAGATGCGGCGGTACTTTCTCGACCGCCTGCTGGGCGAGAAGGTTGGTCAGTTCTTTTTGCAAGTCTGGTGCGAGGGGAGCCGAAAAGGCTCCACTGGGGAAAAGGGAGGAGGAAGTCTGTCCAGATGAAGACGATACCTGTCCCAGACCACCCGGAAGGACCCAGGTGTCTGACATGATCGACGCTCAGTGGGAGGCGAAAAGGGACAGACGTCCCCCGACCGGCGGAAGTACTGCCGGGGGGCGAGAGGCTATGCCGTCGGCGTCAAAATCCTTGAGTGGGTTGAGGTGGCACCAGGGTTTGGGCCTTGGGCCCCTGTAGGCTTGCGGTGGCCATGAGCTCCACTCTTCCCCTGCGTGCCTGAGGCCGGCACAGGGGTGGGCAGATATCCCCGGTGGGGAGCCCCTTCTTCTGGAAGAATGGTTTCTTAATTTGCTGTTTTTTACAAGACAGAGAAGAGGTCTTACGCGAGAGGCGGGTCCGAGTCACGAACTCTGTCTCTATTTCGATGGCCTTGTCCTCCATGGGCTTGCAGAAAAGTTGTTCACCTAGGCAGGGGACATCCAGGAGCTTCTCCTGGACCCACTGCTCCAGGTCCGAGGACTGGAGCCACGCCTGGCGCCAGGCCCTGATGCCAGCTGCCAGCACTCAGGCGGAGGACTCAAATCCATAATACGCAGTGCAGGAAAGGTACTTCGAGCACTCTGCGATGGACCTCAGGAGGTTTGGCATCTGAGGAGGGCTTGACCGCCAAGGCCAGTGGAGAAACCACCGAGCTCCTTGACGAGGACATGCAGGAACATGCCCATATACAATTGGTAAGCTTGGATACGGCATGTGAGCACGGACCCTTGATAGGCTTTGCGCCCAAGGGTGTCAAGAGTCCTAGACTCCCCCGGCAGGACCGAAGAGTGTGACTTTGGGCTCTTTTGCTTCAGCATCGCAGATTCCACAACCATGGAGGTGTGCGGAAGTTGGGTCTTTCGGAACCCCGGGCCAAGTTGGACCCTATACATAGTATCGAGGCACTTGCTCATGATGGGAACTGAAGCAGGTGCCGCCCACATGCGGAGGAGCAGCCTGGACAGGATGGGAGGAACCAGGACAGTAGGACTCCCAAGGCGGGGACTCATACTGTAAGATGTCGAGCTCCTCAGCCCGCTGTTCCTCCTCAGCCTGGGTTGCAAGGTTGAGGGCTCGCATCATGTCCCGTACAAACACCAGAAAGGATGTGTCCTCGGGCGGCGAACGCCTCTGACAGGCAGGCAGAGACGGGTCTGAGGGGAGGTCCCGGTGGGCACGGGTCTCCAGGGAGCTGTCCCCAACCGACTCCCAATCTGAAAGGTCTGAGGAGTCTGATTTGGGCTGGTCGCCCTGTCCAGAGGCCGAGGCCCACTTTCAGCCAGAGGCCTTGGAAGAATTCACCCCTGAGAAGCGGGACGGCGAATGAGACCGGTGCCAAGGACTCTCATGAGGCCCACGGCTCTCGGGGTTTCCAGGGCAGGTTTAGGAACCACTCTCGAGGGGACAGAGGTCTCAAGGCTCAGGACAGCCGTGATAGGCACGAGTTCTTCCTGGGTAGCTAAGAAAGCCGAAATGCTGCGCTCTAGTGCCAGCATGCGGGACTCCCACGTGAGCGTGGGTCCCTGCACAGCCGACACCAGGGTTACCGGGTCGGGCATAGACAAGGAGAGGGGATCCTCACCAGGACAACCCTCAGGAGACCGGGCGCCATCGCTGGAGGCATCCGTGTCTGTACGAAGTATCTTTCGAGGCCGCTCCTTGTCCAACTCTCGGGAACGCCGGTGAGGGCAAAGCGACTGAGCATGGGAGCGCTCGCGTTTGTCTGGAGCCCAAGACAGCGACGTCAAGGCCGTCTTCTTGCGGCGCTCCACCTCAAGGGACCCCTGATCGGAGTGCCCCCTTGAACACGGGGCCAAAGTGGGGGATTCCACCAGCAGAGGGAAGACAGAGGGCGTCACAGGGGATTCCAGGGTCACTTTACAGAAAATGTTGTCAGACTTTTGCTTATGACTTAGCAGGGCCTTGGAGGACATTTTCTTGCAAAAAGAGCAGAGCTCTGGGTTATGGTCGGAGACAGCAGTCATGGGTGTCCGTGAGCGACATAGTTTTGGAGCATCTGTCGCATTTTTTGCCCCTGTGGCCATTGGAGCAAAAAGGGGCCCCATTAGGTCGAAGACCCGCAAGGTCAGCAGTTGAGGAAAAGGGCAGGAAGCCCGCCAAAGAAAAATTTTTCAACAAAAGGACATCCCCTTGCTCGAAAGTAAAGGAGTCAGAAAACAGCTTCTCCAAAGAACGCCGCGCCGTGCTTTGGAGAAGCTGTTATTGATGAAAAACTGATTGAGTTGGGAGTGTGAACGCGGGCAGCATCACTGATTCATTATGATCCCCTGAGGAAACACCTAGTGAAACGTCCAAGCGGTGCCGGGGATTGACGTTGGGATCCTAAAGAAGAATACGAGCAAGCAGCCCCCTTTACACAGAGGGAAGAATTGTACTTTCTAGTGGTGTTTACGTATTAAGTTTGTGATAAGGAAGCTTATCATAGCTCAGGAAGGAGCTATAGAAAAGGTGAAGTGACTCTTAACAAGCAACCTGTCAGTTCTGGTAGAAATAAGAAAACAGAATTTTCCCATAAAAGACTACCAGTCCCAGAATGCACCAGGTTTCCAACAGCCATTAGAGGAGCTGAAGTGAGGAAACGTGTGTTCAATCAGGAGGGCTATGAGGTAATCCCTAAGCACTCATCTCAAAGGGCAGGGCCTGATTCAGCACAGCTGCGCTGTGTTAGGGAGGAGCACTCATCTAAGCAGAATAAGAGTAGAGTTTATTCTACAGATGACCATCCTCAGGATCTTCATGATCACCTTGGATATCCAGAGAATGATCATCAGTTTCATCTGAAGGATCATCAGAAGCAGAAGCCAAACCGGACAGACAGAGAGGCAAGGAAACCCTCTGGAAGAAAGAGGAGAAAAGCCTTTGAGAGGTCTAGAAGAGTCCAAAGCAGTACGTATACTGGGAGGTATTCCTATGGCCAGCATACACCATTGGACTGGGGAAAGCCAGAGGAATGGTGCTGCAGAGCTAGGAATCACCAGAGGCTACCTGTGAGGGAGACGGCTGCACGTGGAAGGGACCCTAAGACCCGTGCCAGAAGGTATGTGAAGAGAGATCTAGTGTCCAGGGATCTGGATTGGAAGGCTGGACATAAGAACTGGACTACATACTGGCCAGGCTATATAGAGAGGAACTCTAGCAGCAATGGGAGCTCAGGTATGAACACTGATCTATGCCCTAGCTATAACCTTGAAAGACAGCAGGGAAACAAGTATTCTCCTGAAAATGCTCCATTGAGAGATTCATCTGTGCCAATCCATGATATTGAACCCATGCTTGTTGAACAAGGGGGAATAATAGCAGATGAGGATCCTGTTTATATGGCCTGCTCTCTATCTAAACTCCGTTGGTAACTTTCTGTTATAAAGTACAGCAACCATCACAAAGAAATACAAATTTGTTCTTTAATCTACTCAGAAAAGCTCCTGAAGCAGGATTTGACCCACACAGTGGAAGGCAAGCCAGCTAAGGGGTTTCAGCTGGTGACTGCTAGCAATTAAGCCTTACCTAATTGCTTGTGAGCTAGGAGAGAATCACTTCTGTATCTATGTGGGAAGTAATCAGAAGTTAACCTGAAAAGAACAGTTTGTTTCTTGCTTTGTGGCTTTTCATTTGTTGTTTTCCTGATTTTGACTTTGTTTTTCCAAGTTAACACTGAAAGCAAGTAACCTAATTTATGTGCTACCAAGCATATCCGTGTTGGGAGAAATAACCCCATAAATAAATATCTTATTGGCTTTACCCAAGAGCACAACTAAATTATTGTCAGCAGCTGTGTCTGGTGTGAATGAACTACATTGCCCACAATACCTTGCAAATCATATAGATATATGCACTTGACAAGACTGTGAAGATTTTCACCCAGGCAGCCGTCTGACAAGTTTGAAACAGACAGTGTTATAACAAGAAAGGAACATTACACTGTGGACTAAGGGAGCTGTTTATCTTACCATCGAGGTCACTGATGTTATCAAGCAAAATGGCCTGTTTATGACGGAAGTCTATGAGGCCTTGCTGCTGTTCAACTGAGACCTCGGAAGATATTCAATTGGGTTTTTTGTGCTTTGAAGAATTACGTTTTGATACTCTAATCCTATTGGAGTTAATAGTGAACGAAAAAGTTTTCTGATTGCTATAGCATTATCGTTCAGGCAACAAGGGCTATTGTAGTTTTGTGTTTGCGAAAGTAAAGGAGAGCAGGGGAAGGATGGGAGAGGACCGGTGCTACTGGAAAAAACACAGGCCAGAAGCTGAAAAAACAAACACTTTTTCAGAGGGACGAGGATGTGCGTCGGAAGGGCTTACAGATAAAGGGAGAATGAGCAAGATAGCACCCTTGGGCAGGAAGAGGACCATGCATGCATGGTAGCAATCCCAAAGACTTTCTTTGAAAGCTGGGGAATTGCTCTGCACATGCTCCGTCGGTGCCGATGTCACCCATAAGTGAGGGCTGACTACTTGCTTGTTCCTGGAGAATGTAATCTTCACATATGGCACTCCCTAGATTGGAGATGCCAGAGAGATGACCTCAGAGCGAGCTGTGAAACACAGGCCTAAGTAGTAGGTCATATATCCTCCAAGAATGTCTGGTATCAAAACCCAGGACGGGGGTAGGAGCTGATCTAAGTCTGAAAGAGATGCTGGAGAACAGCATGGCCAAATGAGGAATCCCAGCAGGAGTCCTTGTCCAGGCAACAGTGAGCAGCAAAAGTATTGACAGAATTGACACTACTAAGGGGAGAACTAGCTGCAATGAAATGCACCTCTTCTAGGATACAAACCAAACAAAGTCCACCACCGCTCCCACAAATCAAACATCCCAGGAAAGCGTAGTTACTCACCTGTAACAGGTGTTCTCCAGGAGCAGCAGGAATCAGTCCTCACATATGGGTGACGTCGGCGCCGACGGAGCCCTCGCGGAGCAATTTTCCCCAGCCTTCAAAGAAAGCCCCTGAGAATTGCAGCGCGCATGCGCGGTCCCCTTCCCGCCCAAGGGTGCCATCTTAGCCAGTCAGATGACATAGCTAAAAGACAGCATAAAAATTTGCAAAAACTAAAGCAGATGATTGCAACTCCAAGGGGAGGAGGGAGGGTTGTGAGGACTGATTCCTGCTGCTCCTGGAGAACACCTGTTACAGGTGAGTAACTACGCTTTCTCCAGGACCAAGCAGGAAGTCAGTCCTCACATATGGGACTCCCAAGCTTAAGGCTACCGGAGACCCTAAGCACAAAAATGAGCTCCCTCTAGCTCAGCAGCACAGAAGGAAGGAATCTTCACTGAATTATTACCCACCGGTAGCCCAACATCCGGGATGGAGGGTAGGAGTTGCTCAAACCTCGAAGAGATTTCGGAGGACTGCCTGTCCGAAAGCACTGTCCCTGCGGGACTCCCTCTCGAGGCAGTAATGGACCGCAAAAGTCTGGCTCGAAGACCAAGTAGCGGCCCGGCAGATGTCTGCCAATGGAACAGAGCGGAGGTAAGCCACTGACGTAGCCTTCGCCCGAACACAATCTTTATCTTTATCTTCTTTATCTTTATTTAAAATTTAATATACCGCTTAAACCAAATTGGCATACAGCGGTTCACAATAAAAACAAAACGGAGCTACTGGGAAGAAAACAGAAAGGAACGCCATTTAAGTAGAGTAAAGGACAGTGCTGAGAAAAAAAAAAAATATAGAAAAAGTAAAGGAGAGATAAAAAAAACACAAACAAATAATCATACAGTCACAGGGGGAGGGGGGAAAGGAAGGTCAAAAGCTGTGCAGAAAAGGTAGGTCTTGAGACAGGCTTTGAAAGCAGAGAAGGAGGATTCCAATCGTAGCGAAAGTGGCAGTGAATTCCAAAGACGGGGACCAAGGAAAAAGAAGGCAGAAGAACGTGTGGATTCGAGATGAGCCGTGACCCGACTTTCTAACGAGAGTCCGGCTGCTCCATAAGCCCAAGCGATACAGTCAGCAACCCAGATGGACAGAGTACGCTTGGAGACAGGGAGCCCCAATTTATTGGGGTCAAAAGACACGAAGAGCTGAGCAGCTTTGCGGTGCTCCCGCGTACGGTCAAGGTAGAAGTTCAACGCCCTTCTACAGTCCAGGGTATGCAGGACCATTTCAGCTCGGCTGGAGTGTGGCCTGGGAAAGAAGGTCGGAAGTACCACCTCCTGATTGATGTGAAAAGGGGAGACCACTTTTGGAAGAAATTTAGGGTGAGTCCGTAGGACTACCCTATTTTTGTAGAACCGAGTGTAAGGGAGATCAGACACGAGGGCCTGTAGTTCACTTACGCGTCTAGCGGAAGTGAGGGCTATCAAGAATAAGGTTTTCCAAGAAAGAAAACGGAGAGGACAGGTAGCCATAGGTTCAAAAGGCGGACAGGTGATCCGCTGCAAAACCACATTCAGATCCCAGTCAGGCGCTGGCGGGCGCAGAGGTGGTTTAAGGAGAAGGAGACCTCGGAGAAACCTTGCCACGAGAGGGTCGTTGGAAAGAGGCCTGCCGTCCACCGGCACATGATGTGCTGAAAGAGCACTGAGGTGAACCTTGACGGAGTTGGACTTAAGTCCAAGATTAGAGAGGTAGAGCAAGTACTGCAAGACCACCGACACCGAGCAGGAGAAGGGATCCAGAGACTGCTGGGTACACCAAACGGAAAAACGACGCCATTTAAGGGCATAGCATTTGCGGGTAGAAGGTCGCCGGGAAGCTAGGACGACCTCTTCCACCTCTGCCGGCAGTAGAAGGGGAGCAAGGACTACCCTTTCAGCAGCCAGGCCATCAGATGTAGAGATCTGAGGTTGGGGTGTAGCAGGGACCCCTGATCCTGTGTTAGGAGATCTGGTTGAAACCCCAGAGGGAACGGAGCCTCCACCGCCAGTTGCAGCAGGAGTGGAAACCACGGCTGTCTGGGCCACCGAGGAGCTATCAGGATCATGGAAGCTTTGTCTCGGAGAACCTTGAAAAGAGTTCGAGAGATTAGCGGTATGGGAGGAAAGGCATACAGAAGGCTTTTCGACCATGAGAGCAGAAAAGCATCCACCGCTACTCGGAGGGGATGCGGCTGCCGAGAGCAGAAATGAGGAAGTTGCCGGTTGAGAGGACTGGCAAAAAGATCCAGCGTGGGGAGGCCCCACTTCAGAAAAAGTTTCTGAACTACCAAGGGATCCAGTCGCCACTCGTGCGGCTGGAGGATTCTGCTGAGTTTGTCCGCCAGGCAATTTTCTTGGCCTGGGAGATAAACTGCCTTGAGAAGAATGCCGCGGCTGACGGCCCAAGAGCAGAGCCTCTGAGCTTCCCGACAGAGAAGGAGGGAGCCCGTGCCCCCCTGTTTGTTCACGTAGAAGATGGCAACTTGATTGTCCGTCTGGACAAGGACGGACCGGCGAGAAGTCAGGTGGGAGAAAGCCTTGAGAGCCAGACGGATTGCTCTGAGCTCCAGGAAGTTGATCTGCTGCGCAGACTCCCACGAGGTCCAGAGACCTTGAGTACATGCCCCTTGGCAATGCGCTCCCCATCCCAGGAGAGAAGCATCGGTCGTCAGTACTTGAGCAGGCGGAGGAGATTGAAAAGGCATTCCGAGTACCAGGTTCGGCTGATGAAGCCACCACTGCAGAGAAGAGGCCAGTGGGCCGGAGATCTGCACTAAGTCGGCGAGGCCGCCCGTGGCCTGTTGCCACTGCTTGCGAAGGCACCACTGAGCAGGCCGCATATTCAGGCGGGCGTTGGGGGTCACGTGGACGGTGGAAGCCATATGGCCGAGTAGTCTCAGAAAGCGCCTGGCTGAGACCAGGGACTGGCTGCGAAAACGGCCGGCTAGGTCTATGAGCCGCTGAGCTCTGTCGAGAGGCAGGAAAGCTCGCGCCTGAAGAGTGTGCAATCTTGCGCCGATGAACTCGAGATCTTGCGAGGGGAGCAAAGTGGACTTTGTGAAGTTTACGACAAAGCCCAAGTACTGGAGAAGAGTCACAGTGCGGTGCGTGGCTTGTGTGACCTCTTGAGAGGACGATGCTCTGATGAGCCAGTCTTCTAGGTAAGGAAAGACAGAGGCCCTGAAGCCGGAGATAAGCCGCCACCACCGCGAGACATTTTGTGAAGACTCGTGGTGCGGAGGATAGGCCAAAGGGCAGTACTCTGTACTGGTAATGATTTCCTGCCACCACAAACCTTAGGTATTGGCGGTGGCTTGGGTGGATGAGGATGTGCGTGTAGGCATCCTTTAGATCCAAGGAGCATAGCCAATCTCCCTGCTGGAGGTAGGGCAGAAGGATTCCAAGGGTAAGCATCTTGAACTTCTCCCTCACGAGGAACTTGTTGAGGTTGCGCAAGTCCAGGATGGGTCTGAGGCCTCCTGTTCTTTTTGGTATTAGGAAATACCTAGAATAAAAGCCTTGACCTCTCAGGTGGTGGGGCACCGGTTCCACAGCCTGTTCCTGAAGAAGACTTGCTAACTCCTGAAGGAGTAAGTCCCTGTGCAGAGGGAGTCGTGGAGGCTCTCCCGGAAAATAGGAGGGAGGGACCTGGTGGAAGTGGAGAAGATAGCCTTCTCGCACAACATGAAGCACCCAGGCATCTGATGTGATGTTGGACCACCTGTGGGCAAAGTGGACCAGCCGGCCTCCTGTGCTGGGAGAAACCAGCTGAGGGGGAGAGGCTATGTCGATGAAGTCAAAAACCCCCACCCTGCTGAGCAGGGGCCGGTGGTGCAGGCTTGGGGGCTTGCTGCCTACAGGACCCGTTACCCCATCCCTTGGCCTGCTGACCCTGTTGGGGAGCTGAGGAGGACTGATACTGAGGGTAGTGTTTATAGGCAGCCGCCTTCCTTGGGTAAAAGGACTTTTTTCCCGAGCCCTTCTTCTTTTGGGAAGGGGCAGAGGTCATTCTAGAGAGCCTTGTTCTGGTGAGAGTTTCCGTCTCGATTTGCGCAGCCTTCTCAGCCATGGGCTTGCCAAATAGGTTCTCACCTCGGCAGGGGACATCGACCAACTTGTCCTGCACCCAGGGTTCAAGGTCAGACGACTGAAGCCAAGCCTGTCGGCGGGCACCGATGCCGGCTGCGGCCACTCGAGCCGATGCTTCAAAGCCATCATAGGCTGCTCGAGAAATGAACTTGGAGCATTCTCGAATTCCAGTGGACAAGGCTAGGAACCTCCGCAAAGGTTCCTCGGAAAGTCCAGCAGAGAATCCGGCTATCTCCTTAGCCAGGTCTCTAAGGTACATGCCCATGTAGAGCTGGTAGGTCTGGACCCGACAAGCAAGCATAGAGCCTTGGAAACACTTCTTACCGAGGCCATCCAGGTTGCGGGCCTCCCTGCCAGGAGGCACCGAGGAGTGCATCTTCTGGCTCTTGAGCCTATGCATGGCCGATTCCACCACCATGGAATGGTGCGGTAGCTGTGCTTTCTGGAAGCCAGGGCTCTTGCGGACTCGATAGATGGAATCGACCCGCTTGCTTAATACCGGCGACGATGCCGGCCTCTCCCACATGCGGAAGAGTAGTCGTTCCAGCATGGGAGGAACCGGTACAGTAAAGTGCTCCTTCGCTGGAGAGTCATACTGGAGAGCGTCGAGCTCTTCGGCTCGAGGCTCCTCCTCGGGATCCGCAGGGAAGGCCAAAGCCTTGGCCATATCCCTGACGAAGTCCGAGAACCGGGCATCCTCCGGGGGGGACTGCTTCCGAGGTTCGGACTCAGGGGAGTCCGAGGGGACACACCGAGTCCGAAAGGAATCAGGTGACTCTTCCACTTCAGATTCCCAGGCCGACTCCGAGGAGGAATCGGTGGGGTGGGGTCGGGTCGGGCGGGCGTAGGCGTCGGCCGCCCCGACACCGAGGGAGTCGGCGTCGACGACCTTGGTCCCGAACGGGAGGCCGAGGGAGACCTCGACCGAGGATCGACTCGAGCCCGCATGGACTCGAGGATCGGCTCGGTCTCCGGGGTCGACTTAGACGTCGACGTCCCGGCGGTCAGGGCAGAGGCGCCAGCGAGGCTAGCAATCAGTGCCCGCTGCTGGTCCATGAAGGCAGACAGTCTGCTCTCCAAGGCCGTCAACCTGAGTCTGACCTCAGGTGACCCAGCAGCCCCCGACTCGGGCCCCGACGGCGTCGGGCCCGACGTCAGACCCCTCGGAGGCGTGTCCATGAGGACTACAGGACTTACCCGAGCAGGCGATTCCGATTCCAGACGAGGTTACTTTGTGAGACGATCCTGCTCCAAAGACCCGGGACGGCTATCGGGGCTATGCGACCTGGCCCTCGCGGAACCAGGAGCATCCACAGACGCCGTCCTCGCGGGTTTCGTCTTCCGATGATGATCCCCCGAGGGAGAACCTCTGTCGGAGGAACTCCGGCGATGCTCAGAGCTGGAGCCTCTGGACGCCGAGGCCTCCGACGAGGTCCGGGTACGGGTGGGATCTGTGAAGATTCTTTCCCGCTGATGCCGCCGACTCCGTAAGGCTTTGGAGGACATTTTGCTGCAGGCCCCACAGATCAGTTCCTCGTGATCTGGGCCGAGGCAGCGGAGGCCATGATCATGTGTGTCAGTGAGAGACATGTTTTTGTCACACTGAACACACCTTTTGAAGCCACTGGCAGCCATCGGGGGAAAAAGGGCCCCTGCAAGGTCAAAAGACCGGGCTGCCAGCGAAAAACCGAAAACGAAACTGACAAGAAAAATCAGAAAAACCGAAAAATAAGAGAAGGACTCGCAACGGCGTCGCGAGTCCGGGCAGGAAAGAGACCGGCGTCGAACCGAAGAAAAAATAGAAAATAAATGAAGAAAATCAACTTTTCTGCGGGGACTGGAAGACAACGTCTGTAGGGCTCCGCGGAAAAAAAGAAGACTGGCTAAGATGGCACCCTTGGGCGGGAAGGGGACCGCGCATGCGCGCTGCAATTCCCAAAGGCTTTCTTTGAAAGCTGGGGAAAATTGCTCCGCGAGGGCTCCGTCGGCGCCGACGTCACCCATATGTGAGGACTGACTTCCTGCTTGGTACTGGAGAAACATAGAAACATGATGACAGAAAAAGACCACAAGGCCCATCTAGTCTGTCCTTCCATAACAACAACTACAACAGTCCATTTTTTACCTTTAGAGATCCTCTGTGTTGGTCCCATGCTTTTTTGAATTAAGTTACTGTCCTCATCTCTACCACCTCCACTGGGAGACTATTCCACGGATCCACTACTCTTTCCGTAAAGAAATATTTCCGCATATCACTCCGGAATCTATCTCCCTTCACCCTCATCCCATGTCCCCTCGTCGCAGAACTTGCTTTCAATTGAAAGAGGCTCTCTCCCTGAACATTTATGCCACGGAGGTATTTAAACATCTCAATCATATCACCTCTATCCCGCCTTTCCTCGAAGGTGTACATATTAAGATCCTTAAGTCTGTCCTCATATGCTTTATAATGAAGACCACTAATCATCTTAGTAGCAACCCTCTGCACCGACTCCATCTTGTTCACATCCTTTTGAAGGTGCGGTCTCCAGAATTGCACACCATACTCCAAATGAGGTTGCACCAAAGACTTATACAGAGGCATTATCACCTCCTTTTTTCTGCTAGCCATTCCTCTCCGTATGCACCCAAGCATCCTTCTAGCTTTTGCCGTCGCCTTTTCTACCTGTTTAGCTACTTTAAGATCATCGGACACAACTACGCCTAGGTCCCGCTCTTCTTTAGTGGACAAAAGTACTTCACCTCCTATACTGTATTGCTCCCTTGGATTGCTGCAGCCCAAATGCATGACCTTACATTTTTTAACATTAAATCCCAGTTGCCAAATTCTAGACCATTCTTCAAGCTTAGCTAGATCCCTCCTCATGTTATCTACACCTCCCTGGGTGTCTACTCTATTGCAGATTTTGGTATCATCCGCAAAGAGGCAAACCTTACCCGACAGCCCTTCCGCTATATCACTAACAAAGATGTTAAAAAGAATCGGACCAAGGACAGATCCCTGGGGCACACCACTGGTAACATCCTTCTCCTCAGAGTGAGCTCCATTTACTTGTACTCTTTGTCGCCTCCCACCCAACCAATTTCTAACCCAAGCAGTAACTTTAGGGTCCATCCCTAGGGTGCTCAGTTTGTTTATAAGTCGCCTGTGAGGAACAGTGTCAAAGGCTTTACTGAAATCTAAATACACCACATCTAGAGCTCTCCCGCCGTCCATCTCCCTGGTCACCCAGTCAAAGAAATCAATCAGATTTGTCTGACAAGACCTGCCTCTGGTGAATCCATGCTGCCTCGGATCCTGTAATCCGCTGGACTCCAGAAACCTCACTATTTTCTCTTTCAACAGCGTTTCCATTAATTTACTTACCACTGAAGTTAAACTAACCGGCCTGTAGTTTTCAACCACATCCTTACTACCGCTTTTGTGTAAAGGCACCACATGAGCCTCTCTCCAGTCCTTTGGCACCACTCCCGACTCCAATGAGGCATTGAAAAGGTCAGTCAGTGGAGTTGCTAGAACGTCCCCAAGTTCCCTCAGTATTCTAGGGTGTATCCCATCCGGTCCCATCGCTTTGTCTACTTTAAGTTGAGCTAGTTTCTCACGAACACAGTCTTCTGAAAATTGTTCAAGATGTCCCTCGCTTCTGTTCTTATTTGTGGGTGTTTTCTGAGGTCCTGCTCCTGGTTCTTCATCTGTGAACACAGAACAAAAATATTTGTTAAGCAATTCCGCTTTATCCTTATCAGCTTCTACACATTCCCCCCCTGCACCCTTGAGTCTGACAATACCACTTTTGCCCTTCCTCTTCTCACTAATATATCTGAAAAATGTCTTATCCCCCATTTTATTGCATTGGCTATTTCCTCCTCCTTTTGAATCTTTGCCTTCTTGACTACTTTGCTAGCTTCTCTAAGTTTTTCCAAATACAGATGCCTGTCTTCCTCTCTCTGTGATCTCTTGTATTTCATGAAGGCCTCCCTCTTTTTCTTCACTTTTTCAGCTACTTCCTTAGAAAACCATAGCGGTCTCCTGTTCCTTTTGCCTTTAGTTACCTTTTTAACAAAATGGTTGGTTGCCTTTAAAATACCCCCTTTCAGTTTTGCCCACTGTTTTTCTACATCCCCCAGTTGTTCCCATCCCACTAACAACTCCCTGAGGTATTGGCCCATCTTCGCAAAGTTAGTCTTCCTAAAGTCTAAGATCTTCACCTTGGAATGGATTCTAACAGCCCTAGTCCTAATACTGAACCACACCATCTGGTGATCACTGGATGCAAAATGATCTCCCACTACAACATCAGAAACACTTTCACCATTGGTAAGCACCAAGTCCAGTATGGCCCCTTCACGTGTGGGGTCTGTTACCAATTGACTGAATAGTTCTCCGTGTAGAGAATCCAGGATCTCCTTACTCCTAGATGATACTGCAGCAGGAATGTGCCAATCAACATCTGGCATATTGAAATCTCCTAGCAGTAGCACTTCCCCTTTCCTAATATGAAGACCATGGTTGGCAAGTGTGTGGGGACTTGAAGGTCTTGTGCATGCTGCTCGGGCAACAAGCTGGGTATACCAAATATCCTTGTTTTCTGTGTCTATGGGACAGTCGAGACCGACAAAATCACTGGACCAAGAAGAGTTGGCAGCCGAGGGTGCTAACAGTCGGTGAAAAAAATGTCTTCTGAGAAACTCTGGTACCTTCCCATAAAGTTCTTCTACCACCTCTCCACATAAAATTGGGATTGATGAAGCAATTCATAAAATCACTTCCAAGAGAAGGAGAATGCTTCAAATACTTGGTCACCAAGTTTCCAGGCCTGTCGGAGGCAAAATTGAAGGAAGGTGTGTTCGTCGGACCAGACATTAGAAGGCTTATAGTTGATCAAGAGTTTGTCAATACCATGACGAATCCTCAAAAAGAAGGGTGGATTGCATTTAAAGAAGTTGTACAGAAATTTTTAGGCAATAACAAAGATCCTCACTACAAAAAGATCGTCGGACGAATGCTGAAAGCATTTCAAGCTTTAGGTTGCCTGATGAGTTTGAAAGTACATTTCCTCCAGTCCCACCTTGACTACTTTCCTGAAAATTTGGGAGCTGTGAGTGAGGAACAAGGTGAACAATTCCACCATTAAAGAGATGGAAAGGAGATACCAGGGAAAAGGGAGCATTGCAACGATGGCAGACTACTGTTGGATGCTTCAGAGAGACATTCCAGATGCTACTCACAAGAGTAAATGCACCAAGAGGAGCCTCACAAGGAAGAAGAATCGAGTTTAGTGTGTGTAGGTGAGCTCATTTCAGTTCAAAAAAGGATTTTCATGAAAATATTGTAATAAACCTTTAATTTTAATTTTATAAGTCTATTTCCATTTATTTTGAGGTATTGCCTTATTTATTTATTTATTTAGCTGTATTTATATACCGCTTTTCACCGGGTCAAAGCGGTGTTACATAGGGGTGGGGGAATTAAATACAAGGGTAGGGCCATCACCGGGGAGGCAACATTGATGATTTTGACATAGGAAAGACTTTTGGACATAGGACAGACGTTGGACATAGACAGGTTAGTGTAGCTTTAAGTTAGAGGTTCATTGTGGGTGAGATCAGAGGTTTGTGGGTTTTTCGGTGGGGTTCGAGTTGAAGTATTCCTGGAAAAGGATGTTTTTTAGCTGTTTTCTGAAAGATAGTAGGTCGGCATTGTTTGAGATAGCTCGGTAGAGAGTTCCATAAGGATGGAGCATAAAGTTCAAAGGCTCGATTGCAGTTACCTAAATTGTCAGGAAACGTGATGTCCTATGACAAAATGGAGGTAATTTTCGGATTCAGCGCACCAAAAAACAAAGATTACGTGGAATAACCAAAACAGCTCTCGAAAAAACGTTTTTTGCAGACCCGTGTTATCTAATTTATGCACAGGTGCAACTAATCCCTTGATTCTCCTACCTTCCATATTCTCTGGCCTTTGTTCTCCTCTCTAGTCCTCTTCTATGGCTCCTCATCACATTGTCTTCCTCTTCTTCATACTCCCTGTTTCCCCTCTTACCAGCACCTTCGCTCCTCCCCTCCTTATCTCCCCCTTACTGTCCTCACTTCCCCCTCCATTCTGTCTTCTACCCTATCATCAGCTCTTGAGCTTCATCACTTTCTCCCTCTCATTCAACCATCTCCTCTCTCTCTAAGGCAACCTCACCCTCTTTTCCGCAGCACTGTCTCCTCTCTACCCCATACTTTGCTACTCCTTCTCCTTCTCTCATCTGGAGATATCAACCCCAATCCTGGCCCCCCTAGACTTCTGTCTCGCTCTGAGAAGAGATCTTCACGCAACATCTCTAATCTTATCCATATCCCTCTCCTTTCCCCTTCCACCCTCCCTTTCTCATGTGCCTTGTGGAACACACAATCAGTCTCTAATAAACTTGCTTTTACTCATGATCTCTTTATCTCTAATGCTCTACATCATCTTGCTCTAACTGAAACCTGAATCCTCCCTGATGATACTGCATCTACTGCTGCTCTCTGTCATGGGGGCTGTCAGTTCTCCCACATGCCTCGTCTCACTGGCCATGGTGGTGCTACTGGGCTTCTACTTTCTCCCTCTTGCCAATTCCAACCCCTCCTGCTGCCTCAGTCTCACTCCTTTCTCTCTTTTGAAGTCCACCATCCACCTTTTCACTCCACTTCCTCTCCGGGTAGCTGTTATTTATCGACCTCCTGAGAAGTCTGCTTCTATCTTTCTCACTGACTGACTAGTGGCTTTCCTTCTTTCTGGGTTCCTCTTCCCCCACTCTTATTCTTGGGGATTTAAACATTCATGTTGATAACCCCTCTGATCCTTATGCTTTAAAGCTCCTCTCCCTTACCTCCTCGTTTGACCTCCAACTTTGTTCCACTGCCCCCACTCACCAACATGGCCACTGCCTTGCTCTAATATTTCCCTCTAGTTGCTTACCCTCGAACTTCTGTACCTCAGTTCTTCCCTTATCTGACCATAACCTTTTAAGCTTTAATCTTCATCACCCGCTGCCTCAGCCTCGTCCTCTCCTCTAACCTATTTAGAAATCTTCATGCTATTGATCCCTTGGCTCCTCTCTTCCACTATTTCTTCATCTCTTTCTTCCACTATGTCATCTAAGTCCGTTGACGAGGCAGTAACTTCTTATAATGCTGCACTCTCCTCGGCTTTGGATGCTCTCACTTCACCCATGCCACGTCCTGTGAGACGTTCTGCACCCCAGCCCTGGCTTTCATCCACTACCCACTATCTACGTTCCTGTGCCCGTTCTGCTGAGCATGCTTGGCTCAAATCCCGCTCCCCTGCAGACTTTCTACACTTAAAATTCATGCTTGTCTCTTTCCAGTCAGCCATAGCTCTTGCCAAACAAGACTACTATGTCCATCTGACTAACTCTCTTGCCTCTGATCCTCGCCGTCTCTTTATTTATTTATTTATCTACATTCTCTTATATACCGCGCTATTCTGCATCAGTGCGGTTTACATTGAACAAACTGAAATTACATTGAACAGGGCATTATAACTTGGAGATAACTATTTTACAGGGAACATGGGCTATGGAGGGTTAAGTGGCTTGCCCAAGACCACAAGGAGCACCTGTGGAACTAGAAACCCCAGTCCTTCCAGCCCAAGGTTGCTGTCCTCTAGTGGGATTTGAACCCCCGACCTTCCGGCCTGAAGTACCTTGCCCCAACCAATAGGCCACTCCTCCACTCTTTACTACTCTCAGCTCTCTTCTCAAAGTGCCTCCGCCTCTGATCCCTCCCTTCCTTTCTGCCCAAACCCTGGCTGACTATTTCCATGACAAAATCCACAAAATCACCCTCCAATTCCCCACAAAATCAACTACTTCCCCTCCTCCTCCTCTTCACTCCCAACTCTCCCCCCCCCCACCTCTGCTACCCTCTCTTCCTTTCCTGTGATCTCTGAAGAGGAAACTGCACACCTTTTCTTTCTTCCTCCAAACTCACCACCTGCTCCTCTGATCCTATCCTCACCCATCTCCTAAGCCCCATCTCCTCCACTGTTGTCCCTTCCATCTCTCACATTCTCAACCTATCGCTCTCCACTGCAACAGTCCCTGCAGACTTCAAGCATGCTGTGGTCACACCTTTCCTCAAGAAACCTTCACTTAATCCCATCTGTCCTTCTAATTATCGACCCATCTCTCTCCTTCCCTTCATTTCTAAACTACTTGAACGTGCGGTTCACTGCCGCTGCCTCAACTTCTCTCATGCTCTCCTGGATCCCTTACAGTCTGGCTTTCGTCCTTTACTCTCTATGGAAACGGCTCTTGCCAAAGTCTCCAGTGATTTGTTCCTGGCAAAATCCAAGGGCCTTTACTCTGTCCTCATCCTTCTTGACCTCTCTGCTGCTTTTGACACTGTTGACCACAATCTTCTCCTCGATACCCTGTCCTCGCTTGGTTTTAGGGGCTCTGTACTATCCTGGTTCTCCTCCTATCTCTCCCATTGCTCTTTCAGTGTGTGTTCTGGTGGCTCCTCCTCCTCTGCTACCCCACTCCCAGTTGGTGTACCCTAAGGATCTGTCATGGGTCCGCTCCTCTTCTCTCTCTACACCCAGTCCCTTGGTGCGCTTATCTCTTCCCATGGCTTTCAGTACCATCTTTATGCTGTTGACTCCCAGATCTACCTCTCTACACCTGAAATCTCTCCGGCAATCCAGACCTGGATCTCTGCCTGCCTTTCTAACATTGCTGCCTGGATGTCTCCCCACCACTTGAAACTGAACATGGCCAAGACTGAACTTCTTATCTTTCCCCCTAAAACCTCCCCTCCTCTTCCTCCTTTCTCAGTCTCTGTGGATAACTCTGTACTCCTTCCTGTTTCCTCAGCCCGCAATCTGGGCGTTGTCTGACTCCTCTCTCTTTCTCCACACATATCCATCTGATAGCTAAGACCTGCCGTTTCTTTCTCTATATCAGCAGCAAAATCTGCCCTTTCCTTTCTGAACACACTACTAAAACGCTTATCCACTCCTTAATCACCTCCCGTCTTGACTACTGTAACCTACTCCTTACTGGTCTCCCTATGAATCATCTCTCTCCCCTTCAATTTGTTCAACACTCTGCTGCGTGGCTAATCTTCTGCCAAACTCGTCATGCCCATATGACTCCTCTTCTCAAGTCATTTCATTGGCTCCCTATCCGTTTCTGCATCCAGTTCAAACTTCCACATGGTTTGAATTTGGAAAGAGATTTTTCTGTTTTTCTATGATTCTCCTTGAAGCATTCATTTTTTAGGCTTGCGGTCTTAATTGTTTTAAAATGGTGGGTGCTCTGGGTGTTTCCAATTGGTTCCATACACTGGTTGGTTTGGTTTATACGGGTTTAGTGATTCATGTATATGGTTTACACATGGTTTTTATTTATTTCTTTACAGACATTTGATGTATCCACAATTTCTACGGCGATACCATTTAGGATTATGTTTGATCAATATATTTAATGGTGGTGACAGTAGCAGTTTGAAGACTGGTTCTTTTTTTAAAACTTTTATTTTTTAACTTTCACATTTTTTTTTAACATTTATTTATTTATTCATTTATTTGTTACTGTTGGTATGCTTTCTTAGTTCCTTAAATTGATACTTTAGGTGTACTACACAGGCACATATTGACACAAATGCATTTTTTCTAAAATGTTTCTTCTATTGATGGGATCTTTTTGTAGTCGTTTTACAAGTTTTTATTCATACATTTTACACATAGTTATTACGTTTTCTCCATGTAGGCGCTATGCAATGATTTAGTTTGACATATTGTCACTATAGTACATATAACCTTTTTATTTCTGCGGTGCCTGAAAGATATTCCAGTGTTCAAATAATGCAAGTACTCCCAGGGTATTCATTTAGTCTTTGGATGTTCGGGGAGTTTATGAGAGAGAACTGTTTTCTCCTCCCGTGGTTCCAATAGTGTTTCATTAGTGTATTTTCTCCCGCAGCATCTCCTTTGCCATCGGAGTTTCTGACTGATTGAGAGAGGAACTTTCATCTCTTCCCACGGTTGGGGAGGCATTAAAAGACGCATGCGCTGGCGTTTTTTACAATTTGTAAGGACCTTTCGGCACGGCACGGATGGGCCATGCAGCTGGAGTACACATTGTCAGGTTTACTCTTTTTACCTTCAGTGTTTCAATATTAGAGTCTGCTTTTTATACAGACAATAATGTTGCCTTTTTACTTTGATCTTAGATTTTGGTTTGCTACATGCGGATACAGTGTTTCCTCTTGGATACATACTTAAATCCTATATCAGTCGTTTTTTCACATATGCAGTAAGTACACTACATACATTTTAAAAGCATTTCCTTCATAAAATAATTTTGACTGGTTTTATTTTTGATTTTTATCCCTGTTGGATTTTATACACATGTATGTTTGTTTTAATCTATCCACAATTAGGTTTTAGCGAGATTGATCCTCTGTAGGATGCTCTGTTATGAGAATAATATAGTGGGTTCGGATGGTCAAAAGAATATGTTTGCACTTTGTAGTGGTATTATCTGTTACTGAGGTTGTTTTATTTATTTATTTTTTATAATTTGTTTTGAAGTCCAAATAGGTGTCATCTTAACATGACAAGGTGATTCTTTATAAGTTCATAGGTTTTTAAGTTAGGCATGTTTTAATTTTCACAGACAAATGAAATATGGTCTTGAGTCCTAATGTCCATGCTATTCAGCTGGGGGTTAAGCATCCCTTAAGGTACTCAGTTTTGATTCACTCCTGCTTCTTTATTACATATTAGACATTATCCCCTATACTTAGTTTCATATTTTGGCTTCTCATCCCTTTGTTTCTTCATTTTTGGTTCATAATTTTTTTTATAAACATAAATATATTAAATATATATATTAAAGTGCTATTAGAACATAGTTTTAATTGTTACTTTTTATGTCTGTTTTGTTTTTATACATGATATTAGTTATGGTTTTTTTAATCTACATGTTTATTGTGTATACGCACTTTTTATTATGTGCAAGTTTGTTTTGATTAGATGTCTTTTTTTTAGAACACTCTGATATTGCCGTTTCATGATTTTATTGCTATACATGTTTTTTTATTTGCTTGTAATCATTTGCAATTTGTTTTGTGATTTGCATCTCTTATTTATTCTTTTGTTTATGGTTTTAATATTATTTATGTTTTTATGTATGCCCATGTAATTATGATGTTTTTCCAGTTCAAACTTCCCCGGCTGACCTATAAATACATTCACTCTGCAACTCCTCTCTACCTTTCTTCACTTATCACTCCTTACAACCCCCCTCGGGAACTCCGCTCTTCTAGCAAACTGCTTCTATCTGTGCCCTTCTCTTCTACTGCTAACTCCAGCCTTCGCTCCTTTCACCTTGCTGCACCTTACGCCTGGAACAAACTACCTGTGTCTGTACGTCAGGCATCTTCTCTAACCCTATTCAAATCCAGGCTGAAAACTCACCTCTTCACTGCTGCTTTTGGATCTTGACCCACCCAATCTCCTTTTCTTTCCCTTTGCTTTATCCCTGCCTACAACTTCTGTGTTTGTCTTGACTAAATTGTAAGCTCTGATGAGCAGGAACAGTCTCTTACATCTCTGTGCAGCGCTGCGTACAACTTGTAGCGCTATATAAATGCTAAGTAGTAGTAGTACTAGCATTCTATTTGCTCTCTTGGTTGCAGTTGCACACTGGACGGAGGGTTTCAACATGCTCTCCATAATGACTCCTAAATCTTATTCCTGGGTGTTGGTTTCTAATGTGGAACCTTGAATCATAAAACCATAGTTTGGGTTGTTCTTTACTGGGTGCATAACTCTGTACTTGTCTACATTAAATTTCATCTGCCATTTGGATGCCCAATCTTCCAACTTATCAAGGTCCTCTTGCAATTTTACACAATCCTCGTGGGTTTTAACAGCTTTGAATAATTTTGTGTCATCAGCAAATTTAAATACCTCACTCGTTCTTCCCATTTCCAAGTCATTTACGGACATGTTAAAAAGCAGTGGACCAAGCAGGGATCCATGGGGTACTCCACTAGTCACCTTTCTCCATTGGAAAAATTGGCCATTTAGCCCTACCCTCTGCTTTATATCTTTTAACCAGTTCCTGATCCACAATAGTACACTGCCTCATATCCCATGACTTTTTAATTTTGCCAAAAGTCTCTGATGAGGGACCTTGTCAAAGGCTTTCTGCAAGTCCAGATACACTATATCAACCAACTCACCTCTGTCTACCTGTTTATTCACACATTCAAAAAAACATATCAGATTAGTAAGACAAGACCTTCCTTGGCTAAAGCCATGTTGGCTGTCTCCTATTAAGCCATGACTATCTACATGTTCAGTAATTTTGTTCTTTATGATGGTTTCTACAATATTTCCCAGTACAGACTTCAGGCTCACCGGTCTGTAGTTTCCCAGATCACCCCTGGAACCCTTTTTAAAAATTGGCTTTACATTGGCCATTCTTCAATCTTCAGGTATTACAGATGATTTTAATAATAGTTTAAAAATTATTAATAGTAGGTCTGCAATCTCATATTTCAGTTCTTTCAACACCCTTGGATGTATACCATCTGGTCCAGGTGATTTGCTACTCTTCAGTTTATCAAATAGTTGTAATACATCTTCCCGGTGTAGCAATATTTCTTTCAATTCTTCCGCAGCATCACCTTTACATACCATTTCAGTCATAGGTAACATCCCTACATCTTCCTCAGTAAAGACCGAAGCAAAGAATTCATTCAGTCTCTCCGCTATGGCCTTGTCCCCTCTTAGTGCCCCTTTTACCCCTCTAACATCTAATAGTCCAACTGACTCTCTCACAGGTTTTTTGCTATAAATGTACTTGAAAAAGTCTTTATTATATATTTTTTGCTTCAACAGCAAGCTTCTTCTCAAATTCTCTCTTTGCCTGCCCTATCAATGCCTTGCATCTAACTTGCCAGTGTTTATGTTTCCAGTTTTTGTTATTTGGCTCCATCTTTCCATTTCCTGAAAGATGCTTTTTTGGCAACAGCAGCCTCTCGGAGCTCGCCTTTAAACTATGCTGGCAGTTATTTGGACTTGCTTCCACTTTTCTTAGTGTGGAATAGAACTGGTCTGTGCTTCGAAGATAGTTTTTTTAAACAATACCCATGCTTGATGTAAATCTTTAACGTTTGCAACTGTTCCTTTTAGATTTGTCTTGACTATTTTCCTCATTTTGTCATAGTCTCTTTTGAACGTTAAAAGGCAGTACTATGGATTTCCTTAGCGCCCTTCCTCCATTTATTAAATCAAACGCGATCATGCTATCATCACTATTGCCAAGAGGCCCCAACACCCTTCTCCTGCACCAGATCTTGTGTTCCACTAAGGAATAGATCCAAAATGGCTTCCCCTCTGAACTCATGAACCAGCTACTCCAAGAAGCAGTCATTTATTTCATCTAGAAATGTAATCTCCCTAGCATGCCCTGCCGTAACACTGACCCCGTCGATACCGGAGTAATTGAAATAGAAACACAGAAACAGATATATGACGACAGAAAACGACCACATGGCCTATCTAGTCTGTCCTTCCATATCAACAACTACAACAGTCCCCTTTTTCCCTTTAGAGATCCTCTGTGTTTGTCCCATGCTTTTTTAAATTCAGTTACTGTCCTCATCTCAAACTCCTCCACTGGGAGACTATTCCACGGATCCACCACGCTTTCCGTAAAGAAATATTTCCGCATATCACTCCTGAATCTATCCCCCTTCACCCTCATTCCATGACCCTTGAAGCAGAACTTGCTTTCAATTGAAAGAGGCTCTCCCCCTGAACAATAATGCCATGGAGGTATTTAAACATCTCAATCATATCACCTCTATCCCGCCTTTCCTCTAAGGCAGGGGTGTCAAACTCCAGTCCTGGAGGGCTGCAAACCAGTCAGGTTTACAGGCTATCCCTAATGAATACTCATTAGATATATTTGCATGCACTGCCCCCCATTGTATGCAAATATATCTCATGCATATTCATTAGGGATATCCTGAAAACCTGACTGGTTTGCGGCCCTCCAGAACTGGAGTTTGACACCCCTGCTCTAAGGTGTACATATTAAGATCCTTAAGTCTGTCCTCATATGCTTTATAATGAAGACCACTAACCATTTTAGTAGCCACCCTCTGCACCGACTCCATCCTGTTCACATCCTTTTGAAGGTGCGGTCTCCAGAATTGCACACTATACTCCAAATGAGGTCGCACCAAAGACTTTTACAGAGGCACGATCACCTCTTTTTTTCTGCTAGCCATTCCTCTCCGTATGCACCCAAGCATCCTTCTAGCTTTTGCTGTCGCCTTTTCTACCTCTTTAGCTACTTTAAGATCATCAGACACAACCACGCCTAGGTCCCGCTCTTCTTTAGTGGACAAAAGTACTTCACCCCCTATACTATATTGCTCCCTTGGATTGCTGCAGCCCAAATGCATGACCTTAAATTTTTTAATATTAAATCCCAGCTGCCAAATTCTAGACCATTCTTCAAGCTTAGCTAGATCCCTCCTCATGTTATCTACACCTTCCTGGTTGTCTACTCTATTGCAGATTTTCATATCATCTGCAAAGAGGCACACCTTACACGACAGCCCTTCTGCTATATCACTAACAAAGATGTTAAAAAGAATCGGACCAAGGACAGATCCCTGGGGCACACCACTGGTAACATCCTTCTCCTCAGAGTGAGCCCCATTTACCTGTACTCTGTCGCCTCCCACCCAATTTCTAACCCAAGCAGTAACTTTAGGGTCCATCCCTAGGGTGCTCAGTTTGTTTATAAGTCGCCTGTGAGAAATCACCATTATTACTGTGCTATAACTTTTCTTAGCTTCCTTGATTTCTTTGAGCATTTTATCATCCATATGTTCATTCTAACCAGGTGGTCGATAGTACACCCCCACTGCAATTGCCTTCCCTTTCCCCTTTTTACGTGTTATTTCAAGCCATAGAGATTCTACAGTGAATTTTGTTTCCTGCAAAACTTTAATCCTTTGTGACTCAATGCCCTCTCTAACAGAGTGCAACCCCTCCACCAATTTGATCTGCTCTATCATTACGAGATAGTTTGTACTCAGGTATCACAGCATCCCCAAAAGCCATGCCTGGAGGTACAAGCCTCTTAGCAGTTTGAGCAGGAATGGAAACAGAGCTGACTGCTGGATCCAGTAAGAACTTGTTAGTGGACAGGTTGGGGGGGGGGGTGTTTCTCATGCTTCTTTTGGAGAGATGGTCTCAAGCGGAATTCCTCCAGAAAGGTGCTGGAGGAGAGAGCTTCCTGTGCATCATGGCAATGTCCATTCTCTGGTGTGCTTGTTTAGTTGTCAGAGCTGCCTATCATGTCAATTTGAGCCATAGAAACTTTATGCAAAGCTACAGTTGCAAGACAGGAGGAATCTATATCTAAGGTAGTGAAGGACTGCGTGGTCCTTCAGGCTGCTTGATGGTCTATTAAGCCCTCTGGTATCCAGGTTTAGTGTCAGGGCAAAGCTACAATAGCAGCTATGGATGCTGTTCTTTAGCCCTGGAGAACTGGGTAGGCAGAGGACTTATTTATTAGATATCTCCATTGCAGCAGTCACAAGGTGACTTCCATTCCTGGGCTGGGAAATTTGCTGTGACGTCTCCACTGTATCACTGTCCTGAAGGTTTCTTTAAAAGAGCATTTAGCAAGCTGGCCTCAGTTCTCCAAGCTGGCCTCAGTTCTCCAAGCTGTGGAAGCAGGTAGTGCATTTCCAGATCCTATTTCAACTCCAATAGCTTTCGGAGGACCCTTAAGAGAATGGGTGCTCTCTTTCTGAGGTAGTTTTCTAGTTGGATGCAGAGAGGATGGATGTTTGGCAATCTTTAACATGGTCAGCCCCTGGCACACTTGCTCAAAATATTAGCCATCCCCCCGTCTACTAGTGCACACTCCTATGCCTGAAAGCCTGGATGGCAGTTTCAGTTTGAAACCTGGGCAGAGTTGGATTTCCTCTATGGACAAGATTCTATTTAGTAAGGTCCTGGGAAATTTGGTAAATGGCATTGGGAGAATCAGAACACAGCTTTTTGACAGGTCAAGCCCAGAGATGCTAGCTCAGATATAGGCAGGCCCTCGGTAGGAATCTTGACGATGGCTACTCTGGGAAGGGTCCAGGACAACAGGCCAGTCTCCCAAATTAGGCAAAACCAGGGTTGCAGGGGTCTGCCAGGATGACCAAAGTTAGGTTGTGGTGCCTCTTTCTCAGATGTCCAGATAAAACTGCTGTTTATGTTTTTTCACATGAAAGATTCAGTTTTCGAGAATCCACTGAGCAATGTTCTGCCTACTGCAGGTTCCCGCTGTCTCCTTACATTGTCCCCTCTTGGAGGAGAAGAAGAAATGGACTGGTATTCAATTCCTTTGTGATTCTCAAGACAGACTTTATTTTAACTAATCAGCCCTAATGCTGGGGCACTATTGTCATTTACAACCATACCGAGTTATATTCACTAGACCTAGCACATATTCTAGTGTGTAGTAGTGGGGGGCCTTATGTAAGCATGGCGTTTGGGAGCATCCCTACTTGATCGTCTGTTCCTTTAGGGAAACTGGAAGCCCAGTGTCATCAGCAACAATACAGGCTATATGTGTTTAGCTGGCTCTTAATTATGCAGCCAGCATGACCAGCAGGAGCCTTCACATCATCTGGAATTTACCCTTCTTAGTGCGATGCTAGGAAGGACAACATGTTCTGGCCCACATGAAAGGGAAGACTCCAGTTGCAGGATCCACTGCAGGTTCTGTTAGTGGTGATGGCTCCTTGAGCATGGAGAAAGATAAAGGTCCTGTAGTTGATGATGATCACAACAAACCTGGATTCATAATTGAGAGTGCTCTTGCAAAAGATTCAGTTTACGGCTGAACTCTTGACCAGCACAACAGCTCGGTTACAGGTTAGGACCAATTTGAACTGACTGGTTGCAAGCTATGACCTAGTTAGACGGTATCTCAGTCACACCTGTATGACATCATGACATGCATCAGTTTGGTCTAATGGAGAGGGCCTTGTCAGGTCCATGTGTGGTCCAGGGTCACAGAGTCTCCTAGGCTAGGTTCTCAATTGTGTGATTAAAGTCTGTGGGCATTCTCAGTCTGCAAGCCTTTGAGTTTCTAATCCCGGACTGGTCAATCAGGGGCCTATTTATCTGATAGGACCATGATTGTTTCTCTTAGCCATGATGAAACACCTTGGTACTGAACTTCTTGCATTCCCGTGGATGGCATTCCATTCTTGAGGGTAGTTAGTAACATCTATATTGCGAGCTGTCAAGCAGTGGCAATGGGTCATGGTTCCTCCACCTTGGAATCAGACCTATCAGTCAGTGGTAGCAGCACGAGACAGTATGAATATTTACATAGTCCATGCCTGCCCATATTAAACTCTGCCCTCCCAGGAAAGGAGGGTTAAAAAAGAAACAAACAAAAAAAAACCCCAACACTGTCCTGGTGACACCGCTGCTGCCCAGCAGATAGGCAGGTGTTTCAGCTATCATCTCGGGGATCCCAGACTAAGGAATTTCTTTGTTCAGGTCTTTAGTACACCAGAGATGGCAGGAGCATTCCTGAATGGGACCTAATAATGTCAGCACAGGCCTCAAATTTTTTCCACCTTTTTGGTCAACACAGAGACAGAGGTTGACCAGAGTAAAGTCCCTACTATAAGATGGACCAGCAGCAGGGCCTCTTTCTAATTATACTTTCCTTTGTTCTTCTTAGGACTTGTATGAATTAAAGTTGGGCTGAGTCACAGTCTATTGTGCCTTGTAATGCTAGTGATCCCTGGTGTGTGGTATGCGGTGTAATTGGTCTTCAAGGATAAAGAGAACTTTGTCCCCTGCAGGAGTCTTGAAAAGGTCTCCTCTAATGTGCATGGGTTCCTTGACTGGAATCAGTTTCTCTCTTCCATAGGCATAAAGAAAGCATAGTTACTCACCTGTAACAAGTGTTCTTCAAGGACAGTAGGAATCAGTCCTCACTTATGAGCGATGTCGGTGCTGACGGAGCCCGCACGGAGCATTTCTCCAGCTTTCAAAGAACGCCTTTGGGAATGCTACCACGCATGCATGGTCCCCTTCCGGCTCAAGAGTGCCATCTTGCTCGGTCAGATGACATAGCTCGGACGGCAGTAAAAACAAAGTAGGGAGGCAACTCCCAGAGGAGGATGGAGGGTTGTGAGGCCTGATTCCAGCTGTCCCTGGAGAACACCTGTTACAGGTGAGTAACTATGCTTTCTCCAGGAACAAGCAGGAAGTCAATCCTCACATATGGGACTCTCTAGCTCCAGGCTGCAAAGGACCGAACCAGGACAGCACCAATGGCGACCAATCTGTTAGCCATGAGTTGCAGACGGTGAGTCCCCACTGAGAGACTTTGCACGACCCTAGTGCCCAGCGACTTTCACTCCGGTAGCCTGAACACAGAAGGGTCGGAGGGCAGTAGTTGCCTACACCCCGAGAATATTATGGAGTACTGCCTGGTCAAAGGCACTGTCCCTGCGGGACTCGCTCTCCAGACGTATGAATTGAAGACCATGTGGTGGCCTTGCAGATCTCCGTCACCGGCACTGAGCAGAAGTTGGCCACCGATGCAGCCATCGCTCTCACACAATGCATTGTGATCCGGTGCTCAAGGGAGAGACCAGCATGCTCATAGGAACGGACAATACAGTCCGCCACCCAAGTGGACAGAGTTCGCTTAGTTACGGAGAGCCCTAGTCTAGTGGGATCAAATGATACGAAAAGCTGAGGAGCTTTGTGATAGGTCCGAGTCCTCTGAAGGTAGAAGGATAGGGGCCGTTTGCAATCTAGTGTATGAAGCACTAGTTCCTCCCTGCCGGCGAGAGGCAATAGGAAGAAGGTGGGGAGGATCACCTCTTGGTTGAGGTGAAATGGAGATACTATCTTTGGGAGGAATTTGGGGTGCGTGCAGAGCACTACCCTGTTCTTGTAGAACCATGTGTATGGTGAATCTGCCACCAGAGCCTGGAGATCGCTCAATCTGCAAGTGGACGTGAGGGCCACTAAAAAAGCCACTTTCCATGATAGGTACTGAAGGTGACAAGTGGCCAGGGACTTGAAAGATGGTTTGGTGAGCTGGGAAAGCACCACTTTGAGGTCCCACTCTGCTGCTGGCGGGTGGAAAGGGGGCTTGGATAAGAAGAGGCCCCGGAGAAACCTGGATACCATGGGCTGACTTGAGAGTTTTTCCCTCTATAGAGTGGAGGTAGGCAGCTATGGCACTCAGGTGCACCCTCACAAAGTTTGATTTTAGCCCAGTGTGTGACAGGTGTAAGAGATACTGAAGAACGAATTGCACCTGGTAGGAGAAGGGATTTTCCTCCTCCTCCCTAAACCAGACAGAGATCCTTCTCCACTTAAAGGCATTCGCCCTTCTGGTGGAGGGTTTTCGAGAAGCCAGGATCACCTCCTCGACTTCACAGGAAGATTGAAAGGGGCCAGCGCTACTCTTTCAGCTGCCACGCTGTTAGTGTTAGCAACCCCAGGTTGGGGTGCAGGAGGGAGCCCTCCTCCTGGGACAGGAGATCCGGGGCCCGGTTCAGTGGGACTATTTTATTTATTTTATTTATTTAGTATACATTTGTATACCGCTACTTCCAGCGATCAGCAGCGGTTTTGATTACAGATTGTAAATTGTCAAATCATGACAGGAAATTTTTGAGGTATAAACACATTGATTAGACAGGAAAGCACAGCACACAGAGAACTATTTTACAGGGAACATGGGCTATGGAGGGTTAAGTGGCTTGCCCAAGACCACAAGGAGCACCTGTGGGACTAGAAACCCCAGTCCTTCCGGCCCAAGGTTGCTGTCCTCCAGTGGGATTTGAACCCCCGACCTTCCGGCCTGAAGTACCTTGCCCCAACCACTAGGCCACTCCTCCACTCGGAGTGCCACCGACAGGGAAAGCAGCAGAGGGAACCACGGTTTCCTGGGCCACCTGGGGGTGATCAGTATCAATGACGCCCTCTTGCTCTGGACCTTGTAGAGGGTCTTGGTGACCAGGGGAGGAGGGGGTCCTGTGGAAAAACATAGAATAGGCCTTCTGAACATGGGATTAGGAATGCGTGCGGTTGGAGTGAGCAAAAGCGAGGTAGCTGCGTGTTGTCCGTGGAGGTGAAGATGTCTATCACAGGCCTGCCCCAGCGGTGGAAAAGTCACTTTGTTACCCTGGAGTTCAAACACCACTCGTGTGGGCAAAGGACTCTGCTCAGCCTGTCTGTTAAGCAGTTGTTGTAGCCTCGCAGGCACACCACTCGTAGGAGCATGCTGTTGCGCACTGCGAAGAAGAGGAGTGCTACCGCCTCTTGGCAGAGGGAGTATGAGCCCGTGCCTCTCTTATTTATGTAAAACATGGCCACCTGGTTGTCTATCTGGATCAACAAAGGTCGGTGCCGCAGGCAATGGAAGAATGCTCACACGGCCAGGAAGATTGCCCTGAGTTCTAGGAGATTGAACTGTAAGAGGGACTCCTCCTGGGACCAACTGCCTTGCATACAGTGGTCCCCACAATATGTCCCCCCCAACCCAGAAGGAAGGCATCTGTTAACAGGGCCCTCTGCGGCACGGATGCCTGGAAAGGCATTTATGCCTGGAGGCGGCACAAGTTTTGCCACCAGGTGAGGGACTCCACCAAGTGGCCTTGACCCTGTCCCGTAGTCTGCCCATGGCTTGGGTCCACTGTAAGCGGAGGCACCATTGGGCTGTCCGTATGTGCAAGCAAGCTAATGGTGTGACAGACCGTTGAGGCCATGTGGCCCAACAGCTAGAGAAGGAGGTGAGCCAGTACCAACTGGTGGTGTACCTCCCCTGCAAGTTGTGTGAGGTGGTCTGCCCTTTCTGTTGGGAGGACAGCCTTGACTTGCAATGTGTCCACCTGAGCCCCTATGAACTCCACATTTTGGACTGGAGAGAGATGGGATTTGTGGTAGCTGATGACAAACCCCAGGTGCTGCAGTAGTAGGGTTGTTCTCTCTGTGGTCTGACTGACCTCTGAGGCCAAACCCCCTCTGATTAGCCAGTCGATCAGGTAGAAGATGACAAACTCCTTGTAGGAACAGGTGGCTACTACTGACAAGCATTTCGTAAAAACTCTTGGTGAGGAGGCCAGGCAGAAGTGCAGCACTCTGTAATGGTAGTGCCCTCCTCCCACAACAAGCCACAGGTACTGCCTGCCTGTGGGAGGGATGGATTAGGATGTGTGTGCATGCATCCTTTAGATCCAAGGAGCACCACCAATCTCCCTGGTGAAGGTATGACAGCAGTGTTACAAGGGAGAACATTTTGAATTTCTCCCTCACCAGAAACTTCTTTAAGGTTTCCCAAGTCTAGTATGGGCCCGAGGCCCACAGTTCTTTTTGGGAGAACATAAGAAATGCCATACTGGGTCAGACAAAGGTCCATCAAGCCCAGTATCCTGTTTCCAACAGTGGCCAGTTTACATCATAAGTACCTAGCAGTTAACCCAAAAAACACAGGTTCAACAATGCTTGGGTCAGGCAGTGATATCCTGGGTCCCTTTTAATAATGGTTTATGGACTGTTCCTCCAGGAACGTCTTGCCGTATCTTGCTGGGCAGACTGGATGGCCCATGCTGGTCTTTATCTGCCGTCATTTACTATGTTACTGCGAACTTGTCCAAACCTTTTTTAAACCCAGCTACTGTGGGCGTGGCCTACCCCAGCTAGGCCCCAAATGTAAGTTGGATGTAATTAATGAAGTAGATGAGAGCACTGCTGATAAACAAATCTATACACCTATGATTTATCCTGGATATGCAGATTTGGACATGTCAGACTCAGATTCAGATATAGGAACAGACAGCAGATCAGGCTCAATAATCTCAATTGGAATAAAACCAAAGTCAGCTACTCATGAAACCATACAGGACACAAAAGTATAATAATCTAGCTCAGTATAGGCCTGAATAGAAGTATAGGTTAAAGATTGCATTTGAAGCTATTCCTTTAAATCATAGTTCTGCTTTTTAGCTAGACATAAGTTGGGAAATTAGAAGCATTTTTGAGCTTATGCAAACAGTCTGTGTACCCAACAGATATTAGGTCAGATTGAAGTTCCTTAATTAAATAGAACAAAGGGTGAAGCTGATCATTCTGCAAGAGGATAGGCTAAGCTGTTTCTGGGGCAGGATGCCCTGCTCTTATGAAATTGACTCTAGTCCATTTAGTAAATATAACCGAAATCAGCAAAATATAATAAATAACTAATTAGCTTTTAGCAGCACAGCGACACCTGCTGGATCTAATAAATGTAATTTTTATATAGAACTTCTGCTTTTTGGTATAAATAATATTGTCTATGTTGGCAAAATTGATGTACACGTGGAATTTGGAAAGTACCAGATGTTGATTAAAGATTAACTGAATCAGCTGATATCACCTAATAAAAAGCTAAGCTCTTCGGAACCATCTTTGAAGAGGCATGTTGGAATAGTCGAATTAGACTCTGTGTGTCTCTTCCCTATGGAGCTCAATAGCACTTGATTAATTAATTAACTGTGTCGTGTCTTTTTCTTTCCTGTTAAGAAGCACTGGAAGATAAGAGCCCAGGTATTTTGTGTATGGGGTCGTTTGAGTCTACAGTTTTGTGTCGTGACTCGGATTCCATTGTTCTTTAGCAGGAAACAAACAACCTGAGGACACAAGTTGTGAGTATATTGACAGATATCTGAAATATTACAATAGGTAATAAATCTGCTAAAGTGAAGCAGGAGTCTCAGTTCGAAGACTGGGAAGAGAAAGTTCGTGCTATAGCAATCGATAAGAAGGGGAGTCCCAATTATGTGATGAAAAGAGAATATGGGGACAGTTCTTTAAATTATGTGGCCAAATGGCATACTGTAACTGCTGCGAATCCCAAATTACAGTTTCCCCTTGGAGGGACTTTTCATGAATCTAAATTGAAATATTTACAATCAGTACTAGCGTTAGATGAGAAATCCTGTCATGAATGGATTACTTATAATTTCTGGTGTTCTAAAGCGGCCGAGAAGAATAAACACACTATTGATTCTACATTTAAGAAGGTTAGAGATCAGGTGTATCGCATGGAAGAGCAAATATGTGTTTTAACTAACAGAGGTAATGATGTGAGTAAAATTGTAAATAATTGTGAGCCTTGTACCGTGGCGTCTGCGCCACCTGCCTATGAAGATGAGGTTAATGCACTAGCTATTTCTCTGTCTAGAAATAATGTCCCAGCCATAGTCCCTGGTCGCGATCGAGAGGCGCCCTCGATCCGGCTGGGTGCTGTGTCTGCTATCTCTACCCCTGTTAAACTTGATGTGTCAAGTATAGTATCTGTTGATTCGCCACCGGGAGCAGTTAGGGGTGATGGCCCCTTTGTCTCTACACCTGCAGCTGTTCACCATGCCACTAGAGCCACAGTGTTAGCTAAGGATATTCTAGAGCTTGAACAGTTAATTGGTGTTGAAGCAAGTCAGGTAGGATGTTTAACTACTGTGGACCAATTGAAAAAGTATTATGATTATCTTTTGTCTAGATCTCGTACATTAACTGAATTAATTACAACCATGTTTGAGGCATTAGAGTTACAAATTCAACAGCATACTGTGTCCTTGTTGCCCTTTAGTCAGGCTAGGGGAATTTTGGCCGAAGCAATAGATGCTACTGCCAAGGGGATCGGGCATTGGACCAAGGCTCCATTGCTTTCTAAGTGGCAGAGTTTGCAGAATTTAACTTTGCAATTAGGTGAATCATTGACTCAAGATAAACAGCTTAAAGAAATGAGCACAGAATACAACCTGTTGGCTCCATTTCGGGCATTCCCGAGAGGAGATGGGGGGTTAGTTACCTTAGCAACGAATTGGTCCCCAGCCGAAATTTTTAGCTTAGCTAGATCATGTCCTGACTCCAGGGAGAAGCCTGGTCAGTTTGTAGATTATTGGCGGCAGCTAATAACTACATATGATCCTACTTGGGTAGATTTACAAAATTTATTGAAAGCAGTTTTTCTGAATCCTATAGAGCTAAGGGCAGTCACCCACCCTCAACTGCGTGATAATATTAATTGGGTGTGGCCTGGTATAGATCCTGTAATTAATGCTACTGATGTTGCTCAAATGACTGCATTTAGAGAACATAGGGATAATTTGTTAAAAGCCATAGAGAAAAAGTGTACCCCAGTCCGTGATCTGTCCAAACTCTTGGAAGTAAAGCAGTGTAAAGGACTCAGACGCCAAACACATCAAAACAACAAAACGAACCTTGGTACACCACAACATTGACCAAAATGAAGAGAGAGCTCAGGAAGCATGAAAGAAAGTGGAGACACACCAAATCCACCGAACTCAGGACAGTGTACCTCAATCTCCTCACAAACTACAAAGAGGAAATAAACACAGCAAAAAGGTTACACCATACCAACATTCTGAACAAAGCCATTAACAAACCACGGGAGCTTTTTGCACTAGTAAAATCACTTACAAAGACAGCCCTCCCTGGACCTCAGGATAGCCCAATACACCCACAAACACTAGCAAACCACTACGCAAGCAAACTGAATACTACCACCCCCACGTTTGCCGTAGAAACTCCACACCAACGAACGAAGATGAAGCAGGAACCTACATGGAGCAAATTCCACAACATTGATGAACAACAAATCACCAACATCTTAACCTCCATAAACACCACCACCTCACCACTTGACCCCTGCCCAACTGCCTGGATCAAAGCGGCAAAAAAAGAGATAAACCAACAAATAGCCCACATTGTTAATCAATCACTAAGCCAAGGAGAAATGCCTGAGAAACTAAAACAATCTATAATAAGGCCGATCCTAAAGAACAATTCCCTCAACAAAGAGGACCCATCATCATACCGCCCTATATCAAGCATCGCATTCCTGGCAAAAATCATAGAAAAGGCAGTACTAATGCAACTTCAAGACCACCTCGACGATCATGATACCCTAGACAAACAACAATACGGATTCAGAAGAAACCATGGAGTAGAAACACTTCTAATAGCACTAATGAACAACCTACTTAAAGGCCTAGAAGACACAAAGAAAATGTTTATACTCATTTTCATTGACATCTCAGCCGCCTTTGACACGGTACATCATGAGAGATACTCCTTAGTAAACTAGAATCCATAGGAGTTGAGGGAACCCCCCTCAAATGGTTCTCCTCCTATATATCTAACAGAAGGCCTCAAGTACAATTTAATGGGGAAGAAGCGAAACCATTCACTCAAACGCAGGGCATACCCCAGGGCTCAGCGCTCTCGGCACTACTGTTCAATATCTACATGCAACCCCTCTGTGACATTTTTAGAAAGCATAGCATCAACTACCACATCTATGCAGATGATATTATGCTCTACACACAACTAGACGTCGCCGACCCCAAATATACACAGCTCGAAAACTGCCTGGACGAGATGTTGATATGGCTACAGAAAAATAACATGGCGATAAACCACAAAAAAACGGAGGTAATGTACATGGTCCAGCAAACCCAACTTCAAGTCACCTGACTCAATCACCCTGTGCAACAACACATACAAAGCAAAAGAAGAAATCAAATATCTAGGAGTCACACTCGACTGCAACCTAAGAATGGAGACACACCTGCGGAAAACAAACAAAGCCATCTTCTATAAACTTAGGGTGATACAACCTCTAAGGAAAATAATAGCACCATGCGACTTCAGGTCAGTGGCTCAAGCACTAGTTATGCCGCACCTCGACTACTGTAATGCCATCCTCCAAGGTCTACCCAAAAAATCACTGGGTATCCTTCAAATGGCCCAAAATGTCGCAGCTAGGATCATAATGGGAACAAGAGTATCTGACCACATCACCCCAATATTGATTGACCTTCATTGGCTTCCTGTTGCAGCTAGGGTACAGTACAAGATGCTAGTAACAACGTTCAAGCTGATCAACAACATAGCCCCCTCATACCTGTCCTCTCTTATCAGCACACAACCAGCAAATAGGAACAGAAGAACTAACAACTTGGGCACCCTGCAGATCCCCAAAGCAATCCGAACGGTGAAAACGAGTACATGTCGTAGAGCCTTCTCTTTCGCCGCGCCCACTATATGGAATCAGCTCCCTGTGGACCTACGTCTAACCCAGGACATTACAAGATTCAGGAAAGAGTTAAAAACCCACCTATTTAAATGCTACTACAACCAGCCATAAGCCGCAAATTCCAGGAAACCGTAACAAAGTAAACTGATAAATATATATGCATTTTAAATCCGCATGTATAGCCATGGAAAATGTGAAAATGTGATTTCCTAAATCTGTAAATATGTATTGTATAATGTAAATAAGTTTAACCCAAAAACTTTAACCATGTGTGCCGTGACCCCCCCCCCTCAGTCCTTTATGTATATACTCCCCACCCTGTCCTGATTGACACCTCCCAAAAGAAGAATCAAACCGCTGCTGATCGCTGGAAGCAGCGGTATATAAATGTGTTCTAAATAAATAAAATAAATAAATAAATAAGTGTGGGGGTGAGACGGTGAACCAGTATCACACTAGATGTTGCCTAGTGTTCCGAGATTTTTCTCCTCAGAACGCTGAGATGGAAGGTTTTGCTTCTATTTTTGTGAATGGACTGCAACCAGAAATAAAAAGTATCCTTGAAAATGCTTTGCTTGGCTGGTCTACTAAGTCTGCACAAGAAATCCTGGAGGCGGCTCTGCATGCTGAGAAACGAATTCAACGGCAGAAGGATGCTGACAAAGGTAAACTTGACCGCCAGCGTCAAAACTTTTAAATTTGCAAGTAGCAAGTTATGAGTCCAACTTCAGAGGACGTGGTAGATCGAGGGGTGGAAGAGGTGCAGCCCCCTTCAGAGGAAGAGGACGTGGCTATATGGGGGGACAGCAAGGGGAGCGTACTTGTTATGGTTGTGGGCAAGTGGGCCATTTCATTAGAGATTGTACTAAGCCAAGGGGCAATAGTCCCCAGCCTGGGATACAGGATGGTGCTAGATATCCATCTGTCTCATACCCTGTATCTACCCCTAACCAGCCTTCAGTGATGACTCAATACTATGCAGAGACTGATGTGGATTATAGTGAGGATTGACTAGGCCTGGTTGTGTGTCCAAACACACAGGGGGAGATACGTGCTACTGTTATGGGGTGTGAATTGCTTTTCCTGCTAGATACAGGTGCCTCTACATCTGCCATAGCGCTATCCCAGTTACCTCCACCTCTGTTTGAGGCCCTACCTGCAGCTCCTAAAGTACCTTGTGAAGGAATTGAAGGAAAGACTATAATGCATCAAAAGTTATCAGATGTGCCAATTATAGTGGAGGGAAAAATTATATCATACAGATTTTCTGGTAGGCCCTACTTTGCCTGTCAACTTGCTTGGTCGAGATTTTTTATCTAGGAACAAAACTGTTATAAGCTGGGAAACTGGCACTTTGACATGTACCTTGTGTCCCCTGCAAGTACAACAGCCTATAGCTGTAACACCGGCTGTTGCGACTACTCCACCATTGGATACCCTTCCTTCCACCTTGTGGGCAGTACCAGGTGATGATATTGGGCATCTCAATATTCCTCCAGTCAAGATTGAAGTACAACCAGGAGCTCCACTACCATATGTGCGTCAATATCCATTGCCTGCAACGTCGGTGGCTGAAATACGGCCAGTAATTGAAAATCTGCTAGCCCAGGGTGTGTTGGTGCCTACTTCTTCTCCTTGCAATACTCCTATTTTACCGGTGTTAAAAGCTGATGGTAAGTCCTACAGATTCGTGCAAGATTTGAGAGCAATCAATCGTATTGTCATGCCCATCTTCCCTCTTGTGCCCAATCCTCATGATATCTGGACTCGCATACCATGTGACTCCACCCACTTCTCAGTTATAGATTTAAGCTCCGCCTACTACTCCATAGCGGTAGGGGAGGAGTCGAGGTATTTACTGGCATTTACGTTCGAAGGGCGCCAGTATACCTGGACTACCCTGTCTCAAGGCTACACGGAAAGTCCTGCTTATTTTTCACAGGCCCTGAAAGCTGCTTTACAAGACTTGGCGTTGGACAAATCTGTGCTGATCCAGTATGTAGATGATTTACTTATTTGTTCTCCATGTTATGATGCTTGTATTGCTGATACTACGTTAGCTCTTGTACATATTTCTCGTCTAGGATTGAAAGTAAACCAATCAAAATTACAATTTGCTGTACCACAAGTGATCTTTCTAGGTGTATGCCTTTCTTCTGCTGGACGCTCTATTACTGCTCAGAGAATTGGCCCTATAATGTCAATGCCTTTTCCTGCTACTGTACCTCTAATACGACGCTTTCTAGGCCTTCTGGTGTTCTGTCGCCAGTGGATACCAGATTTTGCTGAACTTGCTGCTCCACTCTATGCCCTGCTAGGCCGTGAAGCTCCAGAGGGTATTATAGTTCCTACTGAAGCACAGCATAATGCTTTCCATTCTCTACGACAAGCGCTATTGAAATCTCCTTGTCTCTCATTTCCAGACTATAACTTGCCTTTCCGCCTTTATGTAGCGACATCTACTAAGGCTGCAGTATGTGTTCTAGCACAACGTTTTCCTTCTGGACTCAAGCCTCTAGGCTTTTTCTCTCAAGGTTTTGATTCTGTTGTTGCTGGCATGCCACCTTGTTTTCAATCTTTAGCTGCTGTGGTATTTGCAATACTGACCACTGACTTCCTTGTTCTCCAACATGAACTGCATGTGTACACATCTCACTCAGTAGCAAGGCTATTGCATTTAGCTAAAACTCAACCTTTATCTAGTTCTCGTTTACTGTTATTTGACTTGGCTATTTCTCAAGCACATGTAACCTTGCATGAAGTATCCTTGTTACAACCAGCTCAAATTTTGGCTTCTTTGGAGCCTTTGTTACATTTGTCTGACCCTGATGGAACTCATGATTGTCTTTCTTCTGTAACTGCCTATTCAAAGGCTAGGCCTGATTTATCTGCTGTACCTTTGTCAAACCCTGATTGGGTTCTATTCACTGATGGTTCTGCCTTCCGTGATGAACATGGACATTTACTTGTGGGGTATGCTGTAACTACTGTTGATTCTGTACTAGAAGCAGGAGCGTTGCCATTTGCAAGTGCCCAGTTGGCAGAAGTATTTGCTCTCATTCGGGCCTTGGAGATGTCTACGCATTTGGTTGTTAATATCCATAGTGACAGTAGTTACGCAATCGGAATTCTGTGGGATTTTGGAAATATTTGGGCTCAGCGGGGGTTCCTGACGGCTGCCCATAAGCCCATCAAGCATGCCCGCTATATTGAGCGTCTACTTGCTGCAGTGCTTAAGCCAGCTCAGGTGGCTGTATTGAAATGCAAAGGACATGATCTTAATGGTACTATGGTGTCACAAGGCAATCAGTTTGTAGACCAAGCTGCTAAAACTGCAGCAGCAGGACCTGCAGTTCCACCACACCTTTTATTAACTCTTCGTTCACCTGCAGCTTCTACTTCTGGCTCAATATCTTTGGACTTGATGCGTTCCCATCAGGACTCAGCGGACTTCACTGAAAAACAGAACTGGCTCACTTGGGGAGCATCTCCTGATGGTACTGGACTTTGGTTAAAGGACAATTTGATTATTTGTCCTAAATCTTTGCTATATCCTGTTGCCTTATTTTTGCATCACAAGTTGCATTTAAGTGTACTGGCTATGACAAAAGCTTTTGCTCAATTGTGGCATAATCCTACATTTGCTTCTGCTGCTCATGCTGTGTGTATTTCTTGTCTCCCGTGTTTGCAAGCAGGAAAGTCCGGGAGCACTTTGCATGCATCGCCTTCTCCGTCCTTGCCTAAGCCTCGAGGACCCTTCCTCTTCTTGCAAATGGACTTTACTGATCTGCCTTGTGCCAAGGGGGGAAGGAAACATCTTTTGGTTTTTACTTGCTTATATTCTGGATGGCCAGAGGCCTATCCGACAAATTCTTTGTCTGCTGCTACTGTTTTGAAATGTTTGCTTACTCAGTTTATTCCTTTGTGGGGTGTGCCTTTACTTTTGTCTTCTGATCAAGGTCCAGCCTTTACGGCGGAGGTATGGAAGGGCATAACTGCATTTTTTGGCCTTCACCAGCAACATCATCCTCCGTACCATCCGCAAAGCTCTGGCCAAGTGGAACGGATGAATCGGACGCTGAAGGCGCTTCTCCGGTCCCTGACTCATGATTGGAGTCAGGATTGGGTGGAAGCTTTGCCGTTTGCCTTATTCTCAGTCCGTAACTCTCCTCAGAGAACTCGACAAGGTCTTACCCCTTATGAAATTGTGACGGGACGTCCAGCAACCACTCCAGCACATGTGATAATTCCACCAGATCAATTACCGGATCCCCAACTATTGCGCAGCGATTTATTATCTTACTGTAAATATTTGTACCAAACGCTGGTGTCTCCTTTTTTGCAGCTTACAAAGCAGGGAGCTCAGTCACAATCAACCCCAGACGTGGAACCAGGAGATTGGGTGCTCATCAAGGATCCAGCACCAAAGTCAGCTTTAGCAGCGAAGTTTCTGGGACCGTTCCAAGTGTTGCTGGTGGGTTATTCGGCATTGAAGGTGAAGGGGCGCAAAGCGTGGATACATCTGGACCAGTGCAAGAAGGCGCCGTCCCCTGGATAAGACAACTTCCACCGAGACCACCTCCTGAAGAATTAGTTGAAATAGAACTGGACTCATTTCCTCCAGGATCATCTCCACTTGATCAAGAAAGTGACTGTGAAATTGTTGAACACTCACAACGCAATCCAGAGTTGGTTATTGATAAGTGGTTAATATGCATATTTGCAATAGCATTGGCATTGTTTTTGTTCTTCTGGATTTGGTGTCTGTCAGCTCTCGTGGTAGTATCAACAGCATAAATGAGTTGATAAGAAGATTAACAGAAAAGCCAACAATGCCCCCTAAACAACAGGCAATAATAGATAAGATGCTCAGGGACTTTCATGGTGTTACTACTCCTCCAGATCCAGTTCCTACAGTCCCTGATCATACAGTTCCTGAATATGACCCACATGCGCCGTGGGCAAAACATGGTACTTTTTATAATGTGTTTCATTCACACATTTACTCCTTAATTCAGCGATTTAATATCTCCAGCTGTGCAGTCTGCTTGCCTCACCCAGTAGCTACACAGTTTGGATTCCTGCCTAGACCTAGACCTCTTTCCTTGCAAGAGCTGAAGGAATTATCTATGAATGAAACCCTGTTTAATCTTACTATCACATGGCCAGAAGGAGTCACTCCTGCTCCAAGAATAATTAGTCCTCAGCCAATGACTGATCCTCCTATCTGTTTCCAAAGGAAAGGAACATATCCTGTGGGTGAAACTCCTTTGTCTAAGTGTCAGACTGTTATGACTAACAACCATGTCCATTTAGTGTTAGAGTCCTCTACACCAAGTTCTGTGCAAGCCCTTTCAAATTTAAAGGTAGTCAATGTCATCCCTGATCCCAAGTCTCGTCTTGATCAGTATGAATTACAGTATTATGATCAGGATGGGTTCCCAGCATATGGGAAGTATAGATTGCAGAATAGTAAAGATGGTTTGTCATCTGGGTATGTTGACAACTATGTGTATCCCTATTTAGGATATTATCACCCATGGTTAAGAAACATTGAGCCTGGAACTGAAGTTCTAATCACAAATCCTAAAGATTTTAAAATTTGGCCTGATGGACTACTTGCCTTGGTAGGTCACTATTTTGTATGTGGAACTCTTGCTTATGTTCGATTGCCTGCTGATTGGTCTGGCAATTGTTACATAGCTACTCTTGACTTACCATGGAAATTGGTCCCTTATGAGACTTTATTAGGGATGCCCTCAAGTCGTCAGCGCAGAGCAACAGATGATTCTAGTGTTGATATACGTGCAGCAAGAAAATTGTTAGAAGATACCACTATGTTAACCCAACAAGAAGTGAGCACTTTTGCAGGAACAGTGTGGCTAAGTACTTTTGGTGCCATACGTCCTACACAACGTTATGGTGAGCAATTATTGCGAATTTATGCTCTAATTGAAGTAACAGCCCAAGATTTGACTGATGCTCTAACAATCATGCAAGGTAGTGTAGACAAGTTGACTGCTTACTCTGCACAGAATAGGATGGCCTTAGATTATTTGCTAGCCAAAGACGGCGGAGTTTGTGGGGTCGTAAGAGATCATTGCTGTACGATTGTAGATTCACAAAGTAAGGTAGTCTCAGGTATCCTAGAACAGGTGAGAAAAGAAACCCACTTCTCCAAAGATAATATAGAGGGAACTTCTGATTCTGTATGGCCTTGGTTTGATAATATATGGAGTGGCTTGTCAGGTCCAGTAAAAGCGATACTGACAGGCTTGTTTGGTTTCCTAGTGGCTCTCCTACTTTTAGGAATTGGTCTTGTCTGTTTTATGAAGTGTTGTACTACATACCTGCCTAAAGCTACACACACTATTGCAGTTTTGAAATTGCGAAGTGTTCCTAGTACAGGAGACTTGCTTCGTGAAATGCCTTTCTATGAAGATTGTGGTTCTGGGCAGAACCAAAGGGAGGACTGTGGGCGTGGCCTACCCCAGCTAGGCCCCAAATGTAAGTTGGATGTAATTAATGAAGTAGATGAGAGCACTGCTGATAAACAAATCTATACACCTATGATTTATCCTGGATATGCAGATTTGGACATGTCAGACTCAGATTCAGATATAGGAACAGACAGCAGATCAGGCTCAATAATCTCAATTGGAATAAAACCAAAGTCAGCTACTCATGAAACCATACAGGACACAAAAGTATAATAATCTAGCTCAGTATAGGCCTGAATAGAAGTATAGGTTAAAGATTGCATTTGAAGCTATTCCTTTAAATCATAGTTCTGCTTTTTAGCTAGACATAAGTTGGGAAATTAGAAGCATTTTTGAGCTTATGCAAACAGTCTGTGTACCCAACAGATATTAGGTCAGATTGAAGTTCCTTAATTAAATAGAACAAAGGGTGAAGCTGATCATTCTGCAAGAGGATAGGCTAAGCTGTTTCTGGGGCGGGATGCCCTGCTCTTATGAAATTGACTCTAGTCCATTTAGTAAATATAACCGAAATCAGCAAAATATAATAAATAACTAATTAGCTTTTAGCAGCACAGCGACACCTGCTGGATCTAATAAATGTAATTTTTATATAGAACTTCTGCTTTTTGGTATAAATAATATTGTCTATGTTGGCAAAATTGATGTACACGTGGAATTTGGAAAGTACCAGATGTTGATTAAAGATTAACTGAATCAGCTGATATCACCTAATAAAAAGCTAAGCTCTTCGGAACCATCTTTGAAGAGGCATGTTGGAATAGTCGAATTAGACTCGGTGTGTCTCTTCCCTATGGAGCTCAATAGCACTTGATTAATTAATTAACTGTGTCGTGTCTTTTTCTTTCCTGTTAAGAAGCACTGGAAGATAAGAGCCCAGGTATTTTGTGTATGGGGTCGTTTATTTGAGTCTACAGCTACACTAACAGCTTTTACTGCATCCTACAGTAACAAATTCCAGTTTCACTACAGTTGAGTGAAAAAATATTTTCTCTTTTAGTCTTAAACAGGTTACCCTGTAGCTTACCCTATAGCTTCATTGCATGTCCCTTAGTCTTTCTATATTCTGATGACGTAAACAATCGATCTATGTTTACCCGTTCCACTCCATTCATTAATTTATAAATCTCTATCATATCTTCCCTCAGCCGTCTCTTTTCCAGGTTGTAGACCCCTAACCTTTTTAGCCTCTCTTCATAGGGGTATCCTTCCATCCTCTTCACCATTTTGGTGGCTTTTCTAAGTACCTTTTTTAATAATGCTGTATCCTTTTTATGATACGGCGACCAGAATGGCACACAATATTCAAGGCGCGGTTGGACCATGGAACAATACAGAGGCATTATAATATCCTTTGTTTTATTTTCCATTCCATTCCTTATGATACCTAGCATTCTATTTGCTCTCTTGGCCGCCGCCGCTGCACACTCGCGCAGAGGCTTTTAACATGTTATCCATGATGACGCCAAAATCTTTTTCCTGGGTAGTGGTTCCTAATGTGGAACTTTAAATCGTGTAACCATAGTTTGGGTTACTCTTTCCTAGGTGCATAACTTTGCACTTGTCCACATTAAATTTCATCTGCCCTTTGGATGCCCAGTCTTCCAATTTATCAACATCCTCTTGCACTTTTCCACAATCCCCATAGGTTTTAATAACTTTAAATAGTTTTGTGTCATCTGCAAATTTGATAACCTCACTTGTTATTCCAGGTCATTTATGAATATGTCATAAAGCAACGGACCCAGCACTGATCCCTAGGGTACTCCACTATTCATTTTCTCCATTGGGAAAATTGGCCATTTAGCCCTACCCTCTCCTTTATATCTTTTAATCAGTTCCTGATCCACAATAGTACACTGCCTCTTTTCCCATGACTTTTTCATTTTGCCAAAAGTCTCTGATGAGGGACCTTGTTAAAAGCTTTCTGAAAGTCCAGATACACTATTCAACCAACTCAACTTTGTCTACCTGTTTATTCACACCTTCAAGAAAATATAACAGATTAGTAAAACAAGATTTTCCTTGTCTAAAGCCATGTTGGCTGTCTCCCATTAAGCCGTGACTATCTACATGTTGAGTAATTTTATTCTTTATAATGGTTTCTACCATTTTTCCCGGTACTGACATCAGGCTCACCGGTCTGTAGTTTCCCGGATCACCCCTGGAGCCCTTTTTAAAAACTGGCGTTTACATTGGCCACCCTCCAATCTTCAGGAATTACAGATGATTTTAATGATAGTTCACAGATTACCAATAGCAGGTCTGCAGTCTCATATTTCAGTTCTTTCAAAACCCTTGGATGCATACCATCCGGTCCAGGTGATTTGCTACTCTTCAGTTTATCAGATAGTTGTAATACATCTTCCCGGTGTATCGATATTTCTTTAAATTCTTCTGCAGTATCACATTTAAATACCACTTCAGTCATGGGTAACATAACTACATCTGTAATACCTGAAGATTGGAGGATCGCCAATGTAACGCCAATTTTTAAAAAGGGTTCCGGGGTGATCCGGGAAACTACAGACCAATGAGCCTGACGTCAGTACCAGGAAAAATGATAGAAACCATCATAAAGAACAAAATTACTCAGCATGTAGACAGTCATAGCCTAATGGAAGACAGCCAACATGGCTTTAGACGAGGAAGATCTTGTCTTACTAATCTGTTATGTATTTTGATGGTGTGAATAAACAGGTGGACAATGGTGAGTCGGTTGATATAGTGTATTTGGACTTTCAGAAAGCCTTTGACAAGGTCTCTCATCAGAGACTTTTGGCAAAACTAAAGAGTCATGGGATAGGACATAAAGCACATAAATTAACAAACAATAGAACCCTTTCACACATAGCTCCAACTATTTGGAATTCCCTCCCAAGAGGATCTACGAACACTAACCGAGATCATGGAATTCCGTAAAAAATTGAAAACTTATCTATTTACCAAACACTACAACAACATAGATAACCCTTCACTCGATTTAGATAAAGGCTAAACAGGTACCTGACTGTATCAAATAAAAACCCTTTCACTCAAACGGATAACATACATAGTTGAAATTATATGATGATCCAATGTACTAATACTTCCAAATGTATATAGTTTTATTCTGTTCTGTATTGCCTTACGCTGTTTAGATAATACATTCTGTTTAGTTATTACTATGTTCTATATTTACATATGCTGTTTAGTTAATACATTGTTTGTTTATTATAAGACGTTCCATGTAAAACAAACCTTGCTTTGCTAATCGTTGTTTGTGAACCGCAACTGATCTCTGGAAGATGCGGTATATAAATGAATGTTAAATAAAAATAAAATAAAATAAATAGGAGGCAGTGTACTATTGTGGATCAGGAACTGGTTAAAAGATAGATAGCAGAGGGTAGGGCTAAGTGTCCAATTTTCCCAATGGAGAAAGATGAATAGTGGCGTACCCCAGGGATCTGTGCTGGGTCTCCTGCTTTTTGACATATTCATAAATGACCTGGAAAAGGAATAACGAGTGAGGTCATCAAATTTACAGATGACACAAAACTATTTAAAGTTGTTAAAACCCAAGAGGATTATGGAAAATTGCAAGAGGAACTTGATAAATTGGAAGACTGGGCATCAAAATGGCAGATGAAATTTAATGTGGACAAGTGCAAAGTTATGTACTTAGGGAAGAACAACCCAAACTATGGTTACAAGATGCAACGTTCCACATTAGGAACCACCACCCAGAAAAAATATTTAGGTGTCATTATGGATAACATGTTAATACCCTCGGCCCAGTGTGCAGCGGTGGCCAAGAGAGCAAATAGAATGCTAGGTATCATAAGGAAAGGAATGGAAAATAAAACAAAAGATATTATAATGCCTCTATATCGTTCCATGGTGAGACAGCACCTTGAATATTGTGTGCAATTCTGATCACCGTATCTTAAAAAGGATATAGCGTTATTAGAAAAGGTTCAGAGAAGAGCCACCAAAATGGTAAAGGGGATGGAAGGATACTCCTATGAAGAAAGGCTAAAAAGGTTAGGGTCTCTAACCTGGAAAAGAGGCGGCTGAGGGGAGATATGATAGAAGTCTATAAATTAATGAATGGGGTGGAACGGGTAAATGTAGATCGATTGTTTACGTTATCAGAATATAGAAAGACTAGGGGACATGCAATGAAGCTACAGGGTAAACTATTTAAGACTAATAAAAGAAAATATTTTTTTCACCTAATGTGTAATCAAACTCTGGAATTTGTTACCGGAGGATGTAGTAAAGGCTGTTAATGTAGCTGGGTTTAAAAAAGGTTTGGACAAGTTCCTGGAGGAAAGGTCCATAAAACATAATTAAGAAGGGACCCAGGATATCAATGCTAGACCCATTACAAGCATTGTGGAACCTGTGTCTTTTGGGGAAACTACTAGGTACGTATGACCTAGATTGGCCACTGTTGGAAACAGAATACTCAAGGTGCGGTCTCACCATGGAACAATATAGAGGCATTATAATATCTTTTGTTTTATTTTCCATTCTTTTCCTTATCATACCTAGCATTCTATTTGCTCTCTTGGCCGCTGCTGCACACTGGGCCGAGGGTTTTAACATGGTATCCACAATGACGCCTAAATCTTTTTCCTGGTTGGTGGTTCCTAATGTGGAACCTTGCATCGTGTAACCATAGTTTGGGTTGTTCTTCCCTAGGTGCATAACCTTGCACTGGTCCACATTAAATTTCATCTGCCATTTTGATGCCCAGTCTTCCAATTTATCAAGATCCTCTTGCACTTTTCCACAATCCTCTTGGGTTTTAACAACTTTAAATAGTTTTGTGTCATCTGCAAATTTGATAACCTCACTCGTTATTCCACTTTCCAGGTCATTTATGAATATGTCAAAAAGCAGTGTACCCAGCAGAGATCCCTGGGGTACACCACTATTCACCTTTCTCCATTGGGAAAATTGGCCATTTAGCCCTAACCTCTGCTTTCTATCTTTTAACCAGTTCCTGATCCACAATAGTACACTGCCACCTATCCCATGACTCTTTAGTTTTGTCAAAAGTCTCTCATGAAGGACCTTGTCAAAGGCTTTCTGAAAGTCCAGATACACAATATCAACAGACTCACCTTTGTCCACCTTATTATTCACTCCTTCAAAAAAACATAACAGATTAGTAAGACAAGATCTTCCTTGCCTAAAGCCATGTTGGCTGTCTCCCATTAGGTCATGACTATCTACATGCTGAGTAATTTTATTCTTTATGATGGTTTCTACCATTTTTCCCGGTACTGATGTCAGGCTCACCGGTCTGTAGTTTCCCGGATCACCCCTGGAACCCTTTTTACCAGGGCCTGCGAGGCCAATCCGGAGCTACCAGAATCACTGGTCCGAGATGCTCCCTGATCCGTTGAAGAATCTTGATGACCATGGACCACGGAGGGAAGACAGAGAAGGAGGCGGGCCGGCCACGGCTTCGACCACGCATCTATTCCGTGCAACCTGCTGTCTTTCCATCGGCTAAAGAAGATCGGTGCTTTGGCATTTTCCCACGTCGCCATGAGATCCACGGCCGGCTGACCCCATTGGCGGACAATCAGCTGAAAGGGCGCCGACGCCAGAGCCCATTCTCTGGGATCCCGCGGGTGGCGAGGCTGAGGAGCATTCAAGACAGTGAGAAGTACATTGATGAGATGCTTCTTGCAGCAACCAAGCTCTCCAACACAGGAGAAGATGGGTGCCAACAGAATGTTTATGGTTGGACACAAGTCACCAGGGCCTGCAAAATCACCAATCCAACTTCTCCAGCCCTTGAATTTAAGAACCATTACGCAGCCCTGGAAGTGGAGGAGGTGAAAGCATCCCTGGAAAGGGAAGAACCAGAGTTCAAGTACCCCAAAGTTGCAGAATCAGTGACCAGAAGGAAATGAAGGGTAGTGGTGGTTGGAGACTCTCTTCTGAGGGGTACTGAGGCGTACATCTGCCGACCAGACTTGATGTCCAGAGAGGTATACTGTCTGCCTGGTGCCAAAATCCAAGATGTTACGGAGAGTTTGCCGACACTCATCAAGCCCACTGACTATTACCCAATGTTGCTAATCCATGTTGGAACAAATGATACTGCCAGGTATACCTTGGAACGTATCAAAAGTGACTTCATGGCTCTGGGACAGAGGGTGAAGCAGTTAGGTGCACAGGTGGTGGTCTCTTCAATCCTCCCTGTTGAGGGTAAAGGCCAAGGCAGAGAGGCTCGCATCCTGGAGATGAATGCATGGCTGCGTAGATGGTGTCATCGAGAGCGTTTTGGTTTCCTAGACCATGGGATGCTGTTCCAAGGGTTGCAGAGCAGAGATGGCATCCATCTGTCCAAGAAAGGTCAACGCATCTTCGGTAGTAGACTGGCTAATCTACTGAAGAGGGCTTTAAACTAGATTCGTTGGGGATAGGTGAAGAAAGCCCCCAGGTAAGTGAAAGCCCACAGGTAGGTGATACATTAAATACCTTTATGGAAATGGGTAACAGGGGTAACATATGGAAAGCAGTGTATATAAATACCCGTAGCATGGGAAATAAGATCCCTGATGTTGAAGCTTTGGTGGGCGTGGCTGACTTGGATTTAGTGGCAGTTACAGAAACATGGTTCACAGAAAACCATGACTGGGATGTAACTATACCTGGCTATACTTTATTCAGAAAGGACAGGGTAGGAAGAAGGGGAGGAGGAGTGGCACTATATGTAAAAACTACTATTAAAGCTTTGGAATTACAGAGCTTAAAAGGGAGAGAGGAGGCATTGTGGGTTAAACTAGAAAGAGGGAAAGAGAAATCTATTTGCATTGGTGTGATATACAGACCTCCCTCACAAGAGGAAGAGGTGGACAGAGTATTGAAGACATACGCAGCATTGCTAGGAAAGGGGAAGTGCAACTGATAGGAGATTTCAATATGCCAGATGTTGATTGGCACATTCCTGCTGCAGTATCATCTAGAAGTAAGGAGATCCTGGATTCTCTACAGGGAGAACTATTCAGGCAATTGATAACAGACCCCACACGTGAAGGGACCATACTGGACTTGGTGCGTACCAATGGTGAAAGTGTTTCTGATGTTGTAGCGGGAGATCATTTTGCATCCAGTGATCACCAGATGGTGTGGTTCAGTATTAGGACTTCGGCTGTTAGAATCCATTCCAAGGTGAGGATCTTAGACTTTAGGAAGACTAACTTTGCGAAGATGGGCCAATACCTCAGGGAGTCGTTAGTGGGATGGGAACAGCTGGGGATGTAGAAAAACAGTGGGCAAAACTGAAAGGGGATATTTTAAGGGCAACCAACCTTTTTGTTAAAATGGTAAATAAAGGCAAAAGGAAAAGGAGACCGCTATGGTTTTCTAAGGAAGTAGCTGAAAAAGTGAAGAAAAAGAGGGAGGCCTTCATGAAATACAAGAAATCACAGAGAGAGGAAGACAGGCATCTGTATTTGGAAAAACTTAGACAAGCTAGCAAAGTAGTCAAGAAGGCAAAGATTCAAAAGGAGGAGGAAATCGCCAATGCAATAAAATGGGGGGATAAGACATTTTTCAGATATATTAGTGAGAAAAGGAAGGGCAAGAGTGGTATTGTCAGACTCAAGGGTGCAGGGGGGGGGGGGGAATATGTAGAAGCTGATAAGGATAAAGCGGAATTGCTTAACAAATATTTTTGTTCTGTGTTCACAGATGAAGAACCAGGAGCAGGACCTCAGAAAACACCCACAAATAGGAACAGAAGCGAGGGACATCTTGAACAATTTTCAGAAGACTGTGTTCGTGAGAAACTAGCTCAACTTAAAGTAGACAAAGCGATGGGACCGGATGGGATACACCCTAGAATACTGAGGGAACTTGGGGACGTTCTAGCAGCTCCACTGACTGACCTTTTCAATGCCTCGTTGGAGTCGGTAGTGGTGCCAAAGGACTGGAGAGAGGCTCATGTGGTGCCTTCACACAAAAGCGGAAGTAAGGATGTGGTTGAAAACTACAGGCCGGTTAGTTTAACTTCGGTGGTGAGTAAATTATTGGAAACGCTGCTGAAAGAGAAAATAGTGAGGTTTCTGGAGTACAGCGGCTTACAGGATCCGAGGCAGCATGGATTCACCAGAGGCAGGTCTTGTCAGACAAATCTGATTGATTTCTTTGACTGGGTGACCAGGGAGTTGGACCGAGGGAGAGCTCTAGATGTGGTGTATTTAGATTTCAGTAAAGCCTTTGACACTGTTCCTCACAGGCGACTTAAAAACAAACTGAGCACCCTAGGGATGGACCCTAAAGTTACTGCTTGGGTTAGAAATTGGTTGGGTGGGAGGTGACAAAGAGTACAAGTAAATGGAGCTCACTCTGAGGAGAAGGATCTGTCCTTGGTCCGATTCTTTTTAACATCTTTGTTAGTGATATAGCGGAAGGGCTGTCGGGTAAGGTTTGCCTCTTTGCGGATGATACCAAAATCTGCAATAGAGTAGACACCCAGGAAGGTGTAGATAACATGAGGAGGGATCTAGTTAAGCTTGAAGAATGGTCTAGAATTTGGCAGCTGGGATTTAAATGTTAAAAAATGTAAGGTCATGCATTTGGGCTGCAGCAATCCAAGGGAGCAATACAGTATAGGAGGTGAAGTACTTTTGTCCACTAAAGAAGAGCGGGATCTAGGCGTGGTTGTGTCTGATGATCTTAAAGTAGCTAAACAGGTAGAAAAGGCGACAGCAAAAGCTAAAGCTAGAAGGATGCTTGGGTGCATACGGAGAGGAATGGCTAGCAGAAAAAAGGAGGTGATAATGCCTCTGTATAAGTCTTTGGTGCGACCTCATTTGGAGTATAGTGTGCAATTCCGGAGACCACACCTTCAAAAGGATGTTAACAGGATGGAGTCGCTGCAGAGGATGGCTACTAAAATGAGTAGTGGGCTTCATTATAAAGCATATGAGGACAGACTTAAGGATCTTAATATGTACACCTTAGAGGAAAGGCGGGATAGAGGTGATATGATTGAGATGTTTAAATACCTCCGTGAACACACGCAGTAATAGGTCAACTTGTAAACGCTGTACAATATACTTCAAAAAATCAGGCGTTCAATATAACAAAAATGGGAAATACATCCAAAAGCAATCGCTTGTTTGAGCAAAAAATATAGTTAAATAAACTATATCTTACAACTATCGGGTGTTCTCAGAACTTTATAGCTTCTATCCCAAAGACCCAAAGGTCAAACTCAAGGGAACAGAAGCTAAATAACATCAACGACCCCCATTGGTAGCTAGCAGTGATATAGTTAAATAACCTGCCCCATATGCATCAATACAACTCTCTTCTTCACTAATGATAGCACTGGACCAGGTATATAGCGTTCTTCTTCACACCGCTAGAAGCACACTCAAACAAACTTTTCAAACCGATCCAAGCTCCACCAACATCCCGACGCTTCCCCCCCAGCGCCTTCGGAGCGTTTCTCCTCAGAGGGTTCTTCAGGGGATTTACTGGATCACCTACAAACAAAACAAACGTCGTGTATAACCCAAAACCAAACATTCTAAAATCATTAATTAAAAACCCGTGGGTAAAACTAATATCAGCAGTTACTTACAAAAACCGCTGCCCACGTCAAACACCATAGAATCTTGCCAGCTTCCAATCTTTCTCAACCATGAAAAGCTTAAACAAATAGACGCCGCGCATGCGGACTGACTACGGGTAATCGAGTTAAATAACACAGACTCAAAAAGAGGCTCCATACTGCCCCATTCAAAGAAATTACCTACGAAAAGATGGACTCCTAGTGCATACTTAAATCCAGAACAAGCCACACTCTTACTAATCGCTACCGTACCTTTGTTTAAGCTTTTCATGAGTTGAGAAAGATTTTAGAATGTTTGGTTTTGGGTTATACACGACATTTGTTTTGTTTGTAGGTGATCCAGTAAATCCCCTGAAGAACCCTCTGAGGAGAAACGCTCCGAAGGCGCTGGGGGGAGGCGTCGGGATGTTTGTGGAGCTTGGATCAGTTTGAAAAGTTTGTTTGAGTGTGCTTCTAGCGGTGTGAAGAAGAACGCTATATACCTGGTCCAGTGCTATCATTAGTGAAGAAGAGAGTTGTATTGATGCATATGGGGCAGGTTATTTAACTATATCACTGCTAGCTACCAATGGGGGTCGTTGATGTTATTTAGCTTCTGTTCCCTTGAGTTTGACCTTTGGGTCTTTGGGATAGAAGCTATAAAGTTCTGAGACCACCCGGTAGTTGTTAGATATAGTTTATTTAACTATATTTTTTGCTCAAACAAGCGATTGCTTTTGGATGTATTTCCCATTTTTGTTATATTGAACGCCTGATTTTTTGAAGTATAAATACCTCCGTGGCATAAATGTTCAGGGAGAGAGCCTCTTTCAATTGAAAGCAAGTTCTGCTACGAGGGGACATGGGATGAGGGTGAAGGAAGATAGATTCAGGAGTGATATGCGGAAATATTTCTTTACGGAAAGAGTAGTGGATCCATGGAATAGTCTCCCAGTGGAGGTGGTAGAGATGAGGACAGTACCTGAATTCAAAAAAGCATGGGACCAACACAGAGGATCTCTAAAGGTAAAAAGTGGACTGTTGTAGTTGTTGATATGGAAGGACAGACTAGATAGGCCATGTGGTCTTTTTCTGTCATCATGTTTCTATGTTTCAGCGTATGGCGGCTGAGTAAGTCCGCTTCCATGTTGCTCTTCCCCGCAATGTGCTGTGCCGAAATGGCGAGGAGGTGCCGCTCCGCCCAAGGAAGGAGAAGCCTCATTTCTTTGGAAACCCCCCGACTCTTCGTGCCCCCTTGGCGGTTGAGATATGCCACCATCGTGGCACTGTTGGAGAGAACGCGAACTGCTTGCCGATGTACGAGAGGCAGGAACCTTTGCAAGGCTAGGCGAACCGCTCTCGCCTCGAGGCGATTGATGGACCAACGGGCCTCCTGAGGCGACCAGACCCCCCTGTGCTGCGTGTGTGCCGCAAAGCACTCCCCACCCGGAGAGACTGGCGTCCGTCGTCAGAAGCAGCCAACGTGGAGACTCCAACGGAACCCCCTGTAGAAGGTTGCGTGCCCGGAGCCACCATCAAAGGTCGAGCAGGACCGACAGCGGAAGTGGAACCTGATAATCCTCCGACACCGGCGACCATCGCGACAGGAGCGCCATCTGCAACTCTCGCATATGCGCCCATGCCCAAGGCACCACATCAATGGTAGCCACCATGGACCCCAGAAGCTGGAGGTAATCCCAAGCTCAAAGTGTCTCTCACCGCAGGAGTCGCTGGAGCTGATCTACAATTTTCTGGAAGCGAACTCATGTAAGCATCACCCGCCCGTGGCGAGTGTCGAACCGAGCCCCGAGAAACTCCATGACCTGAGACGGCTGGAGGCAGCTCTTGGAGTGATTGATCACCCACCCCAGGCCCTCCAGAAAAGCCTCTACGCGGTCTACCGTCTCGCGAGCCTCTGCCAGAGAGAGTCTGCCCGAATCAGCCAATTGTCCAAGGATGAACTCGGATCCCCTGCTTGCGTAAGGCCGCGGCCACCACCACCATTATCTTGGAAAATTCCGTGGCGCCGAGGCCAAACCAAAAGGCATGGCTTGGAACTGAAAATGCCGGCCCAGGACCGCAAATCGGAGGAACCGCTGATCCTCCATGTGGATGGGAATATGAAAGTACGCCTCCATGAGATCGAGAGATGCCAGGAACTCGCCCCGCGTACCGCCTGGATCACGGAACGCAACATCTCCATCCGAAAATGAAGAACCCGAAGGCTGCGGTTTACCCCCTTGAGATCTAGAATAGGCCGAAAGGAACCATCCTTCTTGGGCACCACAAAATAAATGGAGTACCGACCCATCCCTTCTTCGAGAGGTGGGACGGGACGTATGGCGTTCAAAAGAAGCAGACGTTTGAGTGTTGTCTGGACGATGCGGCGCTTGTCGGGAGATCCCGCCGGAGAGACTAGGAAGGCCTCGGGGATCGGGCGAGAGCACTCGAGGGAATAACCCCGAGAGATGCTGTTGAGAACCCAAAGATCAGAGGTAATTCGCGCCCACTCTTGAGAAAACAATGCCAGCTAACCCCCTACGGGTGGCACAGACCGGAGTGGACCTATCGCCCCGTCAGCAGGAGGACCTCACGGTCCCTGGGAACTTTCCTCCTGCTGAGTAGGAGTCGGAGCCGGAGCGGGCCCCCCCGAAAGGACTGACTTCCTCTTCCAGAGTGATTAGGCTGAGTCAGAGTCTTGGAGGAGCGATACCTCCTAAAGTCCCTGCTCCTGGAGAAACGGCAAAAAGATTGTGCCCATGAAGAACGGCGAGCCGAAGCTCGCAGCCTATCCTCCGACAAGCGTTGGGGCTTAACCTCCTCAAGATCCTTTACAAGCTTGTCCAGCTCCTCGCCGAACAGAAGCTTACCCTTGAACGGCAGCTTAGAGAGCCTGGACTTGGAAATGACATCCGCCGCCCACTGACGGAGCCACAGCCAACGCCTCGCCACCGTCACGGCTGCCACCGATCGAGCCGAAAGGCGCAACAGGTCATAAAAAGTATCTGCCAAAAAGGCCGTGGCAGACTCCAAACGCCCGAGAGAGGAATCTTCAGGCAAGCGCTGGATCCAGCGCAACAGCGCTCGGGCCGTTAGCCCCCCGCATACCGTCGCCTGCAGAGCCATGGAGGACGCGGAGAAAGCCGTCCTCAACAACTTCTCCACCTTACGATCCTGTGGATCCTTGAGAGCCACTCCTCCCTCCACAGGGATAGTGGTATGCTTAGTCAATCCGGAAAGCACAGTTACTTACCTGTAACAGGTGATCTCTGGGAACAGCAGAAATAAGTCTTCACATATGGGTATCGTCGGTACCGGCGGAGCCTGCACGGGAACGCTCCCCAGCGTCCAAAAGGAAAGCTTTTGGGAGCATCCCACAGTGCCTGCGCGCTGCCTTCCTGCCTTTCCTAACCGCCTCTCTCCAGTTCAAGTTTTAAAGTTGAGACAAAGAGAGAGTGAGGAAAGGAAAGAAAAATAGCGAGATACAACTCCTAGGGGAGGTGGGTGGGTTGTGAAGACTTATTCCTGCTGTTCCCAGAGATCACCTGTTACAGGTAAGTAACTGTGCTATCTCCAGGAACAAGCAGGAATGAGTCTTCACATATGGGGACTCCCCAGCTAGAGATGCCTGGGAGATCACCCAGGTTGTGAGTCCCTGGGAAGGGCTCCACTTCCCCCCATGGAACTCTGGCATCCTACCAGGGATGGTGGGTAGGAGTTGATTAGGTATGGAACAGGTGTTTGAGAACAGCCTGACCAAACAAGGCATCCCGGCGGGAGTCCTTGTCCAAGCAGTAATGGGCTGTGAAGTTATGAACCGAGGCCCATGTGGCCACTCGACAGATCTGGTCGATAGACACAGAATTTAGATGAGCCATAGAGGCTGCCATGGCCCTCACATTGTGAGCTGTGACATGGCCCTCCAGAGAAAGGTTCTTACTCTGGTAGGCGAAAGAAATACACTGAGCAATCCAATTGGACAGAGTTCTCTTAGAGACTGGAAGTCCTAAATGAGAGGGATCAAAGCAACAAAGAGTTGAGAGGACTTTCTATGTTGCTGTGTCCTTTGTAAGTAAAAAGCAAGAGCTCTTTTACAATCCAGGGTATGAAGATTCCTTTCTGCACTTGAAGCATGAGGTCCTGGAAAAAAGACAGGTAAATAAAGCTCCTGGTTCAGATGAAAAGGTGAGACCACTTTAGGCATAAAGTGTGGATTAGTCCTAAGGACTACCTTGTCATGATGGAACCTTGTATAAGGAGGATTAGCCACCAAGGCTTGCAGCTCACTGATGCGGCGAGCTGAGGTGACTGCAATGAGAAAAATAACCTTCCAGGAAAGAAATTTCAAGGAGGTAGTGGCTAAGGGTTCAAAGTTGGCTGCATAAGCTGGCCAAGAACCAGATTCAAGTCCCATGCCACTGGAGGTGGTCTGATGGGAGGTTTAGTCAAAAGAAGGCCTCTCATGAATCTTGCTATAAGAGGATGAGAGGAAATAGGTTGTCCATTGAGAGGTTTAAGGGATGCTGCAATAGCACTCAAATGGACTCTCACTGAATTCGTTTTAAGGCCTGCATGGGATAAATGCAGCAAATACTCTAGTAAAGAATTCAGAGGAATTGCAAGAGGGTTAAGACCCTTCTCTGCACACCAAATGGTAAACCTTTTCCATTTAAAAGCATAGGAACGTCCAGTGGAAGGCTTTCTGGAAGTATGAAGGATATCCTTCACTTGCTGAGAAAGATGCAAATCTTGAAGGTCTAGGCCTTCAGCAACCAGGCTCTGAGGTGAAGAGACTGGTGATTTGGGTGCCACAACGTTCCCTCCTCCTGGGACAGGAGGTCTGGAGCAGATCCCAAGTTCAGGGAAGGAGCTTGAGAGAGATGCAGAAGTAGAGGGTACCACACTTGGCGTGGCCAATGTGGTGCTATGAGGATCATAGACCCCTTGTCTCTCTGAAGTTTGAAGAGTGTCTTGGGAATTAGGGGAATGGGTGGAAAGGCATAGAGGAAGTCTTTCCCCCAATGGAGGAGGAAGGCATCCCTGGCCTGAACTCCCTGACACGGAATTCTGGAACAGAACCGGGGAAGTTTGGCATTCCACGGACTTGCAAACAAGTCTATGTCTGGGGTTCCCCAAATTCGAAAGATCCTGGCTATCTGGTCCCCATGGAGGGACCATTCGTGTGGGAGCAGAACTCGACTGATTCTGTCTGCCCAAGAGTTTTGAATTCCTGGAAGATACACTGCCATGAGATGAATTTGATGCTCTCTGGCGAAGGCCCACAATCTCAGAGCTTCGTTGCAAAGCGACAGAGAGCCAGTCCCGCCCTGCATGTTCACGTAGAACATGGCTACTTGGTTGTCCGTGTGGATGAGGACTGTCTTGTAGCTGAGCAGGGTATGGAAAACTCTGAGAGCTAGAAAGATTGCTCTGAGCTCTAAGAGGTTGATATGAAGAGATGTCTCCTCTAGAGACCAGATGCCTTGAGTGGAGAGATCTTGAAGATGAGCTCCCCAACCTCTTGGAGAGGCATCTGTTGTAAGGGTTGCTTGGGGTAACACCTGTTGAAAGGGGGACCCCAACAACAGATTTTGAGTGGACTTCCACCAGTGGAGGGACCAAAAGAGGCGACTGGAGGTTGCTATTTTGTCTGACAGGCAACCTGATGCCTGGGTCCATTGGGTGGATAGAGTCCACTGAGCTGCCCTCATGTGAAGGCGAGCGTAAGGAACCACATGCACAGTGGATGCCATGTGGCCTAACAGTTGTAACATCTCTCGAGCAGTTAAATGGGATTTTAACTGAACTTGTGAGGCTAACTGCACCAAGCGTAGGCAACGGGCCTGGGGAAGATAGGCCCTTGCAGTTGTGGTATCCAGCAAGGCCCCTATGAACTCTAGAGACTGAGTAGGGGTGAGATAGGATTTTGGGAAGTTTTTACAAGTCCCAGATACTGAAGGATACGCCTTGTGCAGGTTAGAGAAATCTGGGCCTCTGACTGGGATGGAGCTTGGATAAGCCAGTCGTCCAGATATGGGAATACGAATATCCCTAGAGTGCGTAGAAATGCAGCTACTACTGCCATGCATTTTGTGAACACCCTTGGTGCAGAGGCCAGACCGAAGGGAAGCACTCTGTATTGATAGTGCTTCCCTTGATAAAGGAACCGAAGGAACCTTCTGTGTGATGGATGGATGAGGACATGGGTGTACGCATCCTTGAGGTCTAGAGAGCAAAGCCAATCCTGACCCTGAAGGTATGGAAGGAGAGTACCGAGAGAAATCATCTTGAATTTCTCCTTGCATAGAAACTTGTTCAATTCTCTGAAATCTAATATGGGTCTGTAGCCCCCTGTTTTCTTTGGAATAAGAAAGTAGGGGGAGTAGAACCCTGAGCCCTGCTGAAGAAGGGGTACTTCTTCTATTGCCCCTTGGGCAAGAAGGTTAGTGATCTCCTGACCCAGAAGGTCGAGGAGAGATGTTTGAGAATTGAACTGTCTCACCATGGTGTGAGGAGGAAGGTTTAAGAAATGAAGCTTGTACCCCTCCCTTATGATGGAGAGGGTCCATTGCTCTGCTGTGATTTGTTCCCATCTGGGAGCAAAGTAAGCTAACCTTCCTGGAATGGTGAGAGGCTCTAGATGCTCTAGAGCAGTGGTTCTCAACCTTTTTTGTACCGTGACCCCTTTTACCGTTGGTCAACTTGTGATGACCCCCAATGATAAAATCAAATGCGTCTCTCTTCCTTTACTGTTAACGCATTGTCGCTGTAATCATTTGTTGAATTATTAATATATTATAGGCCTTTGCAATATGTTTTTATTTATAAAACACTTATTTAAACCACAATAATTAATCACAAGTAACAATATTTGATTTCAAAATTATGATGATTTTGTAGTCAAATCACTAATATGAAATAAAATTATTTTTTTTACCTTTGTTGTCTGACCAATTTATTCTCTGATCATGCTGGTCCCGATCTGAGGCTTCTGCTTTCCTGTCTTCTCTTAGCTCTCTTTCTGTGGTCTATGGTCCATCTGCCATTTCTTATCTCTTCTTTCGTTTTCTTCACTTCTTTCCATCAGCCTATTTCCAGTCCCAGTAACCCTCCCCAGTATCAGCCCCTTTCCAGTCCTCACTCCCAGTACCTTCCAATGTCAACTTGCATTCCCATGACTGCCACTGGTGTCCATTCCCTTCCAGTCCCCCTCCTTCCCCACTGACCAGTCCCTTCTAGTACAAATACCATGGCAGCCCCTCTCAGATCCACTCCCTTCCAGTTCCATTCTCCCATCCCCTTGTATCAGCCCACTTGTAGCCTTAGCCCCCAGTTTTCTTCCAGGGCCAGCAGCTCTATCCTCCCCTCCCCACAATCAGCCCATTCCCAGTCAAAGCCCCCCAATCAGCTCACTTCTAGTGCTAATCCCCCCTCAACCCCATTACCAGTGCTAGCCTCCCCTAATCAGCCCAATACCAATCCTACCCCCCCATCAGCTCATTACCAGTCCTAGCCTCCCCTAATCAGCTCATTTCCAGTGCTGGTCCCCCCCTCAACCCCATTACCAGTGCCAGGCTCCCATAATCAGCCCATTTCCAGTCCTAACCTCACCGATCAGTTCATTTCCAATGCTAGACCCCCATCAGTCCATTACCAGTCCTACCCCCCCCCCCTTGATAAGTCCATTCCCAGTCCTAGCCTTCCCTAATCAACCCATTACCAGTCCTAGCCCCCCCCCCATCTGCCCATTACCAGTGCTAGCTCCCTCATCAGCCCATTATAATCCTAACCTGCACTGTCTCTCGCCTCTGTCCAGCATTTATCCCGTCTGTCCAGTATGTCCCCCTGTCTCTCCCCTTTGTCCATTCCAGCCCCCTCCCTCCATGTCAGCCCCATCCTTCCATCTGTCCATGTCAGCCCCCCTCCCTCCATCCATGTCAGCCCCCATCCTTCCATCTGTCCATGTCAGCCCTCCTCCCTCCATCCATCCATCCATATCAGCCCCCTTCCTCCCTCCCTCCCTCCATCCATATCAGCCCCCTTCCTCCCTCCCTCCACCATCCATGTCAGCCCCCATCCTTCCATCAGTCCCTGTCAGCCCTCCTCCCTCCATCCATCCATCCATATCAGCCCCCTTCCCCCCTCCCTCCCTCCATCCATCTCAGCCCCCTTCCTCCCTCCCTCCCTCCCTCCCTCCATCCATGTCAGCCCCCATCCTTCCATCTGTCCATGTCAGCCCTCCTCCCTCCATCCCTCCATCCATCCATCCATATCAGCCTCCTTCCACCCTCCCTCCATCCATGTCAGCCCCCATCCTTCAATCAGTCCATGTAAGCCCAACTCCCACCCTCCCACCATGTCAGCCCCCATCCTTCCCTCGGTCCATGTCAGCCCCCCTCCATCCCTCCATGTCAGCCCCCATCCTTCCATCTGTCCATGTCACCCCCCTCCCTCCATCCATATCAGCCCCCATCCTTCCATCTGTCCATGTCAGCCCCCTCCCTCCATCCATATCAGCCCCCTTCCTCCCTCCCTCCATCCATGTCAGCCCCCATCCTTCCATCTGTCCATGTCAGCCCTCCTCCCTCCATCCCTCCATGTCAGCCCCCATCTTTCCATGTCCATGTATGCCCCCCCCATCCCTCCATGTCAGCCCCCCTCTGCTGATGTCAGCCGTTTTGCAGGTTCCCTGCCCCTCATCCCCTCTCCTCATGTCTGCCTCTCTTTTAATGCAGCCGCGGCTCCCTGCCTCTTAGGGAACCGCGGCTGTACCTGTAAAATCGTTGCGGAGCCCTTCCTGTCTCGACGGGCTCCGTGCAGCATTGTCCCGCCTCCAAAGGAAGTTGTTTGCCACTTCCTTTGGAGGCGGGACAATGCTGCACGGAGCCCGTCGAGACAGGAAGGGCTCCGCAACGATTTTACAGGTACAGCCGCGGTTCCCTATGAGGCAGGGAGCCGCGGCTGCAGAAGAAGGCAGTGAGTTTAAAGGAGTTTGCCGCTGCCGAGAAGCGGACTCGGCAGCGGCAGCAACTTGTGCGCGTTTTTTTAAAACTTGGTGGAGGCTAAGCGACCCCCGCCAAATCCTGTGGCGACCCCCGTGGGGGTCGCGACCCACAGGTTGAGAACCGCTGCTCTAGAGCCAGAAAAGCTAAGCTCTCTAGTTGTAAGTCAAAGGCCCTGAGGAGGCTGAGGCTGCTGGGCCGTAGCAGTCCTAGCAGCCTTAGGCTTGGCCTGTTTCGGTTGTTGCTGTCTCTTTGTAGCAAAACGACCTACAGAAGATGACTGCTGACCATAAGCAGAATAATATTTCCCTTTGTGGGGAAAAAAAAAAAAAAAGAAAAAAAAACCCTTTTTGAACAACCTTTTCTTAAAAGGAGCAGAAGTAGACTTTGAAAGTATATCTTAAGCAGATTTTTCAGCATCCATCTGGGTGGCCTTTGCTTGCCAATCTTTGCCAAAAAGGTTTTCACCTGTACAAGGAAGATTTCCCAGTCCATCTTGAACCCAAGGTTCCAAATCAGAAGCTTGTAACCAAGCAATTCTGCGTGCACCTATGGCAATGGCCGAGGCTCTGCTGGCACCTTCAAAAGAGTCAAAGGCTGCACGGTTGGAAAACTTGGAAACATCCTGGGCATGTTTGAGCCAGGTGAGGAATTCTTCCCTTTTATCTTCTTGAATAAAAGGAGATAAAGTTTGCAGATGATCTGTAACTTCTTTTAGAAACATCCCCATATAGAGACTATAGGAGTTGATTCTGGCAACAAGCATACTAGCCTGGAAAACTCTCCTGCCAAAGGCATCTAAGGTTCTGCATTCCCTTCCTGGAGGAGCAGAAGAGTGCCTTTTTGTACTCTTTATCTTCTTCATGGCAGACTCCACCACAATGGAGTGGTGAGGAAGCTGAGTTTTATGGAATCCAGGACAAGGAGGAACATGATACATGGTGTCCAACCTGCGAGAATGAGGGGAGGTGGTGAGAGGAGTCTCCCATATGCCCAACATGTGATCATAAAGAATCTCATGTATTGGTAAAGTGGCTGCCTCTTTAGGAACCTTAGGATATTGTAAGATATCTAATTTTTTGGCTCTAGGCTCTGTCTCAGGGGCCACTGAAATGGAAAGGCCCCTGGCCACTTCCCTAATGAAGTCTTGAAAAGACAAGTCTTCTGGAGGAGACATTCTCCTTTTTGGAGAAGAGGGCTCCTGAGGATGAATCACCGATGCTTCGACAGAGACCTCTGATTCATCAGAGTCTTCAGAGGAATCGAAGTATCATCTGTCTGGATGCTCCTGCAGAGCCCGATACGCGTACCGGGTGGTATCGACATCGGGAGTGATCGGTACCGATTCGGTACCGATGGGCATCACAGAACAGTGCACTGCTACAGTCGACCCCGCAACGTATGTCGATGCAATTGGTACGGGCACCGGAACCGATGTCTGTACCGGTGCTGGAATCGGTACCTGCAACAGAGTTTGTTGCGGTACCGAAGGCGTCACAGCTTGTATGAATGCCGTGATGGCACGCTGCATGGTCAGGATATTCTGATCCATTGACGCAACCAATGTCTGGATGTCGGTACCAGTGGGAACCACCGGTACCCCAGAACATGGCAACAGGTGATCGGTTGAGGCCGAGCCATCGATGTCAACCTGTGAGTGACCCCATAGATAAAGCTTTGGAAGCCTGAGCCTCCCGCCGGGGTAATTTCACCGGTGCGGATTCCTCGAGGGCAAGCCCGGAGATATCTCGATACTTGGAAGGAGATCTACCCTTCGAGGACCGGCTGGATTTAAGTTTGGTTACCTGAGATCCATGTGAGGAAGACGTCGATGCAACCGAAGCTGCATCCGAGGGAAACAGGGTACTGAGCTTAGCTGCTCGATTCTGCAGGCCTCTTTTAGACATCATGGAGCAGAACTCACAATCCGCAATGGAATGGTCAGGACCTAAACATTTTAGACACCATTCATGGGTGTCAGTGACAAAAATAGTGCCGCTGCACTTCGTGCATTTTTCAAACCCAGAGGCGGGCTTTTCCATGAGGAAAAATTTCCTAGGCCTAAGGCCAAAGAACAAAATGCACTGAAGTGAGAAAAACAGTAGGGTTTTTTTTTTTGTTTTTTTTTTTAGAAGAAAGAAAGAAAAGACCGGCGGTACCGGTCCAGCGTCGAGAAGGCAGACGCACGACCAAAGAAATAAAATAAAATAAAGAAATTCTTCAGCGGTGACAGGAACACGACCTGCTGGCTCCGCGGAAAAGAAGAACTGGAGAGAGGCAGTTAGGAAAGGCGGGAAGGCAGCGCGCAGGCGCTGTGGGATGCTCCCAAAAGCTTTCCTTTTGGACGCTGGGGAGCGTTCCCGCGCAGGCTCCGTCGGTACCGACGATACCCATATGTGAAGACTCATTCCTGCTTGTTCCTGGAGATACCAAGGCATCTACCTTGGGGTACACGAGCCACTGCTCCAGAAGCTGTGGCAGCCAAACATATAACTGCCTAGGCAACGAGCGTTTCGCAAGGGCGTGTCCAGAGAGTCCCATTCCCGGGACACCATTTGCTGTAATTCCGTAGGGAAAAGAAAAGGGAGGAGTGGCCTAGTGGTTGGGGCAAGGTACTACAGGCCGGAATGTCGGTGGTTCAAATCCCACTAGAGGACAGCAACCTTGGGCCGGAAGGACTGGGGTTTCTAGTCCCACAGGTGCTCCTTGTGGTCTTGGGCAAGCCACTTAACCCTCCATAGCCCATGTTCCCTGTAAGTATTAGTGTATGTGTCTCATATCCCCTTGTGTGAAATGTATCCCCCAACCGCTTTGACCCGGTGAAAAGCAGGATATAAATGCAGCTAAATAAATAAATAAAAGCCTTAGAGGGCTTGCGAATGCCCAGCAAGATGGGATCCGCCTGAGATTGAGCCTGAGAGGCTGGAGGCTCCGCCGGCGCCGAAAGACGGAGAGCTTCCGTCACCTGACCGATGAGGGCGGACAATTCTTCTTTGCGGAACAGCCGGACATCCTGTGACTCCTCCGGCCCCGGAATAGAAGAATCCGATACAGAATACTCCCCATCCTCACGCCCAGAGTGGTTCTTGGACTCTCCCGCAGAAAACACCTCCTCGTCAGGGTCCCGATCATCCTGCACAAGCAAGTGTAATGCCTTAGATGTACCCTTGTGAGCTACAGCACCCTTAGAATGCTTACGGCCAGCTGGAGCACCCAGGCGCTCAGGTGTCTTTGGCTGAAGCCCCACCGAAGGAGCCGAGGATTCAACACGTCACAAAGCCCATGCCTGGCGGAAAAGATGGAGAAGTTGGTCCTCGGAAGGAGAGCCAGGCGCCAAGAAACTCAGGGCAGCTGGAGAGACCCCCGTAGGGGCTCCCTGCAAAGCCGCCACCGAAAAAGGAGGTAACGGACCCTCTACTGCAGGTAAGTCAGGAGCCGTAGCTTCCTGAGTGGCCAGCAACACTGAAGACTCCCCGGGGTGCACCAAACAGGATGCGCATTGCTGATTTTGCAGCTCCTTCTGCTTCCTGTTACACACAATGCATCTAAGCCCAGAAGAAGGCATTGTGTGTGATTAAGAACGATTTTAAATCTTATTCTCCGGAGCACTCCTCTTTCTATAGTACAATCCTAGTAAAACCCCCTTAAGAGAGTAGAAGGAACAGAGGCACATACAGCAGAGCAGAGCTGAGCTTCCCGCCAAAAATCGGAGCTCCGTGGAAATTCAAAATGGCCACCGGACAAATAAAAGTTAAATAAAAGGTCAAAAAGCAACAATTTTTTGAAAAAAAAAGGCAGAAACCAGCCCCCCAGGCCAGGATTGACCCCGTGCCAAAAATGGGACAATTCTGAGAACACGGAAATTCGGCAGATTTGGACCCCTCAGGAGCTTCAGCATGCATTAAACAAAGGAAAGCTGTACTCGCAGATACCGGCCAGTGCAGGGATTCCAAGGGCAGGATCAGGAAAACCACATCTGATGCCAAGCGAGCAGTAACGCAGAGGTAACCCTCGAGTGTTAGTGAGCCCTTCTTCCAGCCAAGGCTGTCCTCATGGCTAGCTGCTGGGAATGCCTTCAGTCAGCGAGCATCACTGTTTCTATACAGGAGCTCAGCTGAAACACCCTGCCAATAGAGGGGATCACTCTCAAGGTAGAGGAGCCCCCGAGCTTCATCCTGAAATAGGGAAATTAATCCTTTCTCCAAAGGAGCAAAACAAAAAAGCTACCAGGTCTGCTCGAGACAGAGAAATACTGAGGGAGACTCCTTGGGGTACAGTCTCATCACCTCAGCAGCATCACCAGGGATCAGCCTATTAGAGCTCTGGTAGAGTTCTCTGTCTCCAGGATCTGCTGGCAGGGGGACACAACCCGTTTGTCTGGACTGGTCTAGCAGTATGAATTGGAAGTCTTTATTACACGTTTTTGCTTCCGCAGCAAGCTTCTCAAATTCTCTCTTTGCCTGCCTTATCAACGCCATGCATTTAAATTGCCAGTGCCTGTGCTGTTTCCAGTTTTCGTCATTTGGGGAGGGGGGGGGGTTCATTTCCTGAAAGATGCTTTATTGGCAACAGCCTCTCTGACCCCACCTTTAAACCATGCTGGCAGTTTTTTGGACTTCCTTCCATTTTTCTTAAAGTGTGCAATACTGCTGGTCTGGGCTTCCAAGATAGTATTTTTAAAAAACACTCAAACTTGATGTAAGTCTTTAACCTTTGCAACTGCTCCTTTTTGTTTTTTCTTAACCATCTTCCTCATTTTACCATAGTCTCCCTTTTGAAAGTTAAAAGGTAGTACTATGGATTTCCTTACCATTCCTTCTCCATTAATTAAATCAAACGCAATCATGTTATGATCACTATTGCCAAGTGGCCCCAACACCCTTATCTCTTGCACCAGATCTGGTGTTCCACTAAGGACTAGGTCCAAAATGGCTTCCCCTCTGATCTGTTCATGAACCACCTGCTCCAAGAAGCAGTCATTTATTTCATCTAGAAACTTTATCTCCCTAGCATGTCCTGCCGGTGACACTGACCGGTCAACACTGGGCTAATTGAAATCACCCTTATTACTGTGCTGTAACGTTTGTTAGCATCCATGATTTCTTTGAGCATTTCATCATCCATTTGTTCATTCTGGCCACCCCCACTGCCATCGCCTTCCCCTTTTTACATGGAACTTCAATCCATAGAGATTCTACAGCAAATTTTGCTTCCTGCAAAACTTTAATCCTTTGTGACTTAATGCCCTCTCTAACAGAGCGCAAACTGTCTACCAATTTGATCAGCTTTATCAGTACAATGTTTATGCTTATTTTATTTGATATACCGCCCTTCAGGAGAGACAGAGAGGTTCACAGTATACAAAAACAATTTAAAGAAGGCGCGGGGCCAGAAAGGAGGAAAAGGAAGTTACAATTAATGATAGGAAAGCAGGAGAAAAGAAGGGGACAATACAGAACTTAGGGGTTAGGGGTCACACAGAAGGGGGAGGGGAGGTCAAAGGCCAGGGAGAAGAGGTGGGTCTTTAAGTCGCGCTTAAAGGTAGGGTGATGGGGCTCGAGTCGGAGGGAGGTGGGAAGTGAGTTCCAGAGGGTGGGGCCTGCGAAGAAGGCTGAGGAGCGGAAGGACTGAAGGTGAGCAAGGGAGGGGGAAGGGAGATTGAGGCGGTTGAGATGGAATGATCGAGGAGTGTGTCTGGGAGTGTGGAAGGTGATAAGATCTTCCAAGTATTGGGGGGTGCTGGTGTGGAGAGACCAGTGGACAAGAGCGAGTAGATTAAACAGGGAGCGGAAGGGTACAGGTAGCCAATGAAGCTGAAGAAGTAGAGGTGACACATGATCTCGTTGGGAAGAGTGGGTGATAATGCGGGCAGCAGTATTTTGGATTCTTTGTAATCTGTTGAGTTGGGATTTGGGGAGACCGGTGAAGACAGAGTTAGAGAAATCGACACGTGACATGACTAAGGACAGAAGCATTGTGGTAAGGGCAGGAAGAATGAAAAAAGGGTGAATTGCACGGATTTGGCGGAGAAAAAAAAAGGAGGTCTTAGTGATATGGGAAATGTGAGCTTGAAAAGAGAGGTCAGAATCCAAGAGCACACCTAGATAGCGGAAAGTGGAAACCAAGGGTATGGGAGAGTCTGAGAAAGATGGAGCTAGCAAAGGGGGTGGGCTACTGTGAGAAAACCAGATTGCGATGGTTTTGGTGAGGTTGAGGTGAAGGCAGTTTTGGGTTAGCCAGTTAGCAACAATGGAAAGACAAAAATTGAGTGGGGAGAGATCCAGTTGAGAGGGGGAGGTGTGATGAAGGAGAACTATGCCATCTGCATAATAGAAAGCAGAAATCCCAGTTTGTTGTATCAGTAAGGCGAGAGGAGCAAGAAAAAGATTGAATAGGAGAGGAGCAAGCACAGAACCTTGGGGAACCCCACAGGATAAAGGAAAGGGGTCTGAGGAAGGGACAGAGGTGGAGGAGGAGAGAACAGCACAGGACCGGGAGGAGAGGAAAGAGTGAAACCAGCGATAGACAGTGCTACAAAGGCCCGCTTCACGCAGGCGAAGGAGGGAGTGATCAACTAGGTCGAAGGCAGCAGATAGATCCAAGGCTACCGCCACCGAGATGTCACCGCGATCGTGAGCCACATGCAGTGAATTGGTGAAAGCAAGCAGAACGATTTCAACGCTATGACCTTGATGGAATCCTGACTGATGAGGGTGGAGGAAGTTTGTAGAGTCAAGGTGGTGAGAAAGTTGTGCAAAAACAATTTTTTCAAGAAGTTTAGAGAGGAAGGGGAGATTGGAGACTGGGCAGTAGTGGGATGGAATCAGAGGATCAAGAGAGGGTTTTTTTGAGGATGGGGCGAATTAGGGTGTGCTTCCAGGAGTGGGGAAAGGTCCCTGTGGTGAGGCTGGTGTTGAGCATAGTGAGGAGAGGGGGAAGGAGTGCTAGGGAAGGAATAAGCAACCAGGAGGAGGGGATGGGGTCGAGAGAGCAGAATGTCTTATTGGATGAGGAGATGAGCTGATGGAGTTCGGGAGCGGTAGTTAGGGAGAAGGAAGCCCATGTGTGTGAGAGGTGAGAAGAGGGAGGGGGAGAAGCGACAGGAAAGGGAGAGAGAATAGGGGGGGGACAAGACGGGAGAGATGCTCTTAGGGAAGAGATCTTATCACTGAAGAACAAGGCGAGAAGCGGAGGAGGGGGAGAAGGCTGGGTGGACGCAGTGGGGGTAGCAGGATGAAGGGAAGTGAGGGAATTGAGTGCAGAATAGAGGAGACGAGTCTGATTGGAGGCATTGGAAATAGCATTGGAGAAATAAGTTCGTTTGGCAATGTGTACTTTGGAGTGATAATGAGAGTGATATGCTTTGAAGGATGACAAAGTGACTGGAGAGGGGGCTTTCCGCCATAGACGTTCAGCTCTGCGGAGATGAGTGCGGAGCAAGTGAAGGCCGCTGTGGAACCAGGGTTGCGTAGGGCGACGTCTTGGTGGACGGGGCCGAAGAGGTGCTAAATGATTGAGGGTAGCAGAGAGTGTGGAGGACCAGAGAGAAGCTTCAGAGTTGGGGGAGAGTGCAGGGAAATCAATAGGGAGAAGTTCATTTGCAAGGGGGAAACGCTGGATAGTGAGTGGGGTAATGAGACGAGAGTATCGCGGGGGGGGGGGGAGATGCTGAAGGGGTGGAGGTTGAGGATAATGCCTTCGAGTGAGAGCAAGAGACTGAGAGACAAAAATGGTCAGTCCAGGGGAGATGAAGAGAGGATAGAATATAAAGTAGTAGGGAGGAGGAGGAAGAGGAAGAGGTCAAAAGGAGGTCGAGTGTGTGACCAGCCGAATGAGTGGGAAAAGGGACGTGTTGCAAGAGGGACAGGTCATTAAGAAGAGAGGCAAAAGCACGATCCCTGGAGGAAGCGGCTTTATCATTACAATATAGTTTGTACCCAGGTATCACAGCGTCCCACTGGTTGTCCTACTTTCACCGTGTCTCTGAGATATCAATCATATCTAACCTTTCATTTAGTGCTATATATTCTATCTATCCCTTCTTATTTATTAGACTTCTAGCATTTGCATACAAGCATTTTAGAGACTGTATTTTATTCATATTAATCTGGCTATCAGTAGGCAAGCGTAATTTGAAATCTTTAAGCTCTGTCTGCTTTGTACTCAAGGGCATTTGGGCTACTTTTGTTTTTATTCGAACCTCTCTGCTGATATGCCCTAACTTCATTCTTTTGGTAGTATGCTTCAAGGATAAATTGTTCTGAACTATGCGCTCTTGGATGACTGTTGGCTCTCCCCTATTATCTAGTTTAAAATCTGCTCTATCTCCTTTTTAAAGGTTAAAGCCAGCAGCCTGGTTCCATCCCGGTTAACGTGAAGGCCATCCCTTCGGAAGAGCCCCTCTTTTTTCCCCAGAATGTTCCCCAGTTCCTAACAAATCCAAACCCCTCATCCTTCACCATCGCCTCCATCCACGCATTGAGACTCCAGAGCTCTGCCTTCCTTTTGGGTCTTGCATGTGGAATGGGAAGCATTTCGGAGAACGCTACTCTGGAAGTTCTGGATTTCAACTTTCTACCTAAAAGACTAAATTTAGCCTCCAGAACCTCACTACCACATTTTCCCATGTCATTGGTACCGACATGTACCAGGACAGCAGATTCCTCCACAGATCTAAGACCTTGTCTAGGTGGCGCGTGAGGTCCGCTACCTTCGCACCAGGCAGGCATGTTACCAAGCGATCCTCACTTCCACCAACCACCCAGCTATCTACATGCCTAATGATCAAATCACCAACTATAACGGCTGTCCTAACCCTTCCCTCATGGGCACATGGCTTTGGAGAAACTTCCTCGGTGCGAGAGGGTTTTATATCACCTGGAGGAAAGGTCCTAGCTACAGGATCACTTCCTGCCACACCAGGGTGATGCTCTCCTGTCATGTGACCTCTCTCCTCCATGGCAACAAGGATGCTGCCAGACTTGAGGTGGAACTTCAGGACTATATCCCTGTAGGTCTCTCATCTATATACCTCTCTGTCTTCCTTATGTCCTCCAAGTCTGCTACTCTAGCCTCCAGAGATCGCACTCGTTCCCTGAGAGCAAAGAGCTCCTTGCACCTAGTGCACACGTAAGACCCCTCACCAACTGGGAGAAAATCATACATGTGACACTCAATGCAAAAGATTAGAAAGTCCCCATCTCGCTGCCTGACTGCTGTCTGCATCTTAGTTTTAAGGTTGTTCTTAGATATTTAAGTTCTTTACTTACTAAGGGCTGCTGGGGATACTTATACTAAAAAAACTATACGTAATATGTTTAATGTACTTTGTTCACCTGAAGCTTAATCTCGGGTCCTTAATGTATGCCTGATGAGGATAAACAGCTGCATTTGAGAGTAAATATGGCACCTACTTTCCTTTAAGAGGTATAAGCACCTATAAAGCTACGATTATCCCAGGGGTGGGTGGGTGTCGGGGAGGACGGGCAGGAAACATGACTTATTAAAAGCTGGCTGCTACACAGTACCCTGTCCTGTGGTTCTAAGGTAACCTGTGACCAATTTCCAGGGGGAGTCCCACAATCCTTGCTTGGATAGGAAGAGTCTTGGGGTCTAAATTTAACCAGAAAGCTCTCTTCTGCATTATACTTTTAAACTGAAAGCTCTTTGCTGCTACTAGGTCCTGACTGATTTAAGAAATACACTGGGTTCACAGATTAAATCAGCTTTAATCTAAAGTTTTCCTTTTTCCTCAAGATTTAGAAAAATTCCCAGAAGTAAATACTTACAATTGCAGATCTCTCTCCAGAATTAGCAGTCCCCTTTTGTAGTCCTTCAAGACTGAGAATCACAGAACTTGAGTAGAAGCATTTTCTCCATAGGTGTTTGGGTACAGGCTCCACTGCCTTGTCCCTGAGCAGACCTGCAAGCTCTGAGAGCATTAGAGTCTGGTGAAGGAGAGATTGCTCAGGCTCTCCTGGGAAAAACTTGGGTGGTAACGGTTGTAAGTGGAGGAGGTAACACCCTCCTTTACCACCTGTAGCACCCACTGGTCTGATTTAACCTTGATCCATCGGTGGGCTGGTAAAGGTCTCCCGGGGGAGGGGAGGCCCTGCCCTGGGAGTCAAAAGCTCCCTCCTGGTTAGGCTGGAGCCTGGGCTTGGGGCTTCTGAGCTCCCTGTCCCTGTCTCTTGGGGTGAGAACCCTGTTGCTGGCCCAAGAAGGGTTAGTAGCAGTAATTCTGCTGGAAATGCCCCTTTTTCCCTTGGAACAGGGGCCTTTTCCCCAAGGGTTTCTTACAGGGAAAGGAAGAGGTCTTTTTTGAGAGGCTCTGTCGGGTCACCACTTCGGCTTCTATCTCGGCCGCCTTGTTGACCAAGGGTTTGCCGAACAGGTTCTCCCCGATGCAGGGGAATTTGAGCAGCTTGTCCTGGACCCATTGCTCAAGGTCCGATGACTGTAGCCAGGCTTGGTGCCGAGGTCCAATGCCTGTTGCTGCTACTCAAGCTGCTGACTTGAATCTGTCGTAGGCTTCTTGGGAGAGGAGCTTTGAACAGTCCTTGATCCCGGAGGTCAGGGCTTGGAACCACTGAAGAAGTTCCCCAACTAGCCCCGATGAGAACCCAGACAATTCCTGGTTTATGGCCTTCAGATACATGCCTATGTACCACTCATAGGCCTGGATTCGACATCCCAGCATCGAGCCCTGGTAGCACTTACACCCAAGGGCATCGAAGGCTCTAGCATCCCTTCCAGGAAGGACAGAAGAGCAATTCTTCTGGATCTTGAGCTTTTGCATGGTTGACTCGACAACCATGGAGTCATGTGGGAGTTGGGACATGTGGAACTCCAGCCCTTTCCGGACGTGGTATTTTATTTATTTATTTATTTAATGATATTTTTATACCGCCTTATCAAACAATCAAAGCGGTTTAACAAACAAGAAATATAAAAGCAGTGATAATATGAACATGCACTAACGCCGGGGTCTCCCACATTTTCAAAAGTAGCCACTCAAGGATCAGCTGCACCAGCACCGTGAGAGTTTTCTTGAGTGGAGACTTGAACTGGAGTGGGCGTAAATGCTTTATGGTCCATATCTTGTAGTAATTTGCTTTGCTAGAGTGGTTTATATGAGGAAAAGACTGAGTTGTTGGTCGAGTATAACACGGAGGTATTTGATCTCTGTTTTGATTTGTAGATTTATAGTGATTGTAGGTGGTGAAATGAAGTTCTGGTCTCTTGTAACATGGAGAATTTCCGTTTTTGTCGTGGCTTATTTTGAGGTCGTGTGTATGTAGCCATTTGGAGATTGCGATGAAGCAGTTATTGAGCTTTGTGTAATCAGGAGAGTTTGTGTTGAAAGCTGTGAATAACATCTTGTCATCTTCATAAAGAAGGCATTCAATAGCAAAGCTTTTGATCACCTTACATACTGGTTTGTATGTATAGGTTAAAAAGAACATAAGAACATAAGATATGCCATACTGGGTCAGACCAAGGTCCATCAAGCCCAGTATCCTGTTTCCAACAGTGGCCAATCTAGGTCATATGTACCTAGCAGTTTCCCCAAGACACAGGTTCCGCAATGCTTGTACTGGGTCAAGCATTGATATCCTGGGTCCCTTCTTAATAATGGTTTATGGACTTTTCCTCCAGGAACTTGTCCAAACCTTTTTTAAACCTAGCTACACTAACAGCCTTTATTACATCCTCCGGTAACAAATTCCAGAGTTTGATTACACGTTGAGTGAAAAAATATTTTCTTTTATTAGTCTTAAATAGTTTACACCCTGTAGCTTCATTGCATGTCCCCTAGTCTTTCTATATTCTGATAATGTAAACAATTGATCTACGTTTACCCGTTCCACTCCGTTCATTAATTTATAGACTTCTATCATATCTCCCCTCAGCCGTCTCTTTTCCAGGTTAAAGAGCCCTAACCTTTTTAGCCTTTCTTCATAGGAGTATCCTTCCATCCCCGTGGCTCTTCTCAGAACCTTTTCTAAAATCGCTATATCCTTTTTAAGATACGGCGACCAGAATTGCACACAATATTCAAGGTGCGGTCTCACCATGGAACGATATAGAGGCATTATAATATCTTTTGTTTTATTTTCCAGGATAGAGGATAGCGCTGATCTTTGCTCAAGGGAGAAAGATAAAAGTAGGACCCATGAAATCTCAACCTGCTGTGACCTATCAGAAAGGTATGACTGAAACCATTTTAGGATGGTACTCCGGAGGCCAACTTGGTGAAATCTGTTCAGAAGGAGCTGATGTGAGACTGAATCAAATGCAGCAGAAATATCCAGGAACCGGAGTATAAAGGAGCTGATCTATCCACCAAAGAAACAATAAGATACCTTGGAGTCACCCTGGACCACCGTCTTAATATGAAAACACACGTAAACAATATTACAAAGGCTGTGTACTTCAAGATACGCACACTCAGGCATCTACGCTCATTACTGGACCCAGACGATTTTAGAACCATCTTCCAAGCACTCATCCTACCCCATTTCGATTTCGCCAATTCAATTCTACAAGGTCTCCCACAATCCACTCTAAGTTCTCTTCAACTGGCCATGAACACTGCTGCAAGGGTTCTACAAGGAGCATCCAGGAGTGATCATGTGACACCAATCCTCAAACATCTTCACTGGCTCCCGATACAAGGCAGACTCATATTCAAAACCCTAATTCTCACATTCAAGGCCATCCATGGTTTGTCTGCAAACTCTCTAACTGATCTCACACAAGCATTACCTCCAACTAGATCCAGAAGACAAATTGCGATAAACACCCTAATAATGCCGAAGGCTATAACAACTTGTAGCCGAGCAACAGCGAACAGAGCCTTCATGTTTTGTGCCCCAAAACACTGGAATTCCCTACCACCCGAAATTCGTGCCATAACTGGCATAGTCCAATTCAGAAAGGCCCTCAAACATAACCTATTCATTAAATACTACCCTACATAAAGTGCATAATATTCACTACAAACGAACCACATTCCCTCCTTTTCCAAACATTTTTGATAATTTTACATAAATACCTCTCTTATGTGATCGGATTAACAGATCAATATTCTATGTATATAGTTTTACCCCATATTATCCATGTTTATCTTATCCAAGTTTATTTTCCGGTTTTATGTAATACCGAGCAGCCTGTTGTTCTGGTCTTTGGTTCTCTGTAAACCGCGCTGATTGTAAATAGCGCGGTATATAAAAATTGAAATAAATAAAATAAATAAAATAAATAAATAAAATAAATCCCTGCAAAGTCTTTTCTGTACTTCTGATTAAGGTGATGGTGAGGTAGGTTAAGAGGGTTTCTACCCTGTGGTGTGGCCAGAAACCATATTACACAACCATAGAGAATACAACAAACTCATCTTCAGTCACAAAAAGGAATACCACACGAACACCATCATGAAATCTCTAAACTGCCCCAGAGAGCTGTTCGAGTGAATGTTTTTACTATCTTGAACACCCCCCGAACCAAGATGACGCAACACTATCTACAGAGGTCTTTGCGACATCTCCAGAACAACCTCACCTGCACAAACCACAACCCGATGTCAGACCCTACTCCTAAGACCAACACAAACATCACAAACACCTGGACTTCCTTCCACCTAATATCAGAAGATCACTGCAGTCAAATATTGAATAATTTGAACACTGCCGCTTCCCCACTTGACCTTTGCCCCACCTCCTGGATAAAGATGGCTAGACAGGAACTCACACCCACACTTTGTAGAATAAACCTCTCTCTTATCACAGGGACACATGCCTCCCATTTTAAAAAGCAGCCTCCATCAGACCGCAACTAAAAAGCAACACACCAGGCCCCAATCTACCCTCCTCCTACTGGCCTATATCCAGCATCCCCTTGCTAGCAAAATTGATTGAAAAAGACCACATTGACTCAGTTTAGATCCACAATAGCATAGATTCAGACAAAATCATGGGATAGAAATCTTATTGTCCTCCTTAACTAACACAATCCTCAAAGGAATTGAGAACCCCAAACGTGATTTTATACTTTTCTTTATAGACATAAAAGCCACATTTGACTCGCTAAACCACATCATGCTCATAGATAGGCTGATGGAGATTAGAATCAGTGACACACCCCTTTTCTTGTTTCCGTTCCTACCTAACAAATCGCCATCTCAGAATCAGGATAAAGAATAGAACCTCCAAACCTATCAAACAAGGCATACCGCAGGGATCCTTGCTATTCAACTTATACATATAACCAGTTTGCAAAATTATACAAGATCAAAACATACACTATTACCTCTATGCTGATGATCTAATGATCTATGACTCTTTCAAATCTCAAAGACCAGACTACTTTCCCCTAATATCCTGCATGGAAATAGTTGCCAATTGGCTACAAGGTCACAAGCTGACAATTAACTACAAAAAAAAAATCAGAGATCCTTACAATCACAAGAGATAACTCCTCTACTTCACCAGATGCCCTCACAATAGACATCACAATCCCGGTAAAAAATAAAGTCAAATATCTAGGAGTGTTATTAGACCAAAGACTCCACTTTCAATCACACATTAAGAAAATGACATCAACAGCATACTCTAAAATGAAGCTGCTACAGAACCTGTGCCCTCTTTCTAGACTACAACCACTTTCGCATGATATGCCAGGCCATAATCACTCCACACCTGGACTATAGCAACTTAATACTATAAGCAGGGCCGGCCCGTCTATTGAGCAAGAACGTTTTTTGCACAGGGCCCTGCGTTTCAGGGGGCCCCCGCGCAAAAAACATCTTGCATCAGAGATCAGCCCAGCTAGATAATAAAAAAAACACAGACCGGCTGCTGCTGCCGCTGCCGCCGTGGCAGCGGCAGAATCAAGCACCCCGCGGGGCCCCCCTGCCGTGCAGAGTCCTCCTTTCAGCCTCAGCTCCCAAAGCGCGGGCTTTTCAGAGCCGCGAAGGGAGAGCTTCTTCTCTCGCGGCTCTGTTAATCCCGCCGCGGGGCTGATGGGACTCCCTTTGCGGCTCTGGCAGCCAACGCTGAGGGATTTCCCATCAGCCCCACGGCAGGATTAACAGAGCCGCGAAAGGAGAAACTCTCCCTTTGCGGCTCTGGCAGCCGACGCTGAGGCTGAAAGGGGAGGACTCTGCAGGGCAGGCGGGGCCCTGTGGGGTGCTCGATTCTGCCACTGCCATGGCTGATGGGGGGGGTTAAGACTGGTAATGGGCTGATGGGGGGGTAAGGACTGGAAATAGGCTATGGGGGGTTAGGACAGGTAATGGGCTATGGGGGGTTAGGACTGGACGTGGGCTGATGGGGGTTAGGACTGGAAATGGGGTTATGGGGGGTTAGGACTGGACGTGGGCTGATGGGGGGGTTAGGACTGGTAATGGGCTATGGGGGGGCTAAGACTGAAAATGGGGTGATGGGGGTTAGGACTGGAAGTGGACTGATGGGGGTATTTGGACTGGAAATGGGCTGATGGGGGTATTTGGACTGGTAATGGGCTGATGGGGGGCATTAGGACTGGTAATGGGCTATGTGGGGGGCTAGGACTGGAAATGGGCTGATGGAGGGTCAGGACTGGTAATGGGCTGATGGGGGGGCTAGGACTGGAAGTGGGCTGATGGGGGGGCTTAGGACTGATAATGGGTTGTGGGGGGGCTTAGGACTGGTAATGGGCTATGGGGGGGCTTAGGACTAGTAATGGGCTATGGGGGTTGCTAGGACTGGAAATGGGCTGAGTGGAAGGGGGGCTTGAACTGCAAATAGCTGATGGGGACGGGGGCTTGGAATGGAAATGGGCTGTGAGGGGGGGCTAGGACAGGAAATGGGCTGATGGAGGGGCTAGGATAGGTTTGAAAATGGGTTGTTGGGGGTGCTAAGATTGGAAATGGGCTGTAGTGGGGGCTTAAATTGAAATGGACTCATGGAGGGTCTAGAAATGGAAGTAGGCTCATGGGGGGCTTGGATTGGAAATGGGCTGAGTGGAGAGGAGCTAGGATTTGACATGGACTGATGGTGGGGCTAGGAAAGGAATAGAAATGGGCTGATGGGGGGGCTGGGATTGGAAATGAGCTGATGGAGGGACTCGGATAGGATTGGAAATGGATGGGGGAGCTAGGACTGGAAATGGGCTGATGGTGGGGCTAGGATAGGATTGGAAATGGATGGAGGGCTAGGACTGGAAATGGGCTGATGCAGGGACTAGATGGGAGCGGATGCTGGGTGGGGCTGGAACTAGAAGGGAGCTGATGTTGGGGGAGGGTTAGAATGGTATGGAGCTGGGAGAGTGAAATGGAGAGGGAAAAAATATATTGTGTGGGAGGGAAGACAAATCTACAATTGCCCGGATATTGGGAGAGTAAGTGGGGATTGAGGATGGAGGGGTAAAATTTGAGTGGATGACACAGGAATGAGGAAAGAGCAAAAGAAGAAAGATTAGTATGTTAAAACAGATGTAGAGAGAGGATGGAAAAAAACTAGAAGAGAGAAGAAAGGACAAATGGACAGCAGACGATGGAGAGTTAGCAGAAGACACAAAGAAACCAGAAGAAAGTAGCTGGAGCAATTGCAACTGAAAAAAATGCACAAAAGGTAGAAAAATCTCTCTTTATTTTGAATTTATTAACTGGAATATGTCAGCTCTAGAAAATGTGCATCATTAATGTCTGCGCTTTGTTTAGTACAAGAGAAAATTAATTTATAGTTTTATTTCTACAGTGTTGTACATTCCAAGTTTGGCTTTTGGGGTTCCCAGTTTAATTACTGTCTTCCTGTTTCTAAATTGTGATTCCTTGTTTGGTGATGGTCTATGTTCTGCATGTGTAACTGAGCTGAGGTATTCTGTTTATGTAATTCCTATTTGACATTGCCACTTGTTCTCTTTCCCCAGTAGGTCATGTATTGTTATTCTCTGAAATGTATTTGTTTAATATTTGCAGTGTTGCCTTTTGATAGGTAGGGTATGGTGCTTTGTGAGTCCTGGTAGTGCTGTTAGGATATGGCGGGTTTGCTATGGGTTCTAAATGGGTATAGTTTAGGGTTAGTTGATATTATAGGGACCCAGGTATGAGTGAGACGTCAGCAGAACCGGTTTTGCCTTCTAATACTGCCACATTTGCTTTTTCGGAAGCAGCGATATCAAAACTTTTAAAGCATCCTTCTTTGTTGGATGATGGAGCGATTGCCACTATTCAATCCACGGCGACCACGTCTTGGTCTGATTTTAAGAATATGCATAAGAAGGCGATCCGTGTGCAATTGCATGCTGCCACGATGACCCAGTACTTGAAACAACAGATGATACCACGGGGACTTCGGGTATTAAAGCCTCCCCACATGTTTGTGGATGATAAGTTCTTTGGTGCCACTTGGAACAGCATTTTGAATAAGTGTGGACTCGATTTGATTGCCTTATTGATTGAACGGCTATCAGCGGAGGAGAAGATGTTGCAGGACCAATTGAAGGTGTTGGAGCAGAAATTGAAGGAAGAAATGGTGGAGGAAAGTTTTAAGGCTGGCAAGAAAGAGCTTGTCGAATATAATCAACAATTTAGAGAACAGCTTCGCCTTTTAAAGATTAATAAATTTTCTCGGGACACTGAGGATTATGCGAAAAATCAGGTGTACACTTGGCGTAAACAGAAGCCCAAAAAGAGTGGGGACCAAAAGCATGTCACGTTTGAGGATTCTTCGGAGGATTTAAATTCGGATTCCTCCGAGGGAACGTCTAGTGGGGCTCCGAGTGGCGAGGGTCAACGGGTGCAACGGGGTTTTTACAGGGGCCGCCCTCATTATCGACGGCCTTTTCGTCAACCACTTCAGGAGGGTTGGAGGGGCCCGTCCACTCGTTCGCAGACTCGTCAACAGTCCTTAATTTGACAGGACGTCCTCTAACGATAGCACAGCAGGAAGTTTTGAAATGGGTCTGGGGTTTGTTCCTGCCCCTAGATATGACCCTTTCCGAATGCGGGTAGCTCTTCATCAATTTTTCCGGAAATTACATACCATACTTTATTTTTCATTGGGGGGGGGGGGGGGTTCTGGACTGTCTACTGATATTTCAGTTTGTAAGAATAAATCTACTTGGAAACCACCTATTAGTACCGATGCTACATTGCTTACTTTTCAACAGCTGGTTTTGAGACCTTCTCTTGATTGAATCTTCTAACACCAAACAGTGTTCTAACCTCACGTTGCCCCAATTTACAGCTTTGCGAGCGTTACAAGAGGATCAGCAGATTGTTTGTCGGAGGGCTGATAAAGGAGGGGCGATAGTCCTTTTGACAGCAGCTGATTATCATAATAAAATGGTTCAGCACTTGTCAGACCAGAAGTATTATGTTATTTTGCCGGGTGATCCGACCGGTCAGTTGCAATGCCTTATTAAGGGTTTGACTTTGGAAGCTGTGGACCGTTGTTGGATCACACGGAAGGAGTATGAGTTTTTAAACCCCTCCTTTCCGATTATCCCGGTAATGTACATGGTCCCTAAAGTGCACAAGTCGGTATTAGACCCTCCGGGGCGTCCGAGAGTTTCGTGCCAAAACTCTTCTTGAACCTCTTTCCAAATTCTGCGATCATTTTTTGCAGCCTCTCACGAAGTTAGTTCGTTCCTATGTGAAGGATTCCTTCCATTTTTTGACTATGATGTCACAATTGCAGGTCCCGTCAGATTCAATTCTAGTGACGATGGACGTTGTGGCATTATATACCAATATTCCTCAGGGGGATGCCTACGATGTTTTAGCAGGATTGGATTGGTCCCTCCCCTCGCGGTTGCCAAAGCCTTTTGTGCTGTCCTTGTTGCGGCTAGTTCTGGATCACAATTATTTCATGTATGGGGAACAGTTCTATCACCAGAAGTTTGGGGTGGCCATGGGGGCGACAGTGGCCCCTTCGGTGGCCACTTTGTATATGGCCCAGTTTGAGGAACAATTTATTTATGGGTCCCCTAGCTTCTGTCATATCCTTACCTGGAAAAGGTTTTTGGACGACATTTTTTTCATTTGGACGGGTTCTGAAGGGGCGTTGGATCAATTTTTAGGGTGGATAAACTCCTTGAACGAGAATTTGCAATTTACTCTCAAATATGATCATAGTCAGATTGAGTTTTTGGATCTGACCTTGTTCCAGAGTGGGTCAGCTTTACATAGCACTCTATATAGGAAACCTGTCCTGCGCAATGTACTGTTACAATATTCAAGTTTTCATCCTCCAGCGTTACGGAGAGGTTTTCCGTTTGGGCAGTTTCTACGTATTCGGCAACTATGCACTTCCCTGCAGCAATATCGCTTACACGCACAAGATCTTAGTCATCGGTTACGATCGCGCGGCTATCCTGCCGCGTTGATACGAAAAGCCTATAAAAGGGCACTTTATAATCATCCTGACTGGTGGGAAGGGGGTTCATCGGCTCGCCCCAAGGAGAATGCGGTTATTGGGGTTGTCCCCTTTGTGCCTCAAGCTTCGAAGATAGTGCAAGTTTTGAAGAAGCATTGGGAAGTGTTATCTCTCCATTCTTGTTTCCAAAAGCCCATGTTAATTGCATATCGTAGATCATGGACTATAGGGGATTGGGTAGTACGGACAACTACTCAAAGGGCTCCCCTCTCTTTACCTGAACAGAAAGGGCATTTTGCATGTTCTAATTGTGATTTTTGTTCTACCACATTACAAGGAACTAGTTGGGTGGACCCTCACTCCCAGTTTTGTTGCAAGTCATTGCATTTTTCTAATTGTCAAACGGACTTTGTGACTTATGTTTTGATCTGTCCTTGTGATTTGATCTATGTAGGTCGTACTGTGCGCCTGATCTGGAAGCGACTCCTGGAGCACCGCTCGAGGATTAATGCCAGGCAGACAGGAGCACCCTTGGTCCCACAATGTCAGCAGGCGGGACATGAATTTAAGGACTTACGTTGGCGAGTCTTGGAGGTGGTGCCACAATGTGCACGAGGGGGAGATCGCCAGGCACGTTTGCAACATAAAGAACAGCAATGGATATTCCGTTTGGGATCTATGGCCCCGGTGGGTATGAACATGGACATTGACTGGTGGAGCCTACAGTTATGAACTTTTTAGGGGAATTGAGTGTAAGTGGCTGATGTGGCGTTTCGACAGTGCGGGATATGACATCATTCTCATATAGGTATTTAACCGGAACTGCTACTTGACGGGGTTCATCTGCCTGAGGAAGAGCTGAGCAGCGGGAACAGCTTGAAACACGGCTAGTGTTGTGTCTGAACCTCGTGCGCAAGGACTGAAGAAGGGTTTTGCTTCTATTTTCTGAAACCGGTGACGGGCCAGTTTGTTAAGCTACTCCTGGAGACGGAGAGTGGGAAGTTGGACGCTGGCGGACTTTGCACCGTCGCTCAGAAGCTTTAAATACAGCCCTTCTTTGGCATTGGATTAAGCTAAGTACACTTACCTTGCTTATTTTATTATAGCTTGGTTTTGAAGCTTCAAGTGTACTTATGGACATGGGTAAGGACGGCAATAAGTATTGTTTTGTCCGGGTTATGGCCTGTCAGGGGTCATTTTATTATTGATTAAAAAGGAGGGCTCACCTCGAGAGAGGGAAAGGTTTTCCTCTCACGGTGAGTGATCCAACAAAAAACATTATTAATTTCAAATTGTATGGCACAATTCATCAGTTATTGGTGCTATAGATTAGGGCAGTTCCTATTGAGTGACATAAGTGTGAAATCAAGAGTGTTTTGGATTATATTGGGTTGATTTCTATGGGTATAGTTTAGGGTTAGATGGGTTCTAAATAGGCAGTGTTTGTAGTAGTTCCTAATGTGCCTGGCGGTTGGCACTGGATTATAGTAATGTAGAAATCTTTTAGTCTTTCTTTATCCATACACTCATTAAGAGGCATGTTTACTAAAAGTTAATGTATGGTAACATTATGTAAATATTTATGCAAATGAGGTACCTTATGCAAATGAGGCCCCGCACTGAGTCTCCGCTGTCACCAGTGGCCCACCCTGGGTCCTAGGGCTAGCAGAGAGGGTCCAACTGATGACTATCCTAAGCCAGGAAGTGGGGGTAGTGCAGGCGTAGTAGTACACTGGCCCTCTGGGTAATGAAGTCCCAAACACCTCACAGGCAAAGGAATTGAGGTAACAGAGTGGTAAGGTCAAAATAAGGTTTTATTTCCACGTTCCGGGGGTTTTGGTAAACACAAATGAACTCAGGACAAAACCATACATCTGGTATAAAGAATATTAACTCAGGAACTGCAGAAAAATGACATCTTTTTCTTCCAGCTTTCAAATACAAAGTCTCTTAACAGAGGAAATAATAAAGGCTTCTTTTTCAATGCAATAATGCTCACTTTGCTTTCTCCAGCTATACCATTAGCTTCAAACATTCAATTCAGCAAAGTGTTTCCATATTATCTGCAATGGTTAACGTACAATCCATGGGTACAAAGTTTATGCCTTCATCTGTGTATTCAACCTGCATATCCTCCAGCCCATCCCGCGCTGGATACAAAGGCACGCATTCACACAGGGTTTTCAAAACATTCTCTTTAGCCTTAAGAGAATTCTGGAAAGCTTTAGTGTCCCAGAGAAAACTATTAGGCTTAGTTTTCTCTCTGTTCCTTTTATAGAAACTACCTTCTGGCTTCTGCCTGCAAGGCTTACTGAGCAGTGCTCCTTCATTATTAGGAAGGTTCAGAGATTTGTACCTTTCTCTCTCGTAAGCTTCGGGACACACCCAAGCTGGCTCCCTGCGTGGCTTCTCCCTCCAGCTACCTTCCTCCCAAGGTTTTAACTGAGAGAAGCTTTCCTGCAGACTGTGGGTTTTAACCCTCGGTACCTTTTCAGCTTGAGCTTTCTTTGTTCCTCTGTCTGTTCCAATGTTTGTTCCTGTTCTAGCTCTGCTGCAGGAATTCACAGCTGCTCCGTCAGAACTCCTCCCGGATCCTAATCCAGATCTTGAGCTTGCTCCCCAGCTTGAATTTCCTCTCCAGCCTGAACTCGAACCAGCACCTGAACCAGAGCCTGAGCTTGTGCTCCCTCCTGAGCTGAAGCTTGAGCTACAGCTACAGCTAACGCTAACTCTGCTTTCTAATGAGTGCTTTTTATCTTCCACAGTGCTTAGCTTCGCCCCTCCTCCACCCAGGTGAATCCTATTGCACTCAGGGCACGGGGCTTGTTTGCAGCTTGGGCGGGGCTGCTGCACTCATGGCTGGGTTTGTTTACATCTCCCTTGGCAACCTGTAGCCATGTGCATTGCCTGGCTGTCAAAATCTGATCCGTTTTCTTCAGTTTCCTCTGACTGCACAGCAAGGGACGGTTCTTCCCCATCACACCGCACATGGCCCCGCACCCCCCTTGGGCCGCCCCTGACTATAAGGCCTTCCTAAACACACCATACAAACTTTACAACTAGCTCAAAACACTGCAACCCGATTAATCACTGGAACCTCATGACAGGAATACATCACCCCATGTGTCCCCTACACTGGTTGCCAATACAATCCCGCATAAAATACAAAGCAATAATAATGACCCACAAAACTATACATCATCAATCAGTTGACTGCTTGCAAGCTTTGATCCGGATAGCCCCAGAATCCTGAACAGGAAGACGACAGCATCAAAACACCCTCCTCATCCTGGCTATCAAAACCAAAAGTTCTCAAACAACCTGTTAGCTATCGACGCTGCCGATGCCTGGATGTCGGTACCGGAGAAGATCACCGGTACCCCAGAGCATGGCACCAGTAGTTCTGCCGAGGTCAAGGCCTCAAGAACATCCTGGAGCCCTGATAATGCTTTGGAAGCCGAAGCCTCCCGCCGGGGCAATTTTGCCGATGCAGAATCCTCAAGGGCAACACCAGAGGCATCTCGATGCTTAGAAGGAGATCTGCCCTTTGAGGACCAGCTGGACTTATGTTTAGTTACCTGAGATCCACGGGAGGAAGAGGAAGCCCTGGAAGATGTCGATGCCACCGAAGCTGCATCAGAGGGAAAACAGGGTACTGAGCTTAGCAGCTCGGTTCTGTCAACCTCTTTTAGACATCATGGCGCTGGACATACAATCCGTGATGGAGTGGTCAGGACCTAAACATTTTAGACACCCATTCATGGGTGTCGGTGACGGAAATGGTACCGCCACACTTGGTGCTGTTTTTGAAACCTGAGGCAGGTTTCTCCATTGTAAGAAAAAGCTTTTGGGCCTAAGGCCCAAAAAGGCGCGTGCACCTGAAGAAAATAGGAAAAATGTAGAATTTATTTTTTTAAAGACAGAAAATAAGAAGAAAAAAACAGCGGTACTGGTAAAGAGTCGAGGAAGGCAGACGCGACCACAAAAAAGAAAGAAACAAAGAAGAATTCTTCTGCGGTGACAGGAACAACGACCTGCTGGCTCCACAGAAAAAGAAGAACTGGAGAAAGGCAAGTGGGAAAGGTGGGAAGGCAGCACGCATGCGCTGTGGGATGCTCCCAAAAGCTTTCTAATAGGACGCTGGGGAGCATTCCCGCGCAGGCTCCGTCGGTACCGATGATACCCATATGTGATGACTACATTCCTGCTTGTTCCTGGAAATGGCTTGAGAAACTCCAGCTGCCTGAGCTGGTAAATTTAAAGGACCAGAGACCTGTGGAACAATTAACATAGTAACATAGTAAATGACAGCTGATAAAGACCAGCATGGTCCATCTAGTCTGCCCAGCAAGATGGCAAGAGTAGGTGCACCTGTCGCTCTGTGCAGGCCACCCCTCCCCATGTCTTTGTTTAGGGGTAAACCCACCACTCCAGGTAGGACACCCCTATTTGTTGAGACGTTATATATTTGTTGAGACGTTATATGGTTCAGAAGTTAGATGGTACTGTTTATTTTGTTTTTATCCTATTGCTGTAAAAAGGATCCACTGTGTTTGTCCCATGCCTTTTTGAATTCCGTCACTGTGTTTGCCCCCACCACTTCCATCGGGAGGGCATTCCAAGCATCCACCACCCTTTCAGTGAAAAAATATTTCCTGACATTGCCCTTCAATTTACCACCTTGCAGCTTCATGTTATGCCCTCTAGTTTTACAGTTTCCCTGTCTTTGGAAGAGGTTTGTTTGTTCATCATTTCTCTTTAAGTATTTAAAGGTCTGAATCATATCTCCCCTGTCCCTCCTCTCCTCCAAAGTGTACATATTTAGGTCTTCAAGTCTCTTCTCATAAGGCTTCTGAAGCAGGCTCCAAATCATTTTGGTCGCTTTCCTCTGAACCATTTCCAGTCTTTTTACATCTTTTGCAAGATACGGTCTCCAAAACTGAACACAGCATTCCAAGTGAGGCCTCACCAGTGACTTATACAGTGGCATAAGTACCTCTTCCTTTCTGCTGGTAATCCCTCTTTGTATGCAGCCCAACATCCTCCTGGCTTTTGCCACCGCCTTGTCGCACTGTTTTGCCACCTTGAGATCATCAGAGATAATCACACCAAGGTCTTTCTCCTGAACCGTGCATACCAACCTCTCGCCCCCTATCGCGTACATTTCCCTTGGATTTCTGCTACCCAAGTGCATGACACTGCACTTTTTCGCTTTAAATCATAGTTGCCAAGCATTAGACCAGTCTTCCAGTTTTTGTAGATCTTTCCTCATGTTAGCCACTCCCTCGGCAGAGTCCACTCTGTTGCAAATTTTTGTGTCGTCTGCAAAAAGACAAACTTTTCCATTCAGTCCTTCAGCAATATCACTCACAAATACATTGAACAGTGCCGGGCCCAGGACCGAACCCTGGGGCACCCTGCTAATCACCTTCCTCTCATCCGGGTGAGCTCCATGTACAATCACCTTCTGTCATCTGTCAGTCAACCAATTTCTAATCCAGTTTACCATCTTGGGACCCATCCCCAAGCTACTGAGTTTGTTGACAAGTCTCCTATGAGGAACAGTATCAAAGGCTTTGCTGAAATCCAGGTAGATGACATCCATCGCATGCCCCTGATCTAGTTCCTTGGTCACCCAGTCAAAGAACTCAATCAGATTTGTTTGGCAAGACCGTCCTTCGGTAAAACCATGTTGCCTCGGATCTTGCATCCTGTTGGTTTTGAGAAAGTTCACTATTCGCTCTTTCAGGAGTGCCTCCATTACTTTTCCCGCCACCAAGGTAAGGCTCATGGGCCTGTAGTTTGACACTTCTTCCCTGACACCACTTTTGTGTAGAGGTACGACATCAGCCATTCTCCAGTCCTGAGGAACCTCTCCTGTTTCCAAGGATCTGTTGAAGACATCCTTTAACAGTCCTGCAAGAACCTCTCTGAGCTCTTTCAGTATCCTGGGATGTGTCCCATGGCTTTGTCCACTTTCAGTTTAGCAAGTTGTTCTAACACCTCATCTTCTGTGAATGGTGTGGTATCTACTTCATTCCCATTTTTATATTTGGGAGTCACAGCTGGTCCATCTCCAGGATCTTCTTTAGTAAAAACAGAGCAGAAGTATTTGTTTAGCAATTTCGCTTTTTCAGTGTCACTTTCCACGAGTCCTTTACCAGCACTTTTGAGTCCTGCAATTCCAACTCTGATCTTCTTCCTTTCCTGAATATACCTGAAGAAAGTTTTGTTGCCACCTTTAACATCTTTAGCCATCTTTTCCTCTGCCTTTGATTTTGCTATCCTTATTACTCTTTTAGACTGTGAGTTGGATCCTGTATTCATTTCTGTGTTCTTCTGTTTGCAAGCTTTTGAATTTTGCGAAAGTTGTGTTTTTTGCCTTTATTTGAGCAGCCACCTCTTTGGAAAACCAAATAGGTTTCCTTCTCCTCTTGTTTTTACTTTTCTTACATATTTATCGGTTGCCCCTTTTATTGCCTCCTTTAGTTTATCCCATTGCAATTCCACTTCCTTTACCTCCTTCCACCCCGTCATCTCCTCCTTTAAGAACTCTGCCATTTTATAGAAAATCAGTGTATTTGAAGTTTAGGATTTTGAGCTTGCTGTGACTGGCCTGTACCATGGCTTTTATCTCAAACCACACCATGTGATGGTCGCTGTTGCTCACAGGGGCACTCACGCAGACACTGGACACACTATCACCGTTTGTGAGCACTACATCCAGTGTTGAGCTTTCCCTGGTTGGTTCCATCACCATTTGTCTAAATAATGCATCTTGGAGAGCATCCACAATTTTTTTGCTTCTTTCCAGATGTGCAGAAGGAGTAATCCAATCCACATCAGGTAGATTAAAGTCACCCAATATGATCACTTCCCCCTTTGTTGCTATCTTGGCAATATCTATAATCAATTCATTATCTCTCTCTTCAATTTGAGTCGGAGGTCTGTAGACTACAGCAATATGGAAGACAGTGCCATCTCCTCTTTCCAATGCAATCCAGAGCGCTTCTTCTTTTCCCGATGTCCCCTGCATTTCAGTAGCTTTAATATTGCTTTTGACATATAAGGCTACTCCTCCTCCTTTTCCATTTTCTCTATCTCTTCTGAATAGATTATAGCCAGCTATGGCTATATCCCAATCATGTGATTCATTAAACCATGTTTCTGTCATGGCCACAATGTCCAAATCCGTTTCCACCATTAGGGCTTTCAGGTCTGGAATTTTGGTGGCTAAGCTTTGAGCATTTGTGCTCATTGCTTTCCAGCATTTTCCTGGCTTGTGTGTATTTTGCATTGATTTTGTTCTGCCCACTTCTTCCCACATGTTTTTGATGTGTGGTTTAAAAGTGTGGCTGTATCTGATGTTGTTCTGCTTTTGCTGGGGGTGGCATGCAGATGTTAACCTTCCACATCTGTCACCCCCTTTTCCTAGTTTAAATGCATATCCACATACTGCCTGAATTTTTCACTTAGGATTCCTTTCCCTGCGACAGAGAGATGTAGTCCATCAGCACAGTATAGTCTCTTGTTGGTCCATCTGTTGTCCCAGTTGCCAATAAATCTGAATCCTTCTTGTTTGCACCAGGTCTGGAGCCATGTATTAAAGCTGTTAATGCGATGCAGCCTTTTTGTCCCCTTACCAAGAACAGGTAGAACTTCTGAGAATGCAACAGTGTTAACAACGTGCTTGAGTTTCTCTCCCAGAGATTGTAAGTCCTTTTGGGCTGTAGAGGCACTGTTTCTAGCCAGGTCGTTTGTGCCTAAGTGGATAATAACATCAAGTTTGGAGTGTTCACTTTTTGCGCTAATTAATTCAACAACTTGGTTTGTATTCCTGCTGGCTGAAGAGCCTGGTAGGCACATGACTATCTTCTCTCCTTTGAACTGTGTTCCCACGTTAGTACCTCTGATGATGGAATCTCCAAGTAGTAGTAGTTTTCTGTTTGGTGAGGTTTTCTTCATATTTGGTGCTTTAGCAGGGGATTGGGCACTGTCTGACTCATTTCAGGGCCCTTCAGTTTCTTTGGATTGGGCATCCTCATTAGCCAAGGCAGAGAAGGCATTGTGCAGGGATATCTCTTGATGTATAGGATGTCTCTGTTATAGGTCGCAATCTACCAGAACCCACTGTGATCCATTTGTTCCTGGGGCGTTTGATTCTTTGTGGGAGCGGTGGTGGACTTTGTTCAGTTTGTATCCTAGAAGAGGTGCGCTTCATTGCAGCCAGTTCCTCCCTCAGTAGAGACACTTCTTTATGCATGGCTGCTAGGTCTTTCCTTAGTAGAGTCAGTTCTTCATGCATGGCAGCTGACTTTAGGCATATGGGACAATCTCCTAGGCTCCAAATGATTCGTCTTTGAATGAAAGTACCGCAGTTATTGCACTGAATACACGACATGTTTATGCAGTCCCAGAAGAAGAAGAAAAAAAGATGAAGGCGATGTGGCTTTTAACCCAAGTTAGGAACGACAGATGGCAAGTATGTGACCACTATATAGGCAATGTAGCCCCTGGGGTGGGAGGGGCGAGGGGTAAGGTGGGTGGGAACCTAAGTGTCTCTGGCCAGTAGGCTGTTCCTGAACTGTGGGCACACACAATGGAGTAGGTAAGGGAACCCACCACTAAGGATAAATTAGATAGATAAAGATTTGGAGACAGACTCACAGTTATTTGGAGACAAACAGACTCACAGCTACGCAGCAAACTCAGCAAAAATCACCTTTTGGGAGAGCTCTGGAAAGCACTCCTCTTCTTAAGGAACAGAAATGCAATCTGAGCAAGCCCACGTGCAGCACAGGAAATGGAGGTCCACAACAATAACTCAGCAGGGGGGAGGGGTAGTCCCTCAGGTAGGCTAAGAGAAAGTTTTAAACTTTACAGCAATGGAGTAGGTAAGGGAACCCACCACTAAGGACAAGTTAGATAGATAAAGATTTGGAGACAAACAGACTCACAGTTATGCAGCAAACTCAGCAAAAAATCACCTTTTGGGAGAGCTCTGGAAAACACTCCTCTTCTTAAGGAACAGAAAGGCAATTGGAACAGGACGAGAAGGGAGATGTTGTACAAGGGGGGGGGGTGGGGGGGAGATAGCTAAAACCTGACGCTTCTTTCTCTATAACACTGACAAAATTCATCCCTTCCTTTCTACACATGCTATTAAGACACTTATCCACTCCTTAGTCACCTCCCGCCTACATTATTGCAACCTCCTCCTTGCTGGTCTCCCTCTGAATCATCTCTCTCCCTTCAGTCTGTTCAAAACTCAGCTGTGTGGCTAATCTTCCGCCAGCCTTGATATGCTCATATAACCTCTCTTCAAAGGTCACTTCACCGGCTCCCTATCTGTCTCCACATCCAGTTCAAACTTCTTCTACTGACCTATAAGTGTACTCATTCTGCTGCTCCTCACTACCTTTCCCTCATCTCTCCTTACACCACTCCTTGGGAACTCTGCACTTCTGGCAGATCGCTTTTATCTCTGTTCTTCTCTGCCACTGCCAACTTCAGACTTTGTCCATTCCATCTTGCTGCTCCTTATGCCTGGAACAAACTTCCTGAGTCTGTGCATCAGGCTTAGTCTCTAGCCCTCTTCAAATCCAGGCTGAAAATTCACCTCTTCGAGGCCGCTTTTGGATTCTGATCCGCTTAGTCCTTTATGTGTTTCCTTACCATTCCCCTACATATATTCTTGTCCTCAGCTGTTGTGTTGTCTGTCTTGACTAGTTGTAAGCTCTGATGAGTAAGAGCCGTCTTTTACATGTGTCTCTACAGTCCTGTGTACACCTTGTAGCGCTATACTACGTTTCTCAACATTTCTTTTCCCCATCACCCACTTTTGGGAATCAGTCTTCACATTATGGGTGATGTCGGCGCCGATGGAGCCCGCATGGAAATGCTCCCCAGTGTCCAATAGGAAAGCTTTTGGGAGCATCCCACTGCGCCTGCATGCCTGCCTTCCCACCTTCTCAACTCCTCTTCTCAGTTGAGTTTGTAGCTGAGAAGAAGAATAAAACAAGACCCTACAACTCTTAAGGGAGGAGGGTGGGCTGTGAAGACTGATTCCTGCTGTTCCCAGAGATCATCTGTTACAGGTGAGTAACTACATTATCTCCAGGAACAAGCAGGAATGCAAATATGGGACTCACTAGCTCCCCAGAACCAGACAGGTATGGGGGTAGAGCAGTGCGATCCCCGAAGCCAAAAGATTGCAGCCGAAGAGTCTGGAAAGTTGTGGACCTTGGACTCTATTCCAGTCAACAAAATTCCCCCTAAAGGTAGTCTTTTTTTGTAGAAATCCAGGACAGAGAGTAGGAGTTGAATTTAAGTCCCAAAGAGGTACTGGAGTACACCTTGGCCAAAGACAGCGTCCCAACAGAAGTTTCTGTCCAGGCAATAGTGTGCAGCAAAAGCGTAATTACTCACCTGTAACAGGTGTTCTCCAGGGACAGCAGGAATCAAGTCCTCACTTATGGGTGATGTTGGCACCAACGGAGCCTGTATGGAGCAATTCCCCAGCTTTCAAAGAAAGCCTTTGGGATTGCTACCACACATGCGTGGTCCTCTTCCCGTCCAAGGGTGCCATCTTGCTCAGTCAGGTCCCTTAGGTTGAGCTCTACCAAGCAGATGGCAAAGAAAGGACAAAAATTCAGCAACTCATCAGGGGAGGCGGGAGGGTAGTGAGGAGTGATTCCTGTTGTCCCTGGAGAACACCTGTTACAGGTGAGCAACTACGCTTTCTCCAGGAACAAACTGGAAGTCGGTCCTCACTTATGGGACTCCCTAGCTACAGGCTACCAAACCTGTACCCAAAAGAAAAAAAAAAGCCTCTGTGAGGCTGTAAGCAGAAGCTGAAGCCCGAAGGAGCCCAAGACTGAGCCCTCGGGTCGAAGCCCTCAGTAGCCGTGAAGAAGGGTTGGAGGGCAGGAGTTGCTTATACCCCGAACAGATTACGGAGTACAGTCTGGCCGAAGGCGTTGTCCTGGCAGGACTCCCTCTCCAGGTAGTAGTGGGTGGCGAAGGTATTTAAAGAAGACCAGGTTGCCGCCCAGCAGATGTCCATCATGGGCACGGAGCGCAGCAAGGCCACCGAGGCTGCTTTGGCTCGTACCCCATGTGCAGTGACTCGATGATCCAGAGGGATGCCCGCCTTCGCATGGGCGAATGCGATGCAGTCCGCCACCCAAATAGAGAGGGTGCGCTTGGTGACTGCTTGCCCATTGGGATTGTAGGTCACGAAAAGCCAGTGAGACTTACGATGAGTCTAGGTACACTGCAAGTAAAAGGCGAGAGCCCGCTTGCAGTCGAGGGTGTGGAGAGCCGCTGACGCCTGATCGGCGTGGGGCCTCAGGAAGAAGGTCGGGAGCACTATCTCTTGGCTGAGATGAAAGGCCGACACGACTTTGGGTAAGAACTTAGGATGCATCCGGAGGACCACCCTGTTCCGATAAAACCTGGTGTAAGGGGCGCCAGCCATGAGCACTTGAAGCGCACTGACTCGGCAAGCTGAGGTCAGCGCCACCAGGAAGGCCACCTTCCAAGACAAATGCCGGAGCGAACACGTTGCCATCGGCTCAAAGTGTGGATGAGTGAGCTGCATGAGCACCCTGTTCAAGTCCCATTCCGCCAGAGGGGGACAGATGGGCGGCTTGGATAAAAGAAGGACCCACATGAAGCGGGAGACTAGTGGTTGCCCCAAGAGAGGCTTTCCCTCGATAGGGAGATGATTAGCTGATATGGCGCTCAAATGAACCCTAACAGAGTTCGACTTCAGCCCTTCCCCTCGAGAGGTGGAGAAGGTACTGGAGAACCCACCGAACTGGGCATGAGAAGGGGTCGATCTGGAGCTCCAAGCACCAGACAGAGAAACATTTCCAATTAAAGGCATAAGCCCGCCTAGAGGAGTCCTTCCTCGAGGCAAGGAGGATTTCCTCGACCTCCTCTGGAAGGGCCAGAGAGGCTAGAGAGAGCCCTTCAGCCACCAGTCCATGAGGGATAGGGAGGGTAGGTTCAGGTGTAGTACCCAACCCTCCTCCTGCGTCAGCAAGTCCCTGGCAGAGCCCAAGGGAATCAGAGGCTCTGACGACAGCCGGAGCAGAAGTGGGAACCAAGGCTGTCGAGGCCACGAGAATCAGTGATGCCCTGTCCCATTGAACCTTGAACAGAGTCCTCATAATGAGGGGGAAAGGAGGGAATGCATATAGGAGACTGGAGGACCAGTCCAGGAGAAATGCATTAGGGCCCTCGCTGCTCGGGTGCAGCACCAGGCCGCAGAAGTGAGGGAGTTGTGTGTTCTGGGGGTTGGCGAAGAGGTCCATCGCTGGAGTGCCCCAGCATAGAAACAGCCAGCCTGCCACTCTGCGATCCAGGCGCCACTTACGGGGGCGAAGGATTCTGCTAAGCCTGTCCACCAGGCCATTCTCCTGACCTGGGAGATATGTCGCCTTGAGGGACATTCTCCACCGGGCGGTAAAAGAGCAGATGAGGACTGCTTCCCTGCAGAGGGAGCGCGACCCCGTGCCCCCTCTTTGTTGATGTAGAACATTGCTACCCGGTTGTCGGTCTGCACCAGAACCGAATTCCCGCTAAGGACATTATCGAAGGCCCTCAGGGCCCACCAGATGGCCCGGAGCTCGAGCAGGTTTATCTGCTACTGAGCCTCCAAACTCGACCACTGCCCCTGCATGTGGAGAGGTTCGCAATGGGCTCCCCACCCTAACAGGGAAGCATCCGTGGTCAATACCACATCGTTCTGTGGGGCCTGGAAGGGCGATCCCTGCAGGAGGTTGGAGGGGTTTTGCCACCAGTTCAGGGATAAACGAAGGTCAAGAAGAATCCCGCTGGGGTCCCTGAGGTTTCTGAGGAATTGACTCCATTGGGAGCTCGGACACCACTGGGTCGTCCGCATGTGCAGACGGGAGTGAGGAACCACATGCACGGTCGAGGCAATGTGGCCCAAGAGACATAGCATGGACCGAGCAGTGACCTGGTGGGCGCTCTGGACGCAAGCCGCCAGAGCTCAGAGGTGGGTGGAGCGGTCAACCAGCAAGAAGGCCATGGCCTGCCGAGTATTGAGGCGCGCCCCGATGAACTTGAGAGCCTGTGCCGGCTTGAGGTGAAACTTTGGGTAGTTGACCAAGAACCCCAAGCTCTCCAAGAGGACAGTGCGTGACATCACTCGCTGGGCCTCCTCGATGGAGAAGCCCGTAACAGCCAGTCGTTGAGGTAGGGAAACACCGGCATGCCCCCACCGCTGAAGGTGAGCAGCGACCACGACGAAGCACTTCGTGAAGACCCGAGGGGCGGATGCAAGGCCTAAGGGGAGCACCCTGTACTGGAAGTGCTCTCACTGCACACTGAAATGTAGGTACTGCCTGTGTTGGGGGTGAATCAAGAAATGGGCGTAAGCTTCCTTTAGATCCAAGGAGCATAGCCAGTCGCCCTGCCAGAGGAAGGGCAGCAGCACGCCAAGAGATAACATCTTGAATTTCTCCCGCACCAGGAACTTGTTTAGCCTGCGGAGGTCGAGGATGGGCCGCAGACCTCTCATCTTTTTCGGGATGAGGAAGTGCCGGGAATAAAAGCCCCAACCTCGAAGGTGGGGAGGGATCTTCTCGACTGCCCATTGGGCAAGGAGGAAGTGTAATTCCCACTGCAGCAAGAGCTGATGTGTGGGGAGTCAAGGAGGCTCTGCTGGGGAGAAAGGGGGGTGGAAGCTTGTTGAAGTGGAGGCGATAGCCCTTCTGGATGACCTGGAGGACCCAGGTGTCCGAGGTGATAAGCGCCCACGACGGGGCGAAACAGGACAGGCGCCCCCCACTGGCTGCTGTATCACCGGAGGATGAGGGGCTATGCTGCTGGCGTCAAAACCCCTGAGGGGGTTGTGGGGGAGCCAGCATCTGGGCCTTCGGGTCCTTTGATTTATGGTGACTTTGGTAGGGCTTCCCCTGCGCAGGAGTGGTCGGAGCAGGAGTAGCCGGGTACGGTGGGTAGCCGCGGTACTGGAGGCCTTTCCTGGAGAAGAAGGGCTTCTTGGCAGGCTGCTTCTTCCGAGGCAGCATAGAGGTCTTGCGGTAGAGATGGGTCCTAGTGACATACTCCATCTCGATCTCCGCAGCCTTCTCCTCCATCGGCTTACCAAAACGTTGTTCACCGAGGCAGGGCACGTCCTGCACCCACTGCTCCAAATCTGAAGATTGGAGCCAAGCCCTGCGGCGGGCTCTGATGCCTGTGGCTGCCACCCGAGCTGATTTCTCGAAGCCATCATAGGAGGCTCGAGAGATATACTTGGAACAATCAGCCACTGATTTCAACAGGGTGCGGAACCTGTCGAGGGGCTCGCCCTTGAGGCCCGCGGAGAAACATACCAATATATAATTGGTATGCCTGGATGCGACAAGAGAGCATGGAACCTTGATAGGCCTTGCGGCCCAGGGCATCAAGGGCTCTTGATTCTTGGCCCGGCGGGACCGATGAGTGGGACTTTGGGCTTTTCTGCTTCCTCATGGCTGATTCCACCACCATCGAGGTGTGTGGAAGTTGGGTCTTTCAGAAGTCTGGCCCTCGCGGCACCTTGTACACATTGTGTCAAGGCACTTGCTCACAATGGGAACTGAGGCCGAGGCCTCCCACATGCGGAGCAATAGCCGGGAGAGGATCGGCGGCACTGGCACAGTGAGGGATTCCCTGGGTGGGGCCTCATACTGAAGAATATCGAGTTCTTCAGCATGAGGGTCTTCCTCAGCCTGGGTGACCAGGTTGAGGGCCCGAGCCATGTCCTGAATAGACACCAAAAAGGAGGTGTCCTCACGCGGTGAACGCCGCTGGAGACCAGGTGGCGAGGGTCTGACAGAAGATCCCGGTGGGTGTGGGTCTCCGGGGATGTGTCCCCATCGGATTCCCAGTCCGAGAAATCGGTCGAGGGATCCAAGCTGGGCGGTTCGCCCAGTCCGATGGCCTGGAGCCGGAGGTCCTGGACAATCTCGCCCCCGAAGAACGGGAGAGTGAGAGAGACCAACATCGAGGACCCTCACGAGGCCCGTGGCTCTTGGGGGTTTCCTGGACGGATTTGGGTGTCCCACGCGAGAGACCCACAGTCTCCGGGTGCAAGTCAGCGAAGCTGGCTGTGAGCACCTGCTGGGAAGCAATGAACGCAGAAATGCTGCGTTCCAGCGCCAGTATACGGGATTCCCACATGAGCGTGGGGCCCTGGGACGCCGATACAGGGGTCACCGGATGGGGCGTTGAGGAGGGGTCCGCATCAGGACGGCCCTCAGGAGGCTGGGCACCTTCGCCGGAGGCCTCCATTTCTCTGCAAGGTACCTTGCAGGGCCGCTCCTTGTCCGACTCTTGGGAACGCCGAAGGGGGCTAAGCGACCGGGCACGAAAGCACTCGTGCTTGTCGGGGCCCCAGACAGCGACTTCGAGGCCTTCTTTCTTTTGCGCCGTTCCACCTCGGGGGGCTCCTGGTCAGAATGCCGCCTGGAACGTGGTGCCGCAGGGGGGAGAAGCCACCGGAGGGGAAACGACTGAGGGTGCCACCGGAGACTCCGAGGCAGCCTTTCGAAAAATGTCTTTATTGGACCTCTGCTTATGGCTGAGCAGGGCCTTAGAGGACATTTTCTTACAGAGTAAACAGTGCTCTGGGTCATGGTTGGCTCCCAAACACCTTAGACAACAGTCATGAGTGTCTATAAGTGACATGGTTCCTAGAGCATCTATTGAATTTTTTTAAACCCGGTGGCCATGGGGGCAAAAACGTCCCCTGCGAGGTCAAAGACCCATGCGGCCAGCGGTTGGGAAGAAAAAAAGTGCGCAAAGTCCGAGGAGAAAAAATTTAGAAAAGGTATCCCCATAAGCTCCAAAAGAGAGCAAGGGCATGACGGGTAGAGGACCGGTGCAACCAGAAAAAAGAAATGTTAGCCTGTTAAGGCGAGGAAACAAAAATATTTTCCGAGGGATGAGGATGTGCGTCCAAAGGGCTCCGCGTAAAAAGAGACTGAGCAAGATGGAACCCTTGGGCGGGAAGAGGACCACGCAAGCGTGGTAGCAATCCCAAAGGCTTTCTTTGAAAGCTGGGGAATTGCTCCGCACGGGCTCCGTCAGTGACGATGTCACCCATAAGTGAGGACTGACTTCCTGCTTGTTCCTGGAGAAAGTATATATGGAGGACCGGGTAGCTGCTCAGCAGATCTCCTAAATGGATACTGAATGGAGATTGGCTACGTTGGTTGTCATAGCCCGTACACATTATGGACAGTGACATAAAGAGTAGTTACTCACCTGTAACAGGTGTTCTCCAGGAGCAGCAGGAATCAGTCCTCACATATGGGTGTCATCGGCGCCGAGAAGCCCCAGCGGAGCATTTCCCCAGCTTTCTATGAAAGCCTTTGGGAATGCAGGCATGCATGCACGGTTCCCTTCCCACCTAAAGGTGCCATCTTACCTCAGTCAAATGACATAGCTAAGAACAGCACACAAAAAATGAAAAATAAACTATGTACAACTGCAACTCCAAGGGGAGGAGGGAGGGTTATGAGGACTGATTCCTGCTGCTCCTGGAGAACACCTGTTACAGGTGAGTAACTACTCTTTCTCCAGGACCAAGCAGGAAGTCAGTTCTCATATATGGGTGACTCCCAAGCTCTGGGCTACGGAGGAACCCAGGCTGAACAAGAGACCTCCCTCTAGTCTCAGCAGCAAAGAAATGCTTTTCAAGGACACAACCTCCACCGGTAACCCAACAGAGGGCAGGAGGGCAGGAGTTGCCTAAACCTCAAAGAGATTCCGGAGTACTGCTTGGCCAAAAGCACTGACCCTACGGGACTCCCTCTCCAGGCAGTAATGGGCCGCAGAAGTCTGGCTTGAAGACCAAGTTGCAGCCCTGCAGATGTCTACCAAGGGCACAGAGCGGAGATGAGCCACTGAGGCAGCCATTGCCCTGACACGGTGGGCCGTAACCCAACCCTGCAAAGGAAGGTCAGTCGCCTTATAAGCCCAGGTGATACAGTCAGCTACCCAGATGGACAAGGTACGCATGGACACAGGCAACACCAACTTATTGGGGTCAAAGGAGACGAAGAGCTGAGTAGCCCTTCTATGCCCCTGCGTACGGTCAAGGTACAAGGATAAGGCCCTCCTACAATCCAGGCTATGCAGGACTGCTTCAGCCTGGCTTGCATGAAGCCTAGGGAAGAATGTTGGAAGAACCACCTCCTGGTTGAGGTGGAAAGAGGAGACAACCTTAGGGAGGAACTTGGGATGAGTCCTAAGGACTATCCTGTTCCTATATATACTGGTGTAAGGCCTATCACAGACCAGGGCCTGAAGCTCACTTACTCGCCTAGCCGAGGTAAGGGCTATCAGGAAGAGTGTCTTCCAGGAGAGGAAGCATAGTGGACAAGTGGCCATCGGCTCAAAAGGTGGGCGAGTCAGTTGCTGCAAGACCACATTCAGCTCCCACTCAGGGGCAGGAGGATGGATGGGAGGCTTGAGCAAAAGCAAACCCCTAAGAAAGCGGGACACCAAGGGGTGACCAGACAGAGACTGGCCCTCCACCAAAGAGTGGTGAGCTGCTAGAGCTGCGAGGTGGACCCGAAAAGAATTTGATTTAAGGCCTTGATTTGACAAGTGCAGTAAGTACTGAAGGACTACTGGCACAGTACAGGAGAAAGGATCAACTGTACGTAGCTGACACCACACAGAAAACCTTTTCCATTTGAGAGCATAGGTTTTCCTAGTGGACTGTTTCCTAGAGGCTAGGACAACCTCCTCAACATCCTGAGGCAGGCCCCAGGGAGCCAAGACTACCCTTGCAGCCTCCAGGCCATCAAATTGAGAGCTTTGAGATTGGGGTATAGAAGGGAACCCTGCTCCTGTGAGAGAAGTTCGGGTTGCAACCCCAGAGGTAGTGGAGGATCCACTGCCAGTTGAAGTAGAAGAGGAAACCAAGGCTGTCTCGGCCACCTGGGAGCCACCAGCAGGACCGAGGCCTTGTCCTGAAGAATCTTGAAGAGAGTTCGGGCCACCAAGGGCGTGGGAGGAAATGCATACAGGAGGCCCTGAAACCAGGATATCAGAAAAGCATACGCTGCTATCCGCAGAGGATGCGGTTGCCTGGAGCAGAACTTTGGCAGCTGCTTGTTCATGGGGCTGGCAAAGAGATCCATCAAAGGGAGACCCCATTTCAGGAAGATCTTCTGAGCTACTGAAGGATGTAGCTGCCACTCGTGGGGCTGCAGTATTCTGCTTAATCTGTCTGCCGGGTAGTTGTCCTGGCCTGGAAGGTACACAGCCCTGAGGAGCAAGTTGTGCTTGAGGGCAAAAGAACAAAGGTCCTGAGCTTCCCGACAAAGGATCATAAGAACATAAGAAATGCCATACTGGGTCAGACCGAGGTCCATCAAACCCAGTATCCTGTTTCCAACAGTGGCCAATCTAGGTCATACGTACCTAGCAGTTTCCCCAAAAGACACAGGTTCTGCAGTGCTTGTACTAGGTCAAGCATTGATATCCTGGGTCCCTTTTTAATAGTGGTTTATGGACCTTTCCTCCAGGAACTTGTCCAAACCTTTTTTAAACCCAGCTATACTAACAGCCCTTACTACATCCTCCGGTAACAGATTCCAGAGTTTGATTACACATTGAGTGAAGAAATATTTTCTCTTATTTGTCTTAAATAGTTTACCCTGTAGCTTCATTACATGTCCCCTAGTCCTTCTATATTCTGATAGCGTAAACAATTGATCCACGTTTATCCGTTCCACTCCATTCATTAATTTATAGACCTCTATCATATCTCCCCTCAGCCGTCTCTTTTCCAGGTTAAAGAGCCCTAACCTTTTTAGCCTCTCTTCATAGGAGTAGCCTTCCATCCTCTTCACCAATTTGGTGGCTCTTCTCTGCACTTTTTCTAATAACTCTATGTCCTTTTTAAGATACGGTGACCAGAATTGCACACAATATTCAAGGTGCAGTCGTACCATGGAGCGATACAGAGGCATTATAATATCCTTTGTTTTATTCTCCATCCCTTTCCTTATGATACCTAGCATTCTATTTGCTTTCTTGGCCGCCGCTGCACACTGGGCGGAGGGTTTTAACATGTTATCCACGATGACTCCTAAATCTTTTTCCTGGGTGGTGGTTTCTAATGTGGAGCCTTGCATCGTGTAACTATAGTGTGGGTTGTTCTTTCCTAGGTGCATAACTTTGCACTTGTCCACATTAAATTTCATCTGCCATTTGGATGCCCAGTCTTCCAATTTATCCAGATCTTCCTGCAGCTTTCCACAATCCTCTTGGGTTTTAACAACTTTAAACAGTTTTGTGTCATCTGCAAATTTGATAACCTCACTAGTTATTCCCTTTTCCAGGTCATTTATGAATATGTCAAAAGCAGCAGACCCAGTACAGATCCCTGGGGTACTCCACTATTCACCTTTTTCCATTGGGAATATTGGCCATTTAGCCCTACCCTCTGCTTTCTATCTTTTAACCAGTTCCCGATCCACAATAGTACACTGCCTCCTATCCCATGACTTTTTAGCTTTGCCAAAAGTCTCTGATGGGGGACCTTGTCAAAAGCTTTCTGAAAGTCCAGATACACTATATCAACCGACTCACCTTTGTCTACCTGTTTATGCACACCTTCAAAAAAACAGATCAGATTAGTAAGACAAGATCTTCCTTGTCTAAAGCCATGTTGGCTGTCTCCCATTAGGCCATGACTATCTACATGCTGTGTAATTTTGTTCTTTATGATGGTTTCTACCATTTTCCCTGGTACTGACGTCAGGCTCACCGGTCTGTAATTTCCCGGGTCACCCCTGGAACCCTTTTTAAAAATTGGTGTTACGTTGGCGACCCTCCAATCTTCAGGTATTACAGATGATTTTAATGAAAGTTCACAGATTACCAATAGCAGGTCTGCAATCTCATATTTCAGTTCTTTCAACACTCTGGGATGTATACCATCCGGTCCAGGTGATTTGCTACTATTCAGTTTATCAAATAGTTGTAATATATCTTCCCGGTGTAGCGATATTTCCCTCAATTCCTCTGCAGTATCACCTTTAAATACCACTTCAGTCTTGGGTAACATCCCTACATCTTCCTCAGTAAAGACCGAAGCAAAGAATTCATTCAGTCTCTCTGCTATAGCCTTGTCTCCTCTTACTGCCCCTTTTACCCCTCTATCATCTAACGGTCCAATTGACTCTCTCACAGGCCTTTTGCTACGAATGTACTTGAAAAAGTCTTTATTTCGTATTTTTGCTTCCGTAGCAAGTTTCTTCTCAAATTCCCGCTTTGCCTGCCTTATCAATGCTTTGCATTTAACTTGCCAGTGCTTGTGCTGTTTCCAGTTTTCATCATTTGGCTCTTTTTTCCATTTCCTGAAGGTTGCTCTTTTGGCAGCAACAGCCTCTCTGACCTCACCTTTAAACCATGCTGGCAGTTTTTTGGACTTTCTTCCACTTTTCTTAATGCGTGGAATACAGCTGGTCTGGGCTTCGAGGATAGTATTTTTAAATAACACCCAAGCTTGCTGTAAGTCTTTAACCTTTGGAACGTCTCCTTTTAGTTTTTTCCGAACTATATTCCTCATTCTATCATAGTCTCCCTTTTGAAAGTTAAAAGGTAGTACTGTGGATTCCTTTACTATCTGTCCTCCACTGATTAAATCAAACATGATCATACTATGATCACTATTGCCAAGTGGTCCCAACACCCTTATTTCTTGCACCAGATCTGGCGTTCCACTAAGGACTAGGTCCAGTATGGCTTCCCCTCTGGTTGGTTCATGAATAAGCTGCTCCAAGAAGCAGTCATTTATTTCATCTAGAAACTTTATCTCTTTAGCTTGTCCTGCTGTGACACTGACCCAGTCGATACCGGGGTAATTGAAATCACCCATTATTACTACTCTGTTGTGGCTTTTGTTAGCTTCCTTGATTTCTTTGAGCATTTCATCATCCATTTGTTCATTCTGGCCAGGCGGTCGATAGTATACTCCCACTGCCATCACCTTCCCCTTCATAAATGGAATTTCAATCCATAGAGATTCTACAGCAAATTTTGTTCCCTGCAAAACTTTAATCCTTTCTGACTCAATGCCCTCTCTAACATAGAGCGCAACCCCTCCACCAATTTGTTCAGCTCTATCATTACGATATAGTTTGTATCCAGGTATCACAGTGTCCCACTGGTTATCCTCCTTCCACCATGTCTCTGAGAGTGCAATCATATCTAACCTCTCATTTAGTGCTATATATTCTAATTCTCCCATCTTATTGTTTAGACTTCTAGCATTGGCATACAAGCATTTTAGAGACTGTATTTTATTAATATTAATCTGGCTATTGGTAGGCATGGGTAATTGGGAATCTTTATGCTCTGTCTGCTCCTTACTCAAGGTATTATGGGCTACTATACTCCCTTTTGGAACCTCACTGCTTTTGGTAGTATCCTTCAAGGATACCTTTGTCCGAACCATGCGCTCTTGGGTGACTGTCGGCTTTCCCCTATTTTCTAGTTTAAAAGCTTCTCTATCTCTTTTTTAAAGGTTAATGCCAGCAGTCTGGTCCCATCCTGATTAAGGTGAAGCCCATCCCTTCGGAAGAGCCCCCCCTTTCCCCAGAATGTTCCCCAGTTCCTAACAAATCCAAAACCCTCATCCTTGCACCATTGTCTCATCCACGCATTGAGACTCCGGAGCTCTGCCTGTCTTTTGGGTCCTGCACGTGGAACAGGAAGCATTTCGGAGAACGCTATCCTGGAAGTTCTGGATTTCAACTTCCTACCTAAAAGCTTAAATTTAGCCTCCAGAACTTCCCTACCACATTTTCCTATGTCATTGGTACCAACATGTACCAAGACAGCAGACTGCCACCCAGCACTATCTATGATCCTATCTAGGCGGTGCGTGAGATCTGCTACCTTCGCACCAGGCAGGCATGTTACCAGGCGATCCTCACGTCCGCCAGCCACCCAGCTATCTACATTCCTAATGATTGAATCACCAACTATAACAGCTGTCCTGACCCTCCCCTCATGGGGACATGGCCCTGGAGAAACGTCCTCGGTGCGAGAGGGTTTTACATCACCTGGAGGACAGGTCCTAGTTACAGGATCACTTCCTGCCACACCAGGGTGATGCTCTCCTGTCACGTGACCTCTCTCCTCCATGGCAACAGGGATGCTGCCAGACTGGAGGTGGGACTTCAGGACTATATCCCTGTAGGTCTCGTCCATGTACTTCTCTGTCTTTCTTATGTCTTCCAGGTCTGCTACTCTAGCCTCTAGAGAACGGACTCGTTCCCTGAGAGCAAAGAGCTCCCTGCACTTAGTGCATATGTAGGACCTCTCACCAACTGGGAGAAAATCATACATGTGACACTCAATGCAAAAGACCGGAGAACCCCCATCTCGTTGCTGGACCTCTGTCTGCATCTTAGTTTAAAGCTTGTGTTTAGGTCTTTTAAATTCGGTTTATAATAAGGATTGGTGTAGATGCTTATACTAATAAAAGTGTATCTAATACCCCTAATACACCCTGTGTACCTGAAGCTTAATTAATCTCAGGTCCTCTGTGTATGACTGATTTGGATTAAGAGCTGCACCTGAGAGCAGCCCCTTTCCTCTAAGATGTGCAAGTACCTATAAAACTACAATTACCCCAGGGGTGGGTGGGTGCTGGGGAGGGAGGGAGGGAGATAAGTCCTATTAAAGAGGGCAGTTACAAGGTACCCTGTCCTGAACCCTCAGCAGGGGGATGGGGGTACCACACAAAGCCCAGTTAGTTGAGAGAGGCAAGGTAAGTACAGCTGAGAAGGCTGAACTAGCACACCACTAAGACAAACAATAAATAATTAAACAAACAGTTGGACAAACAGTAAATAATTAAATAAACAGCTAGAACTCACAGTAAGATGTCCCAGGAGGCAAATATCCACTCACTAGCAGAGCTCTGTAAAAGTACAGCCCTTCTCTGATCAGAGAAAAGCAAACTAAAACAGACTATGCACACGTGGAGAAAACAGGAAGAAGGCTACACAATACCTCAGGGGGAGGGGGGAGAGGGGCAGGATTCACTCAGGCAGGCAAGGACAGGAAAAAGGTTTAACAAACAGCAGGTTCTGGGGAGAGAGATTTAATTCAAAATGGCTACCACACAAAGCCCAGTTAGTTGAGAGAGGCAAGGTAAGTACAGCTGAGAAGGCTGAACTAGCACACCACTAAGACAAACAATAAATAATTAAACAAACAGTTAGACAAACAGTAAATAATTAAATAAACAGCTAGAACTCACAGTAAGATGTCCCAGGAGGCAAATATCCACTCACTAGCAGAGCTCTGTAAAAGTACAGCCCTTCTCTGATCAGAGAAAAGCAAACTGGACCCAGTTCCACCCTGTTTGTTCACATAAAACATGGCAACTTGGTTGTCTGTCTGAATCAGGACAGACTGGTGAGCCAGGGTAGGACTGAAAGCTTTGAGTGCTAACCGAATAGCTCGGAGTTCGAGAAGATTGATCTGCTGTGCAGCTTCCCAGGGGGACCACAGGCCCTGGGTGCACTTGCCCAGACAATGAGCACCCCAGCCTTGCAGGGAGGTGTCCATGGTCACCACTACTGTGTACCCTGGAATCTGAAAAGGCACCCCCTTCAGTAGATTGGGTGGGTGTAGCCACCAGTTGAGGGAGTTCAGAAATTGTCTGGACACCCTTATCCAGTCTTTGAGGCTGCCTGTGGCCTGTGACCACTGAGACCGAAAGCACCACTGTGCAGGCCTCATATGTAGCCTGGCATTGGGGGGTCAAATGTACTGTCGAAGCCATGTGGCCCAGAAGCCTCAGGCAGAGTCTGGCGGAGACCAGGGACCTGCTGAGAAACTGATTTGCCAAGGCCATTAACCTTTGGGCCCTGTCTACTGGCAAGAAAGCCTTTGCCAGCAGAGAGTCCAGCCTTGCCCCTATGAACTCCAAGTTTTGGGAGGGGAGAAAAGTGACAAACCCCAGACTTTGTAGAAGAGCAATAGTCCTGAGGGTGGCTTGTTTGGCCTCCTGGCACGTCTGACCCCTGATGAGCCAGTCGTCCAGATAGGGGAAGACAAAGATTCCCTGATTTCTCAGGTAGGCTGCCACCACTGCTAGGCACTTGGTAAAGACTCTGGGGGCGGAGGTGAGGACGAAAGGCAGCACCCTGTACTGATAATGGTTTCCTCCCACAATGAACCTGAGGTACTTTCTGTGGTCTGGAAGAATAAGGATGTGAGTGTACGCATCCTTTAGATCTAAGGAGCATAGCCAATCTCCCTGCTGGAGGTAGGGCAGAATTGTCCCAAGAGTAAGCATCTTGAACTTCTCCTTCACTAGGAACTTGAGGTTCCTGAGGTCCAGAATGGGTCAAAGGCCACTGGTTCTTTTGGGCACCAGGAAATACCTGGAGTAGAAACCGTGACCTTGCAAGTGGGGAGGCACAGGCTCCACCGCCCTGTCCACCAACAGACCATGAAGCTCTTGTAGAAGGTCTGTGTGCAGGGAAGGCCTTGGAGGCTCCCCTGGAAAATATGGTGGCGGCAGTTGGTGAAAATGGACGGCATAGCCCTTGTGGACTATGTCCAGCACCCAACTGTCCCCGGTGATAAGGGGCCACTGGTGGGCAAAGAGGGCGAGGCGACCCCCTGTGCAGGGTTGGGAGAGCAGTGGAGGAGAGGCTACGCTCAAGGAGTCAAAAACCCCCACCCTGCTGAGTGGTAGCAGGGGCCTGAGGCTTGTGGGTCCTCTGCCTACGGGGCCCATTACCCAGGCCCTTGGCTTGCTGACCCTGGGGGGCAGCTTGGGCAGCCTGATATTGCGGGTACTGTTTGTAGGCAGTGCCCTTCCTCGGGTAAAAGGGCTTTTTACCTGAGCCCTTCTTTTTATGAGAAGGGGCAGAGGTCTTCCTCGACAGCCTTGTCCGTGTGAGGTGCTCAGTTTCGAGCTGAGCGGCCTTCTCGGTAATGGGCTTGCCAAAAAGGTCTTCACCTTGGCAAGGGACATCGACCAACTTGTCCTGAACCCATGGCTCGAGGTCCGATGACTGCAGCCATGCCTGGCGTCAAGCCGCGATGCCGGCTGCCGCAACTCAGGCCGAAGCCCCGAAGCAATCGTAGGCGGCGCGGGACATGAACTTCGAGCAGTCCCGAATCCCCGAGGACAAGGACTGAAATCTCTGCAAGGGTTCCCCGGAGAGACCAGCAGAGAACCCGGCCAATTCCTTGGCCAGATCCCACAAGTACATGCCCATATACAGCTGGTAGGACTGGACACGGCAAGCATGCATCGAGCCCTGGAAGCACATTCTACCGACCCATCGAGGTTCCGGGCCTCCCTGCCAGGGGGCACCGCGGAGTGCATCTTCTGGCTCTTCAGACGATGCATGGCCGATTCCACAACCATAGAATGGTGTGGTAGCTGTGCCTTTTAAAAACCAGGGCTCTTCCGGAGTCGATAGATCGAATCGACTTACTTGCTGAGAACTGGCGCCGATATGGAAGAGGAGCCGTTCCAGCATTGGAGGAACCGGAACAGTAAAGGCCTCCTTCGGAGGAGAGTCATACTGTAGGACCTCGAGCTCTTCAGCTCGAGGCTCCTCCTCGGGGTCCGCCGGAATAGCCAAGGCAGCGGCCATATCCCGGACGAACTCCGAGAACCAAGTATCCTCCGGGGGGTGGGGGGACCTACTCCGGGGCTCAGACTGCGGTGAGTCCGAAGGGACACACCGAGTCTTGAAGTTATGAGACTCCTCGTCCTCCGTCTCCCAAGCTGACTCGTCCGAGGAGGAGTCAGGGTCCGACCCCGCGGGGCCCTGGAGCACCGACCCCGTGGGGCCCTGGAGCACCAGCCCCGACGCCGGAGGCACTGGCGTCGACACTCTCGGTCCTGAATGGGAGGTCGAGGGAGACCGCAACCGAGGTCGACTCCAAGCCACGATGGACTCGAATATCAGCTCGGTCTCCGGGTTCGACTTCGAAGTCGATGTCCCGGTGGTCGGGCCAGATGCGCCAGACAGGCTGGCCATCAGTGCCCGCTGCTGCTCCATGAAGGCAGACAATCTGCTCTCCAAGGCCGTCATCCTGAGACTCAGGTCGGGAGACGCAGCAGCCACCGACTCGGGCCCCGGCAGCGCCGGGCCTGACGTCGGCTCCCTGGCAGGAGAGTCCTCGAGGACTACGGGGCTTACATGTCCAGCAGACTTCGGCTCCACGCGAGGAACTTTTGCAGGCTTCTCGAGTTCCACGGGCCCGGGGCGATGGTCGGGGGTCTTAGACCCGGCACTCGAGGAGCCAGGGACTTCCGACGACGACGCCCTCGCGAGCCGCTTCTTCCTCTTGCGTTCCCGGTCGGGGGACCCCCTGTCCGAGGAGCTTCGATGGCGCTCGGGATCGGAATTCCAAGATGTCGAGGCCTCAGACGAGGTCCAGGCCTGGCCGGAGGCCGAGTCCGAGAAAAGCCTTTCTTTTTGCTGCTGGCGACTTCGGAGTGCCTTGGAAGACATCTTTCCACATGGCCCGCACGACTTAGGGTTGTGGTCGGAGCCGAGGCACCGAAGGCAGCAGTCGTGTGTGTCGTGAGAGACATCAGTTTCTTACACCGATCACACTTTTTAAAACCGCTGGAAGCCATGGGGGAAAAAAAAGAGTTCCCGCGAGGTCAAAGGACCGGCCTTCCAGGGAAAAATGGAAAAAAGGGCGTGAACGCCTGCCACGAAGGGCAAAAACCGAAAAAGAAGAATCGGGCTTGATACCGGTGTACCGAACCCGGCGGGAGGGGAACCGGCGTCGAACCGGGAGAAAAAAATTGCGAAAAAATCTAATTTTAACCAGGAGAACAGGACACACGTCCGGTGGGCTTCACGGAAAAAAAGAGACTGAAGTAAGATGGCACCTTTAGGCAGGAAGGGAACCGCGCATGCGTGCCTGCATTCCTAAAGGCTTTCATAGAAAGCTGGGGAAATGCTCCGCTGGGGCTTGTCAGACGGCTGCCTGGGTGAGAATGTTCACAGTCTTGGCAAGTGCATATATCAATATGATTTGCAAGGGATTGTGGGAAATGCAGTCCATTCACACCAACCACAGCCACTCACAATAATTAGTTGTGCTTGAGTGTAAAGCCAATAAGATATTTATTTATGGGGTTATTTCTCCCAACACAGATATGCTTGGTAGCACATAAAACAGGATACTTGCTTTCAGTGTTAAACTTGGAAAAACAAAATCAGGAAAACAACATTTGAACTTGTCAGGCAATCAAAGCAAAAGAATAAAGACCTGGTTGGTAACAAACTGGTCTTTTCTGTAGGCTTTAGCTAATATTTTCTTAGCAGTGTTTCAAACAAGCAAAACCCACAAAGAAGGGAAAAACTGTTCTTTTCAGGTTAACTTCTTATATCTTCACACATAGACTCAGAAGTGATTCCCTCAGAGCTCACAAGCAATTAGGTAAGGCTCAATTGCTAGCAGTTATCCAGCTGAAACCCCTTTGCTGGCTTGCTTTCTACTGCGTGGCTCAAATCCTACTTCAGGAGCTTTTCTGAGTAGATTAAAGAACAAGTTTGTATTTCTTTGTGATGGTTGTTGTACTTTGTAACAGAAAATTACCAAAGGAGTTTAGACAGAGAGCAATCCATATATTCACAGCCTGTATCTAAGACCGCTCCCCCTTCTTCAACAATCATGGGTTCAATATCATGGATTGGCACAGAGGAATTTCTCAATGTAGCACTCTCAGGAGAATACTTGTTTCCCTGCTGTCTTTCAAGGTTATAGCTAGGGCATAGATCAGTGTTCAAACCTGAGCTTCCATTGCTGTTAGAGTTCCTCTCTAAATAGCCTGGCCAGTATGTAGTCCAGTTCTTATGTCCAGCCTTCCAATCCAGATCCCTGGACACTGGATCTCTCTTCACATACCTTCTGGCACGGGTCTTAGGGTCCCTTCCACGTGCAGCCGTCTCCCTCACAGGTACCGTCTGGAGATTCTTAGCTCTGCAGCACCATTCCTCTGGCTTTCCCCAGTCCAATGGTGTATGCTGGCCTTTTGAATGTCTCCCAGTATACGTACTGCTCTGGACTCCTTTAGACCTCCCAAATGCTTTTCTCTTCTTTCTTCCAAAGGGTTTCTTGCCCTCACTGTTCGTCCGCTCTGGCTTCTGCTTCTGATGATCCTCCCGATGATGAAGCTGTCCAAGATGATGAGGATCTCCCAGATGAAACTGAGGATGAGGATAATTCTCTGTAGAATAAACTCTACCTTTATTCTGCTTTGATGAGTGCTCCACCTTAGCACAGCGCAGCTGTGCTGAATCAGGCCCTGCCCTTTGAGATGAGTGCTTAGGGATTACCTCATAGCCCTCCTAATTGAACACACGTTTCCCCACTTCAGCTCTTCTAATGGCTGTTGGAAACCTGGTGCATTCTGGGACTGGTAGTCTTTTATGGGACTGGGACTGGTAGTCTTATTTCTGGTACTGGTAGTCATTCTGGGACTGGTAGTCTTATTTCTACCAGAACTGACAGGTTGCTTGTTCAGAGTCTCTTCACCTTTTCTATAGCTCCTTCCTGAGCTATGATAAGCTTCCTTATCACAGGCTTCATCGGTGCCGATGACACCCATATGTGAGGACTGACTTCCTGCTTGGTCCTGGAGAACTAAAGATCTCCTAGCCTTACCCTCCTCAGTAAGGAAAACTAAAAAGGCAACAAAAGCAACAGAGCCTTCAGGTATTCTACCCCTGTTCTATGGAACTCTCTCTCTGAGGCTATCAGATCTACGAAGGACCTTCAGGACTTTCATAAACTACTTAAAACCCTCCTCTTCTCAGAATACTACAACTCATCTGCCTCCCCCTCTCTCCTTCCCCCCACCACTAGCAATGACCCATCCCCCCAAGTATAAATAACTGCCTGTAATCTGTTGTGTTGTAAATACAGCATGTAAATAGTTTAAACTATCTGCCTCGATACTTCGGTATCAGTGCCTAACTGATATATAAAATGTAAATAGTTTATTGTATAATAGTTTGAAATGTTCTTTGTAACCAGGACCCTGGAAGGTTGTTCAATGTAAACCGTCCCTGATCAATGGAAGGGGCAGTATATAAAAAAATGTTCAAATAAATAACCCTCCAAAAAGAGTCCTGCCAATGCATGGATAGAGTCTGTTTTGTCACTTGGAGGCCTAGGTGACTAGGATCAAAAGAGATATATAATTGTGAGGATCTTCTGTGATCCTTAGTTCTACTCAAGTAGTAAGCTAGCACTCTCTTGCAGTCTGAAGTGTGAAGCACTGCTTCCGCTTGAGACACATATGATCAAGGGAAGAAAATCAATAGGATTACTGATTAGTTCAGATGGAAGGAGGAGACTACCTTCAGAAGGAAATGTGTATGTGTATGCAGAACTACCTTGTCATGGTGAAACCGGGTATAATGCGAGACTGCCACCAAAGTCTGCAGCTCACTGATGCAGCAAGCTGACACGAGGGTAATGAGTACCTTCCATGATAGAAACTTCAGTGATGTTGTGGCCAAAGGCTCAAAGGAAGGCTTTAGTAGCTGTGCAAGAACCACATTGAGATCCCAGGCCACTGGAAGTAGCTTAATGAGTGGTTTGGCGAGCAAGAGACCCCCGTATGAAGCGTGCTACTAAGGGATGTGAGGATACAGGCTGTCCCTGTAGTGGTTTGTGAAAAACCATAATGGCACTAAAGTGCATTCTGACTGAGTTGGTTTTAAGGCCTGTTAAGGACAGGTGGAGGAGATATTGAAAGAGGAACTCCAATGGGCAAGAAAAAGGGTCAATACCCTTTGGGGAGCACCAGAGTGCAAACCTACATCACTTGAACGCTGAAGCCCTAATAGTGACAAAAGACCCAGACTTCACACCACCTACACACCTCAACATAGGAACCACAAGCATTCAAATACAACCACAAATAAGATACCTGGGCATTATTATCGACCAAGCCCTCACCCTAAAGCAACAAATCACTAAAACCTCCGGAACTATATTCCACAAGGCAAAAACAGTGCAACGTCTCAGACCCCTTCTTGAACATCAAGACTTCCGAACAGTAATGCAAGCCACAACGCTCCCACATCTGGACTACTGCAACATACTATACCATGGACTTCCAGCCACACAGACCAACCCCCTCTGAACAGCATTGAACACCACAGCAACAATCATTCAAAGAGCAAAGAAAACCGACCACATCACCCCAATTCTGAAAGACCTACACATACTTCCCCTCGAAGCAAGGACTAAATACAAAGCCATCCACCAAACACAGAACACCCAGCTTCGCACCCTACTGTCTTGTCCAGCCCACGGTAGATCTACCAGACAAGCCTCCAGCAACTCCCTCACCGTCCCCCACAAAAGAACCAAATGCTCGCAACGGACCTGCAATCGAGCCTTTGAACTTTATGCGCCATCTTTATGGAATTCTCTACCGAGCTGTCTCAGAAACAATGCCGACCTACTATCTTTCAGAAAACAGCTAAAAACCATCCTTTTCCAGGAATACTTCAACACGACTCCCACCGAAAAGCACACTAACCCCGGATCTCGCCCACCATGAACCACTGATCCAAAGCTATACTAACCTGTCCATGTCCAAAGTCTGTCCCATGTCCAAAGTCTATCCTATGTCAAAATCAGCAATGTTGCCTCCTCGGTGATGGCCCCGCCCGTATACTTAATTTCCCCCACCCCTTAATGTAATGCCGCTTTGACCCGGTGAAAAGCGGGATATAAATACAGCTAAATAAATAAATAAATAAGATAGTCTGGTAAAGTCTTTGCGAGTATATCCATGACATCCTCTGGCAGGTCGAGATTAGTAAGCACTAGGCCTTCAGCAGCAATGCTGTCAGGCATAGGGCGTGGATGTTGGGATGGAGGAGCATCTCGTTGCTCTGACAGAGGAGGTCAGGCACACATTCCAGGTTGAATGGCTGAATCTGCGCCAGGCAAAGAAGTAGAGAAAACCATGGTTGACAGGACCAAAAGGGGGCTATGAGGATCATGGCACTCCTATCGGCCTGCAGCTTGAACAGCATCTTGGGAATCAAGGGGATGGGAGGAAATGCAGACTCTGTCCCCAGTGTAGGAGGAAGGCATCAGGGCCTGTAGGTGCAGCGACTGAACTCTAGAGCAGAAGAGAGGACACTGTGTGTTTTGTGGAGTGGCAAAAAGATCTATGAGTGGGATTCCCCTCATCGGGAAGATCTGAGAAGCTGTCTCCCGATGCAAAGTCCATTTGTGTGGGCAAAGGATACAGCTTAGCCTGTTCGCAAGAACATTGAGTTCGCCCAGGAGGTACACTGCTCTAAGGTAAATGTGGTGTGAGATGGCAAAGGACCACAGGAGAAGCACTTCCTCGCAGAGTGGACGGGACCCCATCCATCCTTGTTTGTTGACGTAGAATATGGCAACTTGATTGTCTGTTCTGACTAGAACAGGTTGCTCAGATAATTAGGGTTGAAAAACTGAAAGGGCATTTGTCAATGCTTGTAGTTTCAGCAAGTTGATCTACATGGCAGATTCCTGTTGTGTCCACAGTCCCTGTGTGGTTAAGTCATTCAGATGTGCTCCCCAACCCAGCTTGGAAGCATCCATCATCAGGGTGTATTGAGATGGAGGCATCTGAAAAGGTAAACCTAGGAGTAGGTTATGAGGGGGGGGGGGGGAACACCACCACTGAAGGGACTTGATCAGTTGAAGGGTAATGTGGATCTTGTCTCAGAGTCGGCCCTTCACTTGCATTTATTGGGAAAGGCAGAGTCCAATCTACTTGTCGCATGTGTAATTGAGTGTAAGGGACCACATGGAGTGTGGAGGCCATGTGACCCAGGAGCTGTAGCATCTCTCGAGATGTGATGTGGCTCTTTTGCACTTGCTCTGCCAGCTCGATGAGGTGGGCACAGTGATCCTGTGGAAGGAAAGCCTGGGCTTGTTGGGTATCTAAGCATGCTTCTATGAACTCCAGTTGCTGGGTCGGAGCGAGGTGAGACTTTGGGAAGTTTATGACAAAGCAGAGGTGGTAGAGCACCGTGATGATGCTATGAAGGGAGTGTGTTACTTCCTGAGGGGAGTCTCTCCCCTGATCAGCCAATCGTCTAAGTAAGGGAAGATGAATATACCCAAGGTGCACAGATAGGCAGCGACTACTGCCATGCATTTTATGAAGACTCTTGGGGCAGAGGCTAGACCGAAGGGGAGAACCCGGTATTGATAATGGCTCCCCTGAAACATGAAGCACAGATACTGTCTGTGCAAAGGATGTATCAGTATATGCATGTACGCGTCTGAGTTCTAGAGAACATAGCCAATTGTGTTTCTGGAGGTATGGTAGAAGAGCTCCTAGGGAAATCATTTTGAATTTTTCTCAAACTAGAAACTTGTTTAGGTTTCTGAGATCTAAGATAGGCCTGAATCCTCCTATTTTCATCTGAATGAGAAAATATGGACAGTAGAAGCCCATCTTTTCTCGAGTGGGAGGAACTATTTCTATGACACCTTGGGACAAGAGGGTGGTCACCTGTTCTCTTAAGAGAGAGCTTTGACGGGGTTGTGTGGGATAATCTCCTGTGAAGCTTGTGAAGGGTAAGGTTTTGAAATGAAGCCGATAACCCCTTTGGACAATCTGGAGTGTCTACTGCTCTGATGTTATGAGGTGTCACCTGTGGGCATAATGGCAAATTCTGCCTGCTATGTGGAGGGACTGGGGGCCCTATAGAGGCAAATTGGGAATGCTCTCCAGGAAAAAGAGTCAAAAAACAGATGCAGGTTGTGACTGTGAGGCTGGTTGAGGCTTAGGAGCCTTAGGTTTCTTGGACTGGTGAGGGCCTTGCTGCTTCTGCTGTGGAAGTTGTTGTTGATAGGCAGCACAAGGCAGGTAAGAAGGATAGTATAGAGTAGTTACTCACCTGTAACATGTGTTCTCCAGGAGCAGCAGGAATCAGTCCTCACATATGGGTGACATCAGCGCCGACAGAGCCCCCATGCGGAGCATTTCCCCAGCTTTCAAAGAAAGCCTTTGGGAATGCAGCGCACATGCACGGTCCCCTTCCCGCCCAAGGGTTCCATCTTGCTCAGTCTGATGATATAGCTAAAAGACAGCAAAAAAACAAAATGAAGTATATGACTGCAACTCCAGGGGAGGAGGGAGGGTTGTGAGGACTGATTCCTGCTGCTCCTGGAGAACACCTGTTACAGGTGAGTAACTACTCTTTCTCCAGGACCAAGCAGGAAGTCAGTCCTCACATATGGGACTCCCCAGCTCTAGGCTACCGGGAACCCAGAGCTGAAAAAATGGCTCCCTCTCAAGAGCCTCAGCATTCGTGATAAGAATATCCTCTGAGAATGCCCCCGTACGGTAGCCCAACACAAGGGCCAGAGGGTAGGAGTTGCCTAAACCTCAAAGAGATTACGGAGTACCGCCTGTCCGAAAGCACTGTCCCTTGGGAATCTCTCTCAAGGCAGTAGTGGGCTGCAAATGTCTGGCTTGAAGACCAAGTAGCGGCCCGGCAGATGTCTGCCAATGGAACAGAGCGGAGATGAGCTACTGACGTGGCTTTCGCCCTGACACGGTGGGCCGTGACTCGACCCCACAAGGGGAGGTCAGCTGCCTTGTACACCCAGGCGATACAATCTGCTACCCAAGTGGACAACATACACTTGGAGACAGGTAACCCCAGGTTACTAGGGTCAAAGGAGACGAAGAGCTGAGAAGCCCTTCGGTGCCCCCGCATACGTTCTATGTAAAAAGACAACGCCCTCTTACAGTCCAGGGTATGCAAGACTGTCTCAGCCCGGCTGGTATGCGGCCTGGGAAAGAAGGTCGGAAGAACCACCTCCTGGTTGAGGTGGAAAGAGGAGACGACTTTTGGAAGGAACTTTGGGTGGGTCCGTAGGACCACCCTGTTCCTATAGAACCGTGTGTACGGTCTATCAGAAACCAGAGCTTGTAGTTCACTCACACGTCTGGCCGAGGTAAGAGCCACCAGAAAGAGCGCTTTCCAAGAAAGGAAGTGCAAATGGCAAGTAGCCATCAGCTCAAACAGTGGGTGAGTAAGTTGCTGCAAGACCACGTTCAAATCCCACTCAGTCGCCGGTGGACGAACCGGGGGCTTGAGAAGAAGCAGACCTCTGAGGAAGTGGGACACCAAGGGGTGAACCGACAGACTGTCCCTTCACCGGTGAGTGGTGCGCTGATACAGCACTGAGGTGGACCTGAACAGAGTTAAGACCTAGGTCTGACAGGTGAAGTAGATACTGCAGTACTACTGGCACAAGGCAGGAGAAAGGATCTTCATTGCGCTGAGCACACCATACTGTGAACCTATGCCACTTGAGGGCATAGGACTTTCTGGTGGACTGCCTCCTAGAGGGCAAAAGCACCTCTTCAACCTCCTTAGGTAGAAGCAAGGGAGCTAGCACTATCCTTTCAGCAGCCAGGCCATCAGATTGAGGGACCCGAGATTGGGGTGCATAAGGGAACCCTGATCTTGAGACAGGAGATCGTGTTGCAACCCCAGAGGGAAAGGAGTTTCCACCGCCAACTATAGCAGAAGTGGAAACCACGGTTGCCTCGGCCATCTGGGGGCTACCAGAATCACCGAAGCCTTGCCCTGAGAATCTTGAAGAGTTTGGGCCACCAGGGGCGTGGGAGGAAACGCATACAGGAGGCCCATAGAGCAAGAGATCAGAAAAGCATCTGCTGCCATTCTCAGGGGATGCGGCTGTCTGGAGCAAACCCTGGGCAGCTGACGGTTCAGTGGACTTGCACAAAGATCAATGGATGGAAGTCCCCATCGTAGAAAGATCTGCTGGACCACCAATGGATTCAACTGCTATTCGTGGGGCTGGAGAATCCTGCTTAGCTTGTCTGCTAAGAAGTTCTCCTGACCAGGTAGATAAACTGCTTTGAGAAACATGCCTTGTTTGACTGCGAAGGAGCAAAGGGCCTGCGCCTCCTGACATAGGAGCCTGGACCCTGTGCCCCCCTGCTTGTTCACATAGAACATTGCTACCTGATTGTCTGTCTGAACTAAGACAGACTGGTGAGAGAGGGCATGAGAAAAAGTCTGTAGAGCCAAGCGGATCGCTCGCAGTTCCAAAAGATTGATCTGCTCTGTGGCCTCCCGAGGAGACCAGAGGCCTTGAGTGCACGTGCCCTGGCAATGTGCACCCCAGCCCTTTAAGGAAGCATTAGTCGTCAGCACCCTTGTGTATGCTGGGGCCTGAAAAGGTATCCCCCCGAGGTGGTTTGGGAGAAGTAGCCACCACTGCAAGGAGTCCAAAAGTGGTTTGGACACCTTTACTCTGTCTCTGAGGTCGCCTGTGGCCTGTGCCCACTGAGCTCTAAGGCACCTCTGAGTAGCCTGCATGTGCAGACGGGCATTCAGAGTCACATGTACCGTGGATGCCATGTGGCCCAGGAGCCGCAGGACGTGCCTGGCAGAGACCTGAGAATTGCTGCAGAACTGGATGGTCAAGTCCAGTCTGTGGGCCCTGTCCTCGGGCAAGTAAGCTCTTGCCTGCAGGGTGTCTAATCTTGCCCCTATAAACTCTAGGTTCTGTGAGGGGAGCAAAGTGGACTTTGCGTAGTTTATGACAAAGCCCAGATGTTGAAGAAGAGAGAGTGCGCAGAGTGGCTTGTCTGGCCTCCTGGAGAGACTGGCCTCTGAAAAGCCAGTCGTCCAGGTATGGGAAGACAAAAATTCCCTGATTTCTGAGATAGGCCGCCACCACCGCCAGGCATTTGGTGAAAACCCTGGGGGCAGAGGTTAGGCCAAAGGGAAGTACTCTGTACTGAAAATGGTTTCCTCCCACCACAAATCTGAGATATTGTCGGTGGTCTGGATGAATAAGTATGTGAGTATAAGCATCCTTTGCCCATGTTCCCTGTAAAATAGTTATCTCCAAGTTATAATGCTCTGTTCAATGTAATCCGCCTTGATATCATGAAAGGCAGTATTATAAGAAATGTTAAATAAATAAATAAATAAAATAAATAAATCCTTTAGGTCTAAGGAGCATAGCCAGTCTCCCTGCTGGAGGTAGGGCAGCAGTATCCCAAGGATAAGCATCTTGAACTTTTCCCTCTCCAGAAACTTCTTTAGGTTTCACAAGTCAAGGATAGGCCGGAGGCCTCCTGTCCTTTTTGGTACCAGGAAGTACCTGGAGTAGAAGCCTTGCCCTTCCAGGTGGTGAGGCACTGGTTCCACTGCCTGTTCCTTTAGAAGACTTGCCAACTCCTGAAGGAGGAGGTTTCTGTGCAGAAGGAGTCTTGGAGGCTCCCCTGGAAAGTAGGAGAGGGGTAGCTGTTAGAAGTGGAGCATGTAGCCTTTTTGGGCTATACTGAGGACCCAGGTATCCCCTGTGATGGCTGGCCACCTGTAGGTGTACAGGGTCAGCCGACCTCCTGTGCTGAGTAGAGCCAGCTGTGGAGAAGAGGCTATGCTGTGGAAGTCAAAACCCCGCTCCCTGCTGTGCAGGAGCCGGCAGCTTGGGGGTCTTCTGCCTACGGGGCCCATGCCCCTGCCCCTTGGCCTGCTGGCCCTGTTGGGGAGCTGGAGAGGCCTGATATTGAGGGTAGGATTTGTAGGCAGCATCCTTCCTCAGGAAAAAGGGCTTCTTTCCCAGGCCCTTCTTTTTCTGAAAAGGGGCAGAAGTCTTCCTGGACAGCCCTGTCCTGGTAAGAGTCTCAGGCTCGATTTCCGCAGCCTTTTCAGTCATGGGCTTACCGAAAAGGTTCTCACCTCGGCAGGTGACATCGGCCAACTTGTCCTGCACCCATGACTCCAGGTATGATGGCTGCAGCCAGGCCTGACAGTGTGCACCTATGCTGTCCACGGCTACCCGGGCTTAAGCCTCAAAGCCATCATAGGCTGCTCAAGAGATAAACTTCGAGCATTCTCGGATACCCGTTGACAAAGCCTTGAACCTCTGCAAAGGTTCCTCGGAAAGGCCAGCTGAGAAAGCACAGTTACTTACCTGTAACAGGTGATCTCTGGGAACAGCAGGAATTAGTCCTCACATATGGGTACGTCGGAACCGACGGAGCCCGCGTGGGAAAGCTCCCCAGCTTCCTAGAATGGAAGCTTTTGGGACCTCCCACTGCACATGCGCGCTGCCTTCCCGCCTTCCTGAACAGCTCTCCTCAGTTTCGAGTTTATAGCTGAGACAATAGAGAGAGGACAGGAAGACAGATAGATAGAAGATACAACTCCTAGGGGAGGTGGGTGGGTTGTGAGGACTAATTCCTGCTGTTCCCAGAGATCACCTGTTACAGGTAAGTAACTGTGCTATCTCCAGGAACAAGCAGGAATAAGTCCTCACATATGGGGACTCCCTAGCTGAGATGCCTGGGAGATCCCCCTCCAAGGGTTCGCCATCTTCGTATGGATCTCAGGCATCCATCCTGGGAAGGTGGGCAGGAGTTGTCTAAGAATGGAACAGGTGTTTGAGGACAGCCTGGCCAAACAAGGCATCCCGGCGGGAGTCCTTGTCCAAACAGTAATGGGCTGTAAAGGTATGAACCGAGGCCCAGGTAGCGGCTCGACAGATCTGATCAATAGAAACAGAGTGCAGATGAGCCATAGAAGTTGCCATGGCTCTCACATTGTGAGCTGTGACATGGCCTTCCAGAGAAATGTTTTTACTCTGGTAAGCAAAGGAAATACACTGAGCAATCCAATTGGAAAGTGTACGCTTGGAGACTGGAAGTCCCAAATGTGAAGGATCAAAAGCCACGAAAAGTTGAGAAGACATTCCATGTGGCTGAGTCCTATTAAGGTAAAAGGCTAGAGCTCTTTTACAATCCAGAGTATGAAGGTTCCTCTCTGCACTGGATGCATGAGGAGCCGGAAAAAAGACAGGTAGATATACCTCTTGATTAAGATGAAAAGGCGAGACCACTTTGGGCATAAAGTGGGGATTCGTCCTAAGGACCACCTTGTCATGATGAAATCTTGTATAAGGTGGATTAGCCACTAGAGCCTGCAGTTCGCTGATGCGGCGAGCGGAAGTGACTGCAATTAGGAATAGTACCTTCCAGGAAAGAAATTTCAAGGAGGTAGAAAATAACGGCTCAAAAGGTGGCTTCATAAGCTGACCAAGCACTAGATTCAAATCCCATGCGACCGGGGGGGGTCTGATGGGAGGTTTAGTGAGAGTCAGGCCTCTCATGAATCTTGCAACAAGAGGATGAGAGGAGATAGGTTGTCCATTTATAGGTTTCAGGGATGCTGAAATAGCACTTAAATGGACTCTTACAGAATTCGTCTTAAGGCCTGCATTGGAAAGATGCAGGAGATAGTCTAAGAGGGAATTCAAAGGAAGTGCCAAAGGGTCAAGGCCCTGCTGAGCACACCAAATGGAAAAACGTTTCCATTTGAAAGCATAAGACCGCCTCGTGGAAGGTTTCCTAGAGGCATGAAGGATATCTTTCACAGGTTGAGAAAGATTAAAGTCTTGAAGACTTAAGCCTTCAGTAACCAAGCTCGGAGATGTAGGGTTTGGGTGCCACAAAGTCCCCTCCTCCTGAGACAGAAGGTCTGGTGCAGCTCCTAAGTCCAGGGAGGATCCCTGGGAGAGCTGTAGAAGCAGAGGGAACCACACTTGGCGTGGCCAGCGTGGAGCTATGAGGATCATAGAGCCGTGATCTCTCTGGAGTTTGAATAGAGTCTTGGGAATCAGCGGAATGGGTGGAAAGGCATATAGGAACGCCTGACCCCAATGGAGGAGAAAGGCATCCGTGGCCTGAGCTTCCTGACACGGAGTCCTGGAACAGAACCGGGGAAGTTTGGCATTCCACGGACTTGCAAAGAGGTCTATGTCCGGGGTCCCCCATTCCTGAAAGATTCTGCTTATCTGGTCCACGTGTAGGGACCACTCGTGTGGCAGCAGAACTCGACTGAGCCTGTCTGCTCGAGAGTTTTGAACTCCTGGAAGATACACTGCTAGCAGATGAATTTGGTGCTCTCTGGCGAAGGCCCATAATCTGAGAGCTTCGTTGCAAAGCGACAGAGAGCCCGTCCCTCCTTGTTTGTTTATGTAAAACATGGCCACCTGATTGTCTGTCTGAACCAGGACAGTCAGGTTGGCAAGGAGGGTATAGAAGACCTTGAGGGCAAGGTAAATTGCTCGCAGTTCCAGGAGGTTGATATGAAGGGTGGCCTCCTGTGGAGACCAAGTGCCCTGAGTGGAGAGAGTTAGCAGATGGGCTCCCCACCCCAATTGGGAGGCATCTGTTGTGAGGGTTGCTTGGGGTAGCAAGGGCTGAAAGGGAGCCCCCAACAACAGATTCTTGGTGGATATCCACCAATGGAGGGACCAAGACAGACGGTTTGAGGTTTGTATTTGGTCTGAGAGTGCTCCCGACGCCTGAGTCCACTGGGTGGCCAGGGTCCATTGAGCTGCTCTCATATGAAGACGAGCATAGGGCACCACATGTACTGTGGAGGCCATATGGCCCAGGAGGCGTAGCATTTCCCTGGCTGTCAAGTGAGTACTGGACTGGGCTTGGGAGGCCAAGCTCAGCAGACGCTGACCCCGAACCAGTGGAAGGTAGGCTCTTGCAGTGGTGGTGTCCAACTGGGCCCCTATGAATTCTAGAGACTGAGTAGGGCTGAGTTGAGACTTGGGAAGGTTTACCACCAGTCCCAGATACTGCAGAAGGCTCCTTGTGCGGTCTAGGGAAATCTGGGCCTGCGACTGAGTTGGAGCTCGAATGAGCCAGTCGTCCAGATATGGGAATACGAAAATCCCCATGCTTCTGAGAAATGCGGCTACGACTGCCATGCATTTGGTAAAGACTCTTGGGGCAGAGGCGAGACCGAAGGGAAGTACTCTGTATTGGTAATGACTTCCCCTGAACAGAAAGCGAAGATATTTTCTGTGGGATGGATGGATGAGTAGATGTGTATACGCATCCTGCAGGTCTAGAGAACAAAGCCAGTCCTGACTCTGAAGGTATGGAAGGAGAATGCCCAAAGAGAGCATTTTGAATTTCTCCTTGTACAGAAATTTGTTCAATTCTCTCAGATCTAGGATTGGTCTGAATCCCCCTGTCTTCTTTGGAATGAGAAAATAGGGGGAGTAGAAACCTGACCCTTGTTGATGAAGAGGAACCTCTTCTATGGCCCCTTGGGCAAGCAGAGAAGAGATCTCCCGATCCAACAGGGCTAGGAGAGGAGATGGAGAATTGAAGGGTCTCACCATGTGATGAGGAGGAAGGTTGGAGAAATGAAGTTTGTAACCCTCTCGGATGATAGAGAGGGTCCATTGCTCTGTTGTGATTTGTTCCCATCTGGGAGCAAAGTGAGCTAACCTTCCAGGTATGGTGAGAGGTTCTGGTTGGTCCAGAACCAGGAATGGCAAGTTCTCTAGGGGCAAGTCAAAACCCCTGAGGGGGTGGAGCCTGTTGAGCTGCAGTAGCTGCTGCAGGCTTTGCTCTTGCTTGTTTCGTTTGCTGACGTTTAGCCGCAAAACGAGGTTGAGAAGATTGCTGGCCAGTATTGGAAGCATATCTGGCCTTCTTATAATAAGGCCTCTTGAAAGACTTCTTCTTAGTGGGAGTAGAAGTGGACTTAGAAAGTCTCTCTAAGGTGGCATTTTCAGCGTCCATTTGAGTGGCTTTAACTTGCCACTCTGCACCGAATAAGTTCTCACCTGTACAGGGCAGATTCCGTAAGCCATCTAGAACCCAGGGTTCCAGATCAGAAGCCTGGAGCCAAGCCAGACGTCGGGCTGCAATAGCAATGCCAGAAGCTCTGCTGGCTCCCTCGAAGGAATCAAAGGCAGCTCTGTTGGAGAACTTAGAAACATCTAAAAGTTGTTTCACTACAGAAAGGAAGTCCTCCTGTTTATCCTCAGGGATAAAGGGGGCAAAATGCCGCACTTTCTTGGCAAGTTCCCCTAGGAACATGCCCATATAGAGGCTGTAGGAATTAATCCTGGCTATAAGCATACTAGCCTGGAAGATTTTCCTACCAAAAGAGTCCAGTGTCTTACATTCCCTTCCTGGAGGTGTAGAAGAGTGCCTTTTAGTACTCTTGATCTTTTTTATTGCAGACTTTACCACAATGGAGTGGTGAGGCAATTGAGTTTTCTGAAAACCAGGAGAAGGAGGGACCCGATACATGGTGTCCAACCTACGGGAATAAGGAGACAGAGTTAAAGGGTTCTCCCAGAAATCCATCAATTGTTCCTGAAGGATTTCATGGATAGGCAGGGTAACTGCTTCTTTAGGAGACTTAGAGTATCCTAAAATATCCAACCTTTTTGACCTTGGTTCCCTTTCAGAGGAGGTAGTGATAGAAAGGCCTTTAGCCATTTCTAAAATAAAGTCCTGAAAGGACAAATCCTCTGGAGGAGACATTCTCCTTTTTGGAGAAGAAGGTTCCTCAGGAAGGTCAAGGGAGAGCTCTGCAGACTCATCAGAGGAGCCAAAATCCTCAGAGGAATCGGTGTATTCTCTAGTTTCCTCCAACGCACGATACGCATACCGATCGGTATCGACACCGGGCGTACCGGGTATGGAAGCGGTATGGAGCGAAAGCCCATACGGTACCGATTTGCGTTTAGAAGAGGAAGGCCTGGGTTCCGGCATGGCGGACGATACCGGAACCGGGCCCGGAACCGCTGGAAGCGGTACCGACGGCGTTGCAGCTTTAATGAAAGCCATGACGGCCTGCTGCATGGATTGGACAGTATTGCCCATAGACGCCACGGCTGCCTGGATGTCGGTACCGGTATGGGCCGGTACCCCAGAGCAGTCCAATAGGTGATCTGTCGAGGCCGTGCCATCGATGTCAACCTGTAGCCCCTGAATTGGCGTTTTGGAAGGCAGAGCTTCCCGCCGGGGCTGTTTGGCTGGGGCAGGGTCCTCAAAACTAAGAGCCTCTCGATGCTTTGAAGGAGATTTGCCCTTTGAGGACTTGCCCACAGAAGGTTTGGTTACCTGAGATCCATCCGGAGATGATGACCTGGATGACTGTGATGTTGGATTCTCTGAAGCAAACAGCACATGGAATTTGTTGGCCCGGTTCTGCAGCCCACGCTTAGACATTTGGGAGCAGGAAGGGCAGTCCGGAATGGAGTGGTCAGGCCCCAAACATTTAAGACACCATTCATGGGTGTCTGTGACTGATATTACAGCAGTACACTTGGTACACTTCTTAAATCCAGGGGCTGGCTTCTCCATGTGGAGAATTCAAGTAGGCCTGAAGGCCTAACTGAAGTGACCAAGTGCTGAAAAATAATAAAAGAAAAAGAAAATAATTTTTCAAGAAAGAAAAAGGAAGACCGGCGATACCGGTATCGGTATGGGAAGGCAGGTACGCGGTCTAAAGAAACAAAACAAAAAACTACAATTTCTTCAGCGGTGACAGGATACACGACCTGCTGGCTCCGCGGAAAAAGAGAAACTGAGGAGAGCTGTTCAGGAAGGCGGGAAGGCAGCGCGCATGTGCAGTGGGAGGTCCCAAAAGCTTCCATTCTAGGAAGCTGGGGAGCTTTCCCGCGCGGGCTCCGTCGGTTCCGACGTACCCATATGTGAGGACTTATTCCTGCTTGTTCCTGGAGATCCCGGCAATCTCCTTTGCCAGGTCTCGTAGGTACATGCCCATGTACAGCTGGTAGGTCTGGACACGGCAAGATAGCATAGAGCCCTGGAAACACTTTCTACCGAGGGCATCCAGGTTCCAGGCCTCCCGACCGGGGGGGGAGGGGGCACCGAGGAGTGCATCTTCTGACTCTTCAGACGGTGCATGGCCGATTCCACAACCATGGAGTTGTGCGGTAGCTGCGCCTTTTGGAACATAGGGCCTCTTATGGACTCGATAAATGGAATCGACCCATTTGCTAAGAACCGGCACTGAGGCCGGTGCCTCCCACATATGGAAGAGCAGCCGTTCCAGCATCGGAGGAACCGGTACAATAAAGGCTTCCTTCGAGGAAAGTCATACTGGAGGGCATCGAGCTCGAGGCTCCTCCTCGGTGTACGCAGGGAAGGCCAAGGCTTTGGCCATGGCCCTCACGAAGTCCGAGAACCGGGTATCCTCTGGGGGGGGGGGGGACCGTCTCTGAGGCTCGGACTCCAGTGAGTCCGAAGGGACGCACCGGGTCCGGAAGGTGTCCAGGGACTCCTCGTCCTCCTTCTCCCACGCCGACTCTGGCCATGTGGGCCTCGGTGCCACCTGCCCCGACGCCGAGGGTATCGACGTCAACGACCTCGGCCCCGCACAGGAGGTCGAGGGGGACCCTGACAGAGGATCAACTTGAGACTTCGTTTCACTCGAGGATCGGCTCGGTCTCCGGGGTTGACTTGGACGTCGAGGTCCTGGTGGTCGGGGCAGATGCACTGCTCAGACCGGCGATCAGCACCCGCTGCTGTTCCATGAAGGCAGCCAAGCTACTCTCCAAGGCCGTCAACCTGAGTCCAAGCTCAGGAGACTCAGCAGCCCCCAACTCGGGCCCCGACGGCGTCAGGCCTGACGTTGGCTCCCCCGGAGGAGAGTCCACGAGGACTATTGTACTTACGTGACTCGAGGACTCCGGCTCCACACGAAGTAACTTGGACGGCCTCTCTGACTCCAAGAGCCCGGGACGGTGGTCAGGGCTATGCGACCTCGCCCTCGAGGATCCAGGAGCCTCCACCAATGCCGCCCTCGCGAGCTTCTTCTTTCTGTGCTCCCGGGTGGGAGACTTCCTCTCAGAGGAACCCCGACAGCACTCGGGGTCAGACTCCCGAGATGTCGAGGCCTCTGACGAAGTCCGGGCCTGGCCGGACGCGGAGTCAGAGAAAATTCTCTCACGTTGATGCTGACGGCTCCGAAGCGCCTTCGACGACATTTTGCCGCATGGGCCACAGGCCAGCGGGTCATGGTCGGGCCCGAGGCAACGGAGGCAGCAGTCATGTGTGTCGGTGAGAGACATAAGTTTCTTACACCGATCACACTTCTTGAACCCGCTGGCAGCCATCGGGGGAAAAAGGGCCCCTGCAAGGTCAAAAGACTGGGCTGCCAGTGAAAACACAAAAAGAGCGCGAATGTTAGGCATGAAGGACAAAAGACGAAAATCAAAATTCCGGACTCAATACCGGTGTACCGAGCCCAGGTGGGAAGGGGAACCGGTGTCGAACCGGAACAGAAAAAGCCAAAAGTCGAAAAAAATCTACTTTTCCCGGGTGACATGAACTCACGTCCGTTGGGCTCCGCGGAAAAAGAAAGACTGAGCAAGATGGCACCCTTGGGTGGAAAGGCGACTGCGTATGCGCGCTGCATTCCCAAAGGCTTTCTTTGAAAGCTGGGGAAATGCTCCACACGGGGGCTCCATCGGCGCCGATGTGACCCATATGTGAGGACTGACTTCCTGCTTGGTCCTGCAGAACTCTTCTTTTTAGAATAAAAAGATTTCTTAGTAAGAGCCTTCATTTTGGAGGGGTCAGCTGTTTTCCTAGAAAGGCATATTAGGGCGAGATCATCTGTTTCAATCTCCCCTGCCTTTTCTCTCCATTCTTTCTTTATTTTCTTTCTTTATTTATTTGCTTTTCTATACTGCCCCTTCCAGAGATGAAGGGCAGTTTACATCGAACATAACACAGTTACACTATAATATGGAACTCGCTTTTAACATCTTAAGGGCTGATTAGTAAGTAGTGGAGCTAGATAACATATTAAACAACTTATTTACAAAGTATTTAGGAATGTTCCAGATATTCCATTTTCAAATGGTGAACATAGATGACCTAGTAGGAAAGTTAGAGAGGTGTAGGGTGCCAGGAGACAGAGATAAAAGATATCTATGTCTGTTGTGTATGAGTGTCAGATAAGTTTCCATAATATTCTAGGAAGAGGAATGTTTTCAGCTCTTTGCAAAACAATCAAGCAGTCTTTTATGGCTCTTTGTGTGTTCGGAAGAGTATTCCAAATAGCTGGGGCAATATAGGTGAAGGCTCTATTACTTGTGGTGTTAGTGATGTTGCATATGTGATTGGGAATACCAATCGTGTTTAGGAACAGCTTCGTCTGGCTCTTGGATTTGAGGGCATGATGAGTAGGGAGGTTAGATAAGATGGGGCAATGTTATTGATGAGTTTGAAAACAATCATAATGTATTTATATTTTATTCTGCTTGATATGGGCAGCCAATGTAGCTTATGAAGAAGTGGGGTGATACGGTCCGAGTGTTGAGCTTTATATAATATTCGTGCGATGAGGTTCTGTGCAAATTGGAGTTGTTGGGTTGTATTTTTAGGGAGGCCTTGCAGAATGCTATTGCAAAAAACAAAGTGAGGTATGATTAGTGCCTGTAATACATATCGAAAGTCGTAGCTTTCTGGGAGTAGTCTAAGGTGTTATATCATATGTAATTTGAAATAGATGGCTTTAGTGACTGATTTGATATAAAGCACCATTATTTAGAGATCAAGTATAATATAATATTTCACCTTTTTTGACATCTAGGTCATTCCCTTGCATATGAAATTTTGGCAGAGGGATAAAATGTTTTTGAGTTACGTAAAGAACTTCTGTTTTGTTAAAGTTTATTTTTAGATTGTGCAATGTCATCCATTCTATGATATCTGTTAGACAGGCTATTACTTGGTGGTACACGGGGTTAGATGTGTCTATGGGGAAATACATTATTATATCGTCCGCATAGATATGATAATTTACCTTGTGTTTTTTGAAGATGCTACAGATTGGCTGAATGTACAAATTAAAAAGAAATGCAGAGAGGGAGGAGTCTTGTTTGAATCCCTGTTTATAGGGTGAGGAACATGTTTGACCAATCTGAACTTCTTGTGTTCGATCAGCTAAGTAAGATTTAAACCATTGAATTAATATGCCATATAGACCAATCTGTTGAAGCCTTGTTATGAGTGTTTTATGACAAATGCTGTTAAAGCCTATAGCGATATCCAGGAAAATTAATATGAATGCTTGTTTGTTATTGTTCAGGCCCCTTATGTGTTTGTCAATGAAGGCTAACATAAGTGTCTGTACACTATGAAAGGGTTGAAATCAGTGTTGCTGTTCTTTGCCAAAAAGGTTTTCCCCAATACATGGGATACTGGCTGGTTTATTTTGGATCCACTGTTTAAGGTTGGAAGCCTGTAACCAGGCTATCCTATGGGCCCAAATGCAGACTGCTAAAGCTCTGCTTCTTGATTTGAAGGCATCAAAAGAGGCCCTAGTAAGAAACTTGGAAGTGTTCTGACCTTGCTCGATGAGTATCTGAAATGGATTCCTCTTATCCCCAGGAAGGAAAGGGGTGAAAGTTTCCAGATCCCTGGGGACATCCTTCAGAAACATGCCCACGTAGAGCATGTAAGAGTTTATTCTGGAGGCTAGCATGCATGCCTGGAAGCACTTACACCCAAAGGCATCGAGTGTCCTGGAATCTCTGCCAGGTGGCATGGATGAATGGTTCTTAGAGATCTTTATACAGCGCAATGCCAATTTCACCTCCACTGAGTGGTGTGGGAGCTGAAGTTTTTGAAATCTTGGCCATTCTGGTACTCAATACATGGTATCGAGTCTCTTGCTGACAGGTGGAACCATGAATGGGGCCTCCCACAAGCGGAGCATTAGATCCTGGAAGATACAATGCACCGGTAATATAGCGACCTCTGTAGGTGTTGGAGGGTACTGAAGTATCTGCAATTCTTCTGCCCTCAGTTCTTTCTCCGAGGCTACTGTAATGGCGAGTGCTGCTGCCATATCCTGGGTGAAGTCCGGAAAGGACATATCCTCTGGTGGGGACAGACGCCTCTCTTGAGGGGGTGAAGGGCCGGACACTCCACCTCCCGCCTCAGCTCCTGCCCAATCAGGGCAGTGGGAGCTCGAAGAGCAGCAGCCGGCACTGAATAAAAGCGGCGTCCCTGCTCGCAGAGACGCCGCTGGCCGAACACCCCACCTCCCGCCTCAGCTCCTGCCCAATCGGGGCAGTGGGAGCTCGAAGAGCAGCAGCCGGCACTGAATAAAAGCGGCGTCCCTGCTCGCAGAGACGCCGCTGGCCGGACACCCCACCTCCCGCCTCAGCTCCTGCCCAATCGGGGCAGTGGGAGCTCGAAGAGCAGCAGCCAGCACTGAATAAAAGCGGCGTCCCTGCTCGCAGAGACGCCGCTGGCCGGACACCCCACCTCCCGCCTCAGCTCCTGCCCAATCGGGGCAGTGGGAGCTCGAAGAGCAGCAGCCGGCACTGAATAAAAGCGGCGTCCCTGCTCGCAGAGACGCCGCTGGCCGGACACCCCACCTCCCGCCTCAGCTCCTGCCCAATCGGGGCAGTGGGAGCTCGAAAAGCAGCAGCCGGCACTGAATAAAAGCGGCGTCCCTGCAGGGTGTGCCCGCGCCTTGCGGGCCCGCGCCTGAGGGCCTCGCCAGAGGGCCCTTTGGCGTGGCCCTTAGGCGCGGCACGAAGGCGAGCAGAAGGAAACAACCAAAAGAAATAGCAGCGCCGACAGCATCACAGCAGAACCCAACAAGGAGCAGACAGAGGTGAAGGACGACAGAACCGCAAGTAGAATATTCACAGAACATCACACATATCCCCACCACCAAACTCTCACCTCCACGAGACACACCCGAATAGATTCGTCCCGTCCCCTTTGGGACAGGCTCCCGCACCAAGACGCCCTCCACAGATCCGGCTCTCCCTCCACGGGACAGGCTCCCTCCACGGGACAGGCTCCCGCACCAAGACGCCCTCCACAGATCCGGCTCTCCCTCCACGGGACAGGCTCCCGCACCAAGACGCCCTCCACAGATCCGGCTCTCCCTCCACGGGACAGGCTCCCTTCACGGGACAGGCTCCCGCACCAAGACGCCCTCCACAGATCCGGCTCTCCCTCCACGGGACAGGCTCCCTCCACGGGACAGGCTCCCGCACCAAGACGCCCTCCCTCCATGGGACAGGCTCCCTCCACGGGACAGGCTCCCGCACCAAGACGCCCTCCACAGATCCGGCTCTCCCTCCACGGGACAGGCTCCCTCCATGGGACAGGCTCCCACACCAAGACGCCCTCCACAGATCCGGCTCTCCCTCCACGGGACAGGCTCCCTCCACGGGACAGGCTTCCGCACCAAGTTCACCTCTCCCCAATCAGACAACAGACGAAGACTTAAGAAAACAGGCATCACCCTAACAGAACTTCACAAAAAACCAACATGCACGCCACATACTTCATCCCACTCTACCTACTCGTCACACAACTCCTCCCACCAACCACACACCTCCTCTACCCACAAGCAAACACAACATGGCACACAACTGCATTGCCATATTTAGAACCACAGCACACACACAAAGAGACACTCAGAACTTTCCAGACAAAGCGGACAAACAGACACAAATCAAACTCCCACACCTACACAAAGGAAGCACATCTAACAGCAACCCCCGCAACAAAGAGAACAACGATTGAGCTCATAAACGCCAGATCCGTCTGCAACAAGATATACACTCTTGTAGACCACATAGAAGAGCGACAGCCCGACGTAATATGCATCACAGAGACATGGCTCAACCCTACCGACAATGTACTACTCAACCAACTAGTACCGGACAACTACTCAGCGTACAACTGCCCACGCACCCACAAGCGTGGAGGAGGAGTCCTGATAATAGCGAAAACAAAACTAAAGTTCAAGACACAGAACCTCACCGATACACAGCAATGTAACACAATTAGCATCAAGAACAAGAACATTGCAATCTGCCTAACCTACAGAGCACCCAGAGCTCCACCCGACGAACTAGCCTTCACACTCGAAGAAGCCTGTGCCATAACATCAAACAACAAACCAGCACTACTGATTGGTGACTTCAACCTCAAGTCCACCAATGCCAAAGACGCAGAGGCCTTCCTTCAAGCAATGACCTCACTTCAATTCACACAGATAATCAATGCACCAATGCATAAACATGGATCATCCCCAGACCTCATCTTCGCATCCAATTACCTAACATCAAGAGACCTAATTTCCCAACCCACCATTACCCCAGTGCCATGGTCTGACCATTACCTAATCGAAACAAAGCTGCGATCACCAGAGGACCAGACAAACGAAAGAGCAAACATCTCACACACACAAAGACGATTCAAGCATTTCGACAGGGACGAATTCATACAGGACACAATACAACACTTGAACATTACTACAGACGACCTGGAGGAACAAGTTTCCAGCTGGAACAGCATTTTAGCTAACGCCGCCAAACCATCTGGCAGCGGGACCAAGAATCCACACCACAACAAGAGACAAAACAAACCATGGTACTCAGCAAAAATACGTCAGGAAAAGAGAGAGCTCAGGAAGATTGAACGGAGATGGAGAAAAAAACAAACAACTGCCGACCAGCATCTTTACCTAACAAAGCAAAAACAATACAATGCACACATCAACCAATCAAAGATGGAATTCAACACAAACATGATAAATTCCTCCATCAACAAACCCAGAGAGCTTTTCGAAATAGTAAAGATCCTCACAAAAGAGCAAACAGAAGGGGAAGTACAAGTTGATCCACAGGAATTTGCCGACCACATCAAAGACAAATTTCACTCCACAGAACGAACACCACCTAGTGGGACCACCAGGACGGACGTTCACTCCAAAACCTGGGGCACATTCTACACACCCTCAACAGAACAGATATCCCACATCATCTCTACAATCAACACAAGCACTGCTCCTACAGACCCGTGTCCAGTGTCATGGATCAAAGCCACCAAATCAAGCTTCATCCCCACCATACATAAAATGGTACACAACTCACTCACTCAAGGACTCATGCCAAAGCAACTAAAGCTTGCCACAGTAAGACCAATCCCAAAGAAAACAACTCTCGACAAAAAAGATCCAGCAGCATACCGACCAATCTCCAGCATACCCTTCCTCGCAAAAATCATCGAAAAAAACGGTTCAACTACAGCTTCAGGAACACATCGACAAACACGAAACACTTGACGACAACCAACACGGATTTCGTCCCAACCATGGAGTCGAAACGCTACTGATCTACCTCTTCGACAGCATCCTAAGAATAATTGACAACACCAGGAATGGAATCATAATGATCTTCATCGACATCTCCTCAGCCTTCGACACAGTGGACCACAACACACTCCTGGAAAGACTAGAGAACACTGGTATACACGGTATCACACTGAAATGGTTCCAATCGTACCTAATCGAAAGACAGCTACAGGTCAAGGTGGGACACAACACCTCCCGACCCATAAATGTCCGACAAGGAGTACCTCAAGGATCCGCACTCTCAGCACTCCTATTTAACATCTACATCCAGCCAATATGCAACATCATGAAAGAGAACAACATTCAATACACAGTATATGCAGACGACATCATGATATACACCCTGATAGCTATCGACAACCCGGACTTCTCTAAAATAACAGACTGCCTTACCCAAATGACGAGTTGGTGTCAAAACAACAACCTCGCAATAAACTACAACAAGACCGAAGCTTTAATCATCACTCGGAACCAAAGCTTCATACACCCAACAAATATAAAGATACAAAGCACCACTATACCAATAAGATCAGAAGTAAGATACCTCGGAGTTACTCTGGACAATCAACTCAACCTCAAACCACATATAGACAAAACAATCCAAAAAGCCTACTACAAGATGCGAATAATCAGGAGACTGAAACCACTCCTCGCCCCAGATCACTTCCGTACCGTCTGTCAAGCACGGATAACCCCACTACTGGACTTCTGCAATCCGATATACCTTGGACTACCGAAACAAGCCCTCAAACCACTCCAACTGGCACAAAACACTGCAGCACGAATAATATCCGGAACTGCAAGACAAGAGCACATCACACCTATCTTAAAGGACTTACACTGGCTCCCAATCGGTGCACGCATCAGATACAAAACTATCATAAACCTATTTAAGATAAAACAGCACACATCAGCCAACAGCCTGCACACCCTCATACAACCAGACACCAGCACACGTCCTAGAAGAAAACAAACACACAACCGAGTCAGCACCACAAGTGAATACAAACACACACGCAAGGACACAACAGACAGAGCACTCTCCATGGCTGCTCCAACAATATGGAACAAACTACCGGACGATTTGAGGGCAACCACAGACCTCAAAGACTTTAGAAAACAGCTTAAAACTATGCTGTTCATAGAACACTATGGACACATCACATAACCTCAGAGAATGTATAACAGTACACGATACCGCCTAAACAATGGATGTAAGGAAAATGTTTTTAGCACCACTGTATATAGACCACCTTGTATATAGCTCAAACTAATCTAGCACACAATACAACACACACTCAACTAAATTTCACCCTCACTGCATGTATAACACACACACTTTACCTGATTGTTTGCTGCTATACCACCTTGATTATTAAGATAAGGCGGTTTAGAAATACTGTTAAATAAATAAATAAATAACTGTCTAGAAGCTCTCAGGAACTGAAAAGGCTGCTGTTAGGTTCTGAAGAAATAGAATCTGAGTCTGGTAAGAAATCAAAGTACCAGCTATCCTTGGTTCGACCTCGATGCTTCATGGATGTCGAAGGTCGATGCCGATACAGATACTCTGAGGTATTGGAACAGTGTCTGTTGGACACCAGGGGTATCAATCAGTTCCAACAAGGGTACTGATGATGCCATTTTGAGGGCCAGCATCAGTCCTGGTAGGCTAAGCTATAGGCCCAGTACTGAAGCCTGCACTCCCAGAGCTCTCAATGTTATCAGTACCGAGGCTACTAGGAGTGCTGCCAAACTCCTCTCGAGAGCCAGCATGCACTGGTCCAGGGAGAATGCCCATGTCTGAGTGGAGTTACCTATGGGGTTGTGCGCCACTGTCCAAGAACATGGCACAGATAGCTTTCTGGAGGTCAATGCCTCGAGAACGTTCCGGAGTACCCCTTCTACTTTGGAGGAGAAATCCTCCCGCGGGGCTGTTTGGCTGGCCGTCTGCATCGGAAGCACCTATAGAGGAGTCTCAATGCTTATGCTCTCTAGCCTCATGATTGGTTCTCGATGTCAAAACTGAGGATTTGAGTATGGCCAGAGACACTGACTTACTCTTGCATTTGGACAGAAGAAACCAGAGATCCTTGAGAGGAAGCAGATGCCCTCGATGAGGTTGAAGCTACTGAAAGTGTCAGAGGTGAACAACGATCTGTACTTGTTGAATCAGTTCTTGAGGCCTCTCTGTCATTTGCTGACACAAAAGGCAAGAGTTGGGTTGATGGTCAGGGCCCAAACATTTTAAACACCATTCATGTTTATCAGTGATTGAGATAGTACCGGAACATTTGGTATATTTCTTAAAATCAATGACTGGTTTGTCCATTTATTTATTTAGCTGCATTTATATCCCACTTTTCACCAGGTCAAAGCGGTTGGGGGATACATTTAACACGAGAGGATATAAGACACATACACTAATACTTACAGGGAACATGGGCAATGGAGGGTTAAGTGGCTTGCCCAAGACCACAAGGAGTACCTGTGGGACTAGAAACCCCAGTCCTTCCAGCCCAAGGTTGCTGTCCTCTAGTGGGATATGAACCACAGACCTTCCGGCCCTGTGGTACCTTGCCCCAACCACTAGGCCACTCTTCCCTAGCATGCCTTCAAAAAGTCATCTTTGAGTTGAAGAGAAGGCCAAGGAGGCCTAGAGGCCTACTGTAGTATGGCAGTGAAAACCACAAAGAAAAACAAAAATAAAGAAAAAAGAAAAATTAGAAAATAAAGATTTATTGGGACTAGTGTCTTGATTTGACTGAACCTGCATAAACGGGAAGAAAGCACAATGTTATACCAAAAACATTTTTTGGTGATGACAGGAGCAATGTGTCCTGCTGACTCTGCAGAAAACGAAGAACTGAGGAGAGGGGTTGAGAAGGCAGGCACAGTGGAGTGCTCCCAAAGGTTTTCCTTTTGGATGTTGGGGAGCATTCCCGTGCAAGCTCCATCAGTGCCAATGACAGCCATATGTGAAAACTGCATTCTTGCTTGTTCCTGGAGATAGCTGTACTGAGATGCAATTTCCTTCCAAACCTCGATGATAAGCTACAATTGCAGCGAGGTAGACCCTGACAGAGCTGGACTTTAAGTCCAGACTCGGAGAGGTGCAGGAGATACTCAAGCAGTTTTTGTGTGGAACAGACAAGGATTTAGGGCTTGTCTCTCAAACCAGACAGAAAAATCTCTTCTATTTGGAAGAGTAAGACTTTCTTGTAGAGACTCTCCTGGAGGCCAAAAGGATGTCTGTCACACCATCTATCAGGTTGCGCTCAGACAACATTAGCCTCTCAACATCCATGCCATGAGGGCCAAGGACTAGATGATGGGGGTGCAACATCATCTCGCCATCCTGCGGTATCAAATCTGGTGCCTAGTTGAGCCAGAGCAGCTCCCGACTGGAGGACTGTAGCAAGTGGAGAAATTAAGGCTGTCTGTGCCAATATGGAGCTATAAGAATCATTGTACCACTGTCACTTTTGAGGTTCAGGAGGGTCTTTGCAATGAGAGGTATTGGAGGATATGTATACAGAAGACCCTCTTCCCCCCCCCCCCCCCCAACGCAGGATCAGTATTTATTTTATTATTTATTTATTTATTTACATTCTCTTATATACCGCGCTATTCTGCATCAGTGAGGTTTACATTGAACAAACTGAAATTACATTGAACAGGGCATTATAACTTGGAGATAACTATTTTACAGGGAACATGGGCTATGGAGGGTTAAGTGGCTTGCCCAAGACCACAAGGAACACCTGTGGGACTAGAAACCCCAGTCCTTCCAGCCCAAGGTTGCTGTCCTCTAGTGGGATTTGAACCCCTGACCTTCCGGCCTGAAGTACCTTGCCCCAACCACTAGGCCACTCCACTCCAAGCATCTGATGCTAGTCTGCTACATAATCTTCTCCTGGAGAACAACTGTTCCACCTGGGCATTCTGCAGAATGGCAAACTGATCTGTCATGGGAGCGCCCAACTCTCGAAAGATACAAGTCGCAACCTCACTGTCCAATGCCCACTTGTGTGGCTGAAGGACCCAGCCTGTCGGCCACAATGCTCGCCTCTCAGGTAAGTGTCTCTCAAGTCTACCCCGTGCACGATGGCGAACTTCCACAACCTGACTGCTTCCCAACACAGGAAGTATGAGCCCGTTAATATACGAGTGAACATAGCGATTTGACTGTCGGTCAGAATCAGAACAATTTAGTTGGCCAGCCAATCTCAGAAAGCCTTTAGAGCACTTGCTACGGATCTTAACTCCAAGAAATTGATCTGATGGAGACTTTCCTGCTGACCAATGTGCATTCATTCTGTTGCTCCTCACTACCTTTTCTCTTTTATCTCTCCATACACCCTGCCTTGGGAAAGCATAGTTACTCACCTGTAAGAGGTGTTCTCCAGGGACAGCAGGAATCAGTCCTCACTTATGGGTGACATCGGCACCGACGGAGCCCGCGTGGAGCAATTTCCCAGCTTTCAAAGAAAGCCTTTGGGATTGCTGCCATGCATGAGCGGTCCTCTTCCTGCCCAAGGGTGTCATCTTGCTCAGTCAGGTCCCTTTGCTCGAGCCTTACCAAGCAGATGGCAAGGGAGGGATAAAAATCCAGCAACTCATCAGGGGAGGCGGGAGGGTAGTGAGGACCGATTCCTGCTGTCCCTGGAGAACACCTGTTACAGGTGAGTAACTATGCTTTCTCCAGGAACAAGCAGTAAGTCAGTCCTCGCTTATGGGACTCCCCAGCTACAGGCTACCGAACCTGTAACCAAAAAACGCCTCCACGATGTCGTGAGCAGAAGCCGATGCCCACAGGAGCCCAATTCCTCGGGTCCTCGGAGCGAAGCCCTCGGTAGCCATGAAGAAGGGTCGGAGGGCAGGAGTTGCTTATATCACGAACAGATTATGGAGTACGGCCTGGCCGAAGGCGCTGTCCCGACGGGACTCCCTCTACAAGCAGTAGTGTGCAACGAAGGTGTTCACTGAAGACCAGGTCGCCACCCGGCAGATGTCCCGCAGGGGCACTGAACGCAGCGAGGCCACCGAAGCAGCCTTGGCTTGGACACCGTGTGTGGTGACTCGTCGATCCAAAGGGGTACCCCTCTTTCGTGTGGGCAAAGGTGATGCAGTCTGCCACCCAAATAGAGAGGGTGCGTTTAGTGACTGTCTGCCCCAGTCAACTGGGATTGTAAATCACAAAGAGTCAGCCAGATTTGCAATGAGCCTGGGTGCGCTGCAGATAGAAGGCAAGAGACCTCTTGCAGTCGAGTGTATGCAAAGCCGCCGACGTCTGGTCGGCATGGAGTCTCGGGAAGGTGGTCGGTAAGACTATCTCCTGATTGAGATGGAAATCCGAGACAACTTTCGGCAGGAATTTGGGGTGGGTACGAAGGACCACCATATTCCTATAGAATCTAGTATAAGGGGCTTCAGCCATGAGGGCCTGGAGCTCACTGACTCAGCGGGCTGAGGTCAGAGCCACTAAGAAGACCACCTTCCAGAATATGTGCCAAAGCGAATACATCGCCATCGGCTCGAAGTGCGAACACCTAAGCTGCATGAGCATCACGTTCAGGTCCCAGTCCGCCGGAGGTAGCCGGATGGGAGGCTTGGAGGCCAAGGGCTGCCCCGAGAGGGGTTTTCCCTCGACAGGGAGGTGATTCACCGAGAAGGCGCCCAGGTGTAACCCTGACAGAGTTTGACTTCAGGCCTTCCTTTGAGAGATGGAGGAGGTACTGAAGGACCTACCGAGTGGAGCAGAATGGGTCGATCTGGAAAGCGGAGCACCAGATTGAGAAGCATTGCCACTTGCAGGCGTAAGCTCGTCTAGTTGAGGTTTTCCTCGACGCGAGGACGATCTCCTCGATCTCCTCCGGGACGTCCAGCAGGGCTAGGAGACCCGTTCAGCTGCCAGGCTCTGAGGGTAATGAGGTCAGGTTCGGGTCTAGAACCCACCCTCCTCTGCGTTAGCAGGCCCGGGGCACAGCCCAGGGGGACTATGAGGATCATCGACGTCCGTTCAAGCTGAGCTTTGTGGAGGGTTCTCGTGATGAGAGGAGTGGGAGGGAACGCATAGAGCAGGCTGGAAGACCAGCTCAAAAGAAACGCATATGGGCCTTCCCTGCTCAGGCGCAGTACTGGGCCGCAGAAGAAGGGAAGCTGTGCATTTGACAGGCTGGCAAATAGGTCCATGGTCGGAGTTCCCCACCAATGGAACAGCCAGCCTGCCACCCCCGGATCCAGCTGCCATTCGTGAGGGCGAAGGATTCTGATGAGTTTGTCCACAAGAACATTCTCCTGGCCCGGGAGGTAGACCGCTCTGAGAGTCATCCCCCCGACGGAAGGCAAAGGAGCAGAAGGGGCGTGATCCTATGCCCCCTTCTTTGTTGGTGTAGAACATCAAAACTCGGTTGTCGGTCTGCACAAGCATCAACTTCCACCTGAGATGATCCTCGAAGGCCCTTAGGGCCCACCGAACCACCCGGAGCTTGAGCAAATTTATTTGCTGTTGAGACTCCTTGGGCGATCATTGTCCCTGTGTGCACAATACACCACGGTGAGCTCCCCACCCCAGCAGGGAGGCATCTGTTGTCAGCACTAGCTCGTGCTGCAGTACCTGGAAGGGCAACCCCCAGAGAAGTTTGCAGGGGTCCTGCCACAACTCCAGGGACAGGCGGAGGTTGTGAGAGATCCGGTTGGGGTCCCTGAGGTGGTCGATGGACGGACTCCACTGGGCGCTGAGGCACCACTGGGACGTCCGCATGTGCAGGTGGGCATGGGGAACCACATGGACGGTAGAGGCCATGTGCCCCAGGAGGCGCAGCATAGTCCGGGTCGTCAACCGAGGGGTGCTCTGGACCTAGGCTGCCAGGACTCAGAGGCAGTCGGTGCAATCCGCTGGCAGAAAAGTGCCGAGGCATGCGCCGATGAATTCTAGGAACTGCACCAGTTCGAGGTGGGACTTGGGATAGTTGACCAAGAAGCCCAGATGCTCGAGCAGGAGAATTGTGCATGACGCCGCCAGGCGGGTTTCCTTGACCGAGGGTCCCGTGACGAGACAGTCGTCGAGGTAGGGGAAGACCGGTACGTCCTGTTGCCTTAGGGAGGCGGCGACCGCGGAGAGGCACTTTGTGAAGACCCATGGGACGGACGCGAGGCCGAAGGGGAGAACCCTGTACTGGAAGTGCTCCCCCTGCACCCTGAAGCGCAGGTACTGCCTGTTCTGGGGCTGAATCAGAATGTTGGTGTAAGCGTCTTTCAAATCTAAGGAGCATAGCCAGTCGCCCTGCCGGAGGAAGAGCAGCAGAACGCCAAGGGAAAGCATCTTTAACTTTTCCTGCACCAAGAATTTTAGTTTTCGGAGGTCGAGGATGGGTCGCAGATCCCACCCCCCGTCTTTTTCAGGACGAGGAAGTACCAGGAATAAAAGCCCGGACCTCGGAGGTGCACCGGCACCCTCTCGACTGCCTGTTGGGTGAGGAGGTTTAGTTCCCGCTGATGCACGGGGAGTCCAGGAGGTTCCACCGGGGAGAAGGGAGGGGGAAGCCTGTCCAAGCGGAGGTGATAGCCATCTCAGATTATCCGGAGGACCCAGGTGTCCAAGGTGATGGAAGCCCACTGAGGGGCAAAGGAGGACAGGCGTCCCTCCCACCAGCTGCTGTGCTACCGGGGGGGTGAAAGGCTATGCGGGTGGCGTCAAAGCCCCTGCGAGGGTTGAGGCGGTGCCAGGCTTTGGGCCCTTTTGACTTGCGGTGACCCTGGGGCCCGGGCTTCCCTTGTGCAGCAATTGTCAGCGTGGGAGTGGGCAGGTACGGTGGCTAGACCTGGTAGGGCAGGCCCTTCCTTGGAAAGAAAGGCTTTTTAGTTTGCTGTTTCTTTCGAGGGAGGGTGTAGGTCTTGCGTGAGACATGGGTTTGGGTGACGAACTCCGTCTCTATCTCAGCGGCTTTGTCCTCCATTGGTTTGCCGAAGAGCTGCTCACCGAGGCAGGGTATGTCCAGGAGCTTCTCCTATACCCACTGCTCCAAATCTGAAGATTGGAGCCATGCCTGGTGATGGGCCCCGATACCAGCAGCCACCACTCGAGCTGAGGCTCGAAGACATCGTAGGCGGCACTCTGTGACGGATTTTAACAGGGTCTGGAACCTATTGAGGGCTTCGCTCTTGAGGCCTACGGAGAAACCCCGAGTTTCTTGGCCAGGTCATGCAAGAACATGTCCGTATATAGCTGGTATGCCTGAATACGGCAGGAGAGCATGTACCCCTGGTAGGCTTTGCGGCCTAGAGCATCAAGTGCTTTCGACTCCCTGCCTGGAGGAACCGAAGAACGTGACTTCGGGCTCTTTTGTTTCCTCATGGCTGATTCCACCACCATTGATGTGTGAAGAAGCTGGGTTTTTCTAAACCCGCGGCCACGCTGGACCTCGTACATAGCTTGAGGTGCTTACTCACGATGGGAACCAAGGCAGGTGTCTCCCACATGCAGAGCAGCAGCCTGGACAGAATGGGAGAAACCGGGACAGTACGAGATTCCTGAGGTGGGGACTCATACTGAAGAATGTTGAGCTCTTCAGCTCAAGGGTCCTCCTCAGCCTGGGTGACCAGATTGAGAGCCCGTGTCATATCCCGGTCAAACACCAGGAAGGAGGTGTCCTCGGGTGGCGAGCGCCACTGAAAAACGGATGGGTCTGATGAAAGGTCCCGATGGGTACGGATTTCCAGAGAGGTATCCCCATTGGACTCCCAGTCTTTGGATGAGGAATTTGATCCCGGTTGGTCGCCCCGTCCAACAGCCGAGGTCCGTTTGGAGCCGGAGGATCTCACCCCCGAGGAACGGGAAGGCGAGTGAGACTGGCGCCAAGGACCCTCATGAGGCCCACGGTTCTTGGGGGTTTCCTGGGCGGATTTCAGTGTCCCACGCGAAGGAACCTCGGTCTCTAGGCGCGGGCCAGCGAAGCTGGCTGTGAGCACTGTTCCCTCTAAGCTGTGCGCGTGTACGCGCACACACACCTCGCCGAGCGAGCGCACATACTTTACAACAGAGCGCACAAAAATTACGGCTCTGATTCTGATAGAAAACACAGATATCTTAAAATTTAAAAGTTATGATTGTAATTACTAGAAATGTCCTGCTTCATTTAGTAATCGTCTATTTTCATTTAATTTGATTAAAATCAGTGTGGTGTACATACTGTATTCTGATGTGTAGTCAAATTTTAAAGTATATAACTCCGAGTGTCGTTATGTGGCGCACAAAAATTTAACCTTCCTTCAAAAGCTGCACACAGCTGATATTTTATGCGCACACAGCCTACAGAAAATTAGAGGGAACATTGGCTGTGAGCGCCTGCCGGGATGCGATAAACGCATAAACGCTGCATACTAGCACCAGCATGCGTGGTGTCGTCACCCTAGCCTGGGCCAAAGGCCTAAAGGCGCAGGGCTGCCAATGTTAGTCCTTAAATAAAGAATTATACTATTCTTGTCCACAGCTTGTAGTTGTTTCTCCTTATTTAAAGACAGTAGTGTGAAACCAATGGTTTTTAAAGGCAAACAAGAAATTTATTTATCTTCCCCAAAGCACTAAGGCTCAACACAAACGTTAGGATTCTTCTCCAAGCAATAACATCAGGAAATTATACACAAACTAGAACTGAAACTGCTTCATAGGCTTTCTAACATGTGTAGCTGTTTTCATCAAACGTTCAGCAAACAAAACATAGCTTCTTCCTTCAAGCAAAGCAAAGTGTCCATTTTTATCTTCTGCTTCATTAGTAATTCAAATACAGGTTAGACATGTATTCTTTTCATTAGAAGCGGTTCCTAGCATTAACACAGATAGGTTAACTCATCCTGTTTCTTCAGGGATTTCTTGGTTAAAGACTTTTTATCAGAAAGCTTTCAATCTGCCTTCTGGCACAATGAACAGTCCATTGCTAATTCCTCAGTTATAGAATCCTGCTCAGAACAGTCTACCTGCATCTCTTCCTGCTCTTCAGCATGAACGTCTGACTCTGAGCTTTCATGAACTGTTTCTGGCTTAATGCTTTGTAAAAGCTCCTGGACTTCACTCCACAGGTGCTCTTCACAATAAGGAATGTTTGTACCTGGAATGTGAGGATTCCTTCTCCGGATCACCTGCCTCAGTTCCTCTAACTTGTTCAGCCCTGGTTCTTTCCACCCAGCTGGGTTCTGGTCACTTCTAGCTGTGAGTTTGTCCACCCACCTTTTGGCAGCTTGAACTCTGAGCTGGACCACGAACCGTTTGAACTGCAGTCTGACTCTCGTCAGCAATTCTCCTAGCCACACCTCGGCTGGCTTCAGGACTAACAGCACTCCTCCTGCAAGCCTGGCTTTCTTTATGGCTGCTAATTTCACTGCTGAGCTCCTCACCAAAATCTTCACCGTTCTCCTCCCCAGTGATCTCCTTTCTGCTCCTAGGTGCTGACTCTCTTCCTTTTTCTCCCCTGGATTTATAAGGCTGTTTCTTAACTAGCGTACACTGCTTCCTACTCAGGTGTTTTTCATTACTCCCCAAGCCTGCACTTAGGTTAGCAGAGCTTGGGTGTGGCGTGACTTCAGTGACTGCGTGTTTTCTTCCTTTACCTGCAGTCTGAAAGCTGTGAACTCCCTGCCTGTCTCTCTCCTTAAAGGTATATTTACCATTTTCCTCTATTTCCATGGGCTCAGCAGAGCTCTCCTCATCACAGTGGTCACCGGGTCGGTTATCGCAGAGGAGAGGGGATCCTCACTGGGATGGCCCTCAGGAGACCGGGCACCATCGCCAGAAGCTTCCGTATCTGTATGAGGTATCAGGCGGGGCCACTCCTAGTCCGACTCTCGGTAACGCCGATGGGGGCTAAGTGACCGAGCACGAGAGCGCTCGCGCTTGTCGGGGGCCCTCGACAGCAACTTCAAGACCTTCTTTTTACATCGCTCCACATCAAGAAACCCCTGGTCGGAGTACTGCCTTGAGCGTGGGGCCGAGGAGGGGGACTCCTCTGGAGGAGAGATGACAGAGGGCGCCACCGAGGATTCCAAGGCGGCCTTTCTGAAAATGTCTTCTGACTTCGGCTTACAGCTGAGCAGGGCTTTGGAGGACATTTTCTTACAAAGCGAGCAGAGCTCTGGATCATGGTCAGCACTGTTCCCTCTAAGCTGTGCGCGTGTGCGCGCGCACACACCTCGCGAGTGAGCGCACATACTTTACAACAGAGCGCACAAAAATTACGGTTCTGATTCTGATAGAAAATAGCACAGACGTCTTAAAATTTAAAAGTTGTGATTGTAATTACTAGAAATTTTCTGCTTCATTTAGTAATCGTCTGTTTTCATTTAATTTGATTAAAATCAATGTGGTGTACATACTGTATTCTGATGTGTAGTCAAATTTTAAAGTATATAACGCCGAGTGTCGTTATGTGATGCACAAAAATTTAACCTTCCTTCAAAAGCTGCACAGCTGATATTTTATGCGCACACAGCCTACAGAAAATTAGAGGGAACATTGATGGTCAGCCCAGAGACACCGCAGGCAGCAGTCATGGGTGTCCATAAGCAACATGTTCTTGGAGCATCTATCGCATTTTTTGAATCCGGTGGCCATAGGGGCAAAAATGGCCCCCGCGAGGTTGAAGACCCATCCGGCCAGCGGTTGGGAGAAAAAAAGAAGCGAAGCTTGTGAACGCCAAAAAATGCTAGGAAAAACATCCACTAATTGCTTAAAAAGAATAGAGCAGGGGAAGGATGGGTAGAGGATCGGTGCAACAGGAAAAGTAATAGGCCTAAGGCCAAAAAATGAAATACTTTTTCCGAGGGACGAGGATGTGCGTCCAAAGGGCTCCACTGAAAAAGGGAGACTGAGCAAGATGGCACCCTTGGGTGGGAACAGGACCAGGCATGCGTGGCAGCAATCCCAAAGGCTTTCTTTGAAAGCTGGGGAATTGTTCTGCACGGGCTCCGTCGGTGCCAACGTCACCCATAAGTGAGAACTGACTTCCTGCTTGTTCCTGGAGAACTCTGCTCTTCTGACAAATTGCTTCTATCTGTATCCTTCTCTTCTATTGCTAACTCCAGACTTCGCTCCTTTCACCTTGCTGCTCCTTATGCCTGGAGCAAACTACCCGAGTCTGTACGTCAGACACCTTCTCTGAAGCCGAGCAAGTCTCCGGGCACCAACAGCTATAGATCTCAGTAAAGCCTTTGACACTGTTCCTCACAGGCGACTTATAAACAAAACTGAGCACCCTAGGGATGGACCCTAAAGTTAATGCTTGGGTTAGAAATTGGTTGAGTGGGAGGTGACAAAGGGTACAAGTAAATGAAGCTCACTCTGAGGAGAAGGAGGTTACCAGTCGTGTGCCCCAGGGATCTGTCCTCGGTCCGATTCTTTTTAACACCTTTGTTAGTGATACAGCGGAAGGGCTGTCGGGTAAGGTTTGTCTCTTTGCGGATGATACCAAAATCTGCAATAGAGTAGACATGCAGGAAGGTGTAGATAACATGAGGAGGGATCTAGCTCAGCTTGAAGAAAGGTCTAGAATTTGGCAGCTGAGATTTAATGTTAAAAAATGCAAGGTCATGCATTTGTGCTGCAGCAATCCAGGGGAGCAATATAGTATAGGAGGTGAAGTACTTTTGTCCACTAAAGAAGAGCAGGATCTACTACTACTACTACTATTCAGCACTTATAAAGCGCCACACACGCAGCGCTGCACAGCTAACCTACAAGAGGTAGCCAACATACAAGAGACAGTCCCTGCCCATCAGAGTCATGCTCATTGGAGCTTACAATCTAGTTAGAACAGTACATCTAGTTAGAACAGTACATTAGTTAGAACAGTACAGAGCATTAGTCAGTTCTACACAAGGTACGGTGTGGTACATTGGTCTGTAGTTTGGTCATTGACGTTGACGGGGGTTAGGGTAAGATGAGGAAGGAGTCAGGATTTGAGTGCAACGGTAAAGAGGTGGGTCTTCAACCTGGATTTGAAGAGGGCCAGGGAGGATGCCTGGCGCACAGACGCAGGTAAGCTGTTCCAGGCATAAGGTGCAGCAAGGTGAAAGGAGCGCAGTCGGGAGTTTGCGGTGCGGGTGAAAGACATTGATAGAAGTAATTTGTTAGCGGAGCACAAATTTCGAGAGGGGATGTAGGGAGAGATAAGAGATAGGAGGTATTGAGGAGCCATAGAGTGAATGCATTTATAGGTCAGCAGGAGAAGCTTGAATTGGATGCGGAACTGGACAGGGAGCCAGTGAAGCGACTTGAGAAGAGGAGTAATATGGGCATGGCGGGGCTGGCAGAAGATTAGTCGAGCAGCGTGATTTTGTATAGATTGGAGGGGAAGGAGGTGGCTCACGGGAAGACCAGTGAGGAGTAGGTTGCAGTAATCGAGGCGAGAGGAGATTAAAGAGTGGATAAGCATTTTGGTAGTGTGTTCAGAGAGGAAGGGCGGATTTTGCTGATGTTGTAGAGAAAGAAGCGGCAGGTCTTAGCTACAAGCTGGATATGAGCGGAGAAGGAGAGAGAGGTGTCAAAGATAACTCCTAGATTGCGGGCCGAGGGAACAGGAAGGATAGTAGATCCATCCACATGGATTGAGAGAGGGGGAAGTGGGGGGGGAGGAGTTAGGTGGAAAGACAAGGAGATCAGTCTTGGCCATGTTCAATTTCAATCGTTGATGAGACATCCAGGCAGCAATGTCCGAAAGACAGGCAGAGATCCTGGAATGGGTTGCCGGAGAAATATTAGGTGTAGAGAGGTAGATTTGGGAGTCATCGGCATAGAAATGGTACTGAAAGCCATGGGAGGAGATAAGTGCGCCAAGGCCTTGGGTATAGAGAGAGAAGAGGAGGGGGCCCAAGACAGATCCCTGGGGTACACCTACATGAAGCGGGGTAGGGGAGGAGGAGGAGCCACCAGAGCATACACTGAATGAGCGATGGGAGAGATAGGAGGAGAACCAGGATAGTACAGAGTCCTTGAAGCCAAGCAAGGAGAGGGTGATGAGGAGAAGGCTGTGGTCAATGGTGTCAAAGGCAGCAGAAAGGTCAAGAAGGATGAGGATAGAATAGAGGCCCTTGGATTTAGCCAGGAACAAGTCATTTGTGACTTTTGTGAGTGCCGTTTCAGTGGAGCGTAGGGGACGGAAGCCAGATTGAAGTGGGTCCAAGAGGGCCTGGGAGGTGAGGAAGTCGAGGAAGCGACGGTGGACTGCTCGTTCTAGTAGTTTGGATATGAAGGGAAGGAGGGAGATGGGTCGACAGTTAGAAGGGTATGTGGGATCGAGTGAGGGTTTCTTGAGGAGGGGGTGTGACAACAGCATGTCTGAAGTCAGCGGGGACAGTTGCAGTGGAGAGTGAGGGGTTGAGGATATGAGTGATGGAGGGGCAATGGTGAGGGGGATGGAACGTAGGAGATGGGTGGGGATAAGGTCTGATGAACAGGTGGTGGGTTTGGAGGAGGACAGAAGGAGTGCAGTTTCTTCCTCAGAGATCGGAGGGAAGGAGGAGAGGGTGGCAGAGGGAGTATGGGTGGGGGGAGAATTGGGGAGGAGGGGAGGTAGATTGGGGGTAGGAATTGGAGGGTAATCTTGTGGATTTTGTTGTGGAAGTAGTCGGCTAGTGTTTGGGCAGAGAGGGAGGGCGGGATCGGGGGCGGGGGACCTTGAGGGGAGAATTGAGGGTATTAAAGAGACGGCGAGGATCAGAGGCAAGGGAGTTGGTCAGATGAATGTAGTAATCTTGTTTGGCAAGTGCCAAGGCTGACTGGAAGGGGCCAAGCATGAATTTGAAGTGTAGAACGTCTTCCGGGGAGCGGGAATTGGACCAAGCTCGTTCGGCAGAACAGGCGCAGATGCATAGGTAACGAATTGTGGGTGAAAACCAGGGTTGGGGAGTAGATCGTTTGACAGGACGTGGGGTGGGAGGGGCGAGAGTGTCAAGGGCTGAGGATAATGTAGCATTGTATGAAGATAATGCCTCGTCGACGGACTTGGAAGATAAAATGGCAGAAAGAGATGGAGAGATGGTGGAGGAGAGAGTCAGGGGATCAATATTATGAAGGTTTCTAAACAGGGGTGGCCCAAGGGGGGTGCGGGGCCATGTGCAGACTCTTGGTGCGGGGCCTCATTTGCATAATGTTACCATACACTAGCTTTCAGTAAACATGCCTCTTAATGAGTGTATGAATAAAGAAAGACTAAAAGACTTCTACATTACTATAATCCAGTGCCAACCGCCAGACACATTAGGAACTACTACAAACACTGCCCATTTAGAACCCATAGCAAACCCGCCGTATCCTAACAGCACTACCAGGACTCATAAAGCACCATACCCTAACTATCAAAAGGAAACGCTGCAAATATTAAACCAATACATTTCAGAGAACAACAATATATGACCTACTGGGGAATGAGAACAAGTGGCAATGTCAAATAGGAATTACATAAACAGAATACCTCAGCTCAGTTACACATGCAGAACATAGACCGTCACCAGACAAGGAATCACAATTTAGAAACAGGAAGACAATAATTAAACTGGGAATCCCAAAAGCCAAACTTGGAATGTACAACACTGTAGAAATAAAACTATAAATTAATTTTCTCTTGTACTAAACAAAGCGCAGACGTTAATGATGCACATTTCCCAGAGCTGACATATTCCAATTAATAAATTCAAAATAAAGAGATATTTTTCTACCTTTTGTGCATTTTTTTTCAGCTGCAATTGCTCCAGTCACTTTCTTCTGGTTTCTTTGTGTCTTCTGCTAACTCTCCATCGTCTGCTGGCCATTTGTCTTTTCTTCTCTCTTCTAGTTTTTTTCCATTCTCTCTACATCTGCTTTAACATACTAATCTTTCTCCTTTTGCTCTTTGCTCATTCCTATTTCATCTACTCAAATTTTACCCCTCCATTCTCAATCCCCACCTACTCTCCCAATATCCGGTCAATTGTAGATTTGTCTTCCCTCCCACACAAAATATTTTTTCCCTCTCCATTTCACTCTCCCAGCTCCATCCCATTCTAATCCTCCCCCAACATCAGCTCCATTCTAGTTCCAGTCACACCCAGCATCCGCTCCCTTCTAGTCCCCGCATCAGCCCATTTCCAGTCCTAGCCCCCCATAAGCCCATTTCCAGTCCTATCCTAGACCCACCATCAGCCTATTTCCAGTCCTAGCTCCCCCATCTATTTCCAGTCCCATCCGAGTCCCTCCATCAGTCCATTTCCAGTCTTAGCTCCCCCCATAACCCATTACCAGTCCTAAACCTCCCCATCAGCCCACTTCCAGTCTTAGCATCCCCCCATGGCCCATTACTAGTCCTAACCTCCCCATCAGCCCACGTCCCGTATTAGCCCCCCCCCCATAACCCATTACCAGTCCTAAACCTCCCCATCAGCCCATAACGTCCTAACCCCCCCATCACCCTATTTCCAGTCCTAGCCCCCCCATCAGCCTCTTAGCCCCCCATAGCATTTACCAGTCCTAATCACCCATCAGCCCATTACCAGTCCTAACCCCTCCCATAGCCCATTACCCGTCCTATCCCCATCAGCCCATTTCCAGTCTTAGCACCCCCCCATGGCCCATTACTAGTCCTAACCCTCCCCCATAGCCAATTACCAGTCCTAACCCTCCCCCATCAGTCCATTTCCAGTCTTAGCCCCCCCCCATAACCCATTACCAGTCCTAAACCTCCCCATCAGCCCACTTCCAGTCTTAGCACTCCCCCATGGCCCATTACTAGTCCTAACCCTCCCCCATCAGCCCACTTCCAGTCTGAGCCACCCCCATAATCCATTACCAGTCCTAAACCTCCCCATCAGCCCATTTCCAGTCTTAGCTCCCCCCCATAGCCAATTACCAGTCATAACACCCCATCAGCCCATTTCCAGTCTTATCCCCCCCATAGCCCATTACCAGTCCTAACCCCCCCATCAGCCCACTTCCAGTCTTAGCACCCCCCCCCCATGGCCCATTACTAGTCCTAACCCTCCCCCATCAGCCCACTTCCAGTCTTAGCCCCCCGCCCGCCTAACCCAGTACCAGTCCTAAACCTCCCATCAGCCCATTTCCAGTCTTAGCCCCCCCATAGCCAATTACCAGTCCTAAACCTCCCCATCAGCCCATTTCCAGTCAGCCCCCCCATAGCCCATTATCAGTCCTAACCCCCCATCAGCCCATTTCCAGTCTTAGCCCCCCCATAGCCCATTACCAGTCCTAAACCCCATCAGCCCACTTCCAGTCTTAGCACCCCCCATGGCCCATTACTAGTCCTAACACTCCACCCTCAGCCCACTTCCAGTCTTAGCCCCCCGCCCGCATAAACCATTACCAGTCCTAAACCTCCCCATCAGCCCATTTCCAGTCTTAGCCCCCCCATAGCCAATTACCAGTCCTAACCCCCCCATCAGCCCATTTCCAGTCTTAGCCCCCCATAACCTATTACCAGTCCTAAACTCCCCATCAGCCCATTTCCAGTCAGCCCCCCCCCATAGCCATTATCAGTCCTAACCCCCCATCAGCCCATTTCCAGTCTTAGCCCCCCCATAGCCCATTACCAGTCCTAACCCCATCAGCCCACTTCCAGTCTTAGCACCCCCCCATGGCCCATTACTAGTCCTAACCCTCCCCCATCAGCCCACTTCCAGTCTTAGCCCCCCGCCCGCATAAACCATTACCAGTCCTAAACCTCCCCATCAGCCCATTTCCAGTCTTAGCCCCCCCATAGCCAATTACCAGTCCTAACCCCCCCATCAGCCCATTTCCAGTCAGCCCCCCCATAGCCCATTACCAGACCTAACCCACCCCCATCAGCCCTCTACCTGTCTTAGCACCCCCCCCCATGGCCCATTTCTAGTCCTAACCCTCCCCTATCAGCCCACTTCCAGTCTTAGCCTCCCCCCCCCATAGCCCATTACCAGTCCTAAACCCCCTTCCCCCCTATCATCCCAAATTAAAAAAAAAAAGAAAAAAAAAAAAAAAAGCTGCTTCTGCCGCGGCAGCATCAAGAGTGTCGCTGCAGGGCCCCCCCTGCCCGGCAGAGCCTCCCTGCATCGTAGGCTAGCGTTCAATCCCCGAACGCGGGATTCTTTCAGAGCCGCGAGAGTTTCCTTCATCAGCCCCGGCAGGATTAACAGAGCCGCGAGAAAGGAAACTCTCGCGGCTCTGAAAGAAGCCCGCGTTCGGGGATTGAACGCTAGCCTACGATGCAGGGAGGCTCTGCCGGGCAGGGGTGGGCCCTGTGGCGGCACTCTTGATGCTGCCGCTGCAGAAGCAGCTGTTTTTTTTTTTTTTTTTTAAACTTGGGATGATGAAGAATGTTTTTTGCGCGGGGCCCCTTGAAACGCGGGGCCCTGTGCAAAAAACATTCTTGCTCAATTGACGGGCCGGCCCTGTTTCTAAATAGATCGGAGGAGACAGGACGAGGTTGGGACGGCGGAGGTTGAAGAGTAAATGTTAAGAGGTGACGGTCAAATGAGGGAAGGATTGATTTGCAGATGTTTGAAGGAGAGGAGTTGGAGAAGAGTATTAGGTCAAGGCAGTGACCGTGTAGATGTGTGGGGGCAGTGGAGCAAAGTTGGAGGTCGAACGAGGAGGGAAGAGCGAGGAACTTTGAGGCATGGGGGTCGGAGGGGTTGTCGATGTGAATGTTGAAATAGCCAAGAATAAGAGTGGGGGAGGAGGGATCCATAAAGGCAGAAAGCCAGGAGTCAAAGTCGGTGAGGAAGGTTGATTTGGATTTGTCCGGTGGGCGATAAATAACAGCTATTCGGAGGGGGAAGTGGTGAGAGGAGGCAAATGGAGTGGACTTCGAAGGAGACGGGGGAGTGTGATTGGAGTGGCAGGAGAGGTTGGAATTGGCAGGAGGGAGAGAGTAGGAGGCCAACGTCACCTCCGCGACCAGTAGATCGAGGTGTATGGGAGAACTGGTAGCCCCCATAGCAGAGAGAGGCAATGGATGCAGTGTCATCTGGGGGGACAGGTCTCGGTCAAGGCAAGAAGGTGTAGGGCATTGGAGATGAAAAGGTCATGAATAAAAGGGTTTTTTTTTTTATGACTGAGCATGCGTTCCATAGGGCACATGAAAATGGGAGAGTGGAGGGGGGAGGAGAGGGATATGGATAAGGTTGGATAAGTTACGTGTAGATTTCTTATCAGAGTAGCGTGGGGGTCTATTTCTAGGGTAATGCCAAGATTTAGGGGGAGGAGGGTGTGAGTGGGTGTGTCTGGGTGAGTGTGCTCTCCAAGAGGGACATGAGGGAGGGGAAATGAGGGGTAAATTGATGGTATCGGGTAAGTTATGTGAGGGATTATTTTTGTGGGTAGGGTTGGAGTTAATATCTATGGATAAGTGAATGTGAGATGAATGAGGGAGGGCCAGGATGTGAATGAGATTAGATGGGGTACGTGAGGAACTTTTTTTAGTGTGAAAAAGAAATCGGGGGGGGGGGGGGCAGGGTTGGGCTTGATATTACGAGATGAGAGAAGGAGGAGTATTAGAGAGCGAGGTATAGTGGAGATAGTACGGCGGACGCAAGGGTGGGGTTGCTTTAAAGAGAGGGGGGCTGGTTGAATGCGGGGCATGGTGTGAAGAAGCTCAAGAGCAGATGCAAGGCTAGGGGCAGAATGGAGGGAGAAGTGAGGAAGGTAGAGAGGGGGGCTCGTTGAATGTGGGGGATGGTGTGAAGAAGCTCAAGCGCAGGTGCAAGGCTAGGGGGCAGAGTGGAGGGAGACGTGAGGAGGGTAGGGGGGAGGGTGTTAGTAGGAGGGGAGGCAGTTGGGGAGGATAATGAAGAGGAGGACAATGAGATGTGGGGCCATGGTAGTGGGCAGCAAGGTCTGAGCAAGCGATGGGCAGCAAGGTCTGAGCACGCGATGGGCAGCAAGGTCTGAGCACGCGATGGGCAGCAAGGTCTGAGCACGCGATGGGCAGCAAGGTCTGAGCACGCGATGGGCAGCAAGGTCTGAGCACGCGATGGGCAGCAAGGTCTGAGCACGCGATGGGCAGCAAGGTCTGAGCACGCGATGGGCAGCAAGTTCTAGGCAAAACAACGGGTAGCAAGTGATAGGCAGACAAGCAGGCAGTGGGTAGCAGTTCAATGCAAGCAATGGGTGGCAAGCTGAGGATAAGCAGTGAATAACAGTTCTATAAAACAATGGGCAGCAGTACTATGCAACAATGGGTGGCAACAGTATGCAACAATGGGCATGATTGTGTCTGATGACATCAAAGTAGCTAAACAGGTAGAAAAGGTGACAGGAAAAGCTAGAAGGATGCTTGGGTGCATAGTGAGAGGAATGGCCAGCAGAAGAAAGGAGGTGATGGTGCGACCTCACTTGGAGTATTGTGTGCAATTCTGGAGACTGCACCTTCAAAAGGATATAAGCGAGTTGGAGTCAGTGTAGAGGGTGGCTACTAAAATGGTTAGTGGTGTTCATTATGAAGCATATGAGGACAGACATAAGGATCTTAATATGTACACCTTAGAGGAAAGGCGGAATAGAGGTGATATGATTGAGATGTTTAAATACCTCCGTGGCATAAATGCACAAGAGGAGAGCCTCTTTGATTGAAAGCAAGCTCTGCTACGAGGGGAGATGGGATGAGGGTGAAGGGGGATAGATTCAGGAGTGGAATGATGAAATATTTCTTTATGGAAAGAGTGGTGGATCCATGGAAAAGTCTCCCAGTGCAGGTGGTAGAGATGAGGACAGTAACTGAATTCAAAAAAGCATGGGACAAACACAGAGGATCTCTAAAGGAAAAAGGGGGCGTGTTGTAGTGGTTGATATGGAAGGACAGACTAGATAGGCCATGTGGTCTTTTTCTGTCGTCATGTTTCTATGGTAGAAGCTCTCAATGCCATTTCAAAGATATCATAGGTCACCCGGACCTTGAACTTTGAGCAGTCCTTGCCATAAGCCACTAGGGAATGATACTGATCCAATTTTTCTAGAGGGAGAAACAGACAGCTCGGTGAGGTCGCACATGATGTTCATCAGGAACATGCCCATTTACAGTTGGTAAGAGGCCATGCAGGCTATGAGCATGGAATTCTGGAAATATCTTCTCCCCAAAGAGTCCAATATCCAACCCTCCCTCCCTGGGAGTGCCGAGAAATGAGTCCTGGTAGTCTTAGACATCTTTAGGGCAGATTTGACCATCAAGGAATGGTAAGCTGAGACTTCTCGAATCTGTGACCCTTGTGAACTATGTACATGGAATCAAGCCTTCTACTGACCGGAGGGCACAGTGAGGGGGCTTTCACACATTCTCATCTGCATTCTCTGTAGGATGCAGTGCACGGGCACTGCCACCGCCCCCCTAGGGGCCGAGGAGTACTGTAGGATCTCCAGCTCTTCTGCCCTGGATTCATCCTCAGTCTCCAAGAAAACAGTATGGTTTTTTTTTTCAATATCCCTCACAAAATCCTGGAAGCTCATGTCCTCAGGAGATGAAGGGTCTGGCAGGAGTTCAGGAGACCTGTTATCTGACAAGTCTTCCAATTCCACAACCGTCACACAGCCTTCTGATTCAGACTCAGAAAGGAAGTCAAAGTATTGTTCAGCTTCTTTCCGCTTTCTCTTGCTCCTCTTCATTGAAACTGCTTGCTTTTTTGAGTCCTATCTGCCTCTCTATATATTTATATTTATTTATTTTATTTATTTATTTATTTATTTAACATCTCTTATATACCGCACTATTGTCATCAGCGCGGTTTACATGGAACAAACATATACATACAGAGAACTGTAATGCATTTTACAAGTAACGGGGTCTTTGAACTTGGGATTAAAAAGGTAAACTATATAGGCTAACTAACTATTTACAGAGAATTCAAATACATTAGTCACATTTGGATATCGTTTGGGGAATGTCTTGGTCAGAAAAAGTGTCTGTAGTATTTTCATGTGCAAAGATTAGATTGGGAAATAGCTTAGGAAGAGGTAGTGTTTGAGGCTTTTTCTGAATTGTGTTAGGCTGGTTATAGCTCTCAGTTCTGGTGGGAGGGCATTCCAGGTTATTGGGGCATGGATACTGAAGGCTCTTTTAGTTGTTTCCTTAGTGTATCTGACTGTTTGTTTCGGGATTATTAATGTATTTATAGCAGTTGATCTTCTGGATCTGTTGGGGGTCTGTAAATGTACAAGGTTGGTGACAGTTGATGGTGCTTGGTTGTTTATGGTTTTGAATGTAGTGATCAGTATCTTGTAGTGAATTCTTGCGTTGGTTGGTAACCAGTGGAGTCTTTTTAGGACTGGGGTTATGTGATCTGTCTTTGATATTCCTTCAAGTACTCTGGCGGCAGTGTTCATCGCCAGTTGAAGAGGATTTAATGTTGCTTGAGGGAGCCCGTATAGAATTGCATTTGCAAAGTCGATGTGAGGCATTATCAGGGCTTGGTAGACGGTTCTGAAGTCTGAGGGTTCAAGTAAGGGTCGCAGGTGGCGTAATGTACGTATCTTGTGATATATTAGTTTTGTTATGTTTTTTATGTGGGCTTTCATATTGAGGCGCTGGTCGAGGGTTATACCTAGGTAGCGTAGTGTAGGTTTTACTGTTAATTCCTTGTCCTTTATCTTTATGGAGGTTGGAGGTGTGAAGTTTTGGTTCCTTGTTATAAACATCACATCAGTCTTGCTGTGGTTGATTCTTAGATTTTGTGAGATGAGCCAATCTTCTACTGCTTCGAGGCATGTTGTCAATGGTGTATAATCGGGGTGGTTGATGGAGAATGGCATGTATAGTAGAATGTCGTCTGCATATGCTAAACAGGTGACATTATAGGAACGAATGAGGTCGCAGATGGGTTGCATGTATATATTAAACATCAACGCTGACAGAGAAGATCCTTGCGGTACCCCTTGATCTTGAAGAAATGGTTCAGATGCAGTTTCGCCAATTCGTACTTGTTGCCAACGGTTAGTTAGATAGGATATACACCAGTCGAGTGCGACACCAACTATTCCTTTTTCCTTAAGGCGATCGATAAGTATTTGGTGGCTTACTGAGTCGAACGCAGCTGAGATGTCCATGAATATAAGTATGAATCCTTGGTGAATGTTATCTATTCCTGTGATTAGTGTGTTGAATAGTGTGATGAGGAGGGTCTCAACTCCATGAGCCTCTCTAAATCCGTGTTGTGCAGGGTCAAGTGGAGCTTCAGTGTCTATGTGCTGTTGTATTTGCCGTTGGACCACTTTCTCAATTATTTTTGCTAGGAGTGGGATACTGGATATTGGCCTGTAGGATTCTACTTTTAGGGGGTCTAATTTGCTGTTTTTTAATAATGGTCTAATTGATGTTTGCTTGAGGCTTTGAGGAAAGGTTCCAGTTGAAAAAGATTGTTCAAGGATATTCTGTATGAAGAAGCTTACTTCATGTTTAAGGATTTTTATCCAAGCTGCTGGACATGGATCACTTGCAGCGGTGGTAGCATTTATTGATGCGATAATGTTTTCAATTTCTTTGATTGATAATGTATTAAACTTGGTTAATGTGGTTGACTGTGAATGCATATCACTCTTTGTTGGTCCAGTGGTGCAGATGTTGGATGTTTTTGTCATCTTTGACTTTAGGTATTTAGCATAGTCTTGAGGGTGTATTGTTTGTGTATGTTGGGGTGTTGGTTCCTTTGCCATTGTTCTTACGATGTTGAAGAGATCATGATGTTTATTTAATGATTGCTTTAGAAGGTTAGTATGGAATTGTTTCCTTCGATCTGCTATTTCCTGGCGATGCTTTTCTAGGTATTTGCAGTAGGCTGTGTAGGCTTCAGTAGAGCGTGATCTTCTCCAGTATTTTTCGAGTCTCCGAAGATGGAGGAGGGATGTTCTTAGCTCCTTGGAATACCAAGCTACGTGTGCACGGTGGTTGGTCTTTTTTGCCATGTTTGATGGTTGAGAATTGGCTCTGAGAGAGTGATCCCAGGTGTTGATTAGACTGTCCAAGTCGGGTTCAGAAGATTGTAGAGTTGGGAGAAGATTATTAAGTATTTCATCTTTGACAAAGGGGCGGAACCTCCTAGCTGTTGGTTTCGCATGAGTGGGTTTGGAGTTAGTGGGATTGGAGGAGTTGGGGATTTGGAATAAAATGAGACTGTGGTCAGACCACGGCACTGGTATTATGGAAAGGTCGTAATTGTGGTTGGAGTCTGAGGTAGCTTGCGGAACGAATATCAGATCAAGTATATTTCCCATATTGTGAGTAGGATCTTTGACTATTTGGTTGTATCCAAGGTTGTCAATTGCTTCTATAAAAGCTGTAGTTTGCGAGTCCTGTAGGGAGGGGAGGTTGAAATCTCCCAATATCCAATTAGATAGTCTTGGTTTTTCGGTGTTGCAGGCCAGGTCAACTATCGTTGGCAGATCATCAGCTGATGATGTTGGAGCTCTATAGACTAGGCTGATTGAGTGCTCATTGTTTGATATATTTAGTATATTTAGATGTGTTGAGCTAATACTGTTGTCAACTTGAAATTGTAGTTGGTTATTAGAGATAATAAGTACTCCGCCTCCTCTTTGTTGGTTCCTATGACACGTGTGGATAGAGAATCCTGGCGGTAGCATCTGGTTAAGAATGACATTGTCAGAATCAGTTAGCCAGGTTTCTGTGATCATCAAGATGTCAAGGTTATGTGCAGTTATGAGATTAGGTATCAGAGGCCACTTTGTGCGAATGGATCTTATATTGATAAGGGCACAGTGTAATGGTGGATGGTATTGCTGTTTTGGTTGAGGTTTTTTGGTAATGTGAAGGGCAATATGAAGTAGATGTGAGTGGTGGGTGTAGGTAGTGTTTTGTTTGATTTGTTTGAGTCTTGTTTGACCATCTCTTCCAATTATTTCGTAATATTGGTATGGATTTTTGGTCATCATTAAAGGCAATTGATTGGCCAGCTAGTGCAGTGAGGAGATAAGTAATGGTAAGGGTTACTAATGTATGCATTCTTATAGTGAACATTGTGTGTTCTGAGAAGCGGTAGTGTTGCTAGCTGCACAAGGATGCGGACTAGTGGGATTGGGGTTGTAGTTTTGTAGATAATAGTGATGGAACCTTATCTGTTGTGAAAAAAAGAGTATCAACAGTATATCTGGATACTGGGAAAACAGTAATTGCAATTTATGAGTACTGATAACAGTATATCTCTCTAGACACTGACCACAGTATGTCTCTCTATCTACTGACAACAGTATGTCTCTCTAGCTACTGACAACAGTATGTCTCTCTAGCTACTGACCACAGTATATCTCTCTGGGTACTGACGACAGTAAATCTTTCTGGCTACTGGGAACAGTATTTGCAACTGATGAGTACTGGCAACAGTATATCTCACTAATGGGAACAGTGGATGCTATATAGCTACTTGGAATATTTAATGATTACTGACTTGGAATAATTATGATTACTAACAATAGTATGCAGGCTTTATGAGGGATGTGCAAGAAATCAGTTCAATATAGTTCTTTTATGTCTAATATACTTGCTGTGCTCAGAGAGGGACCCAATTAAGAGGGGGAGCGAGCTCGACCGTGAGGGAGCTCAAGCTGCTTGATCTTGGCTGAGTTTCCAGATGGCGATTTTCTTGTGTGTTGTTGAGGCGTTAGATTACAGTTCTTTTTCGCCTATCGTGCCCCGCCTAAGGGCCACGCCAAAGGGCCCTCTTGCGAGGCCCTCAGGCGCGGGCCCGCAAGGCGCGGGCACGCCTGCCGGCGACGCTGTTTTAAGCGTGCAGATGAGACCTCCCACAGCCTCGATAGGGCTGGAGTTTGCAGGAGCGGGAAAGCTGCTTGGTGCTGTGCTGCCTTGTGCTCAACCCCGACTGGGGAGCTTCCGGGAGAGATCGCCGAAATTCAAAGGGCTGCCTTCCTGCCGGCGACGCTGTTTTAAGCGTGCAGATGAGACCTCCCACAGCCTCGATAGGGCTGGAGTTTGCAGGAGCGGGAAAGCTGCTTGGTGCTGTGCTGCCTTGTGCTCAACCCCGACTGGGGAGCTTCCGGGAGAGATCGCCGAAAATCATTGTTAGTGTGCTCTTTTACCTCATTTGTACTTTTTTGCAATATTGCTCAGCTTTTCTCAGCTCTCTTGCTCCTCCTCGGCCTTATTATCCCTCCCACTCACCCCTCAGCCCACCCCCCCCCCCCGGCTAATATTCCCTTGTATCTATCCTGTACTCATTACCACTATTACTCACAGGTGCAACCTAATCCTCTGAGCTCTCTCTCCTTCCTATCCTTCAAATATTTCTACTGACTTCTGTTCTTCTCTCCATTTCTCTCTTATGGCTCCACATCACTTTCCCTTGCTATTGTTAACACTCCCCAATCTTCTCCCCTTGAACCAACAACCTCAAGACCTCCTTCCATAGTCTCCCTTTTACCATCCCCACTTCTCCCAGCACCTTGTCATCTACCCTTTCATCACCTCTTGAGCGTCAACATTTTCTCCCTCTCATTCAGCCTTCTCCTCTCTTTCTTAAACAACCTCACCCTCTTTTCTGCCGTGCTGTCTCCTCTTTGCCCTACACTCTTCTACTCTTTCTCCTTCTGCCTTCTGGTGATATCAATCCCAACCCTGGCCCCTCTAGACTTTTCTCATACTCCCATGGCAGATCCTCATGCAATTGTTCCCTGTTAAATAGTTATCTCCAAGTTATAATGCCCTGTTCAATGTAATTTCAGTTTGTTCAATATAAACCACCTTGATATCATGAAAGGCGGTAGATAAGAAATGTTCAATAAATAAATAAACAAACAAATTGCTCAAATATTATTCATATCCCTCTCCTTTCCTTTCCTCCTCCTCTCTCCCTTTCTCATGTGCCTTGTCAAATGCACACTCCATCTCAAATAAGCTTGCCTTTATTCATGATCTCTTTAGCTCAAATGCTCTCCATCTTCTTGCTCTAATTCAGACCTGGCTCCTCCCAGAAGACTCTGCTCCAGTTGCTGTTCTCTGTCATAGTGGCTATCAGTTCTCCCACATGCCTCATCCCACTGGCCGTGGTGGTGGTGTTGGGCTTCTCGTCTGCCAATTCCTCCTACCAATTTCAGCCCCTCCCTTCTGCTTCAGTCTCACTCCTTTCTCTCCTTTGAAGTTTACTTCATCTGGCTTTATACCCCACTATATCTCCAGATAGCTGTTATTTATTGATCCCCTGACAAGTCCACCTCTAGCTTTCTCATTACTGACTCATGGCTTTCCTTCTTTCTGGACTCATCTTCCCCCTCCCTTATTCTTCGGGATTTTAACATTCGTGTTGATAACCCTTTTTACCCTTACCCTCCTCATTCAACATCCAGCTTTGCTCTACTGTCCCCACTCACCAACACGGCCATTGCCTCAACTTTGTCTTCTCTAATTGCTTACCTTCTAACTTCTGTACCTCAGTTCTTTCCTTACCTCACCATCACCTGCTAAGCTTCAGTTTTCATCACCCCTCGCCTCAACCTCACCCAGTCTCCTCCAACCTCTTTAGAAATCTTCATGCTTTTGACCCAATGGGTCTCTCCACTACTGTCTCGCCATCTCTTTCCTCCACTATGTCATCTGAGTCAGTTGATTAGGCAGTAGCTTCCTATAACACTGCACTCTGCTCTGATTTGGATGCTCTTGCCCCGCCTTCTGAGGCATGCTGCATTTCAGCCCTGGCTGTCTTCCACTAGCTGCTATCTACTTTCCTGTGCCCGCTCAGCTGTGCACACTTGGCTAAAATCTCGCACCCTTGTGGCCTTTCTACACTTCAAATTCATGCTTGCCTCTTTCCAGTCAGCTGTTAGCACTTGCCAAACAAGACTATTATGTCCAACTGACTAACTCTCTCGCCTCTGACCCTCACCATCTCTTTAAAACTCTCAACTCTCTTCTCAAGGTGCCTCAGCCTCTGACCCCTCCTTCCCTTTCTGCCCAAACCTTGGCTGACTATTTCCATGACAAAGTCCACAAGATCACACTCCAATTTCCCACAATGTCAGCTCCATCCCCTCTTCCCCTCCATGCCCTTTCATTCCCAACTTTTCCCCTCAACCTCTGCTACTACCACTGTTCCCTCTAAGCTGTGCTCGTGTGCGCGCGCACACACCTCGCCGAGCGAGCGCACATACTTTACAACAGAGCGCACAAAAATTACGGCTCTGATTCTGATAGAAAACAACACAGAAGTCTTAAAATGTAAAAGTTATGATTGTAATTTCAAGAAATTTCCCGCTTCATTTAGTAATCGTCTATTTTCATTTAATTTGATTAAAATCAATGTAGTGTACATACTGTATTCTGACGTGTAGTCAAATTTTAAAGTATATAACTCGAGTGTCGTTATGTGGCGCACAAAAATTTAACCTTCCTTCAAAAGCTGCACACAGCTGATATTTTATGCGCACACAGCCTACAGAAAATTAGAGGGAACATTGGCTACTACCCTTTCTTCCTTTTCTATGATCTCTGAGGAGGAAACCACACACCTTCTTTCCTTCTCCAAACTCACTACCTGCTCCTCTGATCCTATTCCCACCCATCTCCTAAGCGCCATCTCCTCCACTTTAATACTTTCCATCTCTCATATTCTCAACCTATCGCGCTCCACTGCAACTGCTCTTGCAGCCTTTAAGCATGCTGTGAACACACCTCTCCTTAAGAAACCCTCACTTGACCCTACTTGTCCTATTGACCCATCTCCCTCCTCCCCTTCATCTCTTAACTATTTGAATGTGCGGTTCACCATCGTTGTCTTTACTTTCTCTCCTCTGACGTCCTTCTGGATCTCTTGCAGTCTGGCTTTCATCCCTTCCATTCTACTGAAACAGCTCTTGCCAAAGTCTCCCGTGACCTGTTCCTGGCAAAATCCAAGGGCCTTTACTCGATCCTCATCCTTCTTGACCTTTCTACTGCTTTTGACACTGTTGATCACCACCTTCTCCTCAATACCTTGTCCTCACTTAATTTTAAGGACTCGGTGCTATCCTGGTTCTCTTCTCTCCCATTGTATTTTCTCTCTCTATACCCAATCCCTTGGTATGCTCATCTCTTCCCATGGCTTTCAGTACCATCTTTACGCTGATGACTCTCAGATCTACCTCTCTATGCCTGAAATCTCTCTGGCCATCTGGGCCCGGATCTCTGCCTGCCTATCTGACATTGCGATTTGGATGTCTTATCGCCATTTGAAATTGAACATGGCCAAAACCAAACTTCTTATTTCTTTCCCTAAACCCACCTCTCCCCTTCCTCCTTTCTCAATCTCTGTGGATAATGCTCTACTCATCCCTGTTTCCTCAGCTTGCAACCTTCGGGTCGTCATTGACTCCGCTCCCACATATCCAACTAATAGCTAAAACCTGTCGTTTCTTTCTGTATAACATCGGCAAAATTTGCCCCTTTCTTTCTGAACACGCTACTAAGACACTCAGTCCACTCTTTAGTGATCTCCTGCCTAGACTATTGCAACCTCCTCGCAGGTCTCCTTCTGAATCATCTCACTCCCCTTCAATCTGTCCAAAACTCAGCTGTGCGGCTAATCTTCCGCCAGCCTCGATACGTTCATATAACCCCTCTTTTCTCAGGTTGCTTCACTGGCTCCCTATCTGTCTCCACATCCAGTTCAAACTTCTTCTACAGACCTATAAGGACACATTCTGCTGCTCCACACTACCTTTCCCTCTCTTATCTCTCCTTACACACCTTCTCATGAACTCCATTCCTCTGGCAGCGCACTTCTATCTGTGCCCTTCTCTTCTATGCTAATTCCAGACTTCAATCCTTTCACCTTGCTGCTCCTTATACCTGGAATAAACTACCTGAGTCCATCCCTCAGGCTTCATCTCTGGCCCTTTTCAAATCTAGGCTGAAAACTCACCTCTTCAAATTCGCTTTTCTGATCCACTTAGTCTCCTATGTGGGTCAGTACCTTTCCCCTAGATGTATCCTTGCCCTCAGCTGTTGTGCTGTCTTGATTACATTGTAAGCTCTGATGAGCAGGGACCATCTCTTTCGTGTGTCTGTATGGTGCTGCGTACACCTTGTAATGCTATACAAATGATTAGTAAAAGTAGAGTCTCTGCCTGGATCTCTCTCTTGGTCTGAGGGGGATCAGGAGCAATAATGCACCGATACTCTTCTAGATCTTCAGGGTGGCAATAGATCTTGGCCAGGCAGACACCGGTATCAGGGCCCTTTGATGTCCCGATGTTGATACAAGGCAAGGTGTGCATCTCAAGAATTGGCTGCACAATGGTTGATGTTAATGTCATTGACATTGAGGCTCCAGCATGCTGCACCAAGAGCACCACAATGCATGCCTCGAGAGCATGCAGAAGGTACTTCTCCATGGCTGTCGATTCAGAAGGCTGTGGCCCACAGCAACTTCACCTGATGTACCTGGTATCTGTACAGGGGTATCGGTGGCTTGGTCTTGGCTCTCGGTAGGCTGTCGATGCCCCTACGATGCTTTGTATGCTGTCCTCCCTTTGGGGCAGTTTTGAGGGGTTCTCCCCAAAGAGATTATGGCCTGGCCAAAGGCGCTATCCTGTCGGGATTCCCTCTCCAGGCAGTAGTGAGCTGCAAAGGCATAGACTGAAGACCAGGTGGCGGCCCGGCACATTTCCATCATGGGAATGAAGCACAGATTTACAATGGAAGTAGCCATAGCCCTGATGCGGTGCGCCGGGACCTTCTGGGCCAGTGAAATCCCTGCCAGCTCGTAGGCAAGGGTAATGCAGTCCGCCATCCAAGCAGACTGAGTTTGCTTAGTCACTGAGCCCCAGACAGCTGGGTTCATAGGATACAAATAGCTGAGATGCTTTGAAGTGACCATGAGTCCATTGCAGATAGGAGGACAGGGCCCTTTTACAATACAGAGTATAGAGAATGGTCTCCGCCTTGCCAGTGTGAGGCCTCGGCAAGAAGATGGGTAGCACTACTTCCTGACTAAGGTGGAATGGGGACACCACCTTCGGTAGAAACTTGGGGTGGGTGCGGAGTACCACCCTGTTTTTCTAGGATCTCAAGAAGGGGGGTTCTGCCATCAGAGCCTAGAGCTAGTTGACTCTGCGAGCTGATGTGAGTTCCACAAGGAATATGGCTTTCCAGGAAAGGTACCGCAGGTGGCAGATATCCAGGGGCTCAGAGGCTTAGTGAACTGCGAGAGCACCATGTTTAGATCCCACTCCACCGCTGGAGGGCGGACAGGGGTTCTGGATAACACAAGGCCCCACAGGAATCAGGACACAAAGGGCTGCGCCAAGAGCGCCTTTCTCTCAATGGGATGGTGATGTACTGTGATGGCACTCATGTGTACTCTAACTGAATTGGACTTGAGTCCCACCTGCGACAGGTGGAGTAGGTACTGCAGTACTATTTGTACCGAGCAGGAGAATGGGTTTGCCCATCTTTCTGCACACTACACAGAGAAACTACGTCACCTGAAGGTGTACGCCTTTCTTGTGGAGGCCTTAAGCGAGGCCAGGAGGACTTCCTCCACATCCCATGAGAGACTGAAGGGAGCTAATGCTACCCTTTCAGCAGCCAAGCTGTGAGTGACAGGGACCCCAGGTTGGGATGTAGGAGAGAGCCCTGCTCCTGTGAGAGTAGCCCTGGGACTTGGCACAGGGGAATCGGTGACACCGCCGATAGGGAGAGGAGCAGGGCGAACCAGGGCTGCCTGGGCCACCGAGGAGCTATCAGCATTAGTGATGTTCTGTTGCGCTGAGCCTTGAATAGGATCTTGGCGACTAGTGGCATCGGCAGGAAGGCATACAGAAGGCCTTCCATCCACGGGATGAGAAACGCATCTGCTGCCACCCGGGAAGGATGCGGTTGGTGAGAGAAGAATTGGGGCAATCGTGAGTTGTCTGGACTGGTGAACAGGTCTATCAAGGGGACGCCCCAGAAATAAAACAGTCGGGAGACTACTACTGGATCCAGGCACCACTTGTGCGACTGGAGGACTCTGCTCAGTTTGTCTACCAGGATACCATCCTGGCCTGAGAGGTAAACCGCCCTCAGGAGCATCCCCCCCTGTATCTGCATAGGCACAGAAGGCTACTACCTCCTGGCAAAGGGGGTATGACCCTGTGCCCCTTTGTTTGTTCACGCAGAACATTGCGACCTAGTTGTCAGTCTGGATCAGCACCGGGTGGTGCTGCAGCTGGTGGCGGAAAGTTCGAAGAGCCAGAAATATCGCCTAGAGCTCTAGCAGGTTCACTTGCAACCAGGATTTTTCCTGGGACCAGCAGCCTTGTATCTGGAGGCCCTCGCAATGCAACCCCAGCCCAGTAGGGAGGCGTCCGCAGAGAGGCCCCTCTGGGGGGTTGGGTTCCTGGAAAGGCATCCCAGCCTGAAGGTAACGTGGACTCTGCCACCATCTGAGGAAGTCTGCCAGCTGACAGGTCACTCTCACTCTGTCCCTGAGACTACCTGTGGCTTGTATCCACTGAGAGCGGAGGCACCACTGGGCTGCATTCATGTGCATGCAGGCAGGCATATGGGGTCATGTAAACCGTGGAGGCCATGTGTCCCAACAGGCAGAATAGAAGCCGGGCATGGCTGCGGCTAACTCCCTGAGACGTTCTTACCTTTCCTGAGGAAGGAAGGCTTTCACCTGGAGGGTATCTAGTTGCGTCCCTATGAACTCTAGGCACTGGGCTGGAGTGAGGTAGGACTTGGGGTAGAGTTTATGACGAACCTCAGGTGCTGCAGGGCATTTATGGTGCGCCCAGTGGCACATTGTGCTTCTGTAGCTGTGGCCCCCTTTATGAGCCCGCCAAACATCCGGGTATATTTAAATGATTCTACTAGCGCATGCTCTGTAAGGAACAGAGTACCGAAGAAGGAGACAGTTAATGAAATAACCTAAACTAAATGGAATTCAAACATAAGAGTAATTTCATTAACTGTCTCCTTCTTCGGTACTCTGCTCCTTACAGAGCATGCGCTAGTAGAATCATTTAAATATACCCGGATGTTTGGCAGATGTTTGGCGGGCTCATCGTAATAGAATGCACTGACTCACTGTGCTTTGCTCACAAGACGCCAAGATTTTGCAATCACTCTGGAATTATAGGTATCTTCAGGCATTTTTTGACTTGTTTATCTTTATTTGCTTTTATTGTACTTGTTCACTCTCTCTTTAAGCCCAACAACACGCTCTATTTTGAAGCTTCCCTTTATAATGGACCTTCCACTCATCTAATGTAACATAAAAATGAGCATATCTTTAAAAGATAACTTAGTTTGCTTAACATATTTATTCTTAACTCAATCTAGTCCCCCTTTTTTGCCTTCACTTTGTAACATTTCAGTCCCGTACACTGACAGTCTTGAATACTAAAAGTGTCTGTTTGTTCTCCGCTACAGAATATAACTGTTCCCCTTTTTTCCCGTTTTAGACTCTGAGAATCGCATCTACTTTAGAATTCCAGGTAATCAGTTCAAAAATGTAGTTTCGGCTGCACAATGACTGTCCTGAATACAAAAAAGTGCCCTTATGCTTTGCGGCTTCACCGCAATAGAATATACCTGTTTCTCTCTTTTTTCTGTTTTAGACGCTGAGGATCGCATTAACCTTAGAATCTCAGGTATCCCACTCAAAAACATATTCCATGCTTGATCTTCTTGAATGAATGAAAGGACTATTTAGTAGTCTTACAAACCTCACATGCATTTCCACTTTATATATTTTTTGCTTATTGTGGGTTCATAATAAGCTCTGAATTATGCATCAGTTTCACTGCCCCGACATCAGTATATTCTAAAAGCGTTTTTTGATTTTAACTGTTTTAACCTAGCTTTCATTTATTGACTATTACCTTTGCGCTTTTTCTCTGGTGTTTCCGTCCTCTGTTTTTACTTCTCTATTTTTAAACATAATTGTTCACTTTTTATGGCTTTACATGCTTTATCACAAGTTTTTAAACTAATCAATCACTAACGAATATTTTGTCACTAATTCCTCTGCTTCTACAAATGCTTCCTCGTCCCTCTGGCTCTGGGATCACATCATAATCAGTATTGTTCACAGGAATCTGCATAAAGTCTTTTTAAAGACTGAGTCACACGTTGCCTTCAGTAAGTAAATGCTCTTCCTCCATTATTTATTATATTATACATGTATTGAGTTATGTTCCATTTAAGTAGTTTTTATGAATTCATTTAAGATTTTCTTTTTATTGTTTTAACGTTTATTTTAATTTACATGTATTAACATCATGAGATGTTTGTAATCTTCATTGTTTTTGATGTTATTGTACATGTCTAACTTATCCAGCAAGGTTTCATTGTTGTTTTAAATGATTGTTTTTTAAGCTTATACATGTTTTTATGGGTGTTTGAGTAATTTATTCATCTATTTATTTATTGATTGATTTTTATGTCACTCATGTTTTATTGTCTATATTCTGTGTATTATTTTAAGATGTGTGCACCCTGAAGAAGGCATCCCTGCCGAAACGCGTTGGGGCTATTGTTTTAATAAATTGATGACCTTTTACACCCTCGCTCCCTTTGACTCCTCCTTACAGGGCAGCTTGGAAGGCCATTCCCACTCTGACTCCTTGGACTCACGCCTGGCACTCTGGGATCTGGGGTGAGATTCCCCCTTCGTCCCGGACCAGTCTTCCGAGGCAGCCTTTGAGAGTTTCTTCTTGCGCTATACCTCCAGGGATTTCCGCTCGGAGGAACTGCGGCCGCAGGACTTCCAAACAAGCTCGGGCTTCGTGGGGCACCAGGTATCGGAGAGGGCCCTGGAGAGTGGTGTCGCCAGAGACTCTGGAGTGGAGTCAGACTTCTGGAAAAAATTTTCCTGCTGCTGCTGACAGCTCTTTTGGGCCTTTGAGGTCATGATTCTGCAGAGTTCACAGTCTGAGTCATTATGCTCCGGCTGTGGCACCGGAGGCAGCAATCGTGCAGGTCAGTATGTGACATTTTGCCACACAGATTGCACGTCTTAAAGACACTGGAGACCATCGGAAAAAAGGGGGGGGGACCCAGCCACCCGGTGGGGGGTCAGAGGCCTTCGGCTAAAAAGGGCATGAATGCCGCCAGTTCAAGGAAAACATCAATAGAAAATGAGAAAATGAGTTTACAAACCCGAGGAGCGACGCAGAGATGAGCTGGCTAGGAGGTGAGAAGGAACTGGTATATAAATTGGACAAAACTTAACAAATATCATGCTTTTTCCAGGGAAAATTGGACAACGTCCGAAGGACACCACAGAAAAAAGGAAACTGAGGCAAGATGGCACCCTTGGACGGGAAGGGGACCACACATGCATGGTCCATCTCCAAAAGGCTTTCTTTGAAAGCTGGGGAGATGCTTCCACGTGGGCTCCATTGGCGCAGACGTCACCCATATATGCAGGCTATGACGCTCCCCCACCTGGACTACTGCAACACAATCTATTATGGACTTCCTGCGACCAACACCAACCCACTACGGACTGCCCTGAACACCACCGCAAGAATCATCCGGAATGCAAAAAAACACGATTACATCACCCCAGTCCTGAGGGAATTACACATACTGCCACTCGAAGCAAGGATCAAAAACAAAGTTGCCCTGCTTATCCACAAAGCCCTCTATCAAACACAGACTTCACACCTCCACTCCCTACTACCCCAGCCCACCCACAACAGACCAACCCAACAAACCGCCAACAACATCCTTACCATCCCCTATGAACGAACAAAATATAATCAACGAACCTGCAACAGAGCTTTCGAATTATACACACCCTCCCTCTGGAACTCATTACCGAGCCAAATCAGAAACGCTGGTGATCTATCCGCGTTCCAGAAACAACTAAAAAACATCCTCTTTCATGAATACCTTGGACCAGAAACAGACAACCTTCACTGACAACCCACAGTCCTTCTGCCAAATCCCCAAAATACCCTATAAGAGACTCATGTCTATTGTCTAAGTCTTTACTATCTGTTCGGATCATCAATGTTGGCCCCCCTGTGATGGCTCCCCCCCCCTCTCTAATGATTACTGTCCACCCCCCCCCCCTCTTTGTTAAACCGCTTTGACCCGGTGAAAAGTGGTATATAAAGGCAGTTAAATAAATAAAAAATAAATAAATATATAGAAACAAAGAAACATGACAACAGAAAAAGACCACATGGCCTATCTAGTCCGTCCTTCCATATCAACAACTACAACAGTCCCCTTTTTACCTTTAGAGATCCTCTGTGTTTGTCACATGCTTTTTTGAATTCAGTTACTGTCCTCATCTCTACCACTACCACTGGGAGACTGTTCCACGGATCCACCACTCTTTCCATAAAGAAATATAGCATAGTTACTCACCTGTAACAGGTGATCTCTGGGAACAGCAGGAATTTAGTCTTCACGTATGGGTATTGTCAGTACCGATGGAGCCTGCGCGGGAACGCTCCCCAGCATCCAATTAGGAAGCTTTTGGGAGCATCCCACAGCGCCTGCATGCTGCCTTCCCGCCTTTCCCAACTGCCTCTCTCCAGTTGAGTTTAAAGCTGAGACAAAGAGAGAGAGAGGGAAAGAGAAAGAGATAGAGAGATACAACTCCTAGGGGAGGTGGGTGGGTTGTGAAGACTAAATTCCTGCTGTTCCCGGAGATCACCTGTTACAGGTGAGTAACTATACTAACTCCAGGAACAAGCAGGAATGTAATCTTCACATATGGGGACTCCCTAGCTTTAGATGCCAGGGAGAGACCCCAGAAGTTGTGTGTCCCTGTGAAAGGGCTCCACGTCCCCCCATGGATCTCTGGCATCCAACCAGGGATGGTGGGTAGGAGTTGATTAGGTATGGAACAGGTGTTTGAGAACAGCCTGACAAAACAAGGAAACCCGGCGGGAGTCCTTGTCCAAGCAGTAATGGGCTGTGAAGGTATGAACCGAGGCCCAAGTGGCTTTTCGACAGATGTCGTCGATAGACACAGAGTGCAGATGAGCCATTGAAGCTGCCATGGCTCTCACATTGTGAGCTGTGACATGGCCCTCCAGAGGAAGATTCTTACTGTGATAGACAAAGGAAATACACTGAGCAATCCAGCTGGACAGTGTTCTCTTGGAGACTGGAAGTCCCAAATGAGAAGGAACAAAAGCAACAAAGTTGAGAGGGCTTTCTATGTTGCTGTGTTCTTTGCAAGTAAAAGGCTAAAGCTCTTTTACAGTCCAAAGCATGACAATTCCTTTCTGCATTAGATGCATGAGGCCTTGGAAAAAACACAGACAGGTAGACCGCTTGGTTTAGATGAAAAGGCAAGACCACCTTTGGCATAAAGTGTGGATGAGTCATAAGGACTACCTTGTCATGATGGAACCTTGTATAAGGTGGATCAGCTACTAATGCCTGCAACTCACTGATGCGGCGTGCTGATGTGATTGCAATGAGAAAGATAACTTTCCAAAAAAGGAAGTTCAATGAGGTAGAAGCTAAGGGTTCGAAAGGTGGCTTCATGAGCTAACCAAGAACCAGGCTTAAGTCCCATGCCACTAGTGGTGGCCTAATGGGAGGCTTAGTTAGAAGAAGGCCTCTCATAAATCTTTCTATAAGAGGATGGGAGGAAAAGCACAGTTACTTACCTGTAACAGGTGATCTCTGGGAACAGCAGGAATTAGTCCTCACATATGGGTACGTCGGTACCGACGGAGCCCGTGCGGGAAAGCTCCCCAGCTTCTTAGAATAGAAGCTTTTGGGACCTCCCACTGCACATGCGCACTGCCTTCCCGCCTTCCTGAACAGCTCTCCTCAGTTTCGAGTTTATAGCTGAGTCAACAGAGAGAGGACAGGAAGATAGATAGATAAAAGATACAACTCCTAGGGGAGGTGGGTGGGTTGTGAGGACTAATTCCTGCTGTTCCCAGAGATCACCTGTTACAGGTAAGTAACTGTGCTATCTCCAGGAACAAGCAGGAATAAGTCCTCACATATGGGGACTCCCTAGCTTAGATGCATGGGATCCCCTGTAAAGGTTCGCCATCTTCGTATGGATCTCAGGCATCCATTCTGGGAAGGTGGGCAGGAGTTGTTTAGGAATGGAACAGGTGCTTGAGGACAGCCTGGCCAAACAAGGCATCCCGGCGGGAGTCCTTGTCCAAACAGTAATGGGCTGTGAAGGTATGAACCGAGGCCCAGGTAGCGGCTCGACAGATCTGATCTATGGAAACAGAGTGCAGATGAGCCATAGAAGTTGCCATGGCCCTCACATTGTGAGCAGTGACATGGCCTTCCAGAGAAATGTTTTTTGCTCTGGTAAGCAAAAGAAATACACTGAGCAATCCAATTGGAAAGTGTACGCTTGGAGACTGGAAGTCCCAAATGGGAAGGATCAAAGGCCACAAAAAGTTGAGAAGACTTTCGATGTGGCTGAGTCCTATTAAGGTAAAAAGCGAGAGCTCTTTTACAATCCAGAGTATGAAGGTTCCTCTCTGCATTGGATGCATGAGGAGCTGGAAAAAAGACAGGTAGATATACCTCTTGATTAAGATGAAAAGGCGAGACCACTTTAGGCATAAAGTGGGGATTCGTCCTAAGGACCACCTTATCATGATGAAATCTTGTGTAAGGTGGATTAGCCACTAAAGCCTGCAGCTCACTGATGCGGCGAGCCGAAGTGACTGCAATGAGGAAGATGACCTTCCAGGAAAGAAATTTCAAGGAGGTGGAAAACATTGGCTCAAAAGGTGGCTTCATAAGTTGACCGAGCACTAGATTCAAATCCCATGCGACCGGGGGTGGTCTGATGTGAGGTTTAGTGAGAGTCAGGCCTCTCATGAATCTTGCAACAAGAGGATGAGAGGAGATAGGTTGTCCATTTATATGTTTCAAGGATGCTGCAATAGCACTTAAATGGACTCTTACCGAATTCGTCTTGAGGCCTGCATTGGATAGATGCAGGAGATAATCAAGAAGAGAATTCAAAGGAAGTGCCAGAGGGTCAAGACCCTGCTGAGCACACCAAATGGAAAAACGTTTCCATTTGAAAGCATAGGAACGCCTGGTAGAGGGTTTCCTAGAGGCAGAAAGGATATCTTTCACTGGTTGGGAAAGATGAAAGTCTTGAAGGCTTAAGCCTTCAGTAACCAAGCACTGAGGTGAAGGGATTTGGGGTTTGGGTGCCACAAAGTCCCCTCCTCCTGAGACAGGAGGTCTGGCGCAGCTCCCAGATCCAAGTAGGATCTCTGGGAGAGCTGTAGAAGTAGAGGGAACCACACTTGGCGTGGCCAGCGTGGAGCTATGAGGATCATATTTCCAAGATCCCTCTGGAGTTTGAACAGAGTCTTGGGAATCAAAGGAATGGGTGGAAAGGCATATAGGAATGCCTGACTCCAATTCAGGAGAAAGGCGTCCGTAGCCTGAGCTCCCTGACACGGAGTTCTGGAACAGAACCGGGGAAGTTTGGCATTCCACGGACTTGCAAAGAGGTCTATGTCCGGGGTCCCCCATTCCTGAAAGATTCGGTTTATTTGGTCCAAATGTAGGGACCATTCGTGTGGCAGCAGAACTCGACTGAGCCTGTCTGCCCGAGAGTTTTGAACTCCTGGGAGATACACTGCTAGCAGGTGAATCTGATGCTCTCTGGCGAAGGCCCATAGTCTTAGAGCTTCGTTGCAAAGCGACAGAGAGCCCGTCCCTCCTTGTTTGTTTATGTAAAACATGGCCACCTGATTGTCCGTCTGAACTAGGACAGTGAGGTTGGCTAGGAGGGAGTGGAAGACCTTGAGGGCAAGGTAAATTGCTCGCAGTTCCAGAAGATTGATATGAAGGGTGGTCTCCTGTAGAGACCAAGTGCCCTGAGTGGAGAGAGTTTGCAGATGGGCTCCCCACCCTGTTTGGGAGGCATCTGTTGTGAGGGTTGCTTGGGGTAGCAATGGTTGAAATGGAGCCCCCAACAACAGATTCTTGGTGGAAGTCCACCAGTGGAGGGACCAAAACAGACGATCGGAGGTTTGTATTTGGTCTGAGAGCGCTCCTGACGCCTGAGTCCACTGAGTGGCCAGGGTCCATTGAGCTGCTCTCATATGAAGACGAGCATAGGGCACCACATGCACTGTGGAGGCCATATGACCCAGTAGGCGTAGCATTTCCCTGGCTGTCAAGTGAGTGCTGGACTGAGCTTGGGAGGCCAAACTCAGGAGGCGCTGGCCTCGAACATGTGGAAGGTAGGCCCTTGCAGTGATGGTGTCCAACTGGGCCCCTATGAATTCTAGAGATTGAGTAGGGATGAGTTGGGACTTGGGAAGGTTTACTACCAGTCCCAGATACTGCAAAAGGCTCCTTGTGTGGTCCAGGGAAATCTGGGCCTGTGACTGAGTTGGAGCTCGGATGAGCCAGTCGTCCAGATATGGGAAGACAAAGATTCCCATGCCTCTTAGAAATGCGGCTACGACTGCCATGCATTTTGTGAATACTCTTGGAGCAGAGGCTAGACCGAAGGGGAGTACTCTGTATTGGAAATGTTTTCCCTGAAACAGAAAGCGAAGATACTTTCTGTGGGATGGATGGATGAGTATATGTGTATACGCATCCTGTAGGTCTAGAGAACAAAGCCAGTCCTGACCCTGGAGGTAAGGAAGGAGAATGCCGAGAGACAGCATTTTGAATTTCTCCTTGAAGAGAAATTTGTTCAATTCTCTCAGATCTAGGATTGGTCTGAATCCCCCTGTCTTCTTTGGAATGAGAAAATAAGGGGAGTAGAAACCGGACCCTTGTTGAGGAAGAGGAACCTCTTCTATGGCCCCTTGGGCAAGAAGAGAGGAAACCTCTTGACCCAACAGGGTTAGGAGAGATGGGGGAGAATTGAATGGTCTCACCATATGATGGGGAGGAAGGCTGGAGAAATGAAGTTTGTAACCCTCTCGAATGATAGAGAGGGTCCATTGTTCTGTTGTGATTTGTTCCCATCTGGGAGCAAAGTGAACCAACCTTCCGGGTATGGTGAGAGGTTCTGGTTGTGTTAGAACCAGAAGTGGCAAGTTCCCTAGGAGCAAGTCAAAACCCCTGAGGGGTTGGAGCCTGCTGAGCTACAGTAGCTGCTGCAGGCTTAGCTCGTGCTTGTTTGGATTGCTGACGCTTAGCAGTATAGCGAGGTTGAGAAGACTGCTGGCCAGTATTTGAAGCAACTCTGGCCTTCTTATAGTAAGGCCTTTTAAAAGACTTTTTCTTAGTAGGAATTGAAGTGGACTTTGAAAGTCTTTCCAAGGTGGCATTTTCAGCATCCATCTGGGTGGCTTTGATTTGCCACTCTTCCCCAAATAAGTTCTCACCTGTACAGGGCAGATTCCGTAAGCCATCTAGAACCCAAGGTTCCAGATCAGAGGCCTGGAGCCAAGCAAGACGTCGGGCTGCAATAGCAATGCCCGAAGCCCTACTGGCTCCCTCAAAGGAATCATATGCTGCCCTATTAGAGAACTTAGAAACCTCTAAGAGTTGTTTCACTAGGGAAAGGAATCCCTGCTTTTTATCCTCAGGGATAAAGGGGGCAAAATGCCGCACCTTTTTGGCAAGTTCCTCCAGGAACATGCCCATATAGAGACTGTAGGAATTAATCCTGGCTATAAGCATACTAGCCTGGAAAATTTTCCTACCAAAAGAGTCCAAAGTCTTACATTCCCGTCCTGGAGGGGTGGAAGAGTGCCTTTTGGTACTCCTAATCTTCTTCATTGCAGACTTCACCACAATAGAGTGGTGGGGCAATTGAGTCTTTTGGAAACCAGGAGAAGGAGGGACCCTATACATGGTGTCCAACCTACGGGAATAAGGAGACAAAGTCAAAGGATTTTCCCAGAAATCCATCAGTTGTTCTTGAAGGATTTCATGGATAGGCAGGGTAACTGCCTCCTTAGGGGCCTTTGAGTATCCCAAAATATCCAGTTTTTTGGATCTGGGTTCCTTTTCAGAGGATGTGGTAATAGAAAGGGCTGTAGCCATATCTAAAACAAAGTCCTGGAAGGACAAATCCTCTGGAGGGGACATTCTCCTTTTAGGAGAAGAGGGCTCCTCAGGTAAGTTGAGTGAAAACTCAGCAGAATCATCAGAGGAGTGAAAATCCTCAGAGGAATCGGTGCTTTCCTCTAACGCACGATACGCGTACCGATCGGTATCGATATCGGGCGTATCGGGTATGGAACCGGTATGGAGCGAAAGCCCATACGGTACCGACTTGCGTTTAGAGGTGGACGGCCTCGATACCGGCATGGCGGACGATACCGGTATCGGGCCCGGAACCGCTGAAAGCGGAACCGATGGCGTTGCAGCTTTAATGAAAGCCATGACGGCCTGCTGCATGGACTGTACAGTATCGCCCATGGACGCCATAGCTGCCTGGATGTCGGTACCGGAGTGACCCGGTACCCCAGAGCAGGCTAACAGGTGATCTGTCGAGGCCGTAGCATCGATATCAACCTGAGACCCCTGAATTGGCGTTTTTGGAAGTTGGACTTCCCGCCGGGGTTGTTTGGCTGGGGCAGGGTCCTCAAGTTCTAAGCTAAGAGCCTCTCGATGCTTTGAAGGAGATTTGCTCTTTGAGGACTTGCCCACAGAAGGTTTGGTTACCTGAGATCCATCCGGAGAAGAAGACCTGGATGACTGTGATGCTGTATTCTCTGAAGCAAACAGCACATGGAATTTGTTGGCCCGGTTCTGCAGCCCACGTTTAGACATGTGGGAGCAAGATGGGCAGTCCGGTATGGAATGGTCAGGCCCCAAACATTTCAGACACCATTCATGGGTGTCTGTGACTGAAATAACAGCATTACATTTGGTACACTTCTTAAATCCAGGGGCTGGCTTCTCCATGAGGAGAAATTGAGTAGGCCGAGAGGCCTCTCTGAAGTGACCAAAAAGCTAAAAAATAAGAAAAAAGAATTATAATTTTTTAAAGAAAGAAAGAAAAGACCGGCGATACCGGTATCGGTATGGGGAAGGCAGGTACGCGGTCTAAAGAAACAAATAAAATAACAATTTCTTCAGCGGTGACAGGAACACGACCTGCTGGCTCCGCGGAAAAAGAGAAACTGAGGAGAGCTGTTCAGGAAGGCGGGAAGGCAGTGCGCATGTGCAGTGGGAGGTCCCAAAAGCTTCTATTCTAAGAAGCTGGGGAGCTTTCCCGCACGGGCTCCGTCGGTACCGACGTACCCATATGTGAGGACTTATTCCTGCTTGTTCCTGGAGATTAGGTTGTCCATTTAGAGGCTTGAAAGAAGCTGCAACAGCACTCAAATGGACTCTTACTGAGTTAGTTTAAAGTCCTGCATTGAATAAATGAAGGAGATACCTCTGAAATCATTACTGGAGTATTGCAAGGGGGTTAAGACCCTTCTGAGAACACCATATGGTAAACCTTTTCCACTTGAAAGCATAAGAGCGTCTTGTGGAAGCCTTCTTGGAAGCATAAAGGATATCCTTTACTTGCTGAGGGAGGTTAAGATCATGAAGATCTAGGCCTTCAGCAACCAAGCCCTGAGATGCAGAGACTGGGGATTGGGATGCCATAACATTCCGTCCTCCTGAGATAGGAGATCTGGAGCAGACCCTAACTCCAGGGAGGGAGCTTGAGAGAGATGTAGAAGCAGAGGGTACCACACTTGCTGTGGCCAATGTGGAGCTATGAGAATCATATGGCCTCTGTCTCTCTGAAGCTTGAACAGGGTTTTGGGAATTAGGGGAATGGGTGGAAAGGCATAAAGGAAGTCTTGACCCCAGTGAAGGAGGAAAGCATCCCTGGCCTGAGAGCCCTAAGCCGGAATTCTGGAACAGAACCAGGGAAGTTTGGCATTCAATGGACTTGCAAAGAGGTCTATGTCCGGGGTTCCCCAAATTTGAAAAATCATGGCCACCTGGTCTGCATGTAGAGACCATTCGTGTGGAAGCAGAACTCGACCGAGTCTGTCTGCCCAAGAGTTTTGTAAAGAGCCTGTTCCCCCCTGCTTGTTCACGTAGAACATGGCTACTTGATTGTCCGTATGAATGAGGACTGTCTTATAGCTGAGCAGGGTGTGGAACACTCGAAGAGCAAGGAAGATTGCTCTGAGCTCTAAGAGACTGATGTGTAGATGAGTCTCCTGTGGAGTCCAAGTGCCTTGGGTGGAGAGGTCTTGCAGATGAGCTCCCCAACACATTGCTGAAGCATCTGTTGTGAGAGTTGCCTAGGGTAAAGGTTGTTGAAATGGGGACCCCAACAACAGGTTCTGAGTGGACTGCCACCATTGGAGAGACAAAATAAGGCGATTTGTGTTTGCTATTTTGTCTGACAGGCACCCTGATGCCTGGGTCCATTGAGTGGATAAAGTCCACTGGGCTGCTCTCATATAGAGGTGAGCATAAGGAACCACATGCACGGTAGATGCCATGTGGCCTAGTAGTTGTAAGATTTCTCAGGCAGTGAGATGAGGCTTTAGCACAGCTTGAGAAGCTAACTGCACCATGCAAAGGCAACGGGTCTGAGGAAGATAGGCCCTTGCATTTCTGGTATCCAGCAAAGCTCCTATGAACTCTAGGGACTGAGTAGGAGTTAGACTGGATTTTGGGATGTTTATGACCAGCCCCAAATACTGAAGGATACGCATTGTATATAAGTTATAATGCCCTGTTCAATGTAATTTCAGTTTGTTCAATGTAAACCGCACTGATGCAGATTAGCGTGGTACATAAGAGAATATAAATAAATAAATAAATTGTGCAAGATAGAGAAGTCCTGGCCTCTGACTCTGATGGGGCTCAAATGAGCCAGTCATCTAAGTAGGGGAAGACGAATATTCCTAGAGTGCGAAGAAATGCTGCTACCACAGCCATGCATTTCGTAAACACCCTTGGTGCTGAGGCCAGGCCAAAAGGAAGCACCCTGTACTGGTACTGCTTTCCTTGAAAAAGGAACCGAAGGAACTTCCTGTGTGTTGGATGGATGAGAACATGGGTGTACGCATCCTTGAGATCTAGAGAACAAAGTCAATCCCGACTCTGAAGGTATGGAAGCAGAAATCCCAGAGAAATCATCTTGAATTTCTCTTTGAACAGGAATTTGTTCAATTCTCTGAGGTCCAAAATAGGTCTGTATCCCTCTGTTTTCTTTGGGATAAGGAAATGGGGGAGTAAAACCCTGTACCCTGTTGATGAATGGGTACTTCTTCTATTGCCCCTTGGGCAAGAAGCATAGTGACCTCTTGATCTAACAGGTTGATGAGAGAGGTCTGAGAATTGAACTGTCTTACCATTGTGGGAGGGGGCATGCACAGAAAGTGAAGCCTGTACCCCTCTTTTATAATGGAGGGTGTCCAATGTTCTGCTGTTATCTGCCCCCATCTGGGGGCAAAGTGACACAACCTTCTTGGAATGGTAGAAGGCTCTGGTCCATTGAGGGCCAGGAAGGCTAAGTTCTCTAGATGAAAGTCAAAGGCCTTGAGGAGGCTGAGACTGCTGAGACAGTTGAGGCTTAGCAGTTTTTGCTTTCCTTTGTTTAGGTGGTTACTGACTCTTTCGGGCAGGCTGACCTGCAGAACGTCCCTGCTGGGAATAAGAAGGATAAAACCTCTTCTTTTTTTGAGAAGAATGGTTTTTTTGAAAGATTTCTTCCTTGCAGGATCAGCTGTGGCTTTGGATAACCTATCCAAAGTGAAGTTGTCAGCATCCAACTCAATGGCTTTCTCTTGCCAATTTTTGCCAAATAGATTCTCACCTATACAAGGGATATTGCCCAGTTTGTCCTGCACCCAGAGCTTCAAAAAGGATGCCTGGAGCCAGGCAATTCTACGTGCACCTATGACAATGGCAGAGGTTCTGTTTATGTACTGGAAAGTACGACGTCCAAAGGCATCCAAAGTTCTACACTCACGTCCTGGAGAATTAGAGGCATGCCTCTTTGCACTCCTGATCCTTCTCATAGCTGATTCCACTACAATAAAGTGGTGAGGAAGCTGAGTTTTCTGGAAGCCAGGACAAGGAGGGACTCGATACATAGTATCCAGCCTGCGAGAGTGAGGAGAGGTGGTAAGAGGTGTCTCCCACATTCTCAACATGAGATCATGTAAGATCTCATGGATAGACAAGGTAGCTGCCTCCGTTAGGAGCTTTGGGATATTGTAAAATCTCCAACTCCTCTGCCCTGGGCTCTGTTTCAGGAGTCACAGTAATGGACAGACCTTGAGCCACCTCCCTGATAAAATCCTGAAAGGAGATATCTTCTGGAGGAGACATCCTACGTTTAGGAGAGGAAGGCTCCTCCGGGAGAAGTATTCCGGTACCGACAGAGCTGTCAGAATCCTCGGAGTCCTCCGAGGATTCGAAGTACCTTCTGTCCGGATGCTCTTGAAGAGCCCGATACCCGTACTGAGCGAAGTCAGTACCGGGGGGAATCGGAACCTGTGTATCGGTACCGGAAGGCATCGCATGACTGGGTACCGGCAAAGCAGACACAAATGTCGATGCCGATGCTGTTGGTACTGGTGCCGGTACCGGTTGAACTGTCTGACGCGGTTCTGAGGGTGTCGATGCCGCAAGGAGAGCCACCAGACTGCGTTCAACAGCCAGGAACCTCTGGTCTATCAATGCTGCCGAAGCCTGGGTATCGGTACCGGAGAAAGCAGCCGGTACCCCAGAGCATGGCACCAGTAGTTCTGCCGAGGTTGAGGCCTCGAGAACATCCTGGAGCCCCGATAATGCTTTGGAAGCCGAAGCCTCCCGCCGGGGCAATTTTGCCGGTACAGAACCCTCAAGGGCAACGCCCGAGGCATCTCGATGCTTGGAAGGAGATCTACCCTTTGAGGACCGGCCAGACTTATGTTTAGATCCATGGGAGGAAGACGAAGCCCCGGAAGACGTCGATGCCACAGAAGCTGCATCAGAGGGATAAAGGGCGCTGAGCTTAGCAGCTCGGTTTTGTCGACCCCTCTTGGACATCATGGCACAAGCCATACATTCAGAGATGGAGTGGTCAGGACCTAAATATTTAAGACACCACTCATGGGTGCCAATGACGGAGATGGTACCGCCACACTTGGTGCACTTTTTGAAACCCGAAGCGGGTTTTTCCATAATGGCCTAGGTCCCGCTCTTCTTTAGTGGCCAAAAGTACTTCACCTCCTATACTATATTGCTGCCTTGGATTGCTGCAGCCCAAATGCATGACCTTACATTTTTTAACATTAAATCCCAGCTGCCAAATTCTAGACCATTCTTCAAGCCAGGGGGAGATGTAGGGATCCGAGAGCGGGACATGAAAGGAGAGCAGCAACCTCAAGCAGAAATTAAATGCTTGGTTTTATCAAATGCTGAGATAAGAATATAGCTATGCGGTTATGATGATAAAGTATTTCTAACAGCATAAGTATTTAAATGAAGTGTAAAGCTTTCTATGCCCTGTATGCTCTCAAGTCTTGACAGTAGTAAAGTAAAATATATTGGAGGTCGTTGATGTTATTGGGCACTACATTTAGATGGATCTAGTCTGCAAATAAGTGCCAAAGAAGTCTGAGACCTCCATTGGTAGTTGAAAAAACCTCAGAAATTAACTAGCAGAGATTAACTATAGTGGTTATTTGTTTTTTGGTTCTATGTTGATGAATTGAGCGTTTTTCATTTTGAAATTTTTTTGGGTCATTCTTCAAGCTTAGCTAGATCCTTCCTCATGTTATCTACACCTTCCTGGGTGTCTACTCTATTGCAGATTTTGGTATCATCCACAAATAGGCAAACCTTACCCGACAGCCCTTCCGCTATATCACTAACAAAGATGTTAAAAAGAATCGGACCAAGGACAGATCCCTGGGGCACACCACTGGTAACATCCTTCTCCTCAGAGTGAGCTCCATTTACTTGTACACTTTGTCGCCTCCCACCCAACCAATTTCTAACCCAAGCAGTAACTTTAGGGTCCATCCCTAGGGTGCTCAGTTTGTTTATAAGTTGCCTGTGAGGAACAGTGTCAAAGGCTATACTGAAATCCAAATACACCACATCTAGGGCTCTCCTTCAGTCCAACTCCCTGGTCACCCAGTCAAAAAAATCTGTCAGATTTGTCTGACAATACCTGCCTCTGGTGAATCCATGCTGCCTCCTTTAATCCGCTGGACTCCAGAAACCTCACTATTTTCTCTTTCAGCAGCGTTTCCTCACCACCGAAGTTAAACTAACCGGCCTGTAGTTTTCAACCACATCCTTACTTCAGCTTTTCTGTAAAGGCACCACATGAGCCTCTCTCCAGTCCTTTGGCACCACTCTCGACTCCAATGAGGCATTGAAAAGGTCAGTCAGTGGAGCCGACTTCCTGCTTGTTCCCGGAGAAAGAAATTAAATTCAACAATTGAGGAAGAAAAGGTCAAAGGTAAAAGAGAACCGAGATAGCAGGTGAAAGGCAAGAATTCGAAATGTAGAAGACCTCTGCAGGGGCAAAGGAAAATTTACCTACCGGAGTATGTCAAGAACACGTCCGTGGGGGTCCACAGAAAACAAAAGACTGATTCAAGATGGTGCCATGGCAGCAGGCAGGGAGGAGGCTGACAGGGATGCTGGAGTCTCCCAAAAGCTTCCAATAGAAGTTGGGGAGCGTTCCTGCACAGGGGCTCTGTTGGGAACGTCACCCATACATGAGGACTTCATTATCCACTGAACCTACTAATTATCCACTGCATGGTATACCACTGGCAGCGAATTGTTGAATGTGCTTAAATCCTGATTCCATTAATCACTTAACTCAAACAAACCTCACAGCCCTCACATGTATATAGCAACCACGGCTCAGTGTACTACAGTTATACTGTATTGGTTCCACTCACAATGTTTATAGCTTCATCTTTAAATAGTTATCACAGTTCACTGTATTATAGTTATTATGTATCAGTTCCATATATAATGTTGAGATCAATGTAATCCGCTTTAATAACCATGAAAAGCAGTATAAAAGAAACATTAAATAAAATTCCTGCTTGTCCACGGAGAACATTGGTTATTTTACAAGCAATCTCCTTTAATCAGCTTTTTTGCAGTCTCTCCTGTTTATTTTAGTCAGGCGTGTTCACGACAAAGTAGATTCCCAATCAGTGTGAAAGATTTCTCTGTTTCATCCCATTCTTTCTGGCCTGGTCTGGTGAATGATAAGAAAGGAAGAATTTGGTCTTACCTGCTGATGTTCTTTCCTTGTGTCCCTATCAGATTAGTCCAGTCCAGAGTTCTGCCCTAGCATTCTCGCTATTGTATTAAGTGCTGATTGTGGTCTTTTTGCTCCCTAGATTGCTAGTCAATATTGGAGGAGCCTGAAGTGATTTTCCTGAATAATTACATAAAAGAACTTTTTGATCCACCTCCTTCTCCGAGTTTTGGAAATGTTTAGGGTGGAGTCTTTCATTTATTTTGTTACAGAAAATCCTAAGGAGCATGTGTCTGGAACAATGCCCTATATAGGGAGAATCACAACCTTTTGTTCTGTCATAACTCATCTATTCTGGACTGGTCTTGTAAGACTGAATGATAGAACATTAGCAGGCAAGACCACATTTTTCCATACCTACTCCATTTTGATATATAGGAGGAATATGTAGAAGCTGATAAGGATAAAGTGGAATTGCTTAACAAATATTTTTGTTCTGTGTTCACAGATGAAGAACCAGGAGGAGGATCTCAGAAAACACCCACAAATAGGAACAGAAGCAAAGGACATCTTGAACAATTTTCAAAAGACAACAAATGAAAACAACCTATACATCAATCACTCAAAAACAGAAGCACTAATAGTAACTAAAAACACAACGTTCAGTCCCCCCTCACATATTACATTGCAGAATAACGATATCAAACTAAAAACTGAAGTACGTTACTTAGGCGTTATACTAGACAAACACATCAGCATGGACACACACGTAAGAAACATAACAAAAAAAAGTTTACTTTAAACTTAAAATATTAAAGCAACTCCGCCCCCTAATGCACCTACAAGATTTTCAACGAGTTATACAAGCAATAATAACCCCCCATTTCGACTTTGCAAATCAAACCCTACTAGGTGTAACAAAACAGACCTTGAAAAAACTTCAATTAGCACAAAACGCGGCAGCAAAGATCATTACGAAGGCCCCACCTTTCCAACATATAACCCCTATTTTAGAATATTTACACTGGCTCCTGATTCAAAGCCGACTAGATTACAAAACTCTTTTAACTACCTACAAAGCCATAAATAAAACAGCACCCCCGACCATAAATAACCTCATCAAAATAGAGCCCACTCATAATCTTCAAAGGAGAGACCAGTTAAACAAATTAACAACTCCAAAAGAATTCATAAGGGCCAAAAAATCCACAAACAAGAAAGCCTTCTCCCATGCAGCCCCCATTTTGTGGAACACAATCCCATCAGAATTAAGATCCTTACCTGAAATCATGGAGTTTAGGAAAAAACTTAAAATACACTTATTTACAATGCACTATGGATCCTTGACGAATTCACCTCTCACCTCTCAGCTAGATAAAGGATAATCCTATTCCAGCTAATATATTTTTCCAGAAAAGGAATGAAGTACTGAAGCCCTAAAACAATGTATTGATGACAAATGAATAACAAATAACTCTGTATATAGTTTAATTCTGTTCCTTTGTACATAGTTCACTATTTGTTAATTGTTAAATGTAAGTTCCAATTTGTTATATGTAAAAACAGCTCTCCCTGTTTACTGTTGTTCCATGTAAACCGCATCTGATCTATGGAAGGAGCGGTATATAAAAAAATCTGTTAATTAAATTAAATTAAAAGACTGTGTTCGTGAGAAACTCTCTCAACTTAAAGTAGACAAAGCGATGGGACCAGATGGGATACACCCGAGAATACTGAGGGAACTTGGGGACGTTCTAGCAACTCCACTGACTGACCTTTTCAATGCCTCGGAGTCGGGAGTGGTGCCAAAGGACTGGAGAGAGGCTCATGTGGTGCCGTTACACAAAAGCGGAAGTAAGGATGTGGTTGAAAACTACAGGCCGGTTAGTTTAACTTCGGTGGCGAGTAAATTATTGGAAACGCTGCTGAAAGAGAAAATAGTGAGGTTTCTGGAGTCCAGCGGATTACAGGATCCGAGGCAGCATGGATTCACCAGAGGCAGGTCTTGTCAGACAAATCCGACTGATTTCTTTGACTGGGTGACCAGGGAGTTGGACCGAGGGAGAGCCCTAGATGTGGTGTATTTAGATTTCAGTAAAGCCTTTGACACCGTTCCTCACAGGCGACTTATAAACAAACTGAGCACCCTAGGGATGGACCCTAAAGTTACTGCTTGGGTTAGAAATTGGTTGGGTGGGAGACGACAAAGAGTACAAGTAAATGGAGCTCACTCTGAAGAGAAGGATGTTATCAGTGGTGTGTCCCAGGGATCTGTCCTTGGTCCGATTCTTTTTAACATCTTTGTTAGTGATATAGCGGAAGGGATTTCAAGTAAGGTTTGCCTCTTTGCGGATGATACCAAAATCTGCAATAGAGTAGACACCCAGGAAGGTGTAGATAACATGAGGAGGGATCTAGCTAAGCTTGAAGAATGGTCTAGAATTTGGCAGCTGGGATTTAATGTTAAAAAATGTAAGGTCATGCATTTGGGCTGCAGCAATCCAAGGGAGCAATATAGTATAGGGGGTGAAGTACTTTTGTCCACTAAAGAAGAGCGGGACCTAGGCGTGGTTGTGTCTGATGACCTTAAAGTAGCTAAACAGGTAGAAAAGGCGATGGCAAAAGCTAGAAGGATGCTTGGGTGCATACGGAGAGGAATGGCTAGCAGAAAAAAGGAGGTGATAATGCCTCTGTATAAGTCTTTGGTGCGACCTCATTTGGAGTATGATGTGCAATTCTGGAGACCGCATCTTCAAAAGGATGTGGATAAAATCACAAGCATAAAATCTTTCCCACACATTTCACATTGCTCACCTAGTTTAAGCTTACTCTTTGAAAGCAATTACTTGTCGCTAATGTGAATAACTGTAATATAATGTAAATATATCCCTTTACTGTTGATATACTGTTGGTAGTATTTTTGAAACATTATCTAATTCTTACCCAGTTCAAATGTTCCTACCTCTCCTACTATCTCCTGGTATCTATGAGTTACAATTAATAGTTGAATGTTCATTGTTCTAAATCTGTTCTATGTAAAATAATAGTACTCTATTATTAAAGTTTATGTTACCTGTAAACCGCCACTGATCTCTGGAAGTGGCGGTATAGAAAAGATGTATAAATAAATAAATAAATAAATGTGAACAGGATGGAGTCAGTGCAGAGGGTGGCTACTAAAATGATTAGTGGGCTTCATTATAAAGCACATGAGGACAGACTGAAGGATCTTAATATGTACACCTTACTTACATTCTCTTATATACCGCGCTATTCTGCATCAGTGCGGTTTACATTGAACAAACTGAAATTACATTGAACAGGGTATTGAACTTGGAGATAACTATTTTACAGGGAACAAGGGCTATGGAGGGTTAAGTGGCTTGCCCAAGACCACAAGGAGCACCTGTGGGACTAGAAACCCCAGTCCTTCCGGCCCAAGGTTGCTGTCCTCTAGTGGGATTTGAACCCCCGACCTTCCGGCCTGAAGTACCTTGCCCCAACCACTAGGCCACTCCTCCACTCCACCTTAGAGGAAAGGTGGGATAGAGGTGATATGATTGAGATGTTTAAATACCTCCGTGGCATAAATGTTCAGGGAGAGAGCCTCTTTCAATTGAAAGCAAGTTCTGCTACGAGGGGATATGGGATGAGGGTGAAGGGAGATAGATTCAGGAATGATATGCGGAAATATTTCTTTACGGAAAGAGTAGTGGATCCGTGGAATAGTCTCCCAGTGGAGGTGGTAGAGATGAGGACAGTAACTGAATTCAAAAAAGCATGGGACAAACACAGAGGATCTCTAAAGGTAAAAAGGGCACTGTTGTAGTCGTTATGGAAGGACAGACTAGATAGGTCATGTGGTCCTTTTTCTGTCATCATATTTCTATGTTTTTCTATATACTTTAGATAGTGATGTGTGGTCCCTCTCCAGGGTTTTCTCCCGTGAATACTAAAAAGAAGCATTTATTTGCATGTCTGCTTTTTCCTTATTTTCCACATATCTGACTGGAGCATCCTTCAGTATTAGAATTCCACCCCTGGCCTTTCTTCTTTCCCAGATATGCCTGAAGAAAGTCTTGTGGCCTCACTGAACATCTTTTGCCATATTCTTTTCTATGTGTTTCCTTTTGTGATGTTCACAAAGTATAAAACACTAGCCCTTTAGCTCTTATTTTGTCAACTACCTCATTGTAAAATTATAACAGTTTTCTTTTCCATTTATTTACCTTGTTAAAAATCCAGTGTCTTTTTTATTGCTCAATTTGGCCCACTGTCTTCCACCTCCCTTATCTCCTCCCATCCCGCTAGCTCCTCCTTCAGGTACTGCCCCATTTTGCTAAGAAGTCAGCATTTTTGAAATCCAGCACTTTGAGTTTGCTGTGCCTAGATACCAATTTAGTTTTTATGTCAAAACCCCCTGGTATGATGATCACTGCTGATCCAGGGGGCCCCTATCCTGATATTAGATACACTGTCTCCATTTGTGAGAACTAGATCCAGCATCTCCCCCTTCCCTTGTGGGTTTTATCATTATTTGCCTGAGCAGAGCTCCTTGAAAGGCATCTAAGATCTCTCTACTTCTTTTATATTCTGCAGATGGGATACTCTAGTACACATAGGGTAGCACCTAACAGCACCTCTCCCTTCATTCTTAACTTTTGGATTATCTATCACCAGATCTCCGAGATCTTCGTGTGAGATGGAGGTATGTAGAAAACAGATAGAGATACAAGTGCCATCCTCTCTTTCCAAGACAGGAGGAACTGCTGTGGGTTTTCTCCATGCCACCGCATTTCAGTTGCTTTGATATTCTTGACAAACTGTTAGTCCTTCCCCCTTTTGGCCACCTATCCCTTTGTAGTAGATTATAGCTTAGCATGGTTGTATGCCATTCATGGGATTCAAATCAGTTCTCCTTAATAGTAACAATATCTAAGTCCTCCTCTAACATCAGTACTTGCCGATCAGGCATTTTGTTAGACGACAAATGTTTGTACTCATTGATTTGAAGCTACTTAGTGTATTCTGACTTATGATTTGTTTAGCCTTGTGTATTCATATGCTCATGAACTCAAAGAAGACAACCAGCCAACTAGTCTTGATATGCCATCATTTCCTATCAGCAGAGTGACCAGCGAGAAGGAGAGAGCTGGCTTATGAGCACTCTATCACTCTGGGTAGATGAGCAAATAAATTTCCAGACTCAAACCAAACACCATCTCCCTCACATGTCTATTATGCAACCTCAGAATCCTGTTACTACCATTGAATCACGTTTAAAATGCCATTACAGTGCTGGTCACCACCACCTGCGCAAGTAGGTTATTTCAGGCCTTGTAAGACTCAAAGAGCAAGATAACAAACCCCATACTAAGCCCAGAACTTCAAGCCCCCTTCCATGTCTTCTTACCAAACTCTCTAATAAACCAAACGGGCACAAGAACTAGGAAGGATGCTGTACAAAACATTTAACCCCGGGGGTAATAGTAATCCTAGTGATTTTGGAAGCCTGATGCAGCCATGTCACCACTCTGCCTATTGCCTTGTATTCTCCCTTCTTGGGCCCTCAAGTTCCATAGGATTAAACAAACATTTGAGCTGCCTCCTTCATTTCTTTTGTTACCCCCAGTTGCCCTTACCCCTTCCTTCTCACCAGCTATTGCATATGTAAGCCCTTTCCCCTTCCATGCCCTATACAATAGGCTCTTTACCTTGGGGGAGATGTAGCAGTAAACCTTCTTGGGCTTCTTGACTTTCTCAGGATTTTGACCCTCAGACGGAGAGTCTTCATCTTCATCCTCAGTAGCTGTGGAGGGTCGTTGCTGCATTGGAGGAAGCTGCCACGGGGTGGCAGTATTGGCAGCGTTGTAAAGATAAGCATCAAAGTATATGCTGACCCCTGAGGTAGAAATATTACGTTCCACAGCAATTCTTTCTAAGTCTTGAAAAGAAAAGAGAAAAGGTCCTGTTAGAGAATTCCTGCTAAGCAGCTCAAGGGGACACTTAAAGAGGGACAACCAGCATCAAACTGGTATAGGATCCATTCACTAGAGCATACATCAAGACAGACAGCACATTCACTTGTGCTCCAAGCACAGAATAATGCAAGAGGACATTCCTTTCCAAAGGGTAGAGACAGCAGAAACGAGGATGGCAGATACCTGCACACTGTCAGGTCTGGCCAGCTTCTCTAAGCCTTCTGTAGGGAAACACTGAGCTGACCAATGATAGAGGCTTTCAGGTATACTTCTATCTGATACTACACTGGTTTCATCCCACTGAAAGCTAATTACACTAATAGGAACTGTCTTTCATTAGATTTAGTCTCGTTCCTGCAGAAACCTCAGATCTGCTCAGATATGGCTGCCACCTCTAATGGTTTTCGTCCCGCTAGCAAATAAATTTCCTGCCTGCATCTCACTCTTGGACTAACTTCCTGATTCTGATTATGCTTGTTGGATGTGTTCCTCTGTGCTACTGGAGTTCACTGTAGCTCTTCTGCCCCTCTCTGAAATATATTTGTACTGGTAGCAATATTTCCAAGAAAAGCACCGCTTGCCTCTCGGACATGACAGGTCTTATTCAAAAAAATGTCTTGCTATTCTATTTATATGGGAAAAATCTTCATTAACTAAGACCCAGTGAGGGCCATCTGTAACCCTACACATGTATATAGCTCAAGCACAGTGGGCCGGTGATGAGTGTCTAGAGCAAAGCAACTCCGGACATCATCATGTCTGTCTGTTCTGAAAGTTTCCTTTTGATCCTTCGAGCTTCTAGTTCAGCGATGCCACGTCTTACACACTGTGCATGAGACATATATGACTGGAGTGGATCTCATGCAAATACAGAGAGCCCCTCCTCTCATGCATTCCAAGCCTCAGTCCCCAAGACCTAAAGAAATAAAAGCACAGCAAGGCCAGCATGGATCTCTAGTCCCCAACAAACAAAGAATGACGAAGGAGCCAGAACCACAGCTGTGGGGATAACATAAGATTTTCCGTTCTGGGTCAAACATAAAACCAGCGCCATTGGGCGTGAAGAACAGCTGGCACATGCCACAAGCTCCCCCGAATGATAGGGGTGGAGCTGGAGAGCATCCAGCCGGCAGCCACATAAAACCAGCGCCATCAGGCGCGACCATGCCTGGCGGACCTGCGCCTGAGGGCCTCGCCAGAGGGCCCTTTGGCGTGGCCCTTAGGCGCGGACCAAGTAGCAGCCAATGATCAGCGACCCGGGCTCACTTCCATACACATTGCCTCTGCCGCCTGCTACATTGCTGCCTGCTACATAACTTGGGCAATTCATTGCCTGTAAGTTAATCCTGCTACCTTGCCTGGACATTCCATTGCCTGTAGATTAATCCTACTACCTTGCCTGGACTATCCATTGCCTGTAGATTAATCCTACTACCTTGCCTGGACTATCCATTGCCTGTAGATCAATGCTGCTACCTTGCCTGGACAATCCATTGCCTGTAGAGCAATGCTGCTACCTTGCCTGGACAATCCATTGCCTGTAGAGCAATGCTGCTACCTTGCCTGGACAATCCATTGCTTGCAAGCTAATTCTGCTACCTTGCCTGGACAATCCATTGCTTGTAGATTAATTGCATAGAACTTGCTACCCACTGTTTGCATTGTAAAACAACTCACGCTGCATAGCCTATTAGCTCTATTAATGCCACTACTACCTCATAGCTAGACTGCTAATCAACCACAAGTAACACAACACACAGAGTAAAGACATCACTACCAATGCAGAACTACACCTATAGGACCCAACTCAAGTTGAACCCAGGTCAGTAAACCACAAACCTAATCCTAGGTCAGTAAAATACAAATTACAAAATGCACTCCACTACCCACTACCTCATGGCCTACCTCACACTCCTCCATATGTTCGCACACTGCACACACAGCATCAGACTCAACAAGCAAATCCCCTTGATCAACCTACATACCACCCAACCCAGATACACACCAACATCACACCTATCCAAAGAACACCAACAACCAAAGCATACAGCCCACAAACCATACAATGCCACATGTAATACAACCACACACCACAAAAATAATGAACACACAAACCCAATCATAACAAACATCAGGTGCGCTCTTCTAAACGCCAGATCTATCAGGAACAAACCAAATACTATCCTTGACCTCATCCATGACAAGAAGCTGGATATAATATGCATCATCGAGACCTGGCTAGACGACTCAGACCAGGTCATATTAAACCAAGTAACCCCAACAGGATACTCGGCATTTAACTGCATCAGAGCACAAAAGAGAGGAGGAGGAGTATTAACACTTACCAGCAAAGAATACAGATTCAAAACAATCACCAACACTAACACAATCAAATCTAACACACTCACTATAGCCAACAAGTACCTAAGCATCTCCCTCACATACAGACCACCTGGAACCACAACTGAACACCTATCCACAGTAATCAAAATGATATGCGCACACAAAAGAAGACACAAACCTCTCATTGCACTAGGAGACTACAACCTAACATCCACACCCACCAGAGAAACCGCAACATTCTTAAAAGCCATGAAGTCATTAAAATACTGCCAGACAATTAACGTCCTAACGCACCAGCATGGTACAACTCCGGACATGATCTTCATACCAATGCAATTAGTGGAACAGAACAAGACCACAAAACCAACAATCACGCCAGTCCCTTGGTCAGACCACCATGTGATTGAATTCACCATGACCCTGAACAACCCCACCCAACGCAAAGATGATGAAACAACTAGACGATTCAAAACATTTAACAGACTCATTCATAAACAAAATCACTCCACAACTTCAACAGGAACATGACACCCTTGACCTTAACATAGAAGAATGGAACACAATAATATCCAACGCAGCATCTGCCCCAGCCATCAAAGAACCACAAACACGCAAGAGATCCAACGCCCCATGATACTCATATGAAATCAGAGTTGCAAAACGCACACTCAGAAGACTGGAAAGAAAATGGAGATGGAACAAATCACACAACCTCCTAACCCAATACAGAGACAAACAACGTGAATACAACAATCTAATAAATGAGCGTAAACAGCAACACCATACCAACCTAATCATGAAATGTACTAATAGACCAGGAGAACTCTTTAGCATTGTCCAAAAGCTCACCAAGGACGACACGCAACAAAGCACCCATCATCTGGACCCACAAAAATATGCAGACTACATGAAGTAAAAAAACACCAACCAAATATGCTCTACTACACCACAAACAAATGATCACACGATAAAAAAAGCAACATCAAACATGGGAGAGCTTCAACATACCAACAAAGCAGCAAGTAGAAGACATTATATCTGGACTAAACACAACAACTTCACCGTCAGACCCATGCCCAGTGACATGGCTCAAAGCTACAAAAAGCCAACTCTCTCATCACATTCAAAAAATCGTCAAAGATTCACTCCAACACGGATACATGCCGCAACCCCTAAAGCATGCAATGATGCGACCAATAGTTAAATGTAGCAATCTGAGCCCCTCCGAACCAAAATCATACTGTCCCATCTCCAGCCTGCCATTCCTTACTAAAATTGTGGAAAAAGCAGTGCAAAGGCAACTTCAGGACCATATTGATATAAATGCACCACTGGACATACATCAGCATGGATTTAAGCCCCAACATGGCATGGAAACACTACTCACCTCCCTCTTTGACAATGTCCTAAGAGGCATGGACAACAAATGGCTTCCTGCTAGTGTTCATGGACATCTCGGCGGCCTTCGACACAGTGTCCCACACCAAGCTATTGCAACGCTTACAACAGATAGGACTATGCAAGAACACCCTGAAGTGGTTTACATCATACTTGGAAGGGCGAACGCAACAAGTCAAATGCGACCAAACGAAATCACTACAATTCCCCGTCACACAGGGAATACCTCAGGGCTCAGCTCTATCATCAATGCTCTTTAACATCTACATACAGCCCATATGCAACATCATCAAGCACCACAAACTTCACTATCACATTTATGCTGACGACATCATGGTGTACGCTCCAATCAACCTACTAGCACTAAACACCACAACAATAACCAAATGCCTCGAAGATATGAATGACTGGCTCATAGCCAACAACTTAATGGTCAACTACGATAAAACCGAGGCAATGTTCGTCACCAGGAACCCCACCTTCATACCTCCACAAACTATCAGCATCCTAGACAAACACATAGTAGTCAAAGAAGAAGTTTGGTATCTGGGCATCACACTAGACAGGTCTCTGAACCTGAAATCCCACATCAACAAAACCGCAAACAAGGCCTATCAACGATTGAAAACAATCAGGCAAATCAAACCAATGCTCCGTCAGGACCACTTCCGCAGTGTGCCAAGCACTCATTACACCACTGCTTGATTATGGAAACTCACTATATCAAGGCCTTCCTCAGCAGACACACCACCCACTACAGATGGTACAAAACACCACAGCACGCATCATTACAGACACACCAAGAACCGAGCACATCACTCCCGTCCTACAACTGCACTGGCTCCCAATGGTGGCAAGAGCTAAGTACAAAACAATCATGATCATCTTCAAAGTCATTCACCATCTCTCAGCAGATGTACTCCAAAACGTTATAACAAGGGATACCAGCAACAGACCAAGAAGAACCAATAATGACATGATCGGCACATCTGCAGGCTATCACAAAACCAAACAAACAAACAACTTCAAAAAGAGCACCATCACTACTGGCATCCACACTATGGAACTCCCTCCCAACGAGCCTGAGGGCATTAGATGACCTCACAGACTTCCGCAAAGACCTCAAAACATTTTTATTTATAGAAACATATGAGTATCCAGGCAACATCCCATACCCATACTGAAATACTACTTCCGCCGCCAACTAAGCACGCACCCATTCTATCTACACACACAAGTTTATCATACCGCGTTATTAAATACCCTCACGTTAAATGTTACCTTCAATTGTACTGTCTAAATGCTGATAAGTAACTGTACTGTCTAAATGTTTACACGTACCCTAATGTTAAATGTAACCCTCCAATTGTGATGCGACGTGACCACCTTGATTGAAGGATAAGGTGGCATACAAATCTGTCTAAATAAATAAAAAATAAATAAACTAAAAGGTCCATCAAGCCCATTATCCTGTTTCCAGAAATGGCCAGTCCAGCTCACAAGTACCTGTCAGGTTACCCAAAAGATATACAGATTCCATGCTGCTTAATCCAGGGGTAAGTAGTGGATTTCCCCAGTCCATTTTAATAGTTTATGGACTTTTCCTCCAGAAACTTGTCCAAACTTTTTTTTTAAACCCAGGTACACTAACAGCTTTTATTAGATCTTCTAGCAACAAGTTACAGAGCTTATTTACATGAGTGAAAACAGATATTTTCTTCAGTTAATCTTAAAATGTACTACTAGGAGCTTCTCATATGTCCCCTAGTCTTACTTTTTGAAGGAGTGAACAATTAATTCACAGTTACTTGTTCCACTCCACTCATGTTAAAGCTGGTGGGATTCCTGGGCCCCACCTGCTGAAGAAGCTGCTAAGACTGTGACTGGCTATTACCAGAGGAAACGTGATATGTGCAGGGGTAGGAACGAATCTGAAGGGGAAAGAAGAATGAGTGATGGCAAAAGAGAAGATTTTGGGGAAGTGAGCAACATAATGGTTACTCTAAGGGAGACACTGAGAAAGGAGCAGCAGGGGGAGGGGCCACAGTCTGAGCTCTTTCCACATAGAAACACAAACATGACGGTAAAAAAAGATCATACGGCCTAGCCATTCTGCCCTTCCATATCAACTACTATAGTCCCTATTTTCCCTTTAGAGATCTTTTGTGTTTCTCCCATGTTTTCTTGAATTCAGATACTGCCCCCATCTCTACTACCTCTCCTGGGAGACTATTCTATGCATCTACCACTCTTTCCATAAAGAAATATTTCCGCATATTACTCAGAGTCATCGGAATCGGAGGACTCGAAATATCTCCGCACTGGGTGCTCTCGCATTGCCTGACGTCGGTATCGGTCGGTCGAGATCAGACTGTCTTGATACTGGCCCCTCGATACCAGATATTGATTCAAGAGCCGGGATGGGAGGAAGCACATCGGTTAAAGCAGGTGCAGGCGGTACCGGTACCGATGACTGCGGAACCATCTGAAGCAGTCTTAGCGGTGACGAGACTGCTAAGAGAGCCACTAGACTGCATTCGATGGCTAGGATGTACTGATACACAGCCCTTGCCGATGCCTGGATGTCGCTACCGGTGGAACAGGCCTCAACACCAGAACATGGCACCAGGAGTTCTCCCATTGTGGAAGCTTCGGGAACATTCTGGAGCCCCGTTAATACTTTGGAGGCCGGGGCCTCCCGCTGGGGCTGTTTTGCCGGTATGTTTTCCTCGAGGGCAATGCTAGTAGCATCTCGATGCTTTGAAGGAGATCTACCCTTTCAGGACCGGCCGGTCTTGGAAGACCTGGGTTTAGTTACCCGAGATCCATGGGAGGAAGATGAAGCCTTGGATGACGTCAATGCAACAGACATCGCATCTGCAGCAAAGAGTGTACCGAGTTTTGCAGCTCTGTTCTGCAGGCCTCTCTTGGTCATCATCCTAAAGAGGAGACACTCCAATGGTAAATGGTCAGGACCTAAACATTTAAGACACCAGTCATGGGTGTCGGTAGCAGAAATGGTAGCGCTACACTTTGAACATTTTTTGAAACTAGATGGTTTCTCCATTTTAGAAGAAAAGAGGGCCTAGTGCCCAAAATGGCACCTGGCACCTAGAGGGGTCAGACCCTCAAAAAGAATCATTTTTTTTCTTTTTTTGGGGGAAAAGAAGTAAGAAAATGAAGAAGAGACCGGTGGTACCGGTATAGGCGGTGATAGGATATGCTGCCTGTCGGCTCCACAGAAAACAAAAAACTAAAGAGGGAGAGTTGGAAAGGCGGAAAGGCAGTGACGCAGGCGCAGTGGGATGCTCCCAAAAACTTTCCTATTGGACGCTGGGGAGTGTTCCCACGCAGGCTCCGTCGGTACCGACGATACCCATATGTGAAGACTACATTCCTGCTTGTTCCTGGAGATAGATGAATAGTGGAGTACCCCAGGGATATGTGCTGGGTCTGCTGCTTTTTGCAATGCCTTGGGCAAGTCACTTAACCCTGCCATTGCCTCGGAAGAAAGGCCTTGCAATCTACTTCCGGTGACACTGCCAAGAAAACCCAGGAGCTGCTTTTTGACATATTCATAAATGACCTGGAAAAGGGAATAAAGGGTGAGGTTATCAAATTTGCAGATGACACAAAACTATTTAAAGTTGTTAAAACCCAAGAGGATTGTGGAAAATTGCAAGAGGATCTTGATAAATTGGAAGACTGGGCATCCAAATGACAGATGAAATTTAATGTGGACAAGTGCAAAGTTATGCACCTAGGAAAGAACAACCCAAAACTATGGATACACGATGCAAGGTTTGTCAGACGGCTGCCTGGGTGAGAATCTTCACAGTCTTGGCAAGTGCATATATCTATATGATTTGCAAGGGATTGTGGGCAATGCAGTTCATTCACACCAGACACAGCTGCTCACAATAATTAGTTGTGCTTTTGGGTAAAGCCAATAAGATATTTATTTATGGGGTTATTTCTCCCAACACAGATATGCTTGGTAGCACATAAATCAGGTTACTTGCTTTCAGTGTTAAACTTGGAAAAACAAAATCAGGAAACATTTGAACTTGTCAGGCAATCAAAGCAAAAGAAATGAGACCTGGTTGGCAACAAACTGGTCTTTTCTGTAGGCTTAGCTAATATTTTCTTAGCATGTATCAAACAACAAACCAAAAGCCACAAAGAAGAAAAAAAACACTGTTCTTTTCAGGTAAACTTCTTATATCTTCTCAAATAGATTCAGAAGTGATTCTCTTAGAGCTCACAAGCAATTAGGTAAGGCTCAATTGCTAGCAGTTATCCAGCTGAAACCCCTTAGCTGGCTTGCTTTCTACTGCGTGGCTAAAAATCCTACTCATGAGCTTTTCTGAGTAGATTAAAGAACAAGTTTGTATTTCTTTGTGATGGTTGCTGTACTTTATAACAGAAAATCACCAAAGGAGTTTAGACAGAGAGCAGTCCATGTAAACACATTCTTCATCTGCTATCATTCCCCCTTCAACAAGCATGGGTTCAATATCATGGATTGGCACAGATGAATCTCCCAATGGAGCACTTTCAGGAGAATACTTGTTTCCCTGCTGTCTTTCAAGGTTATAGCTAGGGCATAGATCAGTGTTCATACCTGAGCTTCCATTGCTGTTAGAGTTCCTCTCTATATAGCCTGGCCAGTATGTAGTCCAGTTCTTATGTCCAGCCTTCCAATCCAGATCCCTGGACACTGGATCTCTCTTCATATAACTTCTGGCACGGGTCTTAGGGTCCCTTCCACGTGCAGCCGTCTCCCTCACAGGTACCGTCTGGAGATTCCTAGCTCTGCAGCACCATTCCTCTGGCTTTCCCCAGTCCAATGGTGTATGCTGGCCCTTGGAATGCCTCCCAGTATACGTACTGCTCTGGACTCTTCTAGACCTCTCAAAGGCTTTTCTCCTCTTTCTTCCAAAGGGTTTCTTTCCCTCTCTGTCCGTCCGGTTTTGCTTCTGCTTCTGATGATCCTCCTGATGAAGATGATCCAGCTCAAGCTGATTCTCTGTAGAATAAACTCTACCTTTATTCTGCCTAGATGAGTGCTCGCCCCTAATACAGCGCAGCTGTGCTGAATCAGGCCCTGCCCTTTGAGATGAGTGCTTAGGGATTACCTCATAGCCCTCCTGATTGAATACACGTTTCCCCACTTCAGCTCCTCTAATGGCTGTTGGAAACCTGGTGCATTCTGGGACTGGTAGTCTTTTATGGGAAAATTCTGTTTTCTTATTTCTACCAGAACTGACAGGTTGCTTGTTCAGAGTCACTTCACCTTTCCTATAGCTCCTTCCTGAGCTATGATAAGCTTCCTTATCACAGGTTCCATATTATTAGGAACCATCACCCAGGAAAAAGATTTAGGTCCCATCGTGTATAAGATGTTAAAACCCTGCACCCAGTGTGCAGTGGTGCCCAAGAGAGCAAACAGAATGCTAGATATCATAAGGAATCGAATGGAAAATAAAACAAAGGATATTATAATGCCTCTGTATCATTCCATGGTGCAACCGCACCTTGAATATTGTGTGCGCTATTAGAAAAGGTCCAGAGAAGAGCCACCAAAATGGTAAAGGGGATGGAAGGATACCCCTATGAAGAGAGGCTAAAAAGGTTAGGGCTCTTCAACCTGGAAAAGAGACAGCTGAGGGGAGATATGATAGAGGTCTATAAATTAATGAAATTGAGTGGAACGGGTAAACGTAGATCGATTGTTTATGTCATCGGAATATAGAAAGACTAGGGGACATGCAATGAAGCTACAGGGTAACCTATTTAAAATTAATAAGAGAAAATATTTTTTCACTCAACATGTAATCAAACTCTGGAATTTGTTACTGGAGGATGTAGTAAAAGCTGTTAGTGTAGCTGGGTTTAAAAAAGGTTTGAACAAGTTCCTGGAGCAAAGGTCCATAAACCATTATTAAAAGGGACCCCGGATATCACTGCTTGACCCAATACAAGCATTGAGGAACCTGTCTCTTTTGGGGAACCTGCTAGGTACTTATGACCTAGATAGGCCACTGTTGGAAACAGGATAGGGCTTGATGGACCTTGGTCTGACCCAGTATGGCATATCTTATGTTCTTAAATAGATTCCTCAGAAGAGAATCCACCTTACAATCCAAGGTATCCACCTAAGAAGTGCTAAATCTTTCCAAATTTCTGGCTGCTCAGCAGGTCTTTAACAGGATAAAAGCATGGAGCTGAACAGATTTTCCTTCTTCCTATGGCTACCAAAAAGAACAGTCTAGTGGAGCCTCCCACACCATGTTCAAGTGAGAGTGTCACCTGCAGGTGGTCATTCATGAGCAAAATCAAATTTTTTCCTCATTTATTTATTTATTTATTTATTTATTTAACAGTCTTTTCTATACCGCCCCTTCCAGAGATCAGGGGCGGTTTACATTGAACATTAAACAGAACAATTGTATACTTCTGTATACATTTACAGGGAACATTATGCTTTAACTATGTACAGGTGTACTTACAGGGAACATATTTTGAACAAATTTTGAACAACATTTTGAACATATTTTGAACATTAACTATAACAGAGCTTTTCAAACTATTTACAAGTTATATACATGGAGCGCATCTTAGTTAGATACAGTTACAGTGGTGAAAATAGTCAACTGTTTGAGTGGTTCATTAGCGGGTTGTGTGGGGTTAGTGAATTTTCCTGTGTTAGTCATTTGTTCTGTCTTGGGTGCAGTGTATGTGTTTCTGTGATTGTATTGGCGAAGTTCTTTGTTGGTAGGGGATTTCAAAGTGTTTTGTAAAGAGGTAGGTTTTTAATTCTTTTTTGAATTGGTGAAGGTCTTTTATCATGCGGAGTGTTAATGGTATTTCATTCCAGAGGGTGGGGGCAGCGAAGGAGAATGCCCTGTCACTTGTTGTCGCTTTAGTTTTTCTAAAATTTGTTTTTATGTTGAGGGAGTGGGTTGCGTTCTGTCTGCGTGATCTAGTATCTGATGGAGGGTGTATTAGGGTGGATAGTTGTGTTGGGGTGATGTTGTTGACGATTTTGAAAGTAGTTAGGAGGATTTTATATTTTATTCGGCTGTTTATAGGGAGCCAGTGTAAGTCTAGGAGAATTGGGGTCACGTGGTCTGTTAGATTAGCTTTAGTGACCATCTTGGCGCATATGTTTTGGGCTCTTTGGAGATAGTATATGCTTTTTAATGGAAGTCCATTTAGGAGACTATTACAATAGTCGAAGTGGGGGGTTATGAGTGTATTAACTACAGATCTAAAGTCATCGGTGTTGAGTAGGGGTCTCAGATGTTGTGTTGTCTTGAGTTTATAAAATATGGTTTTTACTGTGTGTTTTATGTGTGGAATCATGGAGAGTGAGTGGTCTAAGATTATTCCAAGGTATTTTACCTCCTTTTTAACAGGTATAGGTGTATTATTTATTGTGATTGTATTGGGGTATATGTATTCAGTGTCTGATTTCCTCGTTATGAACATTGCCTCTGTTTTTTGTTCAGAATCTTTTTTTTGTTCAGAATCTTTCAGATTAGAGACAAATGCTTCCCCTAGTGGCTCAGACTGATTAAGGCACAATGATATTATCAGAAGCCTGGATGTTTCACTTATTTCTCCATGGACAGGCAGTCTGAGTGAGCCACGCATAGGTGTGTCACCCTCTGGGACCAGAGTAGCTCTCCCAATAGCTTGATCTCTCCTGAATGCTACATGGCCCTGAAGTAAGCCTGAAAGTCACTCCTTCCTTACAACCTTTACATGCCTCCGATCCTTCCTCCAGCCTTAGAGCCCCCGCCAATGTCGCCGACACTGCCTCAATCCAAGATGTTTCTGCCAACCCTCTTCGGGCCTCCAGCCATGACCAGCACTGCCACAGCAGCAAAAGTCCTCCACACGCAGACGTCGCCACAGCTCAAGTCACTCCCACAACAGCAGGCGCAGCTCTCTGGACTCCTGCCACCATCACAGGAGCAGGTACCACCAGTGGAGCAGGTCCTCCCACCATCGGCACTCCACCTCTTTGCGCCATCGCTCCCGGAGTTCTCAGCAGCATCACAGGCTCAGCTGTTCCTCTGCTGCCCCCTCTGGCCAGGAGGTGCCTACTCAGCCTTGCAGCCATACTCTCTCGAGCTCTGCTCGCTCGTGCCACCTACTGGCCTCTGGTGGGAATCACACGTCTTCAACTCCAGCACTGACCAGCAGCAACTGTGAGCCCAGAGCCGCCATGTAGCATCCAGAGTTGATGGAGTTGTGAGGCAGATTCATGGCACAGCAACTCCTGGGAACACAGGGCCCCTACAGTGCCACCCCCTCCCCACTCCAGCCCACCAGGGCCCGACCCCAACAACCTGACAGACTCACGGTCCGCCTCATCTCTCCACTCCTCTCTGGAGGAGCCCCAGTCGGGGGGTGGGGGGAGGCTGAGATCCTGGATACTGCCTGGGAATCTGAGGGCAAGGATCCTCACGCCTCTCCCCCCCTCTCCTAAACCACTTCTGGACGCACCTACACATCCTACCATGCCAGCTTCCCCACTGGAGGACTTGACATCCAAAATTTCTACAGAAGCTCATGGCACACCTGGGGCTGTAAGCAGAAGACACCCCCGACCCAAGGAACGAGGTTCTGAGTATGCTCAAATTCCTGGAAGCCCCCAAGTCCATAGGGGCAATACCCATTCATCATGTATTCATGGACTGCAGGGATCGTGCCTCTGGCAGACACCCGCAGCAACTCTGCCCGTAATCAAGCGACTCGACTTGAAGTATCAGGTCCGATCCGTACCCGGTTTTGACAAGCCACAGCTACCCCATCAGTCCATTGTGGTGGAATCCGCCCTCAAGCGTAACAAGAATTCACACTCTCAAGCCAACACTGCACTGGGTAAAGACCACCGCAACCTAGACGGGGTGGGGAAAAGAGTCTACCAGGGCGCCATGCTCAATGCAAGGATTGCCGCCCATCAATTCCAGATGGTGATGTACCACAATGCCCTCCTCACCAAAGCCAAGGACGCCATCCCCTCCCTGGCCCCGGACACTCGCGACACCCTTGGCCCCATTCTACAAGACCTCAGGGACTGCGGGAAGCACCTCATTAGATCATCTTTTGATGCTTTTGAAACTGCCTCCAGGACCGCAGGGACAGCGATCACCACCAGGCGGGTGGCGTTGTTAAGAACATCTGACCTCCGCAAGGACGCACATGAATGCATAGCGATCGCCCCCTGCTCGGGGGACAGTCTCTTCGGCAGCAAGGTCAAGGAGACAGTGGCCAAAGAAGACTGTAGAACCCTGCAGACCCTGTCCAATGAGGGACTCACCCACCAGTGACCCCCCAAAGTGGCACAACTCGCAAAAACAGTACTACCCAGCTCGGAAGTATCCATCCTATCTCAACCACAACAGCTGTCAAAAAAAAACACATTACCAAACCTCCTACACGAACAAATCATGACAAAGGGAAAGGAAGCAGAAGAAGCCTCAATCCTCCTCCACTTCTAAAGCCACCCCAGGGTTTTGACCTTTCCAGCAAAGAGGCCATCGCAGTAGGGGGCAGACACCCACACCACGAAAGCCTGGTCAGACCTCTTGACTGACCACTGGGTGCTCAACATCATCCGAAAGGGCATTTGCATCTGCTTCCAAAAGCACCCACCCTCAGCACCACCCAGGAGGGTAGCACCAGGACAACACCTTCCTCACCCCTCAGGAAGACTCAGCACCTCCTACTGCTAAAAGCCATAGAGCCCGTCTCTATCCCCAGTGCAACCAAGGTTTCCTTTTTTTTTTTATACTGAAGTATTTTTTATTAATTCAAGTTCAGTTTAACAAGTCTATACATAAATATTTAACACCTTACATTTATATGTTCCATCAAACAGCCACCTTCAGAAGAGAGCATGTAAACCAAATCAGTACATAACACAACTATCATATGTTGCACAGAGCCAATAACATTATACATATCAATGTCTATAAATAATCAAACCGCATTAACATTAAAAAAGTTTCAAAATCCCCCCCCATCCCCACCACTCCCGCCCTCCTTCCCAAACCTACCTCCCGCCCCATCCCCTACCCCCCACCTGCCTCCCCACCAACCAATATCTATGAAACAGTACTCCACCCCCGACATTAACAACATCTAACCCACCCCCAGAACAAAATCTCCAAGTTAGCCTCCAAAACCCCAAGATGCTCCGTATCATGGTCCCCCACTAACTTACCTCCGCTATGCTTCCTCACCCTTTTTCCATTGAACATATGGGTGCCATTTACGATGGAACACATACAGTTTATTAGTCAAGCGCGCTTGTAACTCAGCCATTTGACAGATAAATGTTCATCTTTTTAACACCCATTCCACTTCAGGGCCTCCAGTGTCTTTACATCTATAAGCTATTTACATCCTAACCGCTATGGAAACCATCTTTAACAAATAACCCATCTTATTACCCGGCTCCCCCCACTCCCCCAGTAATACATGCTCTGGTCCCAGCTCTCCCTTCCATCCAAGCATAGTTCATACTACCCCTTGCATTCATTTCCATATTCCCTGTACCACCGGGCATTCCCACCACACATGCAAATACGTGCCTAGAGCCCCACACCCTTTCCAACAGTATGGCTCCTTAGTTTTATCAATCTCCGCCATTTGTTTCAGCATGAGATATATATGATAAAGCATTTTATAGCAAAGTGCCTGTATAGCAGCAGAACTGGGCGCAATCCTGGCCTCCTCAAAGACATTCACCCACTGTTCCTCATCCCAATAACCACCCAAATCCTTCATCCACGCCACCTGATAAGCCTCTTGACCACACCATACCACCCTCCCCTTCCCCTATAAAGCATAGTTACTCACCTGTAACAGGTGATCTCCGGGAACAGCAGGAATTTAGTCTTCACATATGGGTATTGTCAGCACCGACGGAGCCCACGCGGGAACGCTCCCCAGCTTTTGGGAGCATCCCACAGCGCCTGAGTGCTGCCTTCCCACCTTTCCAACTGTCCCTCTCCAGTTGAGTTTATAGCTGAGACCAGAGAGAGGGGGAGAGAGGGGGGGGAGAGGGGGGGAGAGAGAGGGGGGGAGAGGGGGGGGGAGAGGGGGGGAGAGGGGGGGGAGAGGGGGAGAGGGATACAACTCCTAAGGGAGGTGGGCGGGTTGTGAAGAATAAATTCCTGCTATTCCTGGAGATCACCTGTTACAGGTGAGTAACTACGATATCTCCAGGAACAAGCAGGAATGTAGTCTTCACATATGGGGACTCCCTAGCTGCAGATGCCAGGGAGATGGTACCAGAAAGTTGTCAGCCCTTGTGAAAGGGTTATCCTTCCCCCCCATGGATCTCTGGCATCCTACCAGGGATGGTGGGTAGGAGTTGACTAAGTCTGAAAAAGGTGTTGAAGAACAGCCTGACCAAACAAGGCATCCTGGCGGGAGTCCTTGTCTAAGCAGTATGTGCCGTGAAGGTATGTACCAAAGCCCAAGTAGCTGCTCGACAGATGTCGTCGATAGACACAGAGTGAAGATGAGCCATTGAGGCTGCCATGGCTCTCACATTATGAGCTATGACATGGCCTTCGAGGAAGGTTCTTACCCTCATACGCAAAGGATATGCATTGTGCAATCCAGTTAGAGTTCTTTTGGACACTGGAAGTCCCAAATGACTAGGAACAAAAGCAACAAAGAGTTGAGAGGATTTTCAATGTTGATATGTCCTCTGCAAGTAAAAGGCTAAAGCTCTTTTACAGTCCAAAGTATGACGGTTCCTTTCTGCACTGGAGGTATGAGGCCTCGGAAACAATACAGGAAGGTAAACCGCTTGGTTTAAATTTTATTTATTTTTATTTATTTATTTAGAAGGATTTAGTATACCGCCTTATCGTTAAATCAAGGCAGTGTGGCACATCAATCAAAATCAATAATAAAGTGTGTTTTGTAGCATGCAGTGTGAGAACTGAGAAGTGTAGTGTGTGGGGCAGTGCGTTAGATTATATCGGTGAACTATTTACATAATGAACTATATACATATATACAAAATGGGGCTGTTTGAGAGGCGTGCTAGGATTGAGATTCTGTAATGTCTTGGGGGTAGGATCGTGATCCTGTAATGTCTTGAGGTAGAACATTTATGTGAGGTCCTTGAAATGTACCGTAAATAGATCAGTCTTAAGAAGTTTTCTGAAGTCCTTGAATGGAAAGGCGAAACCACCTTTGGCATAAAGTGTGGATGTGTCCTAAGAACTACCTTATCATGGTGGAACCTTGTGTAAGGAGGATCAGCCACTAATGCTTGCAATTCGCTGATGCGATGTGCTGATGTGATTGCAATGAGGAAGATGACTTTCCAGAAAAGGAATTTCAGAGATGTAGTGGCTAATGGTTCAAAGGGTGGTTTCATGAGCTGCCCGAGCACCAGATTCAAGTCCCTTGCCACCGGTGGTGGCTTAATGGGAGGCTTTGTTAAAAGAAGACCTCTCATAAATCTCGCTATGAGAGGATGAGAGGAAATAGGTTGTCCACTTAGAGGCTTGTAAGAAGCTGCAATAGCACTAAGATGGACTCTTACTGAATATGTCTTAAGACCCGCATTTGACAAATGAAGGAGATACTCCAGTATCGATTCCAGAGGTATCGCAAGAGGGTTAAGACCCTTCTGCGAGCACCATATGGTAAACCTTTTTCACTTAAAGGCGTATGAGCGCCTTGTTGAGGGTTTCCTAGAAGCATAAAGGATATCCTTTACCTGTTGAGAAAGCTTGAGGTCCTGAAGCTCTAGGCCTTCAGCAACCAGGCCCTGAGATGCACAGACTGGGGATTGGGATGCCAGAGCATCCCGTTTTCTTGGGAGAGAAGATCTAGAGCAGATCCCAACGCCAGAGGTGGAGCTTGAGAGAGATGTAGAAGCAGAGGGTACCACGTTTGCCATGGCCAATGTGGAGCTATGAGAATCATATGACTTCTGTCTCTCTGAAGCTTGAATAGTGTTTTGGGGATGAGGGGAATGGGTGGGAAGGCATATAGGAAGTCCTGACCCCAGTGAAGGAGGAAGGCATCCCTTGCCTGACAATGTCGAGCCGGGATTCTGGAACAGAACTGGGAAAGTTTGGCATTCAGCGGACTTGCAAAGAGGTCTATGTCCAGGATTCCCCAAATCTGAAATATTTGGGCAAGCTGGTCTGCATGGAGAGACCATTCATGTGGTAGCAGAACTCGAATAAGTTTGGCTGCCGAAAAGTTTTGGATGCCTGGAAGATACACCGCAAGGAGATGAATCTGATGCTCTCTGGCGAGGGCCCATAGTTGCAAAGCTTCGTTGCATAGCGACAGAGAGCCTGTTCCGCCCTGCTTGTTCACACAGAACATGGCTACCTGATTGTCCCTTTGAACTAGGACTATCTTGTATCTGAGCTGGGCGTGAAATACTTGAAGAGCAAGGAAGATTGTTCTGAGTTCCAGGAGATTGATGTGAAGACAGGCCTCCTGTGGAGTCCAGGTACCCTGGGTAGAAAGATTGTGCAGGTGGGCTCCTTCAGTATTTGGGACTAGTCATAAACCTCCCAAAATCCACTCTTGCTCCCACTCAATCCCTAGAGTTCATAGGAGCTCATCTGGATACCAGACAGACAAGGGCTTATCTTCCGTAACCCCGCTGTCTTCGCATAATACAGCTAGCTTCCCAAGCAGTGCTCAAACCTTATCTCACTGCTCGAGAAATGCTACAACTGCTGGGCCACGTGGCATCCACCGTGCATGTGGTTCCTTATGCTCGCCTCCACATGCGAGCAACCCAGTGGACTTTATCCACTCAGTGGACACAGTCCTCAGGTTGTCTGTCAGACAAAATAAACTCAGACCATCTTATTTCGTCCCTCTAATGGTAGCAATCGCTCAAAAATCTTCTTGTGGGGTCTCCTTTCCAGCAACCCCTATTCCATCCCACCTGAGATGCATCTGTTAGGGTGGCTTGGAATAGGGGTTGCTGGAAAGGAGACCCCACAAGAAGATTTTTGAGCGATTGCCACCAATAGAGGGACGAAATAAGACGGTCTGAGTTTGTTATTTTGTCCGACAGGCAACCTGAGGCCTGTGTCCACTGAGTGGATAAAGTCCACTGGGCTGCTCGCATGTGGAGGCGAGCATAAGGAACCACATGCACAGTGGATGCCATGTGGCCCAGCAGTTGTAGCATTTCTCAAGCAGTGAGATAAGGTTTGAGCACTGCTTGGGAAGCTAGCTGTATTATGCAAAGACAGCGGTGCTACGGAAGATAAGCCCCCGTCTGTCTGGTATCCAGATGAGCTCCTATGAACTCTAGGGATTGAGTGGGAGCAAGAGTGGATTTTGGGAGGTTTATGACTAGTCCCAAATACTGAAGGAGCCCACCTGCACAATCTTTCTACCCAGGGTACCAATCTATCCAAAGTGATACTGTCTGCATCTCTCTCATTAGCCTTCTTCTGCCAATTCTTGCCAAAGAGATTTTCTCCTGTGCAAGGAATGTTTCCTAATTTATCCTGTACCCTAATTTCCAAGTCGGATGCCTGAAGCCACGCAATCCGAAGTGCACCAATGGCAATAGCAGAGGTTCTGTTTATGCACTCAAAACAGCCAAAGGCTGCACGATTTACAAACCTGGAAACATCCTGGGCATCTTTGACAAGAGTAAAATAGTCCTGTCTTTTGTCATCAGGAAGAAGGGGGCTCATAAGCTCCAAGTCTCCTGTGACCTCTTTAAGGAACATTCCCATATACAAAATATAGGAACTGATCCTAGCTAAGAGCATGGAAGCTTGAAAGCATGGAAGCTTGAAAGCATTGACGCCCAAAGGCATCGAGAGTCCTGCATTCACGACCTGAAGGAATGGATGCATGTCTCTTTGCACTTTTCATCCTACACATAGCTGATTCCATTACCACTGAGTGGTGTGTTAATTGAGTTTTTTGAAAGCCAGGAAAAGGTGGAACTCGATACATAGTATCGAGTCTCCGAGAATGAGGAGATGTGGTTAGAGGTGTTTCCCACATTCTGAGCATAAGATCATGTAAGATCTCATGAATAGGCAGAGTAGCTGCCTCTTTGGGAGCCTTAGGGTATTGGAGAATCTCCAGCTCCTTTGCCCTAGGCTCTTTTTCAGGAGCTACTGTGACGGAAAGGCCTCTGGCCACATCACAGATAAAATCCTGAAAGGACATATCCTCTGGCGGAGACATTCTGTGCTGAGGAGAAGAGGAATCCTCTGGGAGAAGTACTCTTGTATCAGCAGAGTCTTTGCAGTCATCAGACTCAGAGGATTCAAAATACCTCCGATCCCGGTGATCGTGCAGCGCACGGTACCGGTATCGATTGAAGTCAGTATTGGGTTGCTCAGGTACCGATCTGTCGATGCCGGAGACAGATGCATGACTCAGTATGGGTGACATACCCATCAACGTCGATGCCGACGGTACCGGTGTCGGTATCGGTTGAGGCGTTCGATAACAAGAAATCTCTGGTCTATCGACACTGCCAATGCTTGGGTGCCGGTACCGGTAGAAGTGGCCTGAACCCCAGAGCATGGCGCCAGTAGTTCTGCCGAGGTTGAAGACTTGAGAATATCCTGGAGCCCCGTTGATGCTTTGGAAGCCGAAGCCTCCCGCCGGGGCAGTTTTGCCGCTGAAAATTCCTCAAGGGCAATGCCAGTGGCATCTTGATACTTAGGAGATCTACCCTTTGAGGACCGGCTAGATTTATGTTTAGTTACCTGAGATCCATGGGAGGAAGATAAGCCGGAGGACATCGATGCAACAGACACCGCGTCTGAGGGAAAAAGGGTGCTAAGCAGCTAAGGGAGCTTTGCAGCTCGATTCTGCCGACCCCTTTTTGACATCATTCCACAGGAGAGGCACTCCGAAGTAGAGTGGTCAGGACCTAAACATTTGAGACACCAATCATGGGTGTCGATGACGGAGATGGTACCGCCACACTTAGAACATTTTTTAAAACCAGATGTTGGTTTTTCAATTTCTAAGGAAAAATTGGGCCTAGTGCCCAAAATGGCACCTAGCACCAAGGAAAAAGTTTCTGAAGTAAAATAGCTCAGAAACTATAGTTTGTGGTTTTAAGAAGAAAGAAGAATGAACCGGTGGTACCGGTATAGCGTCGAGGGAAGGCAGACGCGACCACAAAAAACAAAGATTAAAGAAGAAATTTTTCTGCGGTGACAGGGTATGGGACCTGTCGGCTCCGCGGAAAATGAAGAACTGGAGAGGGACAGTTGGGAAAGGCGGGAAGGCAGCACGCAGGTGCTGTGGGATGCTCCCAAAAGCTTTCCTGTTGGACGCTGGGGAGTGTTCCCGCACGGACTCAGTCGGTGCCGATGATACCCATATGTGAAGACTACATTCCTGCTTGTTCCTGGAGATATCTGTGATACAAGCCCACGAGTTTCCCCCACCTTAAGCAACAGCTTCTCAAATGGGGAGCTTGGTTTATTTCTGTCCTCCCCCTTCAGGCTCCACTGTACAAAATGTTCTATTTGGCAATGTCCAAACCAGTCATCCTGCCCCAGAGAATAATTTTCTTGGGGATGCTCAAAGGAATACAACTGGCCCGCCTTAGGAAACAGTTGCCCCATCCACACCAACCCCCGCTCCTCCCATTTTTTATATACAGAAGCTCTTCCCCCCTCCTGGAATCCGATACACTGTCAAATTTTCTGCAGTTGAATAGATACTCTAGCCCCCACCAATTTATCTTTTTCTTGCTGCCAAACATTTAAAGCTACTGCCATAAAGGGACTCTGCTCAGGTTCCCCTCCTCCAGTTCTTGGTCCATAGACTATCTACTAATGTATCCAGGACCCCCAGTTCCTGTTCGACCCGCACCCACCCTAACGCTTCAGGACCTATCCTCCAGTAGATGATCGCCCGCAGCTGTGCTGCCTTATAATATCTCATCAAATCCAGGATACCTAACCCCCCATCTCTCCTATGTCTAACCATCACCCTTTTATTAAGCCGCGTCTCTTCCAGATGAAGGAAAAAATTCTATGCTGCAACAATTTTATTTGTGCCACTGACACCTCAATAGGCAATGCCATAAACAAATAAAGTATCCTTGGCAACACATTCATTTTAACAATGGCAATCCTCCCAACCCATGAAAAGCTGGATTTATCCCATCGCACCAAATCAGTTAAGATATCAGTAACCAGAGAGTCATAATTTAGTCTTCTCAATTGCCTCCAATCGCAGCAGATCCAAACCCCTAAATATTTTAACTTCTGCTTCGCCCGACATAGATATGCCTTCCGCAGCTGACACTCCATTTCTGGACACAGACGAAGCTTTAAAATCTCAGTTTTCCCCCTGTTCATTTTATATCCCGATACTTCGCTATATTCCCTTATTTCCTCCAATAAAAATGGTAAGGACTCTAAAGGTCTGCCCACAGTATAAATTATATCATCAACAAAAAGAGAAATTTTTATACTCTCCAGACCCCACTTATACACCACTAATTTTTCCTTGCTCTATAATCCGCTGCGCTAAAGGCTCAATCACCAATGCAAAGAGCAGAGGTGATAAGGGGCATCCCTGTCGACTTCCCCGCCCTAGTTCAAATTCCCTAGAGTATGTACAGTTCACTCGGATCCGGGCCCTCGGCCGGTCATAAAGCGTGCTAATCCAACTTCGAAAACGCTCCCCAATCCCCATTCTCTTCAACACTTCAAACATAAAGGGCCATTCAACTCGATCAAATGCTTTTTCCAAGTCCACCGTTATCACCAAAGAGTCTATCCTCGCATTCTTGGCTGCCCAGATGACATTTAAAAGCTTCCGGATATTATCATTGGCTTGCCTGCCTGGTATAAAGCCTGTTTGATCATTGCCTATCAATTTAGGAAGATAGCTCTGTAATCGGATAGCCAAAATGTTTGCTAAAATCTTCGCATCTAAATTTATTAAAGAGATAGGCCGATACGATTCATTTACCCCCTTATCTTTCCCCGGTTTGGGCACTAAAGCTATCCCCACTACTGTCATTGACCTCAGGAGTATACCCCCTGAAGAACACCATTAAACATCCTTGTGAATTTGCTACAAACTTCAGTACAGAAGGTCTTGTAAAGCCTGGCGGTGAGACCATCCAAACCTGGGGCTTTGCCCTCCTTAAGAGCATGTATTGCGCACGGTACCTCCCCCTCCTCAATCTCTCTATCCATCCAATGTTGCTCAGACTCCTCTAATTTCTGAAGAGTTATGTTCTCCAAGTACTGTCTAATTTCCACTTCCGACCCTTTCTGCTCCGATGCATAGAGGGTCCAATAGTACTTGCAGAAAATCTCCTGTATGTTAACAGTACTATGTTCCCACCCGCCCTTTTCATTTTTCAGTCTATATAACTGCTGCTTGACTTGCCGTTGTTTAAGTTGCCTAGCTAAATACCGACCCGGTTTATTACCTCCAATATAATATGCATGTTGCATCCTTTTCATTTGAAATGCCCATTCCCCCAATCTTAAGGCCTCCAATTCCTCACACACTCTAGCTACCCTTTGTCTCACCGACCTACCCCCGTTCAACTGGTGTCCTTAATTAACATTTATTTATTTTATTTATTTAGTGTACATTTGTATCCCGCTGCTTCCAGCGATCAGCAGCGGTTGCTATACATGGTAAGAGTGGCTGTACCGGCCAATAATTTAGAAAGATGTACATTGCGATTAGGGAGGGAGAGGTAATACACAGCAAAACATAGGGTTACAGATTACAGTTGATTGATGGTAAACACTTCACACAGGATACATTATATACATATTTACATATAAACTGAAAGATAATTGGTAGTGGGATGCAATGGTAGTGGGGTACAAAGCCTAGGTTACACTGTAATGCGATTGGAAGAGGTGCGTCTTAAGCTTTTTTCTGAAGTCTTTCAGGTCACAGTTTGCACGCAGTTCACATGGCAGCCGGTTCCAGAGTGTCGGGGCTATAAGGGAGAATGCTCTGTTACTGGTACATGCATTAACATTTCTGATGCACTTCGGGAGACAGAGGGTGTTGAGGTTCACTGTTCTTCTACGTCTGTTGTTGGGTAGATTGGAGATTAAGCTGTTGAGGTGTGAGGGTGCTACATTATGGATGAGTTTGAATGTTGTGACAATCATTTTGTATTGAACGCGGGCCGCAATGGGGAGTCAATGTAGCTCAATTAGAACAGGTGTAATGTGATCAGAGATGCCTCTTTGCATAATGATTCTGGCAGCAACATTTTGTGCCATTTGCAGAATATTTATAGTTTTCTTTGGCAGGCCTTGCAGTATGGCATTGCAATAGTCTAGATGTGGAATGATGAGGGCTTGAGCGACAGACCTGAAGTCGGCATGATCGAGGATGCTACGCAGTGGCTGCAAGACTCTTAATTTGTGGAAGATGGCCCGATTGGTATTTCGAAGGTGTTTGACCATATTTAGGTTACTGTCAAGCATCACTCCTAGATATTTTCTCTGTCTTGATGTTGTAATTGTTATTGTTCATGGTGACCGTTGTTGGGCTCGAAGCCCGGTTTCCTGGAGATACACATTGCTTGTTTTCTTGTGATTAATAGACATGTTATTTTGTTGCAGCCAGGTTTGAAGCTCGCCTAAGCATTTTTCCAGCTTGTTGAGGTTTGGGATTATTTACGTTGAGTTGAGTATATAGCATCAGGTCATCTGCGTCATAGCTAACTTGGCCTGCAACCTATCCTCCGCCTCACCCGCTTGCTTCTTCTTTTTATATGCAAGTGCTATTAATCGTCCCCGAATCACTACTTTCATCCCATCCCATCCCATATGATCTCCCGGGGCACCTCCTCACCTCCATTTAGTTCAAAATATTCTGTAATTGACTCTTTCAGACTTGCCACCCCCTCTGTATCCGCTAAAAGCGATTCATTCAATCGCCAAAAACAGAGTCCTGTACACTCCTTATAGAACTCAAGAGCAAGAATAACTGGAGCATGGTCCAACAAAGACAGAGCACCAATTTCAACATATCCAGCCACCTAGGTTCTATAGAGCCAGAGCATATCAATTACACTATACGTTTGATGAGGGTGAGAATAAAAGGTGTATCCTTTTTCCCTATCATGTCTACGTCTCCAAGCATCTACCACTCCCAAGTCGGACATCATTTTCTCTAACTTCCTTCTCCCAGATTTATCCCCCCTCCTTCCCCCACCAGAGGTATCCAATTGTGGGTTCACTACTGTATTGAAGTCTCCTCCCATAACTAAACTCCCCCTTTTATGCTCCTCTATTATTGGGTGAATCTCGTCAAAAAAACTACCTTGAGCAGTATTAGGTGCATAAAAACTACAAAGGGTAACCTCTTTCTCTTCCAGTAACCCAATCCATATAACATATCTCCCTTCCCGATCTTTAATAACCTCCCTAGTATCCACCAACAGATCTTTAGAAAACAGGATCCCCACTCCCCCCTTTTTAAAGCAACTTTGATTGGCGGCAAAAAATCTTTATCATATTTGCCCTGACACATTCCCCCACCCTGAGATCCCTTTAAATGAGTCTCCTGAATCATGAGGACATCCGCCTGAACTCAAACTCCCTGTCTCACCACCGCCCTTCTCTTTTGCCAGGTATTAAGACCATTTTGTTAAAATGGTAAATAAAAGCAAAAGGAACAGGAGACCGCTATGGTTTTCGAAGGAAGTAGCTGAAAAAGTGAAGAAAAAGAGGGAGGCCTTCATGAAATACAAGAGATCACAGAGACAGGCATCTGTATTTGGAAAAACTTAGAGAAGCTAGCAAAGTAGTCAAGAAGGCAAAGATTCAAAAGGAGGAGGAAATAGCCAATGCAATAAAATGGGGGGATAAGACATTTTTCAGATATATTAGTGAGAAGAGGAAGGGCAAAAGTGGTATTGTCAGACTCAAGGGTGCAGGGGGGGAATATGTAGAAGCTGATAAGGATAAAGCGGAATTGCTTAACAAATATTTTTGTTCTGTGTTCACAGATGAACAACCAAGAGCAGGACCTCAGAAAACACCCACAAATAAGAACAGAAGCGAGGGACATCTTGAACAATTTTCAGAAGACTGTGTTCGTGAGAAACTAGCTCAACTTAAAGTAGACAAAGCGATGGGACCGGATGGGATACACCCTAGAATACTGAGGGAACTTGGGGACGTTCTAGCAACTCCACTGACTGACCTTTTCAATGCCTCGTTGGAGTCGGGAGTGGTGCCAAAGGACTGGAGAGAGGCTCATGTGGTGCCTTTACACAAAAGCGGAAGTAAGGATGTGGTTGAAAACTACAGGCCGGTTAGTTTAACCTCGGTGGTGAGTAAATTATTGGAAACGCTGCTGAAAGAGAAAATAGTGAGGTTTCTGGAGTCCAGCGGATTATAGGATCCGAGGCAGCATGGATTCACCAGAGGCAGGTCTTGTCAGACAAATCTGATTGTTTTCTTTGACTGGGTGACCAGGGAGTTGGACCGAGGGAGAGCTCTAGATGTGGTGTATTTAGATTTCAGTAAAGCCTTTGACACTGTTCCTCACAGGCGACTTATAAACAAACTGAGCACCCTAGGGATGGACCCTAAAGTTACTGCTTGGGTTAGAAATTGGTTGGGTGGGAGGCGACAAAGAGTACAAGTAAATGGAGCTCACTCTGAGGAGAAGAATGTTACCAGTGGTGTGCCCCAGGGATCTGTCCTTGGTCCGATTCTTTTTAACATCTTTGTTAGTGATATAGCGGAAGGGCTGTCGGGTAAGGTTTGCCTCTTTGCGGATGATACCAAAATCTGCAATAGAGTAGATACCCAGGAAGGTGTAGATAACATGAGGAGGGATCTAGCTAAGCTTGAAAAATGGTCTAGAATTTGGCAGCTGGGATTTAATGTTAAAAAATGTAAGGTCATGCATTTGGGCTGCAGCAATCAAAGGGAGCAATACAGTATAGGAGGTGAAGTACTTTTGTCCACTAAAGAAGAGCGGGACCTAGGTGTGGTTGTGTCTGATGATCTTAAAGTAGCTAAACAGATAGAAAAGGCGACGGCAAAAGCTAGAAGGATGCTTGGGTGCATACGGAGAGGAATGGCTAGCAGAAAAAAGGAGGTGATAATGCCTCTGTATAAGTCTTTGGTGCGACCTCATTTGGAGTATGGTGTGCAATTCTGGAGACTGCACCTTCAAAAGGATGTGAACAGGATGGAGTCGGTGCAGAGGGTGGCTACTAAAATGATTAATGGGCTTCATTATAAAGCATATGAGGACAGACTTAAGGATCTTAATATGTACACCTTAGAGGAAAGGCGGGATAGAGGTGATATGATTGAGATGTTTAAATACCTCCGTGGCATAAATGTTCAGGGAGAGAGCCTCTTTCAATTGAAAGCAAGTTCTGCTACGAGGGGACATGGGATGAGGGTGAAGGGAGACAGATTCAGGAGTGATATGCGGAAATATTTCTTTACAGAAAGAGTAGTGGATCCATGGAATAGTCTCCCAGTGGAGGTGGTAGAGATGAGGACAGTAACTGAATTCAAAAAAGCATGGGACCAACACAGAGGATCTCTAAAGGTAAAAAGTGGACTGTTGTAGTTGTTGTTATGGAAGGACAGACTAGATAGGCCATGTGGTCCTTTTCTGTCATCATGTTTCTATGTACATTGAGCGTCAAAATCCTTAATTCATGTCCCATTCACAGGAGTCCTTCCTTTACCCATTTTATACCGTTCCATAGAATCCCCCCCTCTTCTTTGCCCCCCTCTCCCTTACATATTGCTTTCGATAAACTCCCCCACCCCCCCTCCCTAAACTCCCCTTCAGCTCCCACCCCTCTAACCCTCTACCATGCCCGTCCCTGTCCCTCGCACATCCACATCAACATTTAAATTTCAGGACCCAGGTCCTAATACCTCCTCCACCATAATGCCCCCCCAATCTCCTCCATCCAACACATCCCAAACTCCCGACCCAACATCATATACCAACATGTATGACACCAAATATAACACCAACTCCCCACCCCTCTTATTTCCACTACAACAACCCCCACATTATTGTCAAGTATACATATCAGTCCCTTAGCTTCTCAAAGATGTATTCAACTCCACTCGTGCTGACTTCCACTCCCGCCTCTACACCCGATGCCACCACTTTCCAGGAACCTCGCTGCTGTGTGCTGCCAGGCCCCTCAGGAGCAGCAGGAATCAGTCCTCACATATGGGTGACGTCGGCGCCGACGGAGCCCTCGTGCGGAGCATTTCCCCAGCTTTCAAAGAAAGCCTTTGGGAATTGGAGCGCGCATGCGCGATCCCCTTCCTGCCCAAGGGTGCCATCTTGCTCAGTCTGATGACATAGCTAAAAGACAGCAAAAAATTAGCAAAATAAATCATATGACTACAACTCCAAGGGGAGGAGGGAGGGTTGTGAGGACTGATTCCTGCTGCTCCTGGAGAACACCTGTTACAGGTGAGTAACTACTCTTTCTCCAAGACCAAGCAGGAAGTCAGTCCTCACATATGGGACTCCCCAGCATAAGGCTACCGGAGACCCCAAGCGGAAAAATGAGCTCCCTCTAGCTCGTCAGCACAGAAGGAAGGAATCTTCTCTGAGAACGCCCCCGACCGGTAGCCCAACACCAGGGCCGGAGGGTAGGAGTTGCCTAAACACCAAAGAGATTGAGTACTGCCTGTCCGAAAGCACTGTCCCTAAGGGACTCCCTCTCAAGGCAGTAATGGGCCGCAAAAGTCTGGCTTGAAGACCAAGTAGCGGCCCGGCAGATGTCTGCCAACGGAACAGAGCAGAGATGAGCCACTGACGCAGCCTTCGCCCTGACACGATGAGCCGTGACTCGACCCTCCAACGAGAGGCCGGCTGCCCCATAAGCCCAGGCGATACAGTCAGCGACCCATATGGACAACGTACGCTTGGAGACAGGGAGCCCCAACTTATTGGGGTCAAAAGAAACGAAAAGCTGAACAGCCTTCCGATGCTCCCGCGTACGGTCAAGGTAGAAGGATAACGCCCTCCTACAGTCCAGGGTATGCAAGACCATCTCATACAGGTTGGCATGCGGCCTGGGAAAGAAGGTCGGAAGAACCACCTCCTGATTGAGGTGAAAAGGTGAGACAACCTTAGGAAGAAACTTAGGGTGAGTCCGTAGGACTACCCTATTCCTGTAGAACCTAGTGTAAGGAGGATCAGACACTAGGTGCCTGCAGTTCACTCACTCGCCTAGCAGAGGTGAGAGCTACCAGAAATAAAGTTTTCCAGGAGAGAAAACGGAGAGGGCAGGTAGCCATAGGTTCAAAAGACGGACAAGTAAGCCGCTGTAAGACCACATTCAGATCCCACTCAGGGGCCGGTGGACGCAAAGTAGGCTTAAGCAGAAGAAGGCCTCTGAGGAAACGAGCCACCAAAGGATGGTTGAAAAGAGGCCTGCCATCCACCGGCGAGTGGTGTGCTGAGAGAGCACTAAGATGAACTCCGACAGAGTTAGACTTAAGGCCCAGATTGGAGAGGTAGAGCAAATATTGCAACACTACCGCAACCAAGCACGAGAAGGGATTCTCACTGTGCTGAGCACACCATGCGGAGAATCTACGCCACTTAAGAGCGTAGGATTTCCTGGTGGATTGACGCCGAGAGGCCAAGACTACGTCTTCCACCTCTCGAGGTAGTAGTAGGGGAGCCAGGACTACCCTTTTCAGCAGCCAGGCCATCAGATGAAGGGACTGGAGGTTGGGGTGCAAGAGAGTCCCCTGATCCTGAGACAGGAGATCGTGTTGAAACCCCAGAGGAAGAGGTGTGTCCACCGCCAGCTGTAGCAGAAGCGGGAACCACGGTTGCCTCAGCCACCTGGGGGCTATGAGAATCAAGGAAGCCCCGTCCCTGAGGACTTTGAACAGCGTTCTGGACACTAGTGGTGTGGGAGGAAACGCATACAGTAGGCCTGTGGACCACGAGATCAGAAACGCATCCGCTGCTACTCAGAGGATGCGGGTGTCTGGAGCAAAATCTCGGGAGTTGCCGGTTCAGAGGACTGGCGAAAAGATCCATTGTGGGGAGTCCCCACCTGAGAAAGATCTGCTGAACCACCAATGGGTTCAATCTCCATTCGTGTGGTTGCAGGATCCTGCTCAGTCTGTCTGCCAGGCAATTTTCCTGACCTGGGAGGTAGACAGCCTTGAGAAGGATTCCGTGATTGACAGCCCAAGAGCACAGTCGTTGTGCCTCCTTACAAAGAAGGAAGGAGCCTGTGCCTCCTTGCTTGTTCACATAGAACATGGCAACTTGATTGTCCGTCTGGACCAGTACAGACTGGTGAGAGGCGAGGTGGGAGAAGGCTCTCAGAGCTAGGCATATCGCCCGGAGCTCCAGGAGGTTTATCTGTTGAGTAGCCTCCCAAGGGGTCCAGAGACCCTGAGTGCATGTCCCTTGGCAATGTGCTCCCCAACCGAGAAGAGAGGCATCGGTTGTCAGCACCTGAGTATGCGGAGGGGATTGAAAAACCACTCCGAGCACCAGATTCAGAAGATGAAGCCACCATTGTAGAGAGGAGACCAGGAGGTCGGAGATCTTCACTGAGTCCGCTAGGCCCCCTGTGGCTTGATGCCACTGAGTGCGAAGGCTTCACTGAGCAGGTCGCATGTGCAGGCGGGCATTGGGGGTGACATGAACCGTGGAAGCCATATGACCGAATAGTCTCAGGAATTGCCTGGCAGAGACCAGGGAATTGCTGCAAAACTGGCTGGCCAGATCCATTAGCCTGTGGGCCCTGTCCAGAGGCAGAAAAGCGTTTGCTTGAAGAGTGTCTAGTCTGGCCCCTATGAACTCTAAGTTCTGGGACGGGAGCAAAGTGGACTTTGCGAAGTTTATGACAAACCCCAAGTGCTGAAGCAGAGCCACAGTGCGAAGGGTGGCCTGGTTGGCCTCTTGGGAAGATTGGCCCCTTATGAGCCAGTCGTCCAGGTACGGAAACACAAAGAGACCCTGAAGCCTCAGGTAGGCCGCCACCACTGCCAGGCACTTGGTGAACACCCTGGGAGTGGAGGACAGGCCAAAGGGAAGTACTCTGTACTGATAGTGGTTTCCTCCCACAACAAACCTGAGATATTGTCTGTGGTCTGGATGGATAAGGATGTGAGTATATGCATCCTTTAGATCTAAGGAGCATAGCCAGTCTCCCTGCTGGTGGTAGGGCAGCAGGATTCCAAGGGTAAGCATCTTGAACTTTTCCCTCTCCAGGAACTTCTTGAGGTTTCGCAAGTCTAGGATGGGTCTGAGGCCTCCTGTTCTTTTTGGTACCAGAAAGTACCTGGAATAAAAGCCGTGACCTCTCATGTGGTGGGGCACTGGTTCCACAGCCTGGGCCTGATCCTTTAGCAGACTTGCTAACTCCTGAAGGAGTAGGTCCCTGTGCAGAGGGGGTCTTGGAGGCTCCCCTGGAAAATAGGAGGGAGGTACCTGGTGAAAATGGAGAAGATAGCCCTTTTGGACTATATGAAGAACCCAGGTATCTGATGTGACGGCTGACCACCTGTGGGCAAAGTGGGCCAGCCGGCCTCCTGTGCTGAGAGAAGCCAGCTGAGGAGAAGAGGCTATGCTGTTTGAGTCAAAAACCCCCACCCTGCTGAGCAGGGGCCGGCGTAGGTGGCTTGGGGGCCTTCTGCCTACGGGGCCCTTGACCCTGCCTCTTGGCCTGCTGACCCTGTTGGGGAGCTTTAGAGGCCTGATAATGAGGGTATTGTTTATAGGCAGACGACTTCCTCGGGTAAAAGGACTTTTTTCCCGAGCCCTTCTTCTTCTGAGAAGGGGCAGAGGTTTTCCTGGAAAGCCTAGTCCTGGTCAGAGTCTCGGTCTCGAGTTCTGCAGCCTTTTCAGCCATGGGCTTGCCAAAGAGGTTTTCACCTCGGCAGGGGACATCGACCAACTTGTCCTGGACCCATGGCTCGAGGTCAGATGACTGTAGCCAAGCCTGTCGGCGGGCACCAATGCCGGCCCCGGCTACTCGGGCCGAAGCCTCGAAACCATCGTAGGCCACTCGAGAGATAAACTTCGAGCACTCTCGAATACCGGTGGACAAGGTCTGGAACCTCTGCAAAGGTTCCTCGGAGAGACCAGCAGAGAACCCGGCAATCTCCTTTGCCAGGTCTTGGAGGTACATGCCCATGTAGAGCTGGTAAGTCTGGACACGGCAAGCAAGTATAGAGCCCTGGAAGCACTTCTTACCGAGGGCATCCAGGTTTCGGGCCTCCCTGCCGGGAGGCACCAAAGAGTGCATCTTCTGACTTTTCAGTCGATGCATGGCCGATTCCACAACCATGGAATGGTGCGGTAATTGTGCCTTTTGGAACCCGGGGCTCTTACGGACTCGATAGATGGAATCCACCCGCTTGCTTAACACTGGCGTCGAGGCCGGGGTCTCCCACATGCGGAAGAGCAGCCGCTCCAGTATCGGAGGAACCGGAACAGTAAAGGCCTCCTTCGGGGGAGAGTCATACTGGAGGGCCTCGAGCTCCTCGGCTCGAGGCTCCTCCTCGGGATCCGCGGGGAAGGCCAAGGCCTTGGCCATATCCCGCACGAAGTCTGAGAACCGGGTATCCTCCGGTGAGGATCGTCTCCGAGGTTCGGACTCGGGCAAGTCCGATGGGACACACCGAGTCCGATGAGTGTCGGGTGACTCTTCGTCCTCAGTCTCCCAGCCCGACTCCTCGGAGGAGGAATCGAGCGGCTCCGGTCAGGCGGGCACCGATGCCCTCCGCCCCGACACCGAGGGTATAGGCATCGACAACCTCAGCCCCGAACAGGAGGTCGAGGGAGACCGTGGCCGAGGATCGACTTGAGCCCACATGGACTCGAGGATCGGCTCAGCCTCCGGGGTCGACTTGGACGTCGAGGTCCCGGTGGTCGGGGCAGATGCACTGGTGAGACCGGCGATCAATGCCCGCTGCTGTTCCATGAAGGCAGCGAAGCTGCTCTCCAAGGCCGTCAACCTGAGTCCGAGCTCAAGAGACCCAGCAGCCCCCGACTCGGGGCCCGAAGTCGGCTCCCTCGAAGGAGAGTCCACGAGGACAACAGCACTTACGTGTCCAGGAGACTCCATTTCGACACGAGGATGCTTGGCAGGCCTCTCAGACTCCGAAGACCCGGGACGGCTATCGGGGCTATGCAACCTGGCCCTCGAGGAACCAGGAGCGTCCACCGATGCCGCCCTCGCGGATTTCTTCTTCCTGCGATGTTCCCGCGAAGGAGACCCCCGCTCAGAGGAACCCCGACGCTGCTCGGGGCCGGAGTCCCGAGACGTCGAGGCCTCTGACGAGGTCCGGGCCCGGCCGGACGCGGAGTCAGAAAAAATTTGATCCTTCTGGTGCTGCTGACTCAACGCCTTCGAGGACATTTTGCCACACGGACCACAGATCATCGGGTTATGATCGGGTCCGAGGCAACGCAGGCAGCAGTCGTGTGTGTCGGTAAGAGACATAAGTTTCTTACACCGATCACACTTCTTAAACCCGCTGGTAGCCATCGGGGGAAAAAGGGCCCCTGCTAGGTCAAAAGACCGGGCTGCCAGGGAAAAAAGAAAAAAGGCGCGAACGCCAGTCACAAAGGACAAAAACCAAAAAAGAGAGAAAAAGGACTCGATACCGGCGTATCGGTCCGAGCGGGAATAGGATCCGGCATCGAACCGGAGAAAAAAAGAGAAAGATAGGGAAAATCAACTTTTTCCTCGTGGAAAAACGAACTAAGTCCGCAGGGCTCCGCGGAAAAAAGATGACTGAGCAAGATGGCACCCTTGGGCGGGAAGGGGACCGCGCATGCGCGCTGCAATTCCCAAAGGCTTTCTTTGAAAGCTGGGGAAATGCTCCGCACGAGAGCTCCGTCGGCGCCGACGTCACCCATATGTGAGGACTGACTTCCTGCTTGGTCCTGGAGAAAGCGTAGTTACTCACCTCTAATAGGTGATCTCCGGGAACAGCAGGAATTTAGTCTTCACATATGGGTATCGTCGGTACCGACAGAGCCTGCGCGGGAACGCTCCCCAGCATCCAATAGGAACGCTTTTGGGAGCATCCCTCAGCACATGCGCGCTGCCTTCCCGCCTTTCCAACTGTCCCTCTTCAGTTAAGTTTGTAGCTGAGTGAAAGGATAGAGGGAGAGAGGAAAGAGACAGAGAGATAGAGAGACAACTCCTAGGGGAGGTGGGTGGGTTGTGAAGACTAAATCCCTGCTGTTCCCGGAGATCACCTGTTACAGGTGAGTAACTACGCTATCTCCAGGAACAAGCAGGAATGTAGTCTTCACATATGGGGACTCCCTAGCTGAAGATGCCAGGGAGATGGTCCCAGGAAGCTGCCACCTATAGTGAGGTGGGCCAAGCTTCCTCCCATGGATCTCTGGCATCCTACCAGGGTTGGTGGCTAGGAGTTGAATTAAGTCTGAAAGAGATGTTGAAGAACAGCCTGGCCAAAGAAGGCATCCCAACGGGAGGCTTTATCTAGGCAGTAGTGGGCTATGAAAGTGTGTACCGAAGCCCAGGTGGCAGCTCAACAGATGTCATCGATAGACACAGAGTGAAGGCTAGCCATAGACGCTGCCATGGCTCTCACATTATGTGCTGTGACATGGCCTTGAAGAGGAAGACTCTTACTCTCATAAGTAAAGGATATGCATTGTGCAATCCATTTAGATAGAGTTCTTTTGGAGACTGGAAGTCCCAAATGACTAGAATCAAAAGCAACAAAAAGTTGAGAAGACTTTCTATGATGCTGTGTTCTTTGTAGGTAAAAAGCCAAGGCTCTTTTACAGTCCAAAGTATGAAGGTTCCTTTCTGCATTAGAGGCATGAGGCCTCGGAAAGAATACAGGAAGGTAAATCGATTGATTTAAATGAAAAGGCGAAACCACCTTTGGCATAAAATGTGGATGAGTTCTGAGAACAACCTTATCATGGTGAAACCTTGTATAAGGGGGATCAGCCATTAAAGCTTGCAATTCACTAATGTGACATGCGGAGGTGATTGCAATTAGGAAGATGACCTTCCAGGAAAAAATCTTTAGGGTTGTAGTGGCTAAAGGTTCAAAGGGCAGTTTCATGAGCTGTCGAGAACTAGATTTAAATCCCATGCCACCGGTGATGGTCTGATGGGAGGCATTGTTAATAGAAGACCTCTCATAAACCTTGCTATGAGTGGATGAGAGGAAATTGGCTGTCCATTTAGAGGGTTATAGGAAGCTGCAATTGCACTTAGATGGACTCTTACTGAATTGGTCTTTAGACCAGAATTTGATAAATGAAGTAGGTACTCTAGTACCGATTCCAAAGGTATCACAAGGGAGTTTAAGCCCTTTTGAGAATACCATACAATAAAACGTTTCCACTTGAAGGCGTAAGAACGTCTTGTGGAAGGTTTTCTGGAAGCCTGAAGGACATCCTTTACCTGTTGGAAAAGGTTAAGATCCTGCAGGTCTAGGCTTTCAGCAACCAGGCCCTGAGATGTAGGGACTGGGGATTCGGGTGCCATAGCATCCCGTTCTCTTGAGAGAGAAGGTCTTGAGCACACCCTAACTCCAGAGGTGCAGCTTGAGAGAGATGTAGAAGCAGGGGATACCACATTTGTCGTGGCCACCGTGGCCCTATGAAGATCATACGACCTCTGTCTCTCTGAAGCTTGAAGAGTGTTTTGGGGATGATGGGAATGGGTGGGAAGGCATAGAGGAAGTCCTGACCCCAGTGAAGGAGGAACGCGTCCCTTGCCTGGCAATTTTGAGACGGAATTCTGGAACAGAACCGGGGAAGTTTGGCATTCAGTGGACTTGCAAAGAGGTCTATGTCTGGGGTTCCCCAGATGTGAAATATCTTTATTACCTGGTCTAGGTGGAGAGACTATTCGTGAGGCAGCAGTACTCAGCTGAGTTTGTCTGCCCAAAGGTTTTGAATGCCTGGAAGATATACCACGAGAAGGTGAATTTGATGCTCTCTGGCGAGGGCCCATAGTCGTAAAGCTTCGTTGCATAACGACAGAGCCTGTTCTGCCCTGCTTGTTCATGTAGATAGAACATGGCTACTTGATTGTCCGTTTGGACTAGGACTGGTCTTTGTATCTGAGCTGGCATGGAATACTCGAAGAGCCAGATAGATAGTTCTAGGAGGTTTATGTGAAGACAAGCTTCCTGTGGAGTCCAGGTACCCTGTGTGGAGAGATGGTGCAGGTGTGCTCCCCAGCCCACCTGTGATGCATCTATTGTTAGGGTGGCTTGGAATGGGGGTTGTTGGAAAGGAGACCCCACTAAAAGATTCTCCAGTGATTGCCACCATTGTAGGGACAAGATCAGTCGTTGTGAGTTAGATATCTTATTTAACGTTTTTTCTATACCGCGCTATTCATCATCAGTGCGGTTCACAGGAAACATATTTGTGCAGTGTAGAGGATCTACATTGGACTTACAATAAACAGGTTGTTTAAACAGAGCTAACAGGTAAACTATGTACAGGTTGGTAGCCAAGATTCTACATGGATCTCGGCGAAAAATACAGGTCAAACAACAAAGAGACTATATACATGCCAGTTGTGTGTCGTGGGGTAGTGGACAGCTTGTCGTTATCTAGGTTAGTGTCTGGTATCCACAGGGAGGTGGTTACAGAGGGGGGGTTTCACTCGGTGATCTGAGTGGGGTGATGGGTGGGTACTCTGGAGGTGTTGGTTGGACATAGGGTGTGGGTGGCTGCGAGATGTCATTTGAGTTGGTAAAGTACTGATGGAACAGGTGGTGCTTCAGAGCTTTCCTAAACTGGGGAAGGTTGTTGATGGCCCAGATATCTGGTGGCAGGGCGTTCCAGCAGGAAGGTGCATAGAGGGCGAAGGCGCGGTTTCTCGTAGCCTTGGAGCATTTGTTTATTGCTTTCGGGAGTAGTAGGGTGTTGGTGGCGGCTGATCTTCTAAGCCTGTTGGGGGGGTGGTCTGGACCAGGTCTGAGAGGGAGATGGCTGTACATTTGTTGATGGCCTTGAATGTCATAGTTAGGATCTTAAATGAAATCCTGCAGTGGACAGGGAGCCAGTGCAGATGTTTTAGAACTGGGGTGATATGGTCTTTTCTGGATGCTCCCTGAAGGATTCTGGATGCAGCGTTCATCGCGAGCTGCAAAGGATTCAGCGAGCTCTTCGGAAGGCTGTGCAGTATGGAATTAGCGTAGTCAAAATGGGGCATTACTAGTGCTTGAAAGACTGATCGGAAGTCTTTCGGTTCTAGCAGCTGTCTCATGTGGCGCAGTGTCCGAATTTTATGGTATACCGCCTTTATCATGTTGGCTGTCTGGGCATTCATGTTGAGATGTTGGTCGACCATGATACCGAGATATCGTATCGCAGGCTTGGTGAGGAGTTCTGCATCGCGTACCGTCAGTGATGGGGGCGGAGTAAATGCCTGGATTCTGCTGATGAAGAGGACATCCGTCTTTTTGAAATTTATTTTGAGCTTCTGTGTGTAGCCAATCCGTGACTGCATCGAAGCAGGTGGACAGCCGAGAGAGATCTGGATGCTCAGTAGATATTGGCGTGTACATCAGAACGTCATCAGCGTAGATTAGGCAATTAACGTTGAAGGATCAGATGAGGGTGCAGATGGGTTGCATGTAAACGTTGAACAGTAGGGCTGAGAGTGATAATCCTTGTGGCACACCCTTCTCTTGCGGGAAGGGAGTTGATCTGGAGGGGCCAGAGCGGACATGTTGCCATCTGTCCCTCAGGTATGATGCACACCAGGCCAGCACCGTGTCGCGGACTCCCTTCTCGGCGAGGCGGGAAAGTATATCGTGACTGACGGAGTCAAAGGCTGCTGCGATGTCCAAGAAGATGAGAACAAAGCCTTGTCTGAGGTTGTCCAGAACTATGGTTAGGGTGCTGAGTAAGGTAGTCAGCACAGTTTCAACGCCGTGTGCCTCCCGGAATCCATGCTGGCAGGGGTCAAGGGGTGCACTAATCTCAATGTGGTGGTTCAGTTGGCGCTGAACTATCTTTTCTATAATTTTAGCTAGGAGCGGGATACTCACAATTGGCCTATAAGAGTCCATCTTTGCCGGGTCCAGTTTATTGTTTTTCAGTAGCGGTCTGATTGATGTTTATTTCAGGCTTCGGGGGAAGGATCCGGTCAAGAATGATATGTTTATGAGTTTGGTAAGGAATGGGCTAAGGTCAGCCCGTAGGGTTTTTATCTAGGGAGCTGGACATGGGTCGTTTGGTGCTGTGGTGGTGTTTATGCTTGTAATGACGTCTTGGATGTCTCTTTTGGTTGGGGTTGAGAAGGAGGTGATGATATGCTGGACCTCCAATAAGGTCTGTGGAGGAGCAGGAGAGGGGATAAATTTGGAAGCATTGTCTGGAGAGCAGTTGTTTGGGGTTATGCTGGCCTGATTCATTTTGGCTCGGAGGTAGTCTGCATATTCCTGAGGGTCTGGGTGGTTTGATTGGCCAAGGGAGGGCTCTCTTGCTAATGATTTGACCAGGTTGAAAAGCTTGTGCGGTTTATTTAAGGAGCGTTGTAATAGTTCTGCGTGGTACTGTTTCATGGTCATTGAGACTGCTGAATGGTGTCCGCCTAAATGAGCGAGGTAAGCTGCGTGGCTCTTGGTTGATCTTGAGCGCCGCCAACGTCTTTCTAATTGTCTAAGTTGGAGGAGGGAGTTCCTTAGCTCGGGTGAGTACCAGGGCGCCTTCGTCTTCCTGCAAGGCACTTTGCTGATCTTGTCCGACAGACATCCTGTGGCTTGTGTCTACTGTGTAGATAGTGTCCACTGGGCTGCTCACATGTGGAGGCGAGCATAGGGAACTACATGAACTGTGGATGCCATATGTCCCAGTAATTGCAGCAGTTCTCGAGCAGTTAGGGAGGACTTTCCCGCTGCTTGAGAAGCTAGTTGCATTATGCGAAGACAGCAGGGCTGTGGGAGGAAAGCCCTTGACTGTCTGGAATCCAAACAAGCTCCTATGAACTCCAGGGTCTGAGAAGGAACAGGTTGGGATTTTGGGAAGTTTATGACCAATCCCCAGTATTGGAGAATTCGGATTGTGCGAGACAGTGCAGAGCTGGCTTCTGGAATCGTGGGGGCTTGAATGAGCCAGTCGTCCAAGTAAGGGAAGACAAATATCCCTAGGGTTCGCAGGAATGCAGCTACTACTGCCATGCATTTCGTGAATACTCTTGGTGCCAAAGCCAGACCAAAAGGAAGAACCCTGTATTGGAGGTGTTTTCCCTTGAAAAGAAATCGTAAGAATTTCCTGTGATCTGGATGGATCAGCATATACTCATATCCTGACTTTGAAGGTATGGCAGAAGAGTTCCCAGGAAATCATTTTGAACTTTTCTCGGAACAGATATTTGTTCAATTCTCTGAGGTCTAGAATGAGTCTGTATCCTTGTGTTTTCTTTGGGATAAGAAAATAGGGGGAGTAGAACCCTGTACTCTGTTGGGGAATGGGCATTTCCTCTATTGCTTCCTGAGCAAGGAGTGTTGAGACCTCCTGATCCAGTAGATTGTCTGGAGAGGTTTGGGAATTGAACTGTCTTACGATTGTAGGAGGGGGCATGCTGTGAAAATGAAGCTTGTACCCTTCCCCTACAATGGACAGAGTCCAATTTTCTACTGTTATTTGGTGCCATCTGTTGACAAAATGACAACCTGCCTGGAATGTTTAGGGGTTCTGGACCCTTCAGAGGCAGGAAAGCTAAGCTCTCCAGGAAGGAGTCAAAACCCTTGAGGGGGCTGAGCCTGTGGAGCTGTTTGAGCTCTCGGGCCTTTTGGCTTCTTTTGTTGTCTGGATGGCTGCTGTTGTCCCTTTTGGGCAACTTGACCCTGAGCTTGCCCTTGTTGGGTATAGGATGGATAAAACTTTCTCTTTTTGCTGAAAAAGGTTTTTTTTATAGGGTTTCTTTTTGGCTGAAGTGGCTGTAGATTTTGACAATCTGTCTGAAGTGAGATTGTCAGTATCTATCTCATTAGCCTTTTCCTGCCAATTCTTGCCAAAGAGGTTCTCTCCTGTGCAAGGGATGTTTCCTAATTTGTCCTGTATGCAAGTCTCCAAGTCTGATGCCTGAAGCCAGGCAATCCTTCCAGATTACTACACACGATAACCAATCGAAGAACAACAGAATCCCAAGCAGCACCACAAGAATGCCTGCACGAAGTTTCCGACCGTTCAACAGAGAACTTATCCTGTCTGAAACTCGCCTGCTCCTGAATGAGACCACTCTAAACCTTGACGATCTGATCACCCGCTGGAACAGTAGTCTCAGTGCAATTGCTCTACGGCCGCCACATAACATACCCCCAAGGAAAAGAGCTACCGCTCCATGGCACACAGCGGAGCTGAGATCATCGCTCACCCATCTACGGAAGCTCGAGAGATGCTGGCGTCTGTCACACTCCATAGAAGACCAGACAGCATACAACCTTCAGCTAACTATTCACCGCAAAGCGATCACAGAGAAGATGAAACAGTTCCACACGGACACCCTAAAGCGATCGCTAAACAAACCACGTGATCTGTTCAACTTGGTCAAGACCCTAACTAAGGAACCAGCCCCTGAACACCAATGTGAGATCCACCCGCAGTAATTGTGATTACTTACAATCCAAACTATGCCAAACATAAGTCTTCAACCTCTGCCGCCACCCCAGAGCAAGATGGTCCAACATCCCTAACTTCTTTCTCTACCCCAGCCAAGAAGCTCATCGAAGACACCATCATGACTCTCAATACCACTACTGCGCAAACCGATCCTTGCCCAGCCTTCTGGATAAAGGAACTACGCAGCTATTTCAGTCCATTAATAACCAGGATAATGAATCTATCCTTCACAACTGGATCATTCCCTTCTGCCCTCAAGCACACTTCTATTAGACCCCTGCTAAAAAATTACAAACTAGACACCCAAAAGGTAGACTCATACAGACCTATATCCAGTATACCTTTACTTGCTAAGATAATCGAAAAAGAGGTTCAAAGACAAATACAAGATCACATTGACGCCGCTGCTCCACTAGACCCTTGCCAACATGGATTCAGGGAATCCCATGGTGTGGAAACACTCCTTACCACCCTTTTCAGTAATATAATTACAGGTATCGACAATATCCCGTCAAGGGTTTGTACTCATCTTCTTGGACATCGCTGCAGCCTTCGACTCAGTAAGCCATGAGCTTCTCCTAGGGCGGTTGAAAGAGAAGGGCATCTGCGGCACAGCACTTGAATGGTGCAGATCATATGTGTCCGGAAGATGGCAGCACGTACGATCTGGAATGTCAACATCAGAACCGTTCCACCAGAGTCAGGGAGTTCCGCAAGGATCCTCCCTCTCTGCCTTGATGTTCAACATATACATGCAGCCCATTTGTAAAATCATCTGGTCTTTGAATGTCGAATGCATGATATATGCTGATGATGTCCTGCTCTACATGCCGTTCTCTACAGAGCAATTTGACCTCTCCCCATTGACTGAATGTTTCAACACAATATCTGACTGGCTCCGGTCCCAAAACCTCTGAATTCAACACAAGAAGACGAAGGTGCTCTTCATTACGAGGAACCTAAATTTCAGCCCATCACAACACCTGAAAGTGAAGGAAGCCGATCTACAAACAAAATCCACAATACGATACCTTGGTGTCACACTAGATCAACGCCTAGACATGAAGGCTCACATAGGTAACACAGTAAGAGCAATCTACTACAAGATCCGTTCACTCAGACATTTACGCTCCTTGCTAGAACCAGAGGACTTCAGGACAATCTACCAGGCATTGATCATACCTCACTTTGACTACGCTAATGCCATATTACAAGAACTCTCCCAATCCACCTTGAACCCTCTTACAGCTCGCAATGAACGCCGCAGCGAGAGTTCTCCATGGGGCATCTAGGAGCGACCATGTAACGCCCATTCTGAAACAGCTCCACTGGCTTCCTATACAGGGCAGGATCGTTTTCAAGACCTTGTTACTGACCTTCAAAGCTGTCAATAGGTTCTCCTCCTCCTCACTAACAGACCTCATCCGCACCACTGCCCCAAATAGATCAAGAAGATCCACTGCAATAAATACACTAATAATTCCGAAGGCATCAACAAAATGCATCTCAACAACAGCAAACAGGGCCTTCAGACTCAGCGCTCCAAGATGCTGGAATGCTCTACCACCAAAAATCCGTGCCATCACTAACTTAACCCAGTTTAGGAAGGCCCTCAAGCATCACCTCTTCCTCAAATACTTCCCAGATAACAACGAATCCATTCGCCACCCCAACAAATGTAACTACACCAGCATGCCTAGCCAGCTAAACCAACACTCCTAGCAAGATATCCTTGATCATTGAGACTTGTGTTACATATTCTACTATGACGCCTGTATGTAAATAGTTACCCCACTGTTATCCAAGTTTCATTGTCCCATTATCTGTAAACTCAGACCTGTTTCCTGTTCTGATAATTTTGTTCTATGTAAACCACACTGATGTCGAATAGCGCAGTATAGAAGAGATTTAATAAATAAATAAATCTGACGTGCACCAATGGCAATAGCAGAAGTTCTGCTGATGCATTCAAAGCAGTCAAAGGCTGCACAACTTACCAACTTGGAAACGTCTTGAGCATGCTTGACAAGAGTAAGGAAGTCTTGTCGTTTGTCATCAGGGAGAAGGGGGCTCATAAGCTCCAAGTCTCCTATGATTTCTTTGAGGAACATTCCCATATATAAAATATATGAACTGATCCTAGCTGAAAGCATGGAAGCCTGAAATTTTTGATGCCCAAAGGCATCAAGAGTCCTGCATTCACGACCTGGAGGATTGGATGCATGTCTTTTTGCACTTTTCATCCTACACATGGCTGATTCCACTACCATTGAATGGTGTGGCAGCTGAGTCTTTTGAAAACCAGGACATGGTGGAACTCGATACATGGTATCGAGTCTCCTAGAATGAGGAGATGTGGTCAGAGGTGTTTCCCACATTCTGAGCATCAAATCATGAAGAATTTCATGAATGGGCAGGGTAGCTGCCTCTTTGGGAGTCTTAGGGTATTGGAGTATTTCCAATTCCTTTGCTCTAGGTTCTTTTTCAGGAGCTACCGTGATTGATAGCCTCAGGCCACATCACAAATAAAATCCTGAAAAGACATGTCCTCCGGAGGAGACATTCTGCGTTAAGGAGAAGAGGAGTCTTCCGGAAGAGGCACTCTGGTACCGACCGAGTTATCCAGGTCATTGGAATCGGAAGATTCAAAGTATCTCTGGATCCCGATGTTCATGCAAAGCATGGTATTGATCGAAGTCGGCACCCAGTTGGTCCGGTACTGATCTGTCGATGCCCGAAAAAGTCGGCATGGGCAGAATTCCCACCGGGGCCAGTACCGTCGGTGCTGGTACCGGTATCGGTGCCCGTTGAACTGTCGGTAGCAGTGTCAACGGTACCGTAGCTGTAAGGAGAGCTGCAAGACTGCGTTCGATAGCGAGGAATCTCTGGTCTATCGACACTGCCGATGCCTGGGTGTCAGTACCGGTAGAAGCGGCCAGAACCCCTGAGCATGGCACCAGTAGTTCTGCCAAGGTCGAGGCCTCGAGAACATCCTGGAGCCCCATTAGTGCTTTGGAGGCTGAAGCCTCCCGCTGGGGCTGTTTTGCGGGTATAGTTTCCTCAAGGGCAATGCCAATGGCTTCTCGATGCTTGGAAGGAGATCTATCCTTTGAGAACCGGCTCTTATGTTTAGTCACCTGAGATCCATGGGAGGAAGATGAGGCTCTGGAAGACGTCGACACTATGGACATCGCATTTGAAGAAAAGAGGGTACCGAGCTTTGCAGCCCGGTTCTGTCTTCCTCTTTTAATCATCCCCATACAGGAGGAACACTCTGAAGGAGAATGGTCAGGGCCTAAACATTTGAGACACCAGTCATGGGTGTCGGTGACGGAAATGGTACCGCCACATTTAGTACATTTTTTATAAACCACTAGCTGTTTTTTCCATTTTTTTCAGGAAAATGGGGCCTAATGCCCAAAATGGCGCCTAGCACTAAAAAGAAAAAAAAGTTTCTGAAGAGAAACACTATAGATAGTAAATTTATTTTTTTTTTGAAAAGAAAAGAGAACCGGCGGTACCAGTAGGCGTCGAGCGGAGGCAGGCACGACCACAAGAACAACAAGTTTAAAGAAGAAATTTTCTGCGGTGACAGGGTATGTTACCTGTCGGCTCCGCAGAAAACGAAGAACTGAAGAGAGACAGGTGGAAAGGCGGGAAGGCAGCACACATGTGCTGAGGGATGCTCCCAAAAGCGTTTCTATTGGATGCTGGGGAGCGTTCCCATGCAGGCTCCGTCGGTACCGACGATACCCATATGTGAAAACTACATTCCTGCTTGATCCTGGAGATTACGCTGAATGCCTGTCTCTTTCATGGCCGCCGCCAATGCTTGCAATGTCTCTGCTCGTCGAGTCACCCCGTTAATTGTAAAGGGAAGTCCCACGGGAAACAGCCACTTGTATCTTATATTGTCCTCTTTCAGCCTAGTAGTGAACTCCCTCCAATTCCTCCTTCTTTGAAGCGTAGCAGTGGCAAGGTCTGCATATATAGCGATTTCAGATCCCTGCCATTTAAACTTTCCCAGGGACTTCATCCCGCTGGCTATTCTTTCCTTAATCAGATAGTCATGGAAACAAATGATAATGTCCCGAGGCTGCTCCCTTCGAGCTGTACCAAGCCATCTGTGCGCTCTGTCCAATACCACCTCCACCTCTCCTCCTCCTGCATCCTTCAATACTGCCTCACAGATAGCCCTTGCGGTTTTCGTACAATCCCGATACTCCTCTGTCTCAGGGACTCCTTTTATTCTCAGATTCTGACACCGGGCTCTATTCTCCAAATCTTCTAGTTTTAATGCCATTTCCTCTTTGTCTTCCTCCAAATTCTTCAGCACTTTTTCCAAAGACTCAGCACGTGCCTCCAACGCCTCAATACACCCTTCTGCCTCTGCAACCCTGCAACCAACTTCTGTGATTTCAGCTTGCAATTGTAAGAACATACCTTCCACCTCCACTTTAAACCCAGCAATGTCAGTTTTGATCTCCTTGAACCACGATTTGAGTTCTTCCTTTGTAATGGACATGAGAGCACCAGCTGCATTCTCAGACTCCTTTTTACCGTGGCCACTCACTGCCACGCTCTCTGACTGCCCCTCAGTCATCTGATTGTCTCTCTCCTGGTTCTCTGCTTGGGCATTTCCATATGTAAATTCCCTCAAGTCGGCCTGTTTTCTTTTGAGTAGATGCCATATCCCAGCTGGTGCTATCCCCCACCTCACCTGACAGCTGTCCAGGAAGATCTCTCCTTCTGGAGCAGAGATGAGCTGCCTTAACGCTAGTTAGCCATAAGATGGTGCTCTTCACTAGGTGCTGTACAGAGTGCTCAGTAGAAAGAATAGCAGAGCAGCAAAATAAAGCAGTCCTTTTAAAATCACAGTTCCATTCAAGGATTCAACAGCAGATTCTGCCCGATCAGTCCCACTTTGTACTTTCTTGAAACAAAGGCACCCCCAACTGATTATTCAGGGAAATAATACATTGGCAGCACTAAATCACCTGGTGAACAGTTATTCCCGCCGCTGGCTGCATTCCACACTTGTGTTCCAGCACCATGCGGTAATGGCTGACACTGGAGTACCCGGAACAAAATCGCCACACAAGCTGATTCACTTTAATTTCACCCGGTGTCTACGAGGTACTACTCCCCACCACTGGCAAGCATTACAGAGAGCCACTGCAACACAAATTCGCTCACCCTCCACTTCATACGGCATCGGAAACTTGCAGCAAAGCGCTAACAGTTAGCACAGCCACTCTCGTTCCTCGGCGCCGCACCTCTTATCCAGAGCCAGCACACACTAATTGAACCAAGCTGATCTCAGAAGGCGTTAGGCTGGACATCATGTTTCAATGTTCGGGAGCCGCTCAGATCATCATCAGGCTGCAAGTGCTTACTTGGGAGCTGTACGGGGCCTGGCCATCATCACCGGCATGGAGGGGAGGCATATTTAATTAGCGGCAGTCACATACCGGCTGCTTCTACCAATTCCACCACATCACCTGCTCTGCCGCCTGCTGCCACTCAAATTAGCCACGAACTTGGGGATTCATGCCCAGTCTACCAGTGGGTGCTAGGTTCCTGGCACGGAGCCTCAGGGGAATGCAGCCATTAGAGCTCGGGGTCACTAGCACCCCCCCCCCCCCTCCGCAACTAAGGTTTCTACTCGCACTATTTCCTTGTGCTGAAAAAGTTGGGAGGCTGGCGCCCCATCCTCGACCTCAGACCTCTCAACAAACAGGTCCCTCAAGAAGTTCCGAATGCACTCTCTCTAACTATCCTCCCTCTCATTCAGGATGATTGGTTCACATTCCTGGACCTCCAGGATGCCTACACCCACATCCCTCTACTCCACTCCCAAAAGCAATTTCTACACTTCATCATAGGCAACCAGCGCTACCAATACAAGGCGCTCCCCTTTAGTCTCTCCTCCGCACCCAGAGTCCTCACGAAGTGCGCAGCGGTGGCCACCACACATCTACGCAAGACTGGCATCCGCGTCTACCCATACCTAGACAACTGGCTGATTGCAGCACGTTCGCAAAGGAAAGTGCAGGAAGACCTCCAGACCACGGCAGACCTTCTACAGTCCTTGGGATTTCTCATCAACCGCAAGAAATCACAGTTAGAATCCATGCAAACGCTGGAATTCATAGATGCACAGATCCAGACCACGCAGTCCAAAGCTTTTCTACCACCCTAGCAGGCGGACAAGGTAATTGCACTGGCAGCCCGCATGGCAGGGGCAAGTACAATCTCAGTGCGTGCCCTCCTACACCTACTCAGACATATGGCAGCGGCAGTCCATGTCATCACGCATGCCAAGCTTCACATGCACCAACTACAGTGGCACCTCTGCCACCACTGGGGCTAGCACAGGCAGCCCCTACGATACAGAATCCACGTGGACATCCACACCAAGAGAACCCTCCGTTGGGGGCAGATGAGGCGAAACTTAACCAAAGGGCAGCCATTGCGACCCTCGCAAAAGCACATCATCCTCACCAATGATGCATCGAAGAGGGGATGGGGGGCATACTTCGAACTTCGCACCAAGGAGACTTGGACCCCAGCTGGGTCGCAGCTTCATATCAACCTGCTGGAACTCAGAGCCATCGGGAACACCTTCCGAACCTTCCAAGATTGGATCCGGGGTAGAACCATCCTGGTACAAATGGACAACCAGATGGCCATGTTCTACATCAACAAGCAAGAGTGCACGGAGTCATACCCCCTGTGCAGGGAGGCCTACATGATCTGGACCTTTGCCATCTTCATAGGGGCAGGCCTCCTACCTCCCTGGAGACGACAACACACTGGCGGACAACCTCAGCAGACAGCTGCACCCTATGAGTGGTCTCTGAAACCCTCCATCATGTCGCATCTCTTTCGTCACAAGGGGCACCCAGCAATGACCCTTTTCGCCAGCGAGTACAACACCAAATATCATGCCTTCTGCTCCAGGCGGCCATCCAAATGCAGAACAGCGGCGAATGCCTTCTCAGTCAACTGGAGCTCGCAAACCTGCTCCACCTAAACCACTCATCGACAAAGCACTCCAGAAGATCTTGCAAAAGTCATCTTCATGGTCCCCTTCTAGCCCAGGCGGCCATGGTTCCCACTGCTTCTGAAACTATCCAATGGGCACCTGCGGCTACCACTTCACCCAGACCTAAACACCCAGGACGGGGAGGGGGGGGGCCGGACGCTTCACCCCAACTTGAAATCACTGGCACTCACCACGTGGATATTGAAGGGCAGCCCCAAGACCTCACCAGCTATCGCAAGATGTTATAGAGGTCCTTCTGGCAGCCAGGCGCCCAGCAACCCAAAGGTCCTACACCTCCAAATGGGACAGATTCAGCGCATGGTGTGAAACTGAAAAGCAAAATCCATTCACCTGCCCCACTCCGGTGCTCCTACAATATCTTCTTTCCCTCTCCCGAGGAGGGTTGAAGCCGTCCTCCATCAGGACTCACCTGAGGCCCATAGCAGCATACCATGACAAAGTCGATGACAAGCCATTCTCAGGTCACCCGCTGGTGACCCGCTTTATGTAGGGCCTCAACTACCTATATCCCCCCTGTGAAGCCCCCAACACCGGAATGGGATCTCAACATCGTCCTACAACAACTTACACAACACCCGTTCGAACCCCTCGAGCAGGCAACCCTGAAGTTCCTCACATGGAAGGCCCTCTTCCTGGTGGCCATCACCTCGGCACGATGCATCAGCGAGCTGCAAGCCCTGGTTGACTACTCTCCCTACACACAGACCCACCACAACCGGGCCATCCTCAGGACTCATCCCTCCCTAAGGTGGCCTCTGTCTTCCACCTTAACCAGGCTATTGTTCTGCCCAACTTCCACCTGGAACCACACGACTCAGGAGGAATGCCGCCTCCACATGCTGGAGTGCACCCACACACTCCAGATCTACCTCAACAGGCCACCTGCAAGGCATCGCAACTGTTCACTGCCTACAACCCCAACTGACCGTGAATGCCGGTGACCAAATGGACCCTCTCCAGGTGGTTCTCAGACTGCATTGCATACTGCCACATTTGTGCGGACACCCATCCAGGGGACAAGGTGCACACATACCAACTGCAAGCAATGGCAACCTCCCTGGCACACCTGCACAATGCACCTCTGGCAGACATCTGCAACACAGCCAACCTGGGCTTCCATCCATACCTTCACGAAACACTACTGCCTCGACTGTCCCCAGGGCACCTCCTCATCCTTTGGCAGGGCAGTTCTGCACACAGGAGAATGGCAGACACAGGACAATCGCTATCTCAGAAATTGACCCTTGTTACCGGTACCATTGCTACCTCAGAACTCGACCCTTAATGCTCCGTCACTGTCATGGACCTTACATGCTACTGTCATGGACTATTGCTACTGTTAACCTGCACTACTGACTTGCACTATTGTTGACTTGCACTGTTGTCTTGTTGCTGGCACTCTCTCCGAAGGCTGCCTTCCCACTTGAAGGTTGTCCCCCTTGGGATTAGCCTAGGTGTTTTTTACTGCACTGTTGTAAAGGGGATGGAAGGATACTCCTATGAATAAAGGCTAAAAAGGTCAGGGCTCTTTAACCTGGAAAAGAGACGGCTGAGGGGAGATATGATAGAAGTCTATAAATTAATGAACGGAGTGGAACGGGTAAACGTAGATCGATTGTTTACGTTATCAGAATATAGAAAGACAAGGGGATATGCAATGAAGCTACAGGGTAAACTATTTAAGACTAATAAAAGAAAATAATTTTTCACTCAATGTGTAATCAAACTCTGGAATTTGTTACCGGAGGATGTAGTAAAGGCTGTTAGTGTAGCTGGGTTTAAAAAAGGTTTGGACAAGTTCCTGGAGGTAAGGTCCATAAACCATTATTAAGAAGGGACCCAGGATATCAATGCTTGACCGAGTACAAGCATTGTGGAACCTGTGTCTTTTGGGGAAACTGCTAGGTACGTACGACCTAGATTGGCCACTGCTGGAAACAGGATACTGGGCTTGATGGACCTTGGTCTGACCCAATATGGCATATCTTATGTTCTTATGCACAGTTACGTTGCTGAATAAATTTCGCTATTTTAGTTACACCTTTACAGCTTCCTGGACTTTTCATGGCTCTCAGCCTTGACTCCTCTTCTCTCGCATGCTCTCCCATCCACAACATCCTGGGGTGCGCGGGGAACCTCTTCTCATAGCAGCACATCTACTGCTCCCCACCTCACCCCCACTTGGGAGTCACCTAAGCGTGACTGACTCACACTGCCTGTCCATGGAGAAAGTGAGGTTACTTACCATAAATAGGAATTACACTTACCTGGTAATTGTGGTTCCTTGAGTGACTCCAGTTTAATCCTCAACCTCTGGGTAGTGAACCTCCTCATGCAGCTTGGAGACCGGGCATGTCAAAAACTCATGACATCACTGGATATAGCCTGCTGGTCTCTCCCATCAGCCCTCAGTGAACTATTGACAAAGCAGACTCAAAGGAGCAAAAAAAAAATCAGTAATTTTTTTTTTTTAACCAGATTATATTCAAGGGCACGCAGAACATATAACCTATCTACCTACTACTCCCCTTCCAGAAGGAAAGGGACTGCTTCCTGCATGCTGTCCTTTCCGTTGAATGCCTAGCCCTAAACAATCCAGAGCAATATAGCAATATATATAACAATATATAACAATATCATAATATTATAATATAAGAATATAGTGAAAAACAAATGGAAGCATCAAAACGACTGAACACTAGTGAAGGTCTATATCCACTTTTAACCTTGCACTTCCTCCAACAGAAAAAACACTGCTAAGGCACCATTCCCGGGCAGGAATGAGGACTAAACTGAAGTCACTCAAGTAACCACCATTACCAGGTAAGTGTAATTCCTATTTCCTTATCGTTCCTCCAGTTTAGTCCTCAACCTCTGGGATGTATCAGAGCAGTAATCATTGGGAGGGACCTTTCCAGCCAGATCTCAACACCGCCTCCCTGAAAACAGCATCCTTAGCCACCAGAACATCTAGGCGGTAGTGTTTACTGAAAGTATGGTGAGACAACCAAGAGGCCTTCCTACAGATGTCCACTAGCAGAACCAAACTGTGCTCCATCCAAGAAGACACTTGCACTCTGGTAGAGTGAGCTCATAAGCTCCCTGGGACTGTACGGTCCCGTAGAAGATAAGCCGACACACTGGCCGCTCCAATCCATCCAGAAATGGACTCCTTCGCCACCGCTTCCCTTTGTGGGGCCCTCCGAACACCCCGAAGAGAGAAGATCCGCCTTGCGAAAGTTTCTGAAACCTTTAAACACTGCCGCAGCGCTCTCTTGACGTCCAAACAGCGCAAGCTATGGTTCAATAAGCTCCCCTCTGCTGCACCTAGCGCTGGAAGAGAGACCATTTTAGTTGGGTGAATGCAGAAACCACCTTTGGCAACAACAACGGAACCAGCCGCCAGGCCACCTTCTGTCTGGAGAGAGACAAAATACGATTCCTGACAGGTCAACCCCTGCAACTCCGAAAATCGCCTCGCCGAACAGATGACCATCAAACATACCGTCTTCAAGGAAAAACCCTTAACCTATGCCTGTTGCAAGGGCCCCAATGGCGTGCTAGCTAACGCTCCTAAAACCAACTTGAGCTTCCCCGGTGGAATTAATATCCTACGACAGGGCTACAGTCTGGTAACCGCCTGAGAAAGCGCACCACATCGACCTGCGTATGAGAGCCACTCCCTGTCCTTTGCCCCTATAGCAGGACAGAGCTGCTAACTGAACTCTCCAGGACCTGCCTTTACCAAACCCGTCCTGCAAAAAACTTAATACCAAGGGAACTGACACTATTGTCGCGCGAGCGTGCCTCTGTGAGCACCCATCCTCAAAGATGCGCCATATACGCACATATGCGCCATATACGCACATATACGCCATATACGCACATATGCAAGGGACGTGGACTTTTTTTGCGGCAAGGTGGCAAAGACTGCTGTCGAGCAACTCTTTTTCCTTAAGCTTGCCCTTTCAATGGCCACCCCGTAAGCAAAAAACGATGCACCTGAGGCATTCGAAGGGAACTCCGTAGCAACAGAATCTCCAATGTCGGAAACCTCCATGGATTCCCATCGAGCAACCGTATGAGGCAGGCATACCACAGGAACCTCGGCCAGCCCGAGGCCCCCAAACACACGTTTCCCCAAAGCGCTTCGATACACAGAACCACTTGACCTATGAGTGCCCCCGGTGGAAAGACAGAGAAGACCGGACGACAGCCACCGTTGAAACAGTGCACCGATGCCTTCCGACCTCCTTTTGCGTCGTCTGCTGAAGAAGCGACCCGTTTATGCAGAGTGAAACGCCACCATGAGGTCCATTTATGGCTGTCCCCATATGCAGCCGATCTGTGCAAACACCTCCAGATGCCACTCCCATTCTCTGGCATCTACTCTGACCCAGATGAGGAAATCCGCCGTCACAATGTTCTTACCCACAACATGCGCCACCGAAAACGCTGGCAGCCAAAGCTCTATCCACACACACAGACCCTCTGCCGCGGCCTCTATGGCCACACTTCCGGTTCTGCCCTGCCGATTGATGTAGGCCACCGTCGCGGAGTTGTCGGACAGTACTCGCACCGCTCAACCTGTCACCGTAGTTTCAAATGCCTGCAACGCCCGGTGTATCGTTCACATTTCCAGTCAGTTGATTGACCACTGGGTCTCCTGTGTACTCCAAGAGCCTTGCACGAAATGATCTCCGAACGTAGCGGAGTTTAACAAAGTTTTTGGCCAAGCTCCTGGAGGAAAGGTCCATAACCTTTTATTAGAGAGGAGCTGTAAAATTATTAATTTTTTTTATACCAACTTTCACCAATTCAAGATGTTCTACAAGGCACACAACCCAAAAGAGCGTCACATCTGTTGTACATGCAACGGAACCCTTAAAATATGAGCATACATGAATCCACTGCATGTCCCAATGCAAGCATTGAGTAGCCTATTCGTCTTTTTGGAAACCAGCCAGGTTCTTAAGACCTGGATTGGCTACCCTAGGAAACAGGATACTGGACCTGAAAGAGCTTGGTCTGACCCAGTATGGCATTTCTCGTATCCTTATGAACGGAACCTCCCCAAGGTCTCTGCCTTGGAAGTAACAAGCTGCGCCTGGCCCTATGGCCCTGTGGCTAGCTCACACGGAGCAGTGCGGCCTAGTGGTCGAGGCAAGCTGCCAGAGGACCAAGGGTTTGAATTCCAATCGAGACCACCAACCTTGGGCCATATAAACTGGGGTTTCTGATCCCACAGGTGGTCATTCTGGCCTTCGTTAAGCGACTTAACCCTCTGCCTCATATACCAAAACATAAATTGTGAGCCCTTCAGGGACAAAGGAAATAGAAATACCGCAATCGACTGTATGCCACACTGACCTGTAGGCAATCAGTATACTCAAATAAATAACTGACTGGGAATATGTGACCATAGCAAACACTGGCAGTGGAGAGACATCAGAGCTGGTGCTGGTTCCTGGTCTTCCTTTTTCGCTCTCCCAGTCCTTCTGCCAGCATTGAGAAAAGGCTGAGAATAGATTGTCCAGTGGGTGGGGGACCTTGCATCCTGGATATCAGAGAGAAAGAGGGGCTATCTGGGAGCAAAGCCCAAAGAGAAAGGGAAACTGGTGATTGTGACACTGTAGCTCCTCCGGACGGCTCACTCCACAGCAGATCCCACGACTGCATCTCCAACCCCATTTAACACCATGAGGACCTCACGCACTTTATTACAATCAACATCCCCCCCATTACTGGAGAAATTACCTTAGTCTGATAATACACTCTGAGCAAGAAATGCAGTCTCACTCTGCAAAGAGTGCACCCAAAAATCATGCCTAAGCAATTGTGAGCACATACAAAATGCACATCTACATATACGGGTGACCCAGCACCTGTCACCCAAACACAGTGCAGTGAGCACACTTGAACATAGGCTGAATGCATGGAGCATACACAGAGTATTGACTTCCTCTATGAAACCTTCCAGTGCCCTGGAGCGCTAAGCCCCAGACTGTGCTACCTAGATGTCCTTCTCTTCACCCTCAGCACGGGCCCTTTAACAAGATAGCAGGGGCACTGACCCGTCTGTGCCAAGGGCTTAAAGCCCTGCTCTGACAGCACAGGCTCTAGAAATAGATGAGAATTTCCTGGGAAGGGCATGCTAAGTGGAGCTATGAAACATACAGGTACCCCGCACCCCTCCCCCCCCCGGCCTTCCTGCAGTCAGAGAAATAGCAGTGGGATACACCGACAACCTTGCAAGTGGAGGTCTTAGAGGTTGCTGCCTGTGTGAACCTGATGAGGAATACGATTTCGTATTTTACCACCCCACCCCCCCGGGATGGGGGCACTGAATACTATATGTGATTCATGAGCAGCGCTGTCATCCGGTGGCCTTTAGAGCACCAGAGCCCGACAAACGATAACAGAAGCTAAGAGCTTTAAATCTTGGTCATATAATCTTGATTTGCAGAACATTACAGTTGCTTGTTTAGTCACTAACCCCTGAGTGCCCATGAGGTGGCCCTGTGGTTATTTCTTCCCTAACTTGCAGAGATCAATCTGATGATGGCTGCATACACACGGTCACAGAAAGGCACTATTGAGTGTACCAGCTGCCCTCTGGTGGCCATAGACCGTAGCACAGGCACTTCTTGGTTGACAGTTTAATTGTCATTATTATTATATATTTTTTTATATCCTAAGGTTTCTTAAACCTGTCCCTATGAAACCACAGGCATTTGGGCAACTTTCACTATAGAATACACAAAAGCACACTTCCAGCCGGTCCCTCCTTCCACCTATAAATTAGGGCTCTGCTCTTGAAGAACCTAAAAGCTGGCAATTTACCTAATATCTCAGGACTTAACAGATGCTCCTCAGAGACATGATTAGGAGGGAAAGAACATGTGGCATCAGAGATCAATGCCAAAACTGCTGTTCTATAAAACTAAGAATAAACTTAAAAATAAAGAGGACTGACAACAGCCCCCTTAAGGCTGAGGACCCCCCCCCCGAGCCTCAAAAAACCTACAAACTAAAGAAAGAAACACTAGACCTAAAAATCTAGCTATTCTGCCTGTCGTCTTCCTCACACAGGCAGCTCACTGCAACTCTTGCCATGCAGTCCAAATACCTAGAGAGAAAATGGCTGCCCCTTTGCCAACGAATTTTGGCACCAAGAACAACCCCCGCTGCAAAAAGGAGGCCTCAGCAGACTGACAGAGCCCGAAGGCCTTACCCTGCAGGGCCGAAAGCCACGCAGCCTGCTCCTACCGCCTTGAATTCATCCGATCCTCAAGCCGTGCTGCTGCGCCTGGCAGCCGCGGCGAGGACCGCTCAGCCGGTTCCACAGAGTAAAAGTAAAACCCCGCAGCAACGGAGAGGCTCCATCTCACACAGTTTCAGTGTGGCTGTACGGGTCCCGGAGCTCTCTCCCGTACCGTCAAGGGAGAGAGATCTGCATCGGCGAATGCCTGCAGCAAGTGAAAATAACTGACAAGGAGGGAAAGCGGGAGCTGCTACTAATTTGAAGAGCCAGGCTCAAATTTAAAATTACTGTAAATATAAGGAAATTTGCTCCTAACAACTAAAGGGAACTAATCCCTGATTGCCAATTAACCAAAGGTAACTGAATTAAAAGTAAAATTAAAGGTAAAAATCAAAAGTAAGATCAGAATAGAATTTGTCACACTAAATGCTCCTTATCTGTTCCCCCAAGTGAGCCCAGAAGCTAGGCTCACTACGTCCTCCTGCTGCATGGAGACTGGACACACTGGGGGCTGATGGGAGAGACCAGCAGGCTATATCCAGTGATGTCATGAGTTTGACATGCCCAGTCTCCAAGCTGTAGGAGGAGGTTCACTACCCAGAGGTTGAGGACTAAACTGGAGGAACGATAAGGAACGGGAGTTCTCCGTGGACAGCAGTATGAGTCAGCCATGCCTTCCTGTCCTCCTCCCCTGGGTCCAGCCCGCTCAGCTGGGAAACCACTGAGGCAAGAAGGGATAAGGACTGGGCACAGGAAGGGGAAAGGACAGGAAACTCAGGGCAATTTTAAAAACAAATAAAGAATTTGAATTCCTCTGAACTATTGGGAGAGCTACTCTGGTCCCAGAGGGTGACAAACCTATGCGAGGCTGACTCATACTGCTGTCCACGGAGAACCCCAGTTACAGTAAGTAACCTCACTTTCTGTCTCCACTGTTCTGCTGGTAGGGGGAAACAACCCACTTGTATGGACTGGTCTATGAAATGCACAAATTACTAGACAGCTACTGTACATAATTTTTACTATACAATTTTTTTGTTGAACCTTACTAAACCTGATGCACCCAAAGGTCAATGCACAGTTTTAGAATATCTATTTATTTAGCTGCACTTATATCCCGCTTTTCACCGGGTCAAAGCGGGATACAAATATCTCTTAGCTTTTAAGGCAGGCACAGTTACTCTCACATAATAAAAAAGGAAGACACCTAAATCACTATGCAAGCTGAAAGCACATGCCAGAATGGATAACAGAGCCTGCCATGGACATGGTGTTAAGGAAAGCACTGTTCCATGATGATGGCTTATAGATACTGCTACAGGCATGGGGAAGGGGGAAGACAGTGGATTATAAAATATGTGCAGACATGGGAGTAGCAGGGGAAGACCGAATCACAGTGGGTTGGAGAACCTACTACATATGTGATTAAGGGGGCTGTGCTATTCTCAGAGCCTGAGAAGCTGGTGTGTTATGAAGGGAAGAGGCTGCCTGGACACTCACCATTCAGCACAATGATGTCAAATTCTCCATTACTGATTGGCTGGCTTTGGTATGTGATACGAATATGGAAGCAGCCTCTCTGGTGCAGGGTGAGGCGCAGGAACACTTGACACGTCTGTCTGTTTGAGAGCACAGACTTTTCAAACAAAGCTTCAAAGTTTGTTTCCTCTGAAGGACCCAGCTTATGAAAGAGAGAGAGAGTTACCTTGAGTTCTTGCTCGCCAAGATTTCTAACACCCACTACAAATTCTGCCACACACTATAACTACTAAAATGCAGAATTACTAGACATTTTTGGGCAAAGTGATCTGTGTCAATGAAAATATTTTTTGTTCACTTCCTTAGATAATGCTCCTCTGGAAGAAGTAATATCAGTTACAACAGATGACCTAAAAAAAAATCAGGAATTTCATATGCACAATTAGCAAAAACATAGCCAGTTCTGATATCATCTTATCACAGAACTATCAAGATAAATCCACGGGGAAAACTGACCAATTCTTGGTCTCCAGAGCACTGGGGCAGAAACACAGAGTGGCCCCATCTGGCTAAACCTTTTTTTTTTTTTTTTTTTTTTTTTTTTTAAGTTTTGCTTGCTTTTTGAACAGTTTTAAATGGCCATACTTTTTCTGTCTCTGAATACACTGCTCAAAAATTGCCTTATTTTCTCTCTGATTAACTTTCTTCCTTTGAAAGCTACTTAACAGGTAGACAAAGGTGAGTCGGTTGACAAGGTCCCTCATCAGAGACGTCTGGCAAAACTAAAGAGTCATGGAATAGGAGGCAGTGTGCTATTGTGGATCAGGAACTGGTCAAAAGATAGAAAGCAGAGGGTACAGCTAAATGGCCAATTTCCCCAATGGAGAAAGGGATCTGTGCTGGGTCCGCTGCTTTTTTGACATATTCATAATGACCTGGAAAAGGGAATAATGAGTGAGGTTATCAAATTTGCAGATGACACAAAACTATTTAAAGTTGTTAAAACGCAAGAGGATTGTGGAAAATTGCAAGAGGATCTTATTTATTTATTTATTTATTTACATTCTCTTATATACCGCGCTATTCTGCATCAGTGCGGTTTACATTGAACAAACTGAAATTACATTGAACAGGGCATTATAACTTGGAGATAAATATTTTACAGGGAACATGGGCTTGATAAATTGGAAGACTGGGTATCAAAATGGCAGATGAAATTTAATGTGGACAAGTGCAAAGTTATGCACCTAGGGAAGAACAACCCAAACTATGGTTACACGATGCAAGGTTCCGCATTAGGAACCACCACCCAGGAAAAAGATTTAGGTGTCATTGTGGATAACATGTTAAAACCCTCCGCCCAGTGCGCAGCGGCGACCAAGAGAACAAATAGAATGCTAGGTATCATAAGGAAAGGAATGGAAAATAAAAAGGATATTATAATGCCTCTGTATCATTCCATGGTGCAACCGCACCTTGAATATTGTGTGCAATTCTGGTCACCGTATCTTAAAAAGGATATAGCGTTATTAGAAAAGGTTCAGAGAAGAGCCACCAAAATGGTAAAGAGGATGGAAGGATACCCCTATGAAGAAAGGCTAAAAAGGTTAAGGCTGTTTAAACTGGAAAAGAGACGGCTGAGGGGAGATATGATAGAAGTCTATAAATTAATGAACGGAGTGGAACGGGTAAACGTAGATCGATTGTTTACGTTATCAGAATGCAGAAAGACTAGGGGACATGCAATGAAGCTACAGGGTAAACTAAGACTAATAAGAGAAAATATTTTTTCACTCAATGTGTAATCAAACTCTGGAATTTGTTATCGGAGGATGTAGGCTGTTAGTGTAGCTGGGTTTAAAAAAGGTTTGGACAAGTTCCTGGAGGAAAAGTCCATAAACCACTATTAAAAAGGGACCCAGGATATCAATGCTTGACCCAATACAAGCATTGTGGAACCTGTGTCTTTTGGGGAAACTGCTAGGTACGTATGACCTAGACTGGCCACTATTGAAAACAGGATACTGGGCTTGATGGACCTTGGTCTGACCCAGTATGACATATCTTTTATTCTTATGTTCTTAACAGTCTATTAAGGTTTCTGTTGCTTTACAGGTAGTAAAATAAAAGAAAAACAAAAAAGGAAAATAAGGCGAGTCTTTTTTATTGGACTAACTCAATAGATTTTTGGAACTAGCTTTCGAAGGTTAAAACCTTCTTTAGGTCAGGAAAGTATAAGCAACAAATAAAGAGTAGTTACTCACCTGTTCTCCAGGGACAGCGGGAATCAGTCCTCTCATATGGGTGATGTCAGCACTGACGGAGTCCATGTGGAAGCATCTCCACAGCTTTCAAAGAAAGCCTTTGGGGACTTCCGGTGACGTCAGCACAACTCATGGCGATGAGGTAATCGGGCTCCGCCGTCAAAGCCTGAGAAAAGGTGTTTAAAAGCCCCTAAAAGATGCGAGACCAAGTGGCTATGAAGAGCCACTAACCCCGGAGCATACCGGCAACGGACAGAAGGTTGAGCAGACCGAGATCGGCACGTGGAACAGCCAGAGCAGCGGAGAGCTGAGCTGGTGTGGCGAGCCACATGGTTGCTCAGGGGGGGGAGGATAGGGAGGCCTTTGGGACAACGCGCTCAGCAGGAGGACTAGAGAGTGTAAGCGGCGAGCCTGCCACCTTGGCATGGGGGGAACTAGGCGGGCAGAAGCGGAGAATCCTCTTGACAAAGAGACTGAGGCAGAGCGAGGAGAGGAGCCAGAGAACTTGGACGGCTGTGAGTAAAGCCGCGAGATTGCGTGGGAGAGCAAGTAGGGCAGGGAAGCGTCGGCCTGAACTCAGCAGAGAGTGTGGGTTAGGCTCAGCAGCTGGCTAAGTGAAGCCATAGTGCAGAGGAGAACTGCCAGAACAGAGGCAAAAGAAAGCCAAAAGGAAGACCCCTTAATGAACAGACACAAGAGGAGAATATAAAGAATTAAAAATATACTATGGCATTTTGAGGGATAAAGCTTACAAACACAGGATCCAGCTACATACTAGGCTACAAACACCGGTTTCTTTCATTGTGAGACAATAAAAGGAGAAAAGCTCACGAGAGGTGGAAAAGAACAAGATGGATAAGCTTAAAAGAGGATCCACTACAAAGAAGAAACTGGTGGAATTCAGATCTCCCTATGCCATTTCGAGAGGAGGTAAGGAAGGGGAGAAGGACGACAAAGTGCTGGCAGATCAAGAGACTGAGCACGTGGAGAAGACTGAGTCCCTGGGGCCCAGGAGTAGCCAATATGATCAATACATGGTTGAATGAGCTGAAAGAAGAACTAAAAGTAGAAATCAGTGGAGTTAAAAATGAATTTAAAAAAGAGACATTACAATCTCTCAGACAAGATATAGCGGACCTGGGCACCTGGGTGGAGCAAACAGAAACTCAGCTGGAACAACACGGAGAAGCAATAGAGGATCTTCAAAAAAGGCTGGGAGGAGTTAAAGCAAGCTCAGGAGGAACTAAAAGAGAAGACAGAGGATTTGGAAGACCAGTTGAGGAGAAATAATATCAGTGAGAGGAGTGCCAGAGGACCCCAAGTATAAAAACTGTGAAGAGGTTACTATAAAAGTGTTTGAAGCACTACAAGAGGCAGCTCTCGAAGAGAATGGGGAAGGTGTACACTTGCAAATTGAGCGGGCACATAGGGGACTAGGCCCATAAGAGACAAGCGACCAAGGGATATCGTGGTATGTCTGAGATCCTTTAAAACTAAAGAAAATCTACTGAAAGCGGCCAGGAAGTTGGGACATTTCAAATGGGAAGGGCATGTGGTGGAGCTGTTCCAGGATCTCTCCTTAGGTACACTGCAGCGACGGAGAGAGATGAAGGAAGTGTCATGGTGCAGGGCAGATTGTGCCTATAGAAACAGAAGAGAAAGTGCAGGGCAGTTTTAAAACACGCAGCTCCGGACTTCCGGTGGTGGCAATGAGCTGAGAAGACGTGTGGTGGTCAGCTCTGGGCAAACTACCCCAAAATTTTGCAAATATCAGCTGCAATAGTGGCTATCGCCCTCCGGGATATCAGTTGTTCTAGTAAGGGGGAAGAAGTGAGAACAACGGGAGAGATTTGAAACCCCAGAACACCTTGATGTCAACAAAAACGCTGAGACGGGAAAAAACCCGGGTCACGGAGGTAAAAATGGCGGAGGGAGCACCAAGGAGCCCGGGAGCAGAAGCTAACCAAACGCTGATAGCGGATGTTAGTGCCGCTGTAGTGCGGGCTCTGGATGAGCGTTTCCGCGGACTGGCGGATCAACTGCATGCGATACAGCAAAACTTCACTGATCTTACCGCCAGAATGGAGCAGGCAGAAAATCGAGTCTCCGGCGTCGAGGATACCCAGAACACGCTGGTAGGCCGAGTGAAGGCCCTTGAAGACCTCGTGAAACATCAAGGTGAAAAGCTCGACGATATGGAGAACAGGGGCCGCCGGAAAAACCTCCGTTTTATCAGAATTGATGAGACGGTGGCGGATGGGGCCCTCCGCAGCTATCTGGTGACCTGGATCGAAAAGATCTCCGCGGGCAGCGTGACCGGCCCCATCAAGATAGAGCGCGCACACAGGCTGGGCCCGAGACGTGATCGGGAGCGCAGGCCCCGCGCAGTCATCGCCCGCTTCCTTGACTTCCACCAGAAAGAGGAGGTTCTGAGGGCAGCCAGGGCGCATCAGCGAGCCACGTCGGACCCGGAGAAGATACTAGTATTTCAAGATTACTCGTTATTGGTAAGCCAGCGGCGCCGGGCATTCTCAGCGGTATGCTCCCAGCTAATCAACAAGGGAGTCCGCCTCTCCTTATTATACCCTGCTAAGCTGAGAGTCGAGCACCAGGGACGGACACAATATTTACAATCTCCTGCTGAGGCACAGACCTTCCTGGAAGACCTGACTGGAGCCCCCGAACTGGTCTCCCCCTCGTGAATATCTCAAGTAAGCCCAGGAACAGTTACTCACAGTGGTAGTGCACTGCCGAGGGGCCCGGAGTGAGATGTGGGACTGCGGCGAGGACGGCGCCCTGCAACAGAGACTGGCCCTTACTTATATTTGATGATTGTTAGTTATTTTAACTTATTTTGTAGGGCGTTTTTCCTTTCTTTTATTCCTCTTTTTCCTTGGTTTTCTCTCCCCTTTCTATGTAAGTATATTGTGGTTGCTAAAAGTATTTAGGGCCCTAAGCCACAATGCCTCTCGCTGTGTGATAACTAAGGGAGGGTCTGCTGCATTTCTCTGTTGAGCCTTAACTTAAGCGGTCTTCTAACAGGGAGATTGATCAGTGAGTGGCTGTTAACCATATCTTGGTGTCTGTTGGTGGGGGGAGGCTCACGGGCCCCCCGAGCACTGGGTCCCTCCCGCCCGGCCAATTTTGACGTGGACCCGGGGGCTCCTGGAGCTCGGAGGCCCGAGATGAGTGCTTGGAGGGAATGATTTGCCTGTACCTCTAATTTTAAGGGGATGGATGTTGCCTGCTCCTCCGGGGCTGTGTCTCCCTCTATTGGGGCTGATATGTTTCGGGCGAACAGGGGAAGGGGCACTGCAGGCCATTAGATGTGCGCCTCCCGGTACTGGTGGTCTGAACACTGCATGCCCCCTAGTAGGGGGGACTTAAATATGGGGTTTTCTCACCTTTCTTAAGGGGTTAGGGACAAGGGGCATTATATAGGCTGAGCTGCGGCTGGTGGCTTTGGGTTCCTGGGGAAGTGGCACGTAGCCTCTGAGCCTCCGACCATGGCAGAAAGTCTCGCCTGGCCCCACGGGGTTTTAGGACCGCCGACTCTATCCCTTGTGTTGGTGTTGGGCCTACTTGAGGGGAGGAGGTGGTGATACTGAGAGCAGTTCCTCGGCCCGATGGAGAGGGGAGAGGGGGGTAGGGGGTCTTAAGTGGATTTTGGGAGGGGATAACTAGGGGGTATGTCCAATGCCACAGGAATGGTGCTTAGCCTTAGGGTTCGGTTAGGCACTGGGGGGAAGGGAGTGAGGGAAGGGGGGTGGGAGGAGCAGGGTAGCGGGGGGAGGTTGGGTGGGACTCCGAAGAAACAGGGGGGGGGGCTGGGAAAGAGGGGGGGGTTGGGAAGGGAGGGTCGCCATCTCCACCACGCACGGCCGGCTGGTTTCGGTTCTCAGGGGGCAGGTCCGGGGAGACTCCAGGCTGGGGGGGTTTCCCTTGTAACAATACAGTCAGCGGACAAAACGCCCCAGAAGTGCTCCCAGTATGGTTAAAATTATATCTTGGAATGTATGTGGCTTGGGCAGCCCTATTAAGAGATATAAAATACTTAAATCGCTAGCAAGGCAGCGTTGTGATATTGCGTTACTACAGGAAACTCATCAAACAGCGGAGGAGCACGCTAAGCTTCGGCGAGATTGGGTGGGCCAGGTTTGGGATGTCCCAGCGACGGGGAAAAAAGGGGGACTTGTTGTTTTGGTTCATAAGAAACTACGGTTCACACTAACAAGACAGGTGCTGGATCCGCGGGGACGCTTTTTGTTACTTCATGGTACACTGGAGAATCGCTCGATAATTTTGGGCAATTTGTATGGCCCTAACAAGCCGGATCCTGAATCATTCCACCGTCTGGCGGCACAGGTAGAACAGTTACCGGAGGTGCCCTTGCTTTTGGGTGGTGATTTCAACGGGGTTTTTGAGGTGGGTCTCGACACCTCGAGCGATGTGGGTACCCGAGAGAGACAGACCCTTTCTCGTACGTTGCAGAGGTTTAAGTCCCGACTGGGCCTCGTGGACCCGTGGCGACTTTTGCACCCCACAGAGAGGGACTTCACCCATGTATCCCGAGCGCACGGGACTAGCGCCCGCATTGATTACCTGTTGGTCTCGGCGACTCAATTTGCTTCAGTTGAAGACGCGCAGATTGGTCCATTGGAGATTTCGGATCATGCCATGGTATGGATCGACTGGCATGGGGGGGGGGACCCAGCCGGGACTCGTTTATGGCGGTTCCCCATCGAACTGTATAAGGACGCCTCTTTTCGCCAATTCTTAAACCATCGGTGGCGAGAATTTGAAGAGAATCATCAGGGTCACAGAGACGACCCGGAATTATTGTGGGAGACGGCCAAGGTGGTCCTCCGGGGAGACATCATCGGATATGTAGCGCGGAAGCGCAGAGTACTGGCTGCACAGGTTGTCAGGCTAGAGCAACAGGTAGCACATGCGCGACGTCTCCACGGGCGTACCCCCACCTCTCATAATAGAAAGAAACTATGGGAGCTTCAAGTCGTGTTAAATGAATTGCTTCATCAACGGGCGAAAAAATCCTTATTGTATTATAAATACAAGTTGTACTGTTTTGGCGACAAGCCAGGCAAATTGTTGGGGAAATGTCTGAAAGGCCAGCGCGACTCGCGATTGGTGGCGGCTCTCCGAGATGACCAGGGGAAATTGCAAAACAACCGGACGGTGATTAGCGCCATTTTCAAAGGCTTCTTTCAACAACTCTATACCGCGGAGGAGACGGCCGCTACTAGCATGGAACACTATCTACGGCGACTAGATCTGCCTAAGGTGACCGAGGAACAACGTGTTGGATTAGGGCAACCCATTACCTTACAGGAGGTACAGCAGGTGATCTCGACCGCGAATTGTTATAAAGCCCCAGGTCCCGATGGCTTTGGGGTAGAATTTTACAAGATATTGTCGGATGGGGTGAGCCCCCTCCTAGTGGACACTTTTCAGCGACGGGCGGCAGGGGGTGGCCCCCGCTGGGGGGGCAATCAGGCCTACATCACCTTGATTCCCAAACCAGGGAAAGACCCGCAGAGGGCTTCCTCATATCGACCGATCTCCCTATTGAATTTTGATATGAAGTTGCTGGCTAAGATTTTGGCAGAACGGTTGGCGGTCCTGTTGGGGGATCTCGTGCATGAATCGCAGGTTGGGTTTGTCCGGGGGCGCTTTGCGGTACGCAACTTACGTAAAATTTTAACGTCTATAGAGTGGGTACAACAGCACCAACTGCAATCCCTTCTGGTGAGCTTCGACGCCGAAAAAGCGTTTGACAGAGTTAGTTGGCAATATCTCCATTATCTGCTGCCACTCTATGGCTTAGGGACTTCTTTCTGTGAGATGGTGCGGAGCCTCTACGTACAACCAACTGCCCGGGTGTTATGCAATGGGGTCTTGTCGGACTCATTTCCTCTCTTCCGTGGTACCCGACAAGGGTGCCCGTTGTCACCTTTATTATTTGTTCTGGCGTTAGACCCCTTAATTCAAAGCATAGAGGCCGACGGAAGCATAAGGGGGGTGGTGGTTGGGACTCATGAGTTCAAATTATCGGCCTTTGCGGACGACATGCTGGTCCACTTGCTCGCCCCCAGGGAGTCGCTGCAGCGGCTCATGAGGGAATTCGAGGCCTATGGTAGCTTCGCGGGTCTCCGCATAAATGAAGACAAATCGGAGGCCATAGATATGTCGGGACAACTTCGCGGTAGCTGGCCGGGGGAATTTCCTTTGCGATGGGCGGGTCAGAAGTTTGTGTATCTTGGTATCATTTTGACACGGCTGCCTCAAGATTTATACTACACTAATTTTGAGAAAATTTTGAACGGGATACGCACCCAGATGCGAGCTTGGCATCCTTTACCACTGTCCCTGTTGGGGAGAGTGGCAGCGGTCAAAATGGTGATTCTGCCCCGAATACTGTACTGGCTACAGACTTTGCCGGTTTGGCTGTATCGTCGCGATCTTATGCGAGTGGAAAGGGAGATTCAGAGATTTCTATGGAGGGGAGCTCGGGCCCGTATCCCGATGAAGCGCATGATTGGACCCTGGCGGGGGGGTGGTATAGGGTTGCCGGACTTGTGGCTGTACGCCCTGGCATGCCAGGCGCGCCACGTAGGTGACTGGCTGGGCGAGACGGACATCTATACACCGAGACAGCTGGAGATGGCGGCAGTGGCACCTCTTTCCCTGTTGGGTGTTCTGCACGCGGAGACTTCCCAACTGTCTGCTAGCGTTAAGCGCAGTGTGGTGATGACCTCCGCGCGCCGCATGTGGCAACAGCTGAACAGTTATTGGAATCGCAATTGGAGAACTTCGAGTTGGCTTCCCCTGCGGGGTAATGTGAATTTTACGCCCGGTTCTGAGTCCTGTGGGTTCCAGTCCTGGTGGGCAAAGGGGGTCCGTATGTTAGGCCATGTTGTGGGATTGTCGGGTGCCTGTAAATCATTTTCGGACCTGTGTGCGGAATACGAGTTGGAACCCCACCACTTTTTTACATATCTCCAACTCTCTCATTATGTGACCTCACTGCCCCGAGAGGATCTCGAAGCGGACCGCTCAGCGCAGATCATAGAATTTTTTGGCCTCGGAGGAGATTCCCCTCCGTCGATAACGGCTTTGAAGGCCCGGCTGGATTGTTTTAGGGTATTGCCAGAATACGGGGGAGTTGAACAGGCCTGGGCAAGAGAAATGGGGCGGGAGGTCCCGGTCGGGACTATTCAGAAGGCCTTGGCACAGATTCCTCTGCTGGTGGAGGGGGCGCGGTGGAGGGAACTCCAGTATAAAGCCTTAACCCGTGTACACTTTTCCCCGCGACGGGCCCTACGGAGCCATGTCACTCAGGACGGGTCATGCCCTCGCTGTTCCGAACCCCTGGCGGACTTAGCCCATATGTGGTGGACCTGTAGGCGCATCCGCCCATATTGGGCACGTATCAGTAATTGTATAATGGGGCTGCTGCAACAGCGCTTCCCGTGGACGGGATCTTTGGTGATACTGGATCAACTGCATCTGTCTTGTCCCAGTGGGCGGGGGGCGCGGCTCCTCGTGCACAAAGCGTGCTTGGTGGGGAAAGGCCCAATTCTCCGTAGATGGCGAGAGCGGCTTCCGCCGACTTTCCTGGAGTGGCGCAATAGTTTTCACCAATTGATGCTGGCAGAACGCTGGAGAGCACGGAGCCATGTGAAGCGATGGACCACTTTTATGCTAATTTGGGAACCCTATATTCAGAATTTGGGGCCCCATTGCCGAAACGAAATAGTTAACGTGGGTCTCTAGAATGTTAGAGCACAAGTGGGGGCGCCCAGGGGGGAAGAGTGGGTGACTCCTCCTCCTGGGAGCGAGGCTGGCTGGTGTGCGGTGGATGGAGATGGCGAGGGGTTGGGATGGGTGGGGAGGGAGGGGGGAGGGTCCTTTCCTTTCCCCTATTCCGTTCAGTGGGGGGGATAGGGGAAGTAAATAAATATAAAATGCTGGTTTCTTCATAAGGCACGGTTTGTTTGTTATCTTTGCAAATTGCACATGTAATTTACCCTACGGCGGGGATAAGAGTGCACCCGGCCGAGGGTTCTTTGCCTGCAACTGTGTTCATTGTTATTTGTTCTTGATCTATAAATAAAGTTTTCAAAAAAAAAAAAAAACACGCAGCTCCAAGCACATGGCTGAGGGTTGCTATGAGCAACCATCAATAACATTAGCACAAGGTGTAGGGAAATGCCCCAGCAAAAGATTACCTCATGCCTCATTAGCTAAGCAGGGTCAGCTGCACGAGCCACGGGGAAAAGCTAAGAATGACGCATTTAAGAAAGAGTCAGTCTGGAGTAGAGAGAGAGCTAACCAGGACCACCTCAGCTGGAGGAGAGCTAACCAGGACCGCCTCAGTCGGAGGGGAGTCAAGCAGGAAGCCAGAGGGAGGAATGCTAACTGGGACAGAGATATCCAGGAGAGGGATATCCAGGAAACCTACCTAGAAACCTCTGACGAAGATTCCAGCAGTTTCACAGAGGAGTTTGCTCAGGAGAGGATTCCTGCAAACAGACGCAGAGAAGCTGTGAGAGGGAATTATCCTGAATGCAGGTACCAGGAGGGTGAAGGTAGTTTCCCCAAGGAGTTTTCTAAACCCCGAGAGAGACATCCTGTAAAGGGAAGGCAAACGCTTTTAAGAGAGAAAAGCTGTTTCCAACTTCCTGGCTTAACACGTCTTGGTAGAGCTCAGGCTGGAGAAAGTCCAATTCACTCTAATAGAAGGGCAGTTGAAAAGCAGGACTTCACCTACACTTATCCTGAAGTGTATGGCCCTCTAAGGGAGAAGTCTAAACTACACGGTAGCCTGCCTTTTCACCTCAATAATGACGAGGAGAGAAGCCCGGTTCAGAAAGAAGAGGGACTCTTCAATACTGGCACTAATTACAGTTCCCCAGAAGAAAGTTATACAGAAGCCCCTGAACAGATGGACTGTGAGGATTGTGGGGAAAGTGTGGGGGATTATCAAATGGACTGTACACTTGCTTTCTCAGGTATGGTAACATCTCTATGCTAAAGTGTATAGAAGGGAAATCTGTTTGGGAAAGCAGATTTCAAGTGCACAGCTGTTGAGAATTACAAGGACTGTTTTTCACCCGTTTGTTTTTGTGAGCTGAAAAGAAGCATGATTTCTAGTTTGTAGTTCTATTTTTGTGTTATGCCAAAAGTATGGTTTGTTTTTCCTTTTGACACCTGTTTTGCAAAAGTTCCCGGGACGGAAAATAAAATACCTCTTTGAAAAAAAAGCCTAGCTGCTCGTTTCCACAACTACACTTCTTTAAAAGCTAGTGGGACTCCAACTCCCAGGGGGCATTACTTGTCTCAGCTTACTAGAAGGGGCCGCACTGAAACCCTCAGGTCTCCTACCTACGGGGGTAAGTAGGTGCGTGACAGAAGTTACGGCTTTTTTGAGGAGGGAGGAGGCGAGATACAGGTGGCTGTATCCATTTGGCCTGTTAATTACAGCAAATGGTATATTGAGGAAGGTTAAGACATGCAAGGAAGCCTGGAAGATACTAGGAGATATGGGACTACCCAATTTACCAAGTGGCAGTGGAAACCAAGACTGCCACGACACCCAGGAGTAAGGCAGTTAATCAGAACTGGCACAGAGCGCCAACTAATGGACAGAGAGTAGCGAGGCTAACCAAAATCAGACAAAGTGTACAAGAGAAGGCGAAGGACAATGGCTGAGGGGAAGGATCCTGAGATGCAAGGCATCAGAAGAATCACCATATGAACAGTTATGCGGGCCACTGATAAGTAGATTGTAAGGGATTTTGGGGGTGGATGGGAGGAAAAGGGGAGGGGTAAGGAGGGTTGTAATGAGAGGGGTAGCAGGAGCCGGTTTAAAGGGAAGGCTTTAGTTGGGAATTTAAACAATGAGAGGATAGCTGGGAGTGAAGATTAGCAAGGGAGATTAAGAATGGATAGAGGAGGTGAGGTTGGGGGAGGGAGGGCAGAGATAGGAGAAATGGAGATAGGTAGATTGATGCAGGCTGAGCTTTGCTTGTTTGTCAATACGAGCTCAGATAAATGGTATGCAGGCAGAAAGGATAAGGCATCAGATATGGAAGTTATGTCTCCAAGGTGGGGATGAGGGAGGGGAAGGGAGTCTGGGGGGGGGGAGTCTGGGGGGGGGGGGGGAGGGGGGAAGGGGGTCTGGGGGGGAAGGGGGGGAAGGGAGATAGGGAAGAGGGGAAGGGGGGAGGGGTCAATAGAGGTAGGGCCAAGAGGGAAGGGGGGAACAAGAAGTAAAGGTGAGTTAAAAATAGTTTTGTTAAATGTAAAGGGGCTTAAATTCCCCATTTAAGCGACAAAAAATTTATACAGAAATTGCACGACAGAAGGCAGCGATAGTGATGATACAGGAAACGCACTTGACAAGAGCAACAGAGTGTTTGGTTAAACCCAAGGGATATAGAGTATTTATTTATTTATTTACTTACAGTTCTTATATACCGCGCTATTTGGTATCAGTGCGGTTTACAAATAACGATTTTGCATCAGAACAGAGGATCTTTTGTTTACATTGAAACAGGGATTGCAACTTGGGACTGAAACAAGGGTAACTATATACAAATCAATAATGGTGGTTGTAAAACTATTTACAGTTTATAGTGCACATTAGAATCATAATGCAAGAGGCTATACTTGCTATGAGTAAGTCTGAGGGCAAGTCTGTTATGTGTGTCGTTAGGAGTTAAGTTGTTGGAATGTCAGAGGTTGAGTAGGTGAGGTGAGGTGCTGAGAGTGATTGTGTTAAGTTAGGGTGGATGAAGTGAATGCAGAATAAGTGGTGTTTAAGGGCTTTTCTGAATTGTGAGAGGTCTAGATTGTTCCAGCACCTAGGGGCATAGAATGTAAAGGCTCTATTACTAGTTGTTTGAGTACATTTAGTGGACTCAGATGGTATAGACAGCATATTGGCTGCTGTTGACCTTCTTAGCCTGTTTGTAGGGGTAATGGTCAGGAGTGCAGTGAGGGATGAGGGGGCTAGCCTGTTAATTGCTTTAAATGCAAGGAGTAAGAACTTGTAGGTAATCCTGCATTGTAACGGTAGCCAAGTGTAGTTCCATAAGTATGGGTGTGATGTGCTCTTTTCTGGAAATGCCACAGAGAATTCGGGCTGCTGCATTCATCACCATCTGGAGTGGATTGAGGGTGCTCTTAGGGAGACCGTGTAGGATGATGTTTGCATAATCGAAATGTGGCATTACAAGTGACTGGAAAATAGTTCTGAAGTCTTCTGGGGCTAGTAGAGGTCTTAGGTGTCTTAGTGTCTGTATTTTATTGTAGATGGACTTGGTGGTATTCTTTATGTGTTCTTTGAAGTTAAGATGTTGATCTATTGTAACGCCCAGGTATCGTATCTCGGTTTTGCATGGGAGCTCAGCATCTCATACCTTCAATGATGTGGGAGGAGAGACGTTCTTATTCTTTGTTAGGAATAGGACCTCGGTCTTCTTAAAGTTTATACGCAGATTCTGGGATAGGGGCCAATCAGTGATTGCATTGAAGCATTCAATAAGTGGGAGGAGGTTCGGGTTCGGGATTTTGATTGGGGTGAATATCAATACATCGTCTGCGTAAATCAGACTGGAAATATTAAAGGAACGGATGATATCACAAATGGGCTGCATATAGATGTTAAAAAGTAGAGCAGATAGGGAGGATCCTTGGGGTACTCCCTGTTGTTGATGGAATGGTTCAGACGTTGAGGATCCTATACCTACATGTTGCCAACAGTTAGCTAGATAAGATTTATACCATTCCCAAGCCAGGCCATGAATTCCCTTTTCCTGAAGGCGAGAGAGGAGTTGCAGGTGGTTAACAGAATCAAATGCAGCAGCTATATCGAGGAAGATGAGCACAAACCCATTTTCAATCTTGTCGATACCTCTGGTTAAAGTATTGATGAGTATGGTGAGCAGGGTCTCTACACCATGAGATTCTCAGAACCCATGCTGACAGGGATCCAGAGGAGCTGATATATCAATGTGTTGCTGTAGTTGCATTTGAACCACCTTCAAGACAAGTTTTGCTAGAAGGGGTATGCTTGAGATCGGGCAATATAAGTCAGTCCTTGTCGGGTCGAGTTTGTTGTTTTTGAGGAGAGGGCGTATGGACGTTTAAGAGTTGCTGGGAATATTCCTGTTGTGAAGGAGAGCTTCATGATGTATGCCAGAGTTGGGCTGAGCTCGGCACGCATCGTTCTGATCCAGTGAGCTGGACAAGGATCGTTGGGGGCTGTAGTAGTGTTAATAGTGGCAATAAGGTCAGCGATGTATTTCTCTGTTGGGGGGCTGAAGTTTGTTAACGGTTGCTGTACATGGGGAGTGTAACAGAGAGTGGGACTTGGATCCATCTTTGTTTTAATGATTTGAGATTGTAGGTACTCGGCATAGGGCTGAGGTTGGATAGATATCGCCTGATTTGAGGTAGGTGTCTTGGTTAAGGATTTAGCAATGTTAAAGAGGTCGCGTGGCTTATTTAACGAGCGGAGGAGGAGATTTGTGTGATGTTGTCTCATTTTTTCATATATTTTCTCCCGGTATTGCTTTAGGGTGTCTTCATAAGTCATTTTGTCAGATGTAGAGCGAGAGCGATGCCATTTTCTTTCTTGCTTTCTTAGTAGCTGAAGAGATAATCGTAGTTCTGCAGAGAACCAAGGGGCTAGTCTTCTTTTTCTTGGTGGTGTGTTGGGTGCTGATGATTTAGAGGAAGGCAGTTGTGAGCAAGAGATTAGAGTGGAATTCCATCTGTTGATCATATCGTCGAGGTTCTGAGCTGGTTAGGGGAGTGCTGGAAGAGCATTGATGGCGAAGTCCTCTCTGTCTAGGGATCTAAAGCGAATTGTAGATCTTGTGGAGGTAGGATTTGTTAGGCTGGTTGAGATTTGATTTTGTTGGTATGGGATCTGGAAGGAGATTAGGTTGTGGTCTGACCATGGGACAGGAGTGAATGATAGGTTGATGTTGTTTACTTCTGAGTGGGGGGCAAAGATGAGGTCAAGAGAATTCCCCTTGAGGTGTGTAGAAGAGTTTACCATTTGTGTGTAGTTTAGGTCATCCATAGCATCAAGGAAGGTCTTAGAGTAGGTAGGTTGTAGAGAAGCAAGGTTAAAATCGCTGATTAACCAATTGGGTTTACGTAGACTTTCAGGGTTGCAGGCCAGGTCTATTATATTGGAGAGATCTTCAGGGGGGAGGAAGGAGCTCTGTAGATGAGATTTATAATGATGTACTTGTTAGCAACAGATAATGTGTCCATGTGCTTGATGCTCATTGTTGATAGTAGCTGGAATTGTAGTTCACTTTGTGCTAGGATGAAGACTCCACCTCCTTTCCGGTTGGTTCTATGACATGCGAGTATCGAATAGCCATGAGGGATGAGTTGATTTATGAGGACAGTGTCAGTGTCTGACAGCCAGGATTCTGTGACCATAAGGATGTCCAGGTTTTGAATAGTGATAAGATCTGTGATGACTGGCCATTTTTTGCGAACTGAACATGAATTGATGAGAGCACATTTTAGGTTATTATGTAGGAGAGTGGGTTCAGGCTTGGGGCTGTAGGTGTTATTAAGGGATATATAGAGGAGGTGTGAATGCCTAATATGGTGTATCTGTGGTGATGTGTGACGAGAGCTGGTGTAGTTTCTTCTTCCCAGGCTATGTAGTGTGGTAAGGAGAGTGCAGCTCAGCATAGAAATAAAAGAGAAAGAAGAACTTTTTCTTTTTTTCGGGGGATGGGTGCACTAGAACACATACACCACAGCAAAATCCCTGAGAGAAACCAAGAGGGTAGAGCTAGGTTTAAGCCACTCCCAGACTCCATGACAACCCCAGGTGAGAGTAGGAGGTACAAGTGGGTGGAGTCAGAGAGGGAGGTGCCCTGCTCAACGTTTAAGTTTGAGAAAACAAACAAAGTTGGGAGAAGCAGTCAAGGGAGAAGCAGCCAAGAGAGAAGCAGCCACAAAGAGAGCAGCAGCAGAGACAAGAGCAGCCAGCACTGCAGCCAAAGAAGCTACAGAGAAGGTTCCAGGCAGAGGACCAAACAGACTGGCAAGAGGGAAAGAGAGAAAAGGTTGGCTTTGAGAAGGCTATGGCAAGAGTGCTTAGACTCCTCTGATGAAGGGTCTGTCTGTAGGCAGCAGAAGCCCCAGGAAGGAAAGTGGAGGTCTTACCCTGATCCCCTGTCTAGCTCAGAGGCAGAGAGAGTCACAAGCCACAGAAGCCTCAGCCAGGAAGGTGCTGCAACAAGACTCCAAGGTAGGAGAAAGAAAGCAGTAAAGCCAAAACCCTGTGTTTCTTGCTCTGACTCTGAAGAGAGGTTTAGGCCTGAGAAAACCCGGATTAGGAAGAAGGGGTTTTCAGGAGAAGAAACTGAACAGGAGAAGCCCGTTGAAGTCCTACCTAGAGGAGAAGGGGCCATTCAGTGGAATAGGCTGTTTAACCTGTTAAAGAACATTAAGCATAAAGTGCCTGAGCGTTTTCAAACTTTGCCAAGATACAGCTCAGCAGAAAGCATGGAGGTAGAAGGTAAAGAAAGTGACCTGACTTCAGCTTGTTCTGAGATGGACTGTGATATGTGCATTGTGGCTAAGTAATGAAAACCTGAGAGCAGTGAGAAGTTAGGAATTGTAAATACATGTGCTTTATGATTACCGAATTGAGAAGCATCATAAAGGGAAAAGAAAAGAAAGCCTGTGTAAATAATTCTACTACAACACTGGTTGTAAGCTTTGCTTTAATGGGAGAAAATTATCCTTTATTTTCTTTAACTTGAGTGTACAACTGCTTTAAGATTTGTTATCCGCTTGCCACGGAAGCTAATAAAATTCCTGTGTGCTTTGAAACAACCACTTGGTTCATTTATCTCTATACACAACTACAATCCTTGGTAAAGAGGAATTCAAGATGGCTTCCCGTCCCTACTAGGCGACCGCCTGGTAGGGGCGCGACTGCCACAGTAGGATAGGGATATAGTTATGGGTGGATGAAAAAGCTAATGTATTCTGAGTGGCGTTAGCTAGGAGGTAAAGACTAAATATGGTAACTAAGGAGATGGCCATGTTAGGGTTGTTAGAGTACGTATACATGCATCTAACACAGTGGAGAAGAAAAAGGAGGGATGGCCATGCTGATTGATACAAGGTTAAAGATGCAATTGCAATCTACTGTGAGGGACAAAGAGGGAAGATATGTGCTGTTGCGTTTAAAGATGAGGAATGATTGGTATTGCACAATGAATGTATACGCGCCTACAGGGGCACAAAGTGAATTCTGGACTAAATTGAATGAGGAGGTGGGGAAATTGGGGAAGGGTATCTTAATTTGTGGAGGTGATTTCAATTTAACATGGAATCCGGCTAGAGATGCCACAGGAAAAAGAGAGGGTAAAAGGGCGGATAGGAATAGATATTGCAGCTTTGTAACGCAGCATTGCTTGATAGATGTCTGGAGATTCCCACACACAGGGAAGAGAGAATTTTCTTATTTCTCGCCAGTACATGGCTCATACTCAAGAATAGATGCCATCAAGAGGTGGTGGGTAGGATTAAAGGGGCGGAGATGGACTCGGGGGTAAGGTCAGAATTCAGGGTGAATGAAACTAAAACACAGCATGAATGATGAGAGATAAGGGGGAGGGGAGGAGAGGGGAAAGGAGGGGAGAATGTACACGAAAAGCTGATTAGGATGGATGTACTGGTAAGTAGGGGAAATATCTGTTATGATGGGCCAGCATTGTAGAGATTGTATAATGTATAGAACAAAGTGTATTGTAATTTTCATTGATGTGGTTAATAAAATTTTTAAATGGGAAAAACAAAAAAAAAGAAAGCCTTTGGGAGATGCCACCACGCAGGCATGGTCCCCTTCCCGCCCAAGGTTGCCATCTTGCACAGTCATATGACATAGCTAAGACAGCAAAAAACAAACTGGTATAGTTAAGGCAACCAGGGCCGGATTTACCTTGAGTGAGGCCCTACGCCAACAAAAATTGTGGGCCCCCAGCAGGGGCGGCCCAAGGGGGGTGCGGGGCCTCATTTGCATAAGGGGCCTCATTTGCATAATGTTACCATATACTAACTTTTAGTAAACGTGCCTCTTAATGAGTGTATGGATAAAGAAAGACTAAAAAATTTCTACATTACTATAATCCAGTGCCAACTGCCAGACACATTAGGAACTACTACAAACACTGCCGTATCCTAACAGCACTACCAGGACTCACAAAGCACCATACTCTACCAATCAAAAGGCAACACTGCAAATATTAAACCAATACATTTCAGAGAACAACAATACATGACCTACTGGAGAAAGAGAACAAGTGGCAATGTCAAATAGGAATTATATAAACAGAACACCTCAGCTCAGTTACACATGCAGAACATAGACCATCACCAAACAAGTAATCACAATTTAGAAACAGGAAGACAATAATTAAACTGGGAATCCCAAAAAGCCAAACTTGGAATGTACAACACTGTAGAAATAAAACTATACATTAATTTGCTCTTGTACTAAACAAAGCGCAGATGTTAATGATGCACATTTACCAGAGCTGACATATTCCAATTAATAAATTCAAAATAAAGAGATATTTTTCTACCTTTTGTGCATTTTTTTCAGCTGCAATTGCTCCAGCCACTTTCTTCTGGTTTCTTCGTGTCTTCTGCTAACTCTCCATCGTCTGCTGTCCATTTGTCCTTTCTTCTCTCCTAGTTTTTTTCCATTCTCTCTCTACATCTGCTTTAACATACTAATCTTTCTCCTTTTGCTCTTTCCTCATTCCTATTTCATCCACTCAAATTTTACCCCTCCATCCTCAATCCCCACTTACTCTCCCAATACCCGGCCAATTGTAGATTTTTTATCCCTCCCACACAAAATATTTTTCCCTTCTCCATTTTACTCTTCCAGCCCCATCCCATTCTAATCCTCCCCCAACATCAGCTCCCTTCTAGTTCCAGCCTCACCCAGCATCCATTCCCTTCTAGTCCCTGCATCAGCCCATTTCCAGTCCTAGCCACCCATCAGCCCATTTCCAGTCCTAGCAACCCCCCAACCCAATACCAGTCCTAGCCCCCCATCAACCCACTTACAGTCCTAACCCCCCATCACCCCATTTTCAGTTTAAGCCCCCCCTATAACCCATTACCAGTCCTAACCCCCCATCAGCCCACTTCCAGTCCTAACCTCATCAACCCATTTCCAGTCAGCCCCCCATAGCCCATTGCCAGTCCTAACCCCCAATCAGCCCACAGCCCATTACCAGTCTTAACCCTCCCAAAGCCCATTACCAGTTCTAAACTCCCCCCAACAGCCCATTACCAGTCCTAACCCCATCAGCCCACCTCCAGTCTTAACCCCCCAGCCCCTTTCCAGTCCTAGCCCCCCCATAGCCCATTACCAGACAGCCCCCATCAGCCCACAGCCCATTACCAGTCTTTACCCCCCCCCTAGCCCTTTACCATTTCTAACCCCCCCAACAGCCCACAGCCCATTACCAGTCCTTACCTCATCAGCCCACCTCCAGCCTTAATCCCCCAACCCATTTCCAGTCCCAGCCCAGCCCCCCAATAGCCCATTACCAGTCCTACCCCCCCCCCCCCCCGTCAGCCTAAAGTAAAATTTAATCTTAAAAAAAACCTGCTGGCTGCCGCCGCGGGGCCCCCTCTGCTGCCGCGGCAGCATGGACTGACCCACGGGGGCCCCCTCTGCAATGTCGGTCTGTCGGTCCCTCCCTCCGTGTAGGCTGTGAGAGGCGCGAAGGCAGACTGTCTCCCTCACGTCTCTGTTAAGCCCGCAGGGGCTGATGGGAAATTTCCCATCAGCCCCTGCGGGCTTAACAGAGACGCGAGGGAGACAGTCTGCCTTCGCGCCTCTCACAGCCTGCACGGAGGGAGGGAGGGAGGGAGGCACGGAGGGGGGGATCGAGCTTTCAGAGGGGGCCCCCGCGGGTCAGTCCATGCTGCCGCGGCAGCAGAGGGGGCCCCGCGGCGGCAGCCAGCAGGTTTTTTTTTTAAATTTTATTTAAAAAGAAAGCCTAACTTGTTCATTTTTGTGGGCCCTTGCCAGCTGTGGGCCCTACGCCATGGCGTACATGGCGTATAGGTAAATCCGGCCCTGAAGGCAACTCTACGGAGAGGAGGGAAGGTTGTGGGACCGATTCCTGCTGTCCCTGGAGAACACCTGTTACAGGTGAGTAAATACGCTTTCTCCAAGAACAAGAAGTCAGTCCTCACATATGCTACTCCCAACTACAGGCTACCAACAACCTGTAGAGAAGACATGGTCAAGCAGCCGGTAACTCCGAAGGACAGACTGTGAAAGAACCCAGGTGTCCAGGGAGAACCATCCCTCCGGTAGCCTGATTACAGAAGGATTGGCGGGTTGGAGTTGCTTAAACCCCGAAAAGATTAAGGCGTACGGCCTGGCCGAAGACACTGTCCCATCAGGACTCTCTCTCCAGGCAATAGTGAGCTGCAAAGGTGTGGACTGAAGACCAGATGGTGGCCCGGCAGATGTCTGTCATCAGGACAGTGTGCAAGTTTGAAACAGAGGTCACCATAGCCCTGACGCTGTGAGCCGTGACTGTGCTCTAGTGGGAGCCCAGCCTGTTCACAGGTGAAGGCAATGCAGTATGCAACCCTAGTCACCACTTCCCCAACCTTGGTCACCGCTTCCCCAAGCAGGCTGGGATCATAGGAGGCGAAAAGTTGGTAGGCTTTGCAGTGGCCCTGGGTATGCTGCAGGTAGCAAGACAGGGCCCTCTTACAATCCAGAGTGTGGCGTATAGCCTACGTGTTGCTGGCGTGAAGCTGTGGGAAGAAGGTGGAGAGCACCACCTCCTGACTGAGGTGGAAGGAAGAGACCACCTTCGGCAGAAATTTGGATTGCATGCGAAGCATGACCCGGTTCTTATAAAACCTCGTATATGGTGGCTCCACCACCGGAGCCTGGAGCTCGCTGACCCTGCTAGTGGAGGTGAGTGCCACCAGGAAGGAGACCTTCCAGGAGAGGTACCACAGGTGGCAGGTGGCTAGGGGCTCAAACAGTGGCCGGGTGAGCCATGTCAGCACTATATTGAGGTCCCATTCTGCTGGAGACAGGCAGATTGGGGGCTTAGAGAGCAGTAGGCCCCACAGGAAGCAGGTGACGAGGGGCTGAGTTGAGAGAGGCTTGCCCTCGATAGGGTGGTGGTGTGCTGAAAGGGCCCACAGGTGCACCCTGCCTGTCCAGAATGAGAGAGGTGCAGCAGGTATTGCAGGACTAGCTACACCGTGCAGAAAAGGGTCTGCCCATTTCTCCGAGTACCGCACGGAGAATCTCCGCCGCTTGAAGGAATAAGCACGTCTTGTGGAAGACTTGCAGGAAGCCAGCAGGACCTCTTCCATCTCCTCCAAGAGGTTAAAGGGTGTTAAGACTACCCGTTCAACAGTCATGCTGTTAACACCAGAGACCCCAGGCTGGAGTGAAGGAAGGAGCACTCCCTCCTGAGTCAGCAGCCCCGGAGAGTTCCCAAGATGGACCGGGGGTTCCATCGCTAGGCGAAGCAGCAGGGAGAATCACGGCTGCCTGTGTCACCGTGGAGCTACCAGGATTAGCGACATCCTGTCCCAAAGGACCTTGGAAAAGGGTCTTTGGGACCAGCGGTGTGGGTGGGAAGGCATACAGAAGACCTTCCAACCACGAGATGAGAAAAGCGTCCGCTGCTACCCGGGATGAGTGAGGTTGGCGGGAGAAAAGCGGGTCAGCTGGGCATTGGCAGGGCTGGAGAAGAGGTCCATCTGTGGGGTCTCCCAGAGCCAGAAGCCTGTGGGCTACTCCGGGGTCTAGTCGCCATTCACGAGGTTGCAGGACTCTGCTTAGCCTGTCCACGAGGACATTGTCTTGGTCTGGAAGGTAGACCGCTCTCAGGAACGTCCCCTGGCTGATTGTGTATGAGCAGAGGGCTACTGTGTCTCCTGGCAGAGGAGCCCATGCCTCTCGTTTTGTTCATGTAGAACATTGCCACATGGTTGTCCATCTGTATGAGCATCGGCCAAATACTGGAGAAGGTGACAGAAGGCCTTGAGCATCAGGAATAGGGCCCTGAGCTCCAAAAAGTTGATTTGTTGTTGGACTTCGGCTCAGGACCAGGTGTCCTGTATGCGAAGGTTCTCACAGTGGGCTCCACAACCCAGCAATGAGGCATTTGTGGTAAAGACCTGCTGAGGAGTGGGGGATTGGTAAGAGATGCCTGCCCTCGGGTGTTGCGTGGTCTGCCACCAGCAGAGCCACTCCGGCAGAGGGCTGGTCACATAGACCTTGTCCCGGAGGCGGTCGGTGGCCTGCATCCACTGAGATCTGAGGCACCACTGAGCTGCCCTCATGTAAAGGCGGGCATACGATGTGATGTGTACCATCGAGGCTATGTGGCTGAACAGGTGGAGCATGCCGCCTACTGGCACAGAGCATCTGCCCTGGACTTTTGCAGCCAGGGCCATGAGCTGTCCGGCCCTGTTGCTGGTCAGGAAGGCCTTTGCTTGGAGGGTATCAAGGTGCGCCCCAATGAACTCCAAACTCTGTATTGGGGTGAGGTGGGACGGGGTGGTTTACCACAAACCCCAGGTATTGCATGACATCAATGGTGTGGTTTGTGGCCTGTTACACCTCAGTGGTTCTGTCCCCTTTGATGAGCCAGTCGTCTAGGCAGGTATGACAGGAAGATTACAAGAGAGCATCTTGAATTTCTCCCGCACCAGGAACTTGTTTAGGTCTCTGAGGTCTAGAATGGGCCTCAGGCCTCCTGTCCTTCTGGGATAAGGAAGTACCTTGGGTAGAACCCCTTTCCCTATTGTTGATGGGGCACTGGTTCCACAGCCATGTCTTTGAGAAGACCTGTGAGTTCCTGCAGTAGAGGAATCCTGGTGGGCTCTCCTGGGAAGAATGGAAGGAGCATCTGGTCCAGGTGGAGGAGGTAAACCTCTCCGACAACCTGGAGTGCCCAAGTGTCAGTGATGATGGTCAACCACCGGTGGGCAAAGTGGGCCAGACATCCCACCATGGGCTGCTGATCTCCTGGAGGGGGAGAGACTATGTCCAGCAAGTCAAAGGCTCAGCCTAGGCTGGGGCTGGGGCCTTTCTGCTTGCAAGGTCATTGTCAAGGTCATCGAGAATCCTGCTGAGGGGTCTGTGGAGCCTGGTATTGCTGGTAGCTGCAGAATTCTGGGCCCTTTCTGGAGAAGGGCTTTTTTTCCTGGGGACCTTACGCTTGGAAGTTTTCTTCGAGAACCAGGTCCTTGTTACGTACTCGGCCTCAAGTTCCACAGCTTTGTCTGCCATGGCCTTGCCAAAGATATTCTCTCCCAGGCAGGGGACATCCAGGAGCTTTTCTTGGACCAATTGCTCAAGGTCGGAAGATTGAAACCAAGCCTGTCTCCTGGCGCAGATACAGGTGCCAGCGACCTAGACCATGGTCTCGAAGCCATCATAGGCGGTCCTGGTGATAAACTTTGGGCAGTCTGCGGCAGTTTTGGCCAATCTGTGGAACCTCTGAAGGGGTTCCACGGAGAAGACAGCGGAGTAGCCCTTTAGTTCCTTCATGGTGTCCTGGAGGAATATGCCGATGTAGAGGAGGTATGCCTGGACCCAGCATCCCAGCATGGAGCCCTGCTAGCATTTTTTGCCGAGGGCATCAAGGGGTGTCGAGGAATGTGTCTTTTGGCATTAAAGCAGACACATAGTTGACTTGATCACCATGGAGTTGTGTGGTAACTGGCTCCTTCGGAAGCCCGGGTTCAGGCAGACCTTATACATAACAGTTGAGCTAGTGACCGACTGTGGGTACCATAGCCGGTATCTCCCACATACGTAATAGCAGCCTCTCGAGCACTGCTGGGGATGGCACAGATAAAGACTCCTTCGGGGGGAGGGGGAGGAAGAGTCGAATTGGAGGATCTTGAGATCCTCCAACCGAGGGTCGTCTGCAGACTCTGTGGTGAAGGCTAAAGCTCTGAGCATGTCCCTCACAAAGTCGAGGAATGCTTTGTCCTCGGGCAGGGACTGACGCTGGGCCCCCAGAAGGGAAGGGTCTCACGGAAGGTCTCAATGCCTCCGGGTGTCCGGAGAAGTGTCATCCTTGGATTCCCAGTCAGAGTTGTTGGAGGTGGACTCAACGATCGACTGGACCTGGGTCGGGGTTGGAGGCTTGTAAGCCTCGGCGGCATGGCTGGAGCTGCGGCTGCTGGCCAGGGAGGATCGAGGCCCGAGGAACGGGACTGCAAACATGACCTCTGTCTGTGTTCAGCCTGGGTGAGGGAGCTCCGGGGGACCAACTCAACATTGGAGAAATCCTCGAGGTCAAAGTCCTGATGTTTTTGGCAGATAACCCGGCGGAGCCACACAGCACTGCCTGCTCAGTGGGAAAGGCGGCAGACAAGCTGCGCTCCATGGCCTCCATCCTCCATCCAGCCAGGATGGGGTCACAGCAATTGGTGCGGATACGACGGTATCAGGTCTGGCGCTGGTGGAGGAGAGTCCCTGATGGGAATGACCGTGGGCCGATCGGCGAGATCCATAGAGTCCTTCTGAGGCAGTTTTGTTGGCCGCTCCTGCTCAGACACCTTGGTCCTCCACAGAGGTGTCAGGGATCTGGTGTGAGACTTACCCATAAACCCTGTCTTGTGAGGAGTCCCGCAAGGCTTTCTTCTTCTTCTTCGGCATCTGGATCGGGGACACCCAGTTGGAGGACTCACGGCCTCGACTGGTGGCAGCGGAGTTACTACACGATCCTAGGGTCTTGGACTGGGCCCTGGAAGGGGTTTCTGAGGCACAGTCTGACCTGAATATCTGGTTGTGCTTCTCTTGCCTGCTTCTGACTGCCTTGGGGGTCACCAGAGCATCCATCTTCGAGTATGTGAGCCATCACTCTGGGTCCACTGGAGACCAAAGATAGTGCTGACCCAAACGCTGAGCCATTTGTAAGGGTGCATCAGGCAACTCCCACTCTCGAGATAGCATCTGTTGGAGCTCCAGCAGGAAGGGAAAGGCCCTGGAGGGCTTATGAATACCCTGCAGGATGGATCAGCCTGAGATTTAGCCTGGGCCTGCTCCTGTTCAGGAGGATCAGATAAGCATAAGGCTTCCATTATTTGAGCAATCAGAGCTAGAAACTCCTCCTCGCAGAAAAGACGTATATTTTGTGTGCCATCCTGCTCCTCGCCCAAAGCTTCCGAGGGAGACCATTCGCCATCCTCAAAGTTGGAGGCAAGCAGGCTATCCTCTTCCGCTGATGGAGCTTCCTCCTCTGGAGGAACCTCAGCCCAAGAGACCCCCTTGGGCAAGCGTCCCCTCTTGGAAGACAAATCCTCATGAGGGTGCTTCTTGGGCCCAGATGCAGCATCTAGCAAGGAATTCTGAGTGGGAGGGGGCTCTGCCCCAGAGGTGACCTGATCCGAGTGCCAGAGGTTCCAAGCCTGCTTGAATAGCACTAGGAACTGGGAATTCTGGTTCTGCAGCATCTGAGGAGGCGGCTGTGCAGGCTGGGGCAGAAGAAAAGGTAGGGAAAGCATAGTTACTCACCTGTAACAGATGATCTCCGGGAACAGCAGGAATTGAGTCTTCACATATGGGTGACGTCGGCACTGACGGAGCCCGCGTGGGAACGCTCCCCAGCGTCCTATAGAAAAGCTTTTGGGAGCATCCCACTGCGCCCACGTAGCTGTCTTCCCACCTTTCCAATTCTCACTCAGCTGGGTTTGTAGCTGAGATAAAAGGAGAGAAGGAGGGAGAGAGAGAGATATACAGCTCCTAGGAGAGGAGGGTGGGTTGTGAAGACTCAATTCCTGCTGTTCCCAGAGATCAGGTGAGTAATTACGCTATCTCCAGGAAAAAGCAGAAATGTAGTCTTCACATATGGGACTCCCTAGCTTGGAGATGCCAGGGAGATGACCATAGAGGGAGCTATGAAACTCAGGCCTAAGTAGGTCATGTATCCTCCAAGGATATCTGGTATCGAAACCCGGGACAGGGGGTAGGAGTTGATCTAAGTCTGAAAGAGGTGTTGGAGAACAGCCTGGCCAAACGAGGCATCCCGGCGGAAGTCCTTGTCTGAGCAAAAATTGTCCGCAAAGGTGTGGAGAGAGGACCAGGTTGCAGCTTTGCATATATCATCAATCACCACTGAGCGTAGATTTGCCATGGAGGCAGTCATTGCTCGCACACTGTGCGCTGTGACATGACCTTCAAGGAAGCGTCCTACACGCTCATATGCAAAAGATATATAGTCTTTAATCCATTTGGAGAGTGTTCTTTTGGAAATTGGTGGACCTAAATGACTGGAATCAAAAGCAACAAAAAGCTGTGAAGCTTTCCTGTGCTGCTTAGTTCTCTGGAGATAAAAAGCCAAGGCACGTTTGCAATCCAGAGTATGAAGGATTTTTTCTGCACTAGAGGAATGAAGTCTAAGGAAGAAAACAGGAAGGTAAACCGTTTGGTTTAAATGAAAAGGCGAAACCACCTTTGGTATAAAGTGAGGATGAGTCTTAAGGACTACTTTATCATGGTGAAACCATGTATAAGGAGCATCAGTCACCAAAGCCTGGAGCTCACTGATGTGTCTTGCAGAAGTGAGGGCAAATTAGGAAAGTGACCTTCCAAGATAGAAACTTCAGAGACGTAGTGGATAGGGGTTCGAAGGGTGGCTTCATAAGCTGTCCGAGGACAATATTGAAGTCCCATGCCACTGGTGGTGGCCTAAAGGGAGGCTTTGTTAAGAGTAGGCCCCTCATGTAGTGCGCTACAAGCGGCTGAGAGGAGAAAGGTTGTCCATCTAAGGGTATGTGAGATGCTGCAATGGCACTTAGGTGGACCCTTACCGAATTGGTTTTGAGTCTAGAGAACGAGAGGTGGAGGAGATACTCAAGTAACGCTTCCACGGGAATGGAAAAAGGATTAAGATCCCTTTTTGAACACCAGATTGAAAACCTTTGCCGCTTGAAGGCATAAACATAGAAACATAGAAATATGACGACAGAAAAAGACCACATGGCCTATCTAGTCTGTCCTTCCATAACAACTACAACAGTCCACTTTTTGCCTTTAGAGATCCTCTGTGTTGGTCCCATGCTTTCTTGAATTCAGTTACTGTCCTCATCTCTACCACCTCCACTGGGAGACTATTCCACGGATCCACTACTCTTTCCGTAAAGAAATATTTCCGCATATCACTCCTGAATCTATCTCCCTTCACCCTCATCCCATGTCCCCTCGTAGCAGAACTTGCTTTCAATTGAAAGAGGCTCTCTCCCTGAACATTTATGCCACGGAGGTATTTAAACATCTCAATCATATCACCTCTATCCCGCCTTTCCTCTAAGGTGTACATATTAAGATCCTTAAGTCTGTCCTCATATGCTTTATAATGAAGCCCATTAATCATTTTGGTAGCAACCCTCTGCACCGACTCCATCCTGTTCACATCCTTTTGAAGGTGCGGTCTCCAGAATTGCACACCATACTCCAAATGAGGTCGCACCAAAGACTTATACAGAGGCATTATCACCTCCTTTTTTCTGCTAGCCATTCCTCTCCGTATGCACCCAAGCATCCTTCTAGCTTTTGCTGTCGCCTTTTCCACCTGTTTAGCTACTTTAAGATCATCAGACACAACCACGCCTAGGTCCCGCTCTTCTTTAGTGGACAAAAGTACTTCACCTCCTATACTGTATTGCTCCCTTGGATTGCTGCAGCCCAAATGCATGACCTTACATTTTTTAACATTAAATCCCAGCTGCCAAATTCTAGACCATTCTTCAAGCTTAGCTAGATCCCTCCTCATGTTATCTACCCCTTCCTGGGTGTCTACTCTATTGCAGATTTTGGTATCATCCGCAAAGAGGCAAACCTTACCCGACAGCCCTTCCGCTATATCACTAACAAAGATGTTAAAAAGAATCGGACCAAGGACAGATCCCTGGGGCACACCACTGGCAACATCCTTCTCCTCAGAGTGAGCTCGATTTACCTGTACTCTTTGTCGCCTCCCACCCAACCAACTTCTAACCCAAGCAGTAACTTTAGGGTCCATCCCTAGGGTGCTCAGTTTGTTTATAAGTCGCCTGTGAGGAACAGTGTCAAAGGCTTTACGGAAATCTAAATACACCACATCTAGAGCTCTCCCTCGGTCCAACTCCCTGGTCACCCAGTCAAAAAAATCAATCAGATTTGTCTGACAAGACCTGCCTCTGGTGAATCCATGCTGCCTCGGATCCTGTAATCCGCTGGACTCCAGAAACCTCACTATTTTCTCTTTCAGCAGCGTTTCCAATAATTTACTCACCACCGAAGTTAAACTAACCGGCCTGTAGTTTTCAACCACATCCTTACTTCCGCTTTTGTGTAAAGGCACCACATGAGCCTCTCTCCAGTCCTTTGGCACCACTCCCAACTCCAACGAGGCATTGAAAAGGTCAGTCAGTGGAGCTGCTAGAACGTCCCCAAGTTCCCTCAGTATTCTAGGGTGTATCCCATCCGGTCCCATCGCTTTGTCTACTTTAAGTTGAGCTAGTTTCTCACGAACACAGTCTTCTGAAAATAGTTCAAGATGTCCCTCGCTTCTGTTCTTATTTGTGGGTGCCTTGTGGAAGGTTTCCTTGAAGCCAATAAGATATCTCTAACCTGTTGAGAGAGATTAATGTCCTGGAGTTCAATACTTTCAGCAGCCATGCTGTCAGATATAAGGACTGAGGGTTTGGATGCAGCAGCGTCCCATTGTCCTGTGATAGGAGATCTGGAGCATATCCCAACTCTAGAGGTTTGGCTTGAGAGAGACATAGAATCAGTGGCTACCACGTTTGTTGTGGCCAACACGGGGTTATGAGGATCATGTAGCCCCTGTCTCTCTGGAGTTTGAAAAGAGAGTCTTGGGGATAAGGGGAATGGGAGGGTAGGCATATAGGAAGTCCTGACCCCAGTGGAGGTGTAAAGCATCCATCGCCTGACTGTTGTGAGCAGGTGTTCTGGAACAGAAGCAGGGAAGTTTGGCATTCTGAGGACTTGCAAACACATCTATATCTGGGTTCCCCAGATCTGAAAAATTTGAGCAATCTGGTCCACATGGAGAGACCACTCGTGAGGTGGTAATACTCGACTGAGTTTGTCTGCCAGGAGATTTTGCTTGCCAGGGAAATATACTGCTAGTAGGTGGATCTGATGGCATATGGCAAAAGACCATAGATGTAGGGCTTCATTGCACAACGCTTGAGAACCTGTTCCACCTTGCTTGTTCACATAGAACATGGCTACCTGATTGTCTGTCTGGACTAGAACTGTGTGGGAGCGAAGGTGGCCCTGGAACACCCTGAGAGCATTGTGGATGGCTCTGAGTTCCAATAGATTTATGTGAAGTCATGCCTCTTGCTGAGTCCAAAGACCCTGAGTGGAGAAATTGTCCAGATGAGCTCCCCAACCCAATTTGGATGCGTCCGTCATCAGGGTAAATTGGTGTGGTGGTAACTGAAAAGGTGACCCTACGAGAAGGTTTTATGGTGATTGCCACCATTGGAGAGACGAGATGAGATGTGCAGAGATCATGATTCTGTCCCCCAGACGACCTGATGCTCGAGTCCACTGCGGTCCATTGAGCTGCAAGCATATGCAGACGAGCATAGGGAACCACATGTACAGTGGAAGCCATATGGCCCAGCAGTTGAAGCTTTTCTCGAGCAGTTAGGAAAGATATCATACATGCCTGAGAAGCCAGCTGAACGATTCAAGTGCAGCGTAGCTGTGGCAGAAAAGCCCTTGACTGCTGCATGTCTAGAAGAGCCCCTATGAACTCTAAGGTTTGAGAAGGGGTGAGATGGGATTTTGGAAGATTTATTACAAATCCAAGTGTTGAAGAACCTGCATTGTGCGGGAGAGAGAGCAGAGCGGCCTCTAGAGCTGTTGTTGCTCGGATGAGCCAGTCGTCTATGTAAGGGAAGACAAATATCCCTAGAGATCTTAGGAATTCAGCCACTACTGCCATGCATTTTGTAAAGACTCTTGGGGCAGAGGCCAAGCCGAAGGGTAGAACCCCGTACTGGTAATGTCTTCCCTGAAAGAAAAATCATAGAAACCTCCTGTGTTTTGTGTGAATAAGGATATGGGTATATGCGTCCTTTAGATCTAGAGAACAAAGCCAGTCCTGACTTTGGAGATAAGAGAAAAGAGTTCCGAGAGAGAGCATCTTGAATTTCTCTTGGAGCAGATACTTCTTCAATTCTCTGAGGTCCAGAATGGGACTGTATCCTCTTGTCTTCTTTGGGATAAGGAAGTAAGGCGAGTAGAAGCCCAGGCCTTGCTGAGAGAGTGGCACATCCTCTATCGCACCCTGAGCGAGAAGGGTGGTAATCTCTTGAAAACAAGAGAGTGGTGAGAAGAGGCCAAGAGCTGAACTCTTAGAGTAGATGGAGGGAGCATACTTTGGAAGTGAAGTTTGTACCCCTTTGCTACTATGGAGAGAGTCCAATGTTCTGATGTTATCTGGTGCCACCTTTGGGCAAAGTGACAGTCTGCCTGGAATGTTGATTGGATGTGGAATCTCCAGAGGTAGGGCAGCTAAGCTCTCTAGAAAGAAGTCAAAGACCTTCAGGAGGCTGGGTCTGTTGAACTGGCTGAGCCCTGGGGGTCTGAGCCTTCCTTTGTTGCTTCAGCTGCTGCTGTCCCTTTTGGGAAGCATGGGCCGGACAGTGCACAGTGTGGGTATAAGAAGGGTAAGACTTCTTTTTCTTGTTGAGAAAAGGCTTCTTTATAGCCTTTTTCTTAGCTGGGTTGGCAGTTCTAGAAAGCCTATTGAGAGTGGTATTCTCAGATTCTAGTTGAGAAGCCTTGTATCAACATTTGCTTACTTTGTCCTGTAAATTTTTGTTATTTGTATTATGTAACTTATTTTGTTTTCTGTCTTATTACACTGTGAGCTCTGATGAGCAGGGACTGTCTCTCTTCTATGTTTGTACAGCGCTTCGTATGTTGCGGCGCTTTAAAAGTCTTTAATAATAACAATAAAACATTCAAAGGAGTCAAAAGTTGCCCTGTTCATAAATTTGGAAACATTCTGGGTATGCTTTACAAGTGTCAGGTAATCAGCCCTCTTGTCATCAGGGAGAAGAGTGCCATTAGTTCTAATTCCTTAGCAATCTCTCTAAGAAACATACCCATGTAGAGTATGTAAGAACTAATTCTGGCCGATAACACGTTGGCCTGAAAACATCAACAACCAAAGGCATCGAGAGTTCTCGCCTCCCGGACCGGAGGATTTAAGGAATGTTGTTTTGACACTTTTGATTCGAAGCATTGCCGATTCCACCACCATGGAGAGGTGTGGTAACTGCATCTTATGGAAACCGGGACACTGCGGTACCCGGTACATGGTATCAAGCCTCCGAGAATGTGAAGAGATAGTTAAGGGTGTCTCTCACATTCTAAGCATGAGGTCATGCAGTATCCGGTGAATAGGGAGGGTAATGGCCTCCTTTGGGTTGCTGGATACTGAAGAATTTCAAGCTCTTCAGCTCTTGGTTCCTTCTCAGAGGTCACCGTAATGGAAAGGCCTCGAGCCACGTCCCGTATAAAGTCTTGAAAAGACATGTCCTCTGAAGGAGACATATGGCGTTGTGGGGAAGGAAAAGGATCCTCCAGGAGAGCTCTCATCTCCCGGGTACCGGTCGATTCATCAGATGAGTCTGAATCGGAGGACTCGAAGTACCGGCAAGCTGGGTGATCCCGCTCAGCATGCCTACGGTACCGATCAAAATCGGCATCGGAATGCCTTGGTACCAGACCCTCGATGCTGGCATTCTAGGGCCAGCATGGGTGGTCGATGCAGACACATTCGGTACCGGTGTCAGTACCAATGACTGTAGAACCGATTGCAGAGTGGTACTGAAGCTGCTAGCAAGGCTGCTAAACTCTGCTCAATGGCCACGATACATTAATCTATGGAGCCAGCCGATGACTAGGTATCTGTACCCGAACAGTGGGCCACGACCCCTGAGCATGACACCAAGAGCTCTCCGGAGATGGAAGCCTTGGGAGCATCCTGGGACCCCGTTAATACTTTGGAGGCAAGGACCTCCCGCCGAGGTTGTTTGGCCGGTGTATTCCCCTCCAGGGCAACCCCTAAGGCATCTCAATGCTTAGAAGGAGATCTACCCTTGGAAGACCAGCCTTCGAGGAAGACTTGCATTTGAATACCTGAGATCCATAGGAAGAAGATGAAGCTCTCGACGATGTTGATGGAACCAACATTGCATCGGAAGCAAAGAGGGTGCCGAGTTTCGCAGCTCTATTCTGCAGGCCCCTCTTTGTCATCTTCCTGCAGAGAAAGCATTCCGACGGCTGATGGTCTGGTCCCAAACATTTGAGACACCAGTCATGGGTGTCGGTGGCAGAAATGGTACTGCTACATTTGGAACACTTTTTGAAACCACTAGCTGGTTTATCCATCTTAAAAGGAAAAAGGGGCCTAAGCCCAAAATGGCGCCTAAGCACCTGGAGGGTAAGAATACCCCCTCAGGAAAAAAAAGCAGAGGGTTTTTTTTTTTTTTAAGAAATAAATTAGAAAGAGAAGAAACACAGATGATGCCAGTGCTAGTGTTGACGGGAAGGCAGACGCAACCACAAAAAAGTAAATTTCCTGCTGTGGCAGGAATTGTTCCCTGCCAGCTCTGCGGAAAATGAAAAACTGAGGAGGGAGAGTTGGAAAGGCGGGAAGACAGCTACGCAGGCGCAGTGGGATGCTCCCAAAAGCTTTCCCTTAGGACGCTGGGAAGCGTTCTCGCGCTGGCTCCTTCGATGCCGACGTCATCCATATGTGAAGACTACATTCCTGCTTCTTCCTGGAGATAAACCTGTTCACATTTTCAACCTTTTGAAAAAGCTGCTGAAGAAAAACTTTGGCCTGTACTTGTAGTAGTAAGCCCGAGCTCTGGTAGTTAACAGCTGCCCAGAAGCGCTCTCTGGCTCAGGAGGTCAAACATAGCAATGCTAATTTATTTTAATTATATTTTGAGGATCCATAGAAAATTTTCCACCTTACTTCCCTCCCATCCTATCCCTCACCCCCCCAGCCCCCAGTTTGGAGTTTCTTACATAGTTTCTTAAGTCACATAAACCATTTTTTTCTAATAATTAAACAAATAATCTTACCTTTTGGTAGTTATTATCAGAATATAGCTGTTCTAACGCATATCAGTCAACCAAACAATCATGAATACAATTCAATGTAGTCACTGTGGTACCATAATTTATGTCTTACTGTGCAAAAAAAACCACCCCAAATGAACCGTAAAGCCAAAAGCAAGATACTGTGCAAGAAGGCTACCAATGAAAAAGGCCACACCAAACAAAACATTAAATGAAGGAACGTTGAAGAAGTGAGGAGAAGATTTATACTTCAAGTCACTCAACCACACGCTTCATTTTAATCGTTTTTATCAAATTGCAAAAATTCAAAACCTGTGCTTATATTTTAAATGCTTAAAAGGAATTCCAGTACTTATCTGAAAACGGCAAAACGCAGCAAAGTCGTCCCAGAAACGCAACATGACACTTTTCGAGTCCAAAGAAATTCGAAGACTCTGCCTCAGGCTTTGTAGAGGAAACTTCCCGCAAAGAACATGAAGTTGGTGAAAGTGCGCTAGAGAGATGGCACCTTATACCAAAGACGGGCATCTGACATCACAAGCATAATCCACCAATCCAAAGTTGCAGAGGAGAAGACCATGTGAGAAGAAAACTCCTCGCAGGACTGGTTAACCTAGGCCAATCGATTTCAAGATTTAGACCAGACGGGAATAAGGAGCCAAGTTTAAAGATCCATTCCTGCTCCCTCCACTCTAACTTAGAAACATGATCACCTCCGCATGGGTCAAAAAGCACAAAGTCAATCACAAGCCATAACAGCTGATCAAAAGAGTCATGATGTTGAAGACAGTGAACAACTAAAGGGGCTGAAATAGTAGTTGTCTAAAGCCGGGAGGCATGTTCGCCCAATCGGGTCTAAACCATGTGTGTTGTACGTCCCACATAAACTAAATTACATGGGCAAATAATTAGGTACACTACAAAAGTTGAAGTGCAGGAGGTGCTCCAAAGCAAAGTAAACCAGAAGTTCTTCTTAGCGTGTCACATTGCGTTTCTGGGACATCCTTGCTGCATTTTGCGGTTTTCAGATAAATACTGGAATTCCTTTTAAGCATTTAAAATATAAACACGGGTTTTGAATTTTTGCAGTTTAATAAAAAAGATTAAAATGTAGCGGTGTGGTTGAGTGACGAAGTATAAATATTCTCCTCACTTCAACACTCAAGACATTTAATGTTTTTTTTGTGTGGCCTTTTTCACTGGTAGCCTTCTTGTGTAGTACAGTAATCTAGAGCTTGACAAATCCCTGGCACCAGGATGCCAAGGTGACTAAAAATTTGCCTCTGGTGCCTGAAAATTTTGTGTCATGTTATCACTCCGCCAGTGTATATGTTTCCTGCATGAACTTGAGCTTACAAGTCCACCTCTACCTTTCTCACTGACTGACTCGTGACTTTCCTTCTTTCTAGCTTCATCTTCCCCCTCCCTTATTCTCGGGGATTTTAACATTCATGTTAACTCCTCTGACCCTTATGCTTTAAAGCTCCTTTCCTTTACCTCCTCATTCATAGTAACATAGTATATGACAGCAGATAGAGACCAGTATGGTCCATCTAGTCTGCCCAGCAAGGTGGCAAGAGTAGGTGTACTTTCTGCTCCGTGCAGGTCACCTCTCTCCATGCCTTTGTTTAGTGGTACCACTCCGTGTAGGTCACCCCTGTTTGTTCAGATATAAGAGATAGTTATGCTTATTTTGATTTCATCCTGTGCTGTAAAGGGATCCACTATGTCTGTCCCATGCCATTTTGAATTCTGTCACTGTGTTTGCCCCCACCACTTCCTTTGGGAGGGCATTCCATCACCCTTTCAATGAAAAAGTATTTCCTGACATTGCCTTTCAGTTTACCCCCTTGCAGCTTCATGTTATGCCCTCTAGTTTTACAGCTTTTCCGTCTTTGGAAGAGGTTTGTTTGTCCATTAATACTCTAAGTATTTAAAGGTCTGAATCATATCTCATCTGTCCCTCCTCTCCTCCAGAGTGTACATATTTTGGTCTTCAAGTCTCTTCTTATAAGTCTTATGACGCAGGCTCCAAATCAATTTGGTCATCTTCCTCTGAACCGCTTCCAGCCTTTTTATATCCTTTGCGAGATACGGTCTCCAAAACTGAACACAATATTCCGAGTGTGGCTTCACCAGTGACTTGTACAGTGGCATTAGTACCTCTTCCTTTCTGCTGGTAATTCCTCTCTGAATGCAATCCAGCATCCTTCTGGCTTTTGCCACTGCCTTGTCACACTGTTTCGTCACCTTGAGATCATCAGAAACAATCACACCGAGGTCTTTCTCCTGATCCATGCACATCAATCTCTCGCCCCCTATCACATACAATTCCCTTGGATGTCTGCTTCCCGACTGCATGACATGGCACTTCTTCACATTAGATACCCACAGAGCTAGATACCCACAGAACTGCTGTGTCCACAAGAATGAAGCAGTACTACGCAGAGATCCTGCAACGCTCCATAAACAAACCACATGAGCTCTTCAATCTTGTCAAAACCTTGGCAAAAGAACCTTCCCCCAGCCAATCTAACCTCCCAGACCCACAGGAATATGCAGATTATCTACGGGCCAAAACAAGTCAATCTACCACTCCCGCAAGCTCTCAACCCCCAGGCCAATCATCTTTACTCCCCCATTCATCCTCCTCCCCATCAATCTTATCCCTATCCTCCTCCCCATCAGTCCTAGATACCCAACATATCATTACCTCCTTCTCCCCCCCCCAACTGTAAAGGATATCCAAGACACCATCACGACTATAAACACCACTACAGCACCAAACGACCCATGCCCCGCACACTGGATAAAAGCCCTACGGACTGAACTTAGTCCTTTTTTGTCCAAACTAATAGGCATTTCATTCCTATCCAGCACATTCCCTCAGAACCTAAAGCAAACATCAATAAGACCGCTGCTGAAAAACAGTAAGCTTGACCCTGCAAAGATGGAATCCTACAGGCCAATATCAAGTATCCCTCTCCAAAATCATGGAAAAAAATAGTCCAACAGCAGTTGACTCATCACATAGAAACAAACGCTCCCCTTGACCCTTGTCAGCATGGATTCAGGGAGTCACATGGAGTGGAAACATTGCTGACATCCTTATTTAACACCCTAACCATTGGGCTTGACAACATCAGACAAGGCTTTGCACTCATCTTCCTCGACATCGCAGCTGCCTTTGACTCTGTCAGCCACAAGCTATTCTTAACCCGCCTTGCCGATAAGGGCGTCCACGGATATGCACTCGCCTGGTGCGCCTCATATCTCAACGACAGACTGCAACATGTACGCTCCGGTCCATCCATATCCGCTCCTTTCCCGCAAGAGAAAGGGGTTCCACAAGGTTTGTCATTTTCAGCCCTATTGTTCAATATCTATATGCTACCCATATGCAACCTCATCCGGTCATTCAACATTAACTGCCAAGTATATGCTGATGTCCTAATGTTCACCCCAATATCCACAGATCAACCAGACCTCTCCCAACTTTCAACATGCTTCGACGCTGTCACAGACTGGCTACAAACTCAAAAACTCAAACTTCAAGAAGATGGAGGTTCTCTTTATCAGCAGAGACCAGACATTCTCCCCACCATCTTCACTCAAGGTATGCAACGCTGAACTCATCGCCAAGACGATGATTCGATACCTGGGTGTAACACTTGACCAGCACCTTGACATGCACGCCCATATAAGCAATACCGTTAGGACAATCTACCACAAAGTTCGGATTCTATGACACATGAAACAGATTCTGGAACCAAATGACTTCAGAACTGTCTTTCAAGCCCTAATACTGCCTCATTTTGATTACGCCAACTCCATTCTGCTCGGCCTCCCAAAAAGCTCGCTAAAACCCCTGCAGCTCGCGATGAATACCGCAGCCAGAATCCTCTATGGAGCGTCAAGAGAAGACCATATTACCCCCATCTTGAAATATCTGCACTGGCTCCCTGTCCACTGCAGGATCACCTTCAAGGCACTAACAATGACATTCAAGGCAATTAACAAATGCACATCCACCTCCCTTTTAGACCTTGTACACCCTACCCCCCTTAACAGAGCAAGAAGATCAATAGCCTGCAACACCTTACTCCTACCAAAAGCCATCACCAAATGTTCAAAGACTACGAGAAAGCGTGCTTTTGCTCTTTATGCACCTTCTTGCTGGAACGCCCTCCCGGCAGATGTCCGTGCCATAAGCAACTTCCTCCAGTTCAGGAAGGTAATCAAACAATATCTCTTCCTACAACACTTCTCCATTCCTGACAACATCACTTAGCCTTCCTTATCCTGACCCATAGCAGCTCCCACAGAGTAACGTACCCCAGACTACAATCAGTACATTTTAAACTACCCCCCACGTCAACCTGTCCCTAACAAGACAAACATGTCGACCATTATGCTAATTTATACATAGTGAATATAGTTCACCCGTTCACCATGTTAATTTTCCCTGTTCTTTGTAAATGTCAATGTTAGACTGTTTCTACATTGCACAATTCTGGTTATTTGTAAACCGCGCTGATGATAAATAGTGCGGTATAGAAGACTTACAAATAAAAAAATAAATAAAAATAAATAAATCTAAACTGCCAAGCATTAGACCATTATTCCAGCATTTGTAGATCTTTCCTCATGTTCCCCACTCCCTGAGGAGAGTCCACTCTGTTGCAAATTTTGGTGTCATCTGCAAAAATACAGACTTTTCCATTCAGCCCTTTGGCAATATCACTCACGAATATATTGAATAGTACCGGTCCCAAAACCAAACCCTGGGGCACACCGCTAATCACCTTCCTTTCATCCGAGTGAATTCCGTTTACCATCACCCGCTGTTGTCTGTCAGTCAACCAATTTCTGATCTATTTCACCATCTTGAGACCCATCAATCAACTTTCAGCTTTGCTCTACTGTCCCCACTCACCAGCACGGCCACTGCCTCAACATTATATTCTTCTCTAATTGCTTACCCTCAAACGTCTGTAGCTCAGTTCTTCCATTATCTGACCATCACCTGCTAAGCTTCACTCTTCATCACTCCCCCCCCCCCTCAGTCTCACCCAGTATCCTCCAACCTCTTTAGAAATCTTCAAGCTTTTGACCCATCGGCTCTCTCCACTATGATCTCATCACCTCTTTCCTCCACTACGTTATCTGAGTGTTGATGCAGTAGCTTCCTACAACACTGCACCTTCCTCTGCTCTGAATGCTCTTGCTCCATTGCTCCACCCATGCCACGTCCAGAGGCATACTGTACCTAAAACACTGGCTGTTTTTCACTACCCGCCACCTATGTTCCTAGGCCCACTCAGCTGAGCACAACTGACTCAAATCTCACACCTTTGCGGACTTTTTGCACTTCATATTCATGCTAGCATCTTTCCAGTCAGCCATAGCATGCGCCAAACAAGACTACTATGTCTACCTTACTCTCGCCTCTGACTCTCACCATCTCTTTACAACTCTTAACTCTCTCTTCAAGGTGCCTCCATATCTGACTTAGACTCCTCCTTCCCTTTCTGCCCAAACTGTGGCCGACTATTTCTATGACAAAGTCTGCAAGATTACACTCCAATTCCCTACAAGGTCAGCTCCATCCACTCTTTCCCCCTCTTCATTCCCAACTGCTCCCCTCAACCTCTGCCACCCTTTCTTCCTTTACTAAGATCTCTGAAGAGCAAACCATAGTGTCACAAGCACAACGCCCGAAGCCACTTGCCTCTAGTGGTCGAGGGGCGTGGTGGTTGAGGATTCCTTCTTCAATCAGCTCTTAGCAGCCTATTTCTCGTGTTGGCTTCTGGGAAGTGTAGTACTGCTAAAATATGTTGGTACTTTAAGTAGAAGATTTGTAGTTGAGGTAACCAAGGGTAAGGCTTGTAACAGAAAGTTTATTTCCATAACACAAAACACAGCAGGTTCCAGGTATCATTTACAGGATTATAATTGTAGGATTTGCTTAAGGTACAGCAAGTAATGGCAAACAAACCAAAAGAACTCAGAAATGGCTTTTAAAGTCCTCTTACTTGCAGAAGCAATTGCTTCAAAAACTAGGCTGTCAATTTCCTTTTTAGCCCTTGTTAATCAGAGCATAAAGAAAAAATTCAAGCTTAATTCTTCTACAGCAGTTTGGTTTCTGCCAGCCTCAAAAACCCTCTCTAGGCTGCATTTCTACGTGAAACCAAACTTAGAACAAAACAAGCATTCCACGCTGTTATCAAACTCTTAGCAGACTTTTCATATAGGAGAGGAGCAAGCAAAACTCTTATAGCAGCTAACTTGGCTTTTCTTGCCGTTGCACAATTCAAACACAGGTGACAAACAAGCATGAATCAGAGCTTCCTGATCAGGCTTATGTTGCAGTAAATTTCCCTTTTTATTTTATTTATTTTATTTTATTAACATTTTTTATATACCGCACTATTCGTTATCAGCGCGGTTTACATGTAACAAAAGACCTCAGACAAGATACAAATATCTGGGTTTTACAGTTAACAGGAAGATCAACTTGGATAACAGGAGAAACTATGTACAAGATTACTGTTTACATCAAGGAGTCAGGGTATGAAAAGAGTCCTGTAAGTCTGTTGAAGGAATATGAAGAGCTGATGAGACAAAGTTTACGTGTTTGGCATGTGGTTAATTGTGTGAGAATGTGATTGTGCTTCTTTGTTCTCTGGGAAATATTTGAGGAAAAGATGATGTTTTAGGGCCTTCCTGAAGTGGCTGAGATCAGGGATGGCCCTAATGTGTGATGGAAGGGTGTTCCAAAGTTTAGGGGCACATAGACTGAAGGCTCTGCTCGATGTTGTGGTGTTGTATTTTATGACTTCCTTTGGGACGGTCAGCATATTTAGTTCCGTGGTTCTTCTTAGTCTGTTGGTTATGATTGGTTGTATCAACTCCGATAGCGAGGAGCAGGCGAGACCTTTGTACGCTTTAAAGGTCAGGAGAAGTGTCTTAAAAGTGACTCTCGCTTGAATAGGGAGCCAGTGTAGCTGTTTTAGAAGGGGTGTTATATGGTCCCTTCTGGATGCTCCGAAGAGTACTCTGGCTGCACTGTTTAAGGCAAGTTGAAGAGGATTTAGGCTTGACTGAGGGAGCCCTTGTAGGATGGAGTTTGCATAGTCGAAATGTGGAATGATTAAAGCCTGGTAAACAGTACGGAAATCGTCTGGATCAATCAGTTGGCGAAGGTGTCTGAGGGAGCGGATCTTGAAGTAAATTGCTCTGACTGTATTGGATATGTGAGTCTTCATGTCAAGGTTTTGGTCAAGGATCACTCCTAGGTATCTGATATGTGGTTTTACTTGCAGTGTGGCATCTTGAACCTCCAGGCAGGTAGGTGGTATAAAATTCGAGTTCCTTGAGATAAAGAGAACCTCCGTTTTTTTGTGTTGGATTCTGAGATTTTGTGATAGTAACCAGTTTGATATGGCGTTAAAGCAGTTGGTTAAGGGAGTGAGGTCCATCTTGTCTAAGCAGATCGGCATGTATAATAACACGTCGTCGGCATATATCATGCAGTTGACATTGAAGGATCTGATAATGTTACATATGGGTTGCATGTATATGTTAAATAGTAAGGATGATAGAGAGGATCCTTGTGGGACCCCTTGTCCCTGATGAAAAGGATCTGATGTTGCACCATCGGATCGAACGTGCTGCCATCTATCTGATAGGTATGAGATACACCATTCGAGTGCTGTTCCACAGAGGCCCTTTTCTTGTAGACGGATGAGAAGCTCATGACATACTGAATCGAAAGCAGCCGCGATGTCTAAGAAGATGAGTACAAATCCGTTCCTAATGTTGTCAATGCCAGCATTTAGGTTATTGAGGAGGGTGGTCAGGAGCGTCTCGACCCCGTGTGATTCCCTGAATCCATGTTGGCATGTATCCAATGGAGCTTCAGAGTCAATGTGATCTTGTAGCTGCCTGTAAACCACCTTTTCAATTATTTTTGCAAGAGTAGGTATACTGGAAATGGGTCTGTATGAGTCTGCTTTCTGTGGGTCCAACTTGCTGTTTTTTAGTAAAGGTCTGATGGAGGTTTGTTTGAGAGTGGCAGGGAATGAGCCAGTGTCAAATGATAGTCTTATAATCTTAGATATTGTGGGAGCAAGATCGTTGCGGAGATCCTTTACCAGAAGGCTGGACATGGATCAGTGTGTGCTGTGGAAGTGTTGAGAGTTGCGATAATGTTTTGAATCATTCTCAATGAGGGAGTGGTGAAGGACATTAAAGCTGTCGGGTGCCCTTGAATTGAAGGTGGGGAAGGTATTGCAATTTTGTTCGTCTTGCACAGACAGGAATTTAAAACAGACAGGAATTTACCTCCACACTGCTTCTGCCATATGGTTAACTTCCAAGGAGAATTACTTCTTTCAGGGCTAGCTTTTCCTCAAGACCTCCTGTCTAGAGCTTGGCATAGAGAGCAATCCATAAAGCAGTCTTCTTCCCCCAACTCTGACACTGGTTCTCCCAACTGCATGGGTTCTTACTCACCGACCTGGTCAGACTGCTCAGCTGACAACCTCTCTGGTGGTCTGAAAGCTTCTCCATTTCCTGGTCCCCACCTCTGTTGCCAACCTGTTGCAGGGAATTCAGCTCTCTCAGCTCTGGGTAGCTCAGCTCTTCTCCAAGAATCAGCTCCTTCTCTCAGCCTCTGTCTCAGCTGCTCTCCCAGCTGCTCTCCTTCTCTTCTCCCTCTCTCTGCATAATCTAACCCAGGCTTATACCTCCAGGGTTCTAACCCCACCTCTTTCTTTCCCAGGTGTTGGTAATCCCCCTGCCTCCTGATATTAGAATAATCAGTGCACTTGTTAAAATAAGGGCTTTGGTCCTCGTGCTTGCAATCCCTCTTTCTTACTTTATCAGTCATTGGCTGAAACCTGTTCCAGCTGGGGTTTTTCAGTCTTTGAAACCTGGCTGTGGCTTTCTCTCCCTGCACTCCTAGAAGGGGACCCTTAACTAGGGTGAATTCGGTATGCTTCTCACCTCCCCCACTCTCAGGATAGCTGACCTTGCCACAATAGAAACATAGAAACATGATGGCAGAAAAAGACCACATGGCCTATCTAGTCTGCCCTTCCATATCAACCACTACAACACTCCCCTTTTTTCCTTTAGAGATCATCTGTGTTTGTCCCATGCTTTTTTTGAATTCAGATACTGTCTTCATCTCTACCACCTCCACTGGTAGACTATTCCATGCATTTACCACTCTTTCCATAAAGAAATATTTCTGCATATTACTCCTGAGTCATCCCCTTTCAGCCTCATCCTATGTCCCCTCATAGCAGAGCTTGCTTTCGATCGAAAGAGGCTCTCCTCCTGTGCATTTATGCCACAGAGGTATTTAAACATCTTAATCATATCACCTCTATCCCGCCTTTCCTCTAAATTATACATATTAAGATCCTTACGTCTGTCCTCATATGCTTTATAACGAAGATCACTAAGCATTTTAGTAGCAACCCTCTGCACCGAGTCCAATCTGTTTATATCCTTTTGAATGTGCGATCTCCAGAATTGCACACAAAACTCCAAATGAGGTCACACCAAAGACTTATATAGAGGCAGTATCACCTCCTTTTCTTCTTTCTTCTTTCCACTACCTGCTCATCTGATCCTATTCCCATCCATCTCCTAAACTATCTCCTCCACTGTCATTCCTTCCATCTCTCATATTTTCAACCTATTGCTTTCCACTGCAATTATTCCTGCAGCCTTCAAGCATGCTGTGATCATAACTCTCCTCAAGAAACCCTCACTAGACCCTACATGTCCTAATTATCAACCCTTCTCCCTCCTCCCCTTCATTTCTTAATTTCTTGAAAGCGCAGTTCATTACCGTTGCCTCAACTTTCTCTCCTTCCAAGCCCTTCTGGAGTCATTGCAACCTGGCTTTCATCCTTTACATTATACTGAAATGAATCTTGCCAAAGTCTCCAGTGACCTGTTCCTGGCCAAATCCAAGGCTGTTTACTCGATCCTCAGGCTTTCTGCTGCTTTTGACACTGTTGACCACCACCTTCTCCTCGATATCTTGTCCTTGCTTGGTTTTAAGTGCGCTGTGCCATCCTGGCTCTCTTATCTCTCCCACTGGACTTTTAGTGTTTGTTCTGATGGACTCTCCTCTGCTAGCTAGCCCACTCTCATTTGGTGTACCCAAGTGTTTGTCTTGGGTCCACTCCTATTCTCTCTATACCCAGTCCCTTGGTGCACTCATCTCCTCCCATGGTTTTCAGTATCATCTTTACACTGATGTCTCTAAGATCTACCTCTCTATAGCTGAAATCTCTCAAGCAATCCAGGCCCGAATCTCTGCCTACCTATCTGACATTGCTCCCTGGATGTCTCATTGCCATTTGAAACTGAACATGGCCAAAACCAAGCTTTTTATCTTTCCCCCAAACCCACCTCCCCTTTTCCTTTCTCAATCTCTGAATAATGCTCTACTCCTCCCTGTTTCCTCGGCTCGCAACCTTTGCATCCTCTTTGACTCTTCCCTCTCTTTCTCCACACACATCCAACTGCTAAAGCCTGTCGTTTCTTCTCTATAACATCAGCAAAATTTGCACCTTTCTTTCTGAACACACTACTAAGACACTTAAGTTACTCTTTAGTCACCTGCCTTCTAGACTATTGCAATCTACTCCTTGCTGGTCTCCCTCTGAATCATCACTCTCCCCTTCAATTTGTTCAAAACTCAGCTGCGTGGCTAATCTTTCACCACCCTTGATATGTTCATAACCCCTCTTCTCAAGTTGTTTCAGACTCCCTATCCGTTTCCATATCCAGTTCAAGTTTATCCTACTCCACTCATTCTGATGCTCCTCACTACCTTTTCTCTCTTATTTCTCCCTCTACCCCTCCTTGGGAACTCCGCTCTTCTGCCAGATCGCTTCTATCTGTGCCCTTCTCTTCTACTGCCAACTCCAGACTCCAATCCTTCCACCTTCCTGCTCCTTATGCCTGGAACAAACTACCTGAGTCTGTAAGTCAGGCTTCATTTCAGGACCTTTTCAAATCCAGGCTGAAAACTCACCTCATCAAGGCCACTTTTACATTCTGATCCTCTTAGTCTCCTGGTCTCCAACTGTGTGTTTACTTACCATTCCCCTAGACATATTCTTGTCCCCAGCTGTTGTGTTGACTGTCTTGACTACACCGTAAACTATGATGAGCTGGAACAGTCTTTTACTTGTGTCTGTACACCCTGTAGCGCTATACAAACGATCAGTAGTAGTAGCAGAGCTGCTAACTCCTTCAGAAGAAGGTCCCAGTGAAGGGGAGACCTGAGGGGCTCTCCTGGAAAATAAGGAGGTGGTACCAGGGTCAAATAAAGGAGATAGCCCTGATGGACTATCTGCAGGACCCAGGCATCGGTGGTAATGGCTGTCCTTCTGTGGGCATACAGGGCAAGCCTTCCTCCTGTGCATTGCCTGTCCTCTGTGGGGAGAGGGGCCATGTTGTGAGAGTCAAAAGCCGCTACCAGGCTGGGCCAGAGCTGGTGGCTGGGGTTTGGGGGCTTTCTGCTTATGCGGGCCATGCCCCTGTCCCTTGGCCTGCTGCCCCTGTTGGGGAGCCGGGAAGGCCTGAAATGGGGGGTAACTTCGGTAAGCAGTACCCTTCCTCGGGTAAAAGGGCTTCTTACCCAAGCCCTTCTTTTGAGAAGGGGCAGAAGTCTTCTTTGAGAGCTGTATCCTTGTCATGTACTCAGACTATTTCTGCAGCCTTGTCGGTCATGGGTTTGCCAAAGTTGTTCTCTCCCTGGCATAAGACATCAACCAACTTGTCCTGAACCCATTGCTCGAGGTCCGACGACTGTAGCCATGCTTGGCAGCGTGCACTGATGCCCGCCACAGCTATCCGGGCTACCGACTCGAACCCGTCATAGGCCGCTTGAGTCATGAACGTCGAGCATTCACAGACTCCAGTGGACAGGTTCTTTAAGCACTGCAAAGGTCCCTCGGAGAGACCAGCCGACTAGGACTAGAAAGGGGGGCTGTTTCTTCTGGAGAGAGATCTGCAACTGAGTATATACTTCTGGTAATTTTCTAAAAATAATTCTTTGTATTAAAGCTACTTAATCTGTGAACCCACTAGTTGTTTTTTTTTTGTTGGATCAGTTAGGGCCTAGTAGCAGCAATTAAAGTTTGAATTTAAAAACCCAGAGGAGAACTTTCTGGTTATATTTCATACCCAGCAGAGAGCTTGTAGTTTAAATTTAATAGACAATCAGGGCCAAGTAACAGCAAAGTACTGTTAGTTTAAATTTAACACACAGAAGAGAGCTTTCTGGTTAAATTTAGAATCCAGCAGAGAGCTTGTAGTTTAAATTTCATAAGAAGTTAGAGCCTAGCAGCAGCAGCTAAGAGCTATAATTTAAATCAAATCAGAATTTAGCTTACCTCAGCAGCACAAGACAGGATACTGTGTAGCAGCCCTCTTTTAATAGGTGTTATTTCCCTCCCTCCCTCCCCACTCCCACCCTCCCCTGGGATAATCATAGCTTTATAGGTACTTACACATCTTAAAGGACAGGAGGTGCTTTCAGGTGAAGCTCATTACCCAAATCAGTCATAGACTAAGGACCTGAGATTAATTTAGCTTCAGGTGAACAAGGTATATTAAACGTATTAGGTACAGTTTTATTGTTATAAATACCCATAGCAACCCCTAGTAAGTAAGAACTTAAAGATCTAGACACAAACTTAAAACTAAGATGCAGACAGCAGTCCAGCAGCGGGATGGGGGCTTTCCAGTCTTTTGCAATGAGTGTCACATGTATGATATTCTCCCAGTTGGTGAGAGGTCTTACGTGTGCACTAGGTGCAAGGAGCTCTATGCTCTCAGGGAACAAGTCCGTTCTCTAGAGGCTAAAGTAGCAGACTTGGAAAACATAAGACAGACAGAGAGGTACATAGACGAGACCTACAGGGATATAGTCCTGAAGTCCCACCTCCAGTCTGGCAGCACCCCTGTTGCCATGGAGGAGAGAGGTCACGTGACAGGACAGCATCACCCTGGTGCGGCAGGAAGTGATCCTGTAACTAGGACCTGTCCTCCAGGTGATGTAAAACCCTCTCGCACCGAGGAAGTTTCTCCAGGGCCATGTGCCCATGAGGGAAGGGTTAGGACAGCCGTTATAGTTGGTGATTCGATCATTAGGCATGTAGATAGCTGGGTGGCTGGTGGACGTGAGGATCGCCTGATAACATGCCTGCCTGGTGCGAAGGTAGCGGACCTCACGCGCCACCTAGATAAGGTCTTAGATAGTGCTGGGGAGGAGTCTGCTGTCTTGGTACATGTCGGTACCAATGACATAGGAAAATGTGGTAGGGAGGTTCTGGAGGCAAAATTTAGGCTTTTAGGTAGGAAGTTGAAATCCAGAACTTCCAGGGTAGCATTCTCCGAAATGCTTCCTGTTCCGCGCGCAGGACCCAAAATGCAGGCAGAGCTCCGGAGTCTCAATGCATGGATGAGACAATGGTGCAGAGATGAGGGTTTTGCATTTGTTAGGAACTGGGGAACATTCTGGGGAAAGGAGGGGCTCTTCCGAAGGGATGGGCTTCACCTTAACCGGGATGGAACCAGGCTGCTGGCATTAACCTTTAAAAAGGAGATAGAGCAGCTTTAAAACTAGATATTAGGGGAAAGCCGACAGTCGCCCAAGAGCAGATGGTTCGGAAGAATGTATCCTTGAAGGATACTACCAAAAGCAGAGAGGTTCCACAAAAGAGTAAAGTAGCCCAAATGCCCTCAAGTATGGAGCAGACAGAGCTTAAAGATCCCAATTTACCCATGTCTAACAATAGCCAAATTAACATGAACAAAATACATTCTCTAAAATGCTTGTATGCAAATGCTAGAAGTCTAAACAATAAGATGGGAGAGTTAGAATATATAGCACTAAATGAAATGTTAGATATGATTGGAATATCAGAGACATGGTGGAAGGAGGACAACCAGTGGGACACTGATACCTGGGTACAAACTATATCGTAATGATAGAGCTGATCAAATTGGTGGAGGGGTTGCGCTCTATGTTAGAGAGGGCATTGACTCAGAAAGGATTAAAGTTTTGCAGGAAACAAAATCTGCTGTAGAATCTGTATGGATTGAAATTCCATATAAAAGGGGGAAGGCAATGGCAGTGGGGGTGTACTATCGAGCGCCTGGCCAGAATGACCAAATGGATGATGAAATGCTCAAAGAAATCAAGGAAGCTAACAAACGTTACAGTGCAGTAATAATAATGGGTGATTTCAATTACCCTGGTATCGACTGGGTCAGTGTCACGTCAGGACATGCTAGGGAGATAAAGTTCCTGGATGAAATAAATGACTGCTTCTTGGAGCAGCTGGTTCATGAACCGACCAGAGGGGAAGCCATATTAGACCTAGTCCTTAGTGGAACACCAGATCTAGTGCAAGAGATAAGGGTGTTGGGGCCACTTGGAAATAGTGATCATAGCATGATCGCCTTTGATTTAATTAGTGGAGGAGGGATAGTAAGGAAATCCACAGTACTACCTTTTAACTTTCGAAAGGGAGACTATGATAAAATGAGGGAAACAGTTAAGAAAAAACTAAAAGGAGCAGTTGCAAAGGTTAAAGACGTACATCAAGCTTGGGTGTTGTTGAAAAATACTATCTTGGAAGCCCAGACCAGCTGTATTCCACGCTTTAAGAAAAGTGGAAGGAAGTCCAAAAAACTGCCAGCATGGTTTAAAGGTGAGGTCAGAGAGGCTGTTGTTGCCAAAAAAGCAACTTTGAGGAAATGGAAAAAAGAGCCAAACGACGAAACCTGGAAACAGCACAAGCACTGGCAAGTCAAATGCAAGGCATTGATAAAGCAGGCAAAGAGAGAATTTGAGAAGAAGCTTGCTGCGGAAGCAAAAACGTGAAATAAAGACCTTTTCAAGTACATTCGTAGCAAAAAACCTGTGAGAGAGTCAGTTGGTCCATTAGATGATAAAGGGGTTAAAGGAGCACTAAGAGGCGACAAGGCGATAGCGGAGAGACTGAATGAATTCTTTGCTTCGGTCTTTACTGAGGAAGATGTAGGAATGTTACCCATGACGGAAGTGGTATTTAAAGGTGTGGAAGAATTGAAGGAAATATCGATACATCGGGAAGATGTCTTACAACTATTAGATAAACTGAAGAGTAGCAAATAACCTGGGCCGGATGGTATACATCCAAGGGTGTTGAAAGAACTGAGATATGAGATTGCAGACCTGCTATCAGTAATCTGTGAACTATCATTAAAATCATCTCTAATACCTGAAGATTGGAGGATCGCCAATGTAACACCAATTTTTAAAAAAGGGTTCCAGGGGTGATCCAGGAAACTACAGACCGGTGAGTCTGACGTCAGTACCAGGAAAAATGGTAGAAACCATCATAAAGAATAAAATTACTCAGCATGTAGATAGTCACAACCTAATGGGAGACAGCCAACATGGCTTTAGACAAGGAAGATCTTGTCTTACTAATCTGTTATGTTTTTTGAAGGAGTGAATGAACAGGTGGACAAAGGTGAGTCGGTTGATATTGTGTATCTGGACTTTCAGAAAGCCTTTGACAAGGTCCCTCATCAGAGACTTTTGGCAAAACTAAAGAGTCATGGGATAGGAGGCAGTGTACTATTGTGGATCAGGAACTGGTTAAAAGATAGAAAGCAGAGGGTAGGGCTAAATGGCCAATTTTCCCAATGGAGAAAGGTGAATAGTGGTGTACCCCAGGGATCTGTGCTGGGTCCGCTGCTTTTTGACATATTCATAAATGACCTGGAAAGTGGAATAACGAGTGAGGTTATCAAATTTGGAGATGACACAAAACTATTTAAAGTTGTTAAAACCCAAGAGGATTGTGGAAAATTGCAAGAGGATCTTGATAAATTGGAAGACTGGGCATCAAAATGGCAGATGAAATTTAATGTGGACAAGTGCAAGGTTATGCACGTAGGGAAGAACAACCCAAACTATGGTTACACGATGCAAGGTTCCACATTAGGAACCACCACCCAGGAAAAAGATTTAGGCGTCATTGTGGATACCATGTTAAAACCCTCGGCCCAGTGTGCAGTGGCGGCCAAGAGAGCAAATAGAATGCTAGGTATGATAAGGAAAGGAATGGAAAATAAAACAAAAGATATTATAATGCCTCTATATCGTTCCATGGTGAGACCGCACCTTGAATATTGTGTGCAATTCTGGTCGCCGTATCTTAAAAAGGATGTAGCGATTTTAGAAAAGGTTCAGAGAAGAGCCACCAAAATGGTAAAGGGGATGGAAGGATACTCCTATGAAGAAAGGCTAAAAAGGTTAGGGCTCTTTAAAATGGAAAAGAGACGGCTGAGGGGAGATATGATAGAAGTCTATAAATTAATGAATGGAATGGAACGGGTAAACGTAGATCAATTGTTTACGTTATCAGAATATAGAAAGACTAGGGGACATGCAATGAAGCTACAGGGTAAACTATTTAAGACCAATAAAAGAAAATATTTTTTCACTCAACGTGTAATCAAACTCTGGAATTTGTTACCGGAGGATGTAGTAAAGGCTGTTAGTGTAGCTGGGTTTAAAAAAGGTTTGGACAAGTTCCTGGAGGAAAGGTCCATAAACCATTATTAAGAAGTGACCGAAGATATCAATGCTTGACCCAGTACAAGCATTGTGGAACTCGTGTCTCTTGGGGAAACTGCTAGGTACATATGACCTAGTTTGGCCACTGTTGGAAACAGAATACTGGGCTTGATGGACCTAGGTCTGACCCAGTATGGCATATCTTATGTTCTTATGTCCCTCAAGTTCATGCCCATGTACAGCTGGTAGGCCTGGATTCGACATGTCAGCATTGAACCCTGGAAGCACTTCTTGCCGAGGGCGTCCAAGTTGTGGACCTCCCTGCTAGAAGGCACCAAGGAGTGTGTCTTCTGGCTCTTCAGCCTGTGCATGGCCGATTCCACAACCATGGAGTTGTGTGGCAATTGTACCTTTTGAAATCCAGGGCTCTTACAGACTTGATATATCGAACTGATCCATTTGCTGTTCACCGGCGCCAACGCCAGTGTCTCCCACATGCGGAGCATCAGTCGTTCCAGAATTGGAGGCACGGGTACAGTAAGGGTCTCCCGAGGGGGAGAGTCCTACTGCAGGATCTCGAGCTCTTCGGCTTGAGGATCCTCCTCGGACTCTGCGGGGAATGCCAAAGCCTTTGACATGTCCCTCACAAAGTCCAAGAACCTAGTGTCCTCCGGGGAGGGACCTTCTCCGAGGTTCAGACACCGGCATATTGAAATCTCCTATCAGTAGCACTTTCCCCTTTCCTAGCAATGCTGCGTATGTCTTCAATTAACTCTCTGTCCACCTCTTCCTCTTGTGAGGGAGGTCTGTATAATCACACCAATGCAAATAGATTTCTCTTTCCCTCTTTCTAGTTTAACCCACAATGCCTCCTCTCTCCCTTTTAAGCTCTGTAATTCCAAAGCTTTAATAGTAGATTTTACATATAGTGCCACTCCTCCTCCCCTTCTTCCTACCCTGTCCTTTCTGAATAAAGTATAGCCAGGTATAGTTACATCCCAGTCATTGTTTTCTGTTAACCATGTTTCTGTAACTGCCACCAAATCCAAGTCAGCCACTCCCACCAAAGCTTCAACTTCAGGGATCTTATTTCCCATGCTACGGGCATTAATACACACTGCTTTCCATATGTTACCCCTGTTACATTAAATACCTTTATGGAAATGGGTATCACCTACCTGGGGGCTTTCACTTACCTGGGGGCTTTCTTCACCCATCCCCAATGAATCTAGTTTAAAGCCCTCTTCAGTAGATTAGCCAGTCTACTACTGAAGATGCGTTGACCTTTCTTGGACAGATGGATGCCATCTCTGCTCTGCAACCCTTGGAACAGCATCCCATGGTCTAGGAAACCAAAACGCTCTTGATGACACCATCCACGCAGCCATGCATTCATCTCCAGGATGCGAGCCTCTCTGCCTTGGCCTTTACCCTCAACAGGGAGGATTGAAGAGAACACCACCTGTGCACCTAACTGCTTCACCCTCTGTCCCAGAGCCATGAAGTCAATTTTGATACGTTCCGAGGTACACCTGGCAGTATCATTTGTTCCAACATGGATTAGCAACATTGGGTGGATTAGTCAGTGGGCTTGATGAGTCTCGGCAAACTCTCCGTAACATCTTGGATTTTGGCACCAGGCAGACAGCATACCTCTCTGGACATCAAGTCTGGTCGGCAGATGGATGCCTCAGTACCCCTCAGAAGAGAGTCTCCAACCACCACTACCCTTCGTTTCCTTCTGGTCACTGATTCTGCAACTTTGGGGTACTTGAACTCTGGTTCTTCCCTTTCCAGGGATGCTTTCACCTCCTCCACTTCCAGGGCTACATAATGGTTCTTCAATTCAAGGGCTGGAGAAGTTGGATTGGTGATTTTGCAGGCCCTGGTGACTTGTGTCCAACCATCGACATTCTGTGGCACCCATCTTCTCCTGTGCTGGAGAGCTTGGTTGCTGCAAGAAGCATCTCATCAATGTACTTCTCACTGTCTTGAATGCTCCTCAGCCTTGCCACCTCCTCTCTGAGTTCCTCCACTTGTTTCCTCAGAGCTTCAGCATGCAGGCACCCTGCACATGGAACCGGTCCTTCAACTGGCATTAGGACCTCTGTCTGGACCGAGGCAGAAGCTGTAACGGGGCAACAGCTTTAGCAATACAATTTTTCCCAGCCATTGTTCTGTTCGTGGCGCTTAGGTATCTGTTAAAGCAAAAGATTGAGATCTACCAAGTACCAGCTGGTTTCGCAGCTGTCCTTTCAGAGAAAAAGCAGTTAAATCTCTTTAATTATATTCAAAATGTGCTGGTCCAATTCTCTGTGATTTGTTAAAGGGGGAGGTGCCCTATAAAGCAAGACTGCTCACTATGGGTGGGTGGGTTTCTGGGATAATCTCCTATGAAGGTGGTGGGTGGTAAACTTCAAAGTAAATCAGATAGTCCCTTTGGACGATGTTGAGAATCCACTGCTCTGATGTTATGAAGTAACACCTGTGGGCATATGAACAGAGTCTGCCTTCTATGTGTAGGGGTTGGAGACCCTGCAGAGGCAGAGTAGCTATGCTCTCTAGGAAGGAGTCAAAAAAACAGGTGCTGGTTGTGGCTGTGCAGCTGGTTAGGGTTTAGTTGCTTTAGACTTCTTAGGATGGCGATGGCACTGCTGTTGCTGTTGAGGCTGGTAAGCAGCTGCAGGTGGATAAGAAGGGTAATATTTCTTCTTTGAATAGAAAGATTTCTTTGGTTTAATCCACATCTTAGAGGGGTCCGCTGTCTTTCTTGTAAGGTGTTTGAGGGTGAGATCAGCTGTCTCAATCTCTCCAGCTTTTTCCCTCTAAACCTTTCCAAAGAGATTTTTTCCAAGAACAGGGAATATCAGCCAATTCGTCTTGGACCCACTGTTCAAGATCAGATACCTGGAGCCAGGCCATCCTGCGAGCACCGATGCAGACTGCTGAAGCTCTGCTGGATGACTCAAAGGCATCAAAAGATGCTCTAGTTAGAAATTTGGATGCATTTTGATTCTGCCTGATGAGCACTTGGAATGCATTTTGTAGGTCATTGGGAAGGAGCAGTGCAAACATCTTCAGATCCCTGGATACATCCTTGAGGAACATGCCCCTGTACAGCATGTAGAAGATAATTCTGGAGGTGAGCATGCATGCCTGAAAACAGACGGACAAAGGCATCGAGAGTTCTGGAGTCCTTGCCTGGAGGCAAAGAAGAGTGATTCTTAGAACTCTTGATACAGCACATCGCCGATTCCACTACCATGGAATGGTGTGGGAGTTAAGGTCTCTGAAAGCCTGAGCATGCTGGAATGCTATACATGGAATCGTTTGTTGATAGATGGAATCGGTAGAGGAACTTCCCACATATGAAGCATCAAATCTTGTAAGATGCAGTGTATCAGTTAAGTGGCAGCCTCTTTACACGTTGAGGGGTATTGGAGGACTTCCAATTCCTCTCCACTTGGTTCAGTCTCCGATGCCACAGTGATCTGTAAGCCTGCTGTCATGTCTCTAATGAAGTCTTGGAAAGACATATCCTCTGGTGGGGATCGACGCTGCTCATGAGGAGAAGACGGGTCTGAAGGAATGTCCGGGCTTTCACAGGAGTCCTCCGATGTGTCATCAGAATCAGAGGAAGTAGAGTCAGAGTCTGATAGAAAGTCAAAGTATCGACGATCACATGCTTGATCTCGATACTTCCCTGATGTCGATGGTCAATGCTGGTACCAATGATCGGTCAGTGCAGCATCGGGAACCTGTTGGGTACAGATGATGGCTATCGGTTCCAAAGGGGGTATCGGAGAGAGAGGCTCCCCCGGTACAGGTTCGAGTGCCGGCATCGGCCCAGGAATCAGTGGTGCCATTGCTTGCACTGCTGAAGCTGTTGACACAATCTGCACTGAGGCTGCCAGGAGTGTTGCCAAACTCCTCTCGATAGCCAGTAAGCGCTGGTCGAGGGAGCTGACCAATGCCTGGGTGAAATCCCGTACGGGGCTTTGAGCCACCATCCCACAGCATGAAACTAGTAGCTCTCTAGAGGTCGATGCCTCGGGAGCATCCTGGAGCCCTTCTTGTGCTTTGGAGGACAGGGTCTCCCACCGGAGTTCTTTGACAGGCTGGTCAGCATCAGACGCACCTTTCGGCGAGTCTCGATGGCGATGAAGGGACTTGCTTCTGGAATCGGTATTGGTCCTCAATGCCGATGCCTTAGACTTAGTTTTGTGTTTGGATTTTGAAGAGACCTGAGAACCATGAGAGAAGGCCGATGTCCTTGATGATGTGGAAGCCACTGAAATAGAGTCCAGGGTAAACAGAGAACCATACTGACTGTCTCTGTTCTTTAGGTCTCCTTTTGTCATTTGCTGACACAAAGGACAATCTGTTGGAACATGATCATGACCCAAACATTTTAAACACCAGTCATGTTTATCATGATATAGTAACAGAAAATTTGGTACATTTTTTGAAACCACGGATGTGTTTTTCCATCGTGGTAAAGAAAAGTAAGCCAAGGCCTAGCTGGTGGGGGAACCAGAAAATTGAAGAAAAAAGAAAAAAATAAACTTTTTAAAAAAAAGAAAAAGATATCGGGGCCAGTGTCGGAGAAGGCACTGGCATCATTGGAAAGTCAGAGCACAGAATTTAATCAAAAAATTACTGCCAACTCCACAGAAAATGAAGAACTGAGGAGAGGACTTGGGAAGATGGGACAGCAGATGCACAGGCACAGTGAATTGCTCCCAAAGGCTTTCCAATTGGAAGCTGGGGAGTGTTCCTGTGTGAGCTCTGTCGGTACCAACATCACCCATATGCGAAGACTGCATTCCTGCCTGTACCTGGAGATACATTAATCCTGCCGGGCCACTGCTGCTTTCAGCTGAAAAAGACCACAAACAATGTACCGAGGTCCCCCATACACTCTGCTCACACAGTTAGAGAGCTTCTATCCTAATAGCAGCAAATGCCTCTTTTTTTTTTTACATAAATACAGCAAGGTTAGCTCACCTGGCCCCCCCCCTTTGGAGAACGTAAGGGAAGTCTCTGTGCCTCATGCCTGCACCAAAAGGGGGACCCATCACCACCAAGGCTAATCCAAACTCGTTCCCAGAGGAAATCTGATGGAGAAAGGGCTGAAGGGTGGGTGGGGAGTTGGAGGGACTCAATCACTGGGTTTTGCACCCCAGGGCAGGAGGGAGGGACCTAGAACCACCAAGCTCTGCAATCCCGAGGCTCTATCGCCAGCCACTGCAGACTTTCGCTCAATCAGTTCTTCCAAACCAGTCCAGACTGCACAGGTCTAGGACAACCTCCATCTGCTGGAGACTGAAAAATACTGGTGTGAGGAGAGATGCATAGGTCCTTTGTAGCATGACATCATCAAACCAGTGTTCTCAATCCCCATCGGCTAGAGGTGAGCGTAAACCCATGCATCTGGACTGAACTGCAGGAACAATGAGGAATGGCCAATTTTCTCAATGGAGAAAGGTGAACAGTGGAGTCCCTGACGGACTCCATTACAGAGCAATGTAATACTCTGCCTGAAAGCTCTCAAAGGATAAGTCTTTCTTTTTTCTACATTGCAAAGGGGGAATGTTTTGTGTGCTTGTGGTGTTGGGCAAGGCTCTGTCAGAGTTCATTGTCTTTGTTCTAGCTACCCATTCACAGCTAACTCTCTTTGAAGCCACTGAACTCATCAAGTGTTACAACATATAGCTCTGCCTGCTGACCCCTAACCCCGGATATTGAATGCTAAGGCGAAAGCACTGAATATCCGGGATCGTCGCACATGCCCCAGAGCCGCTGATGCTAACCAGGTAGCCGCGATATTGCACTGCTACCCGGTTAGCTTCAGCAGGTAAAACTAGGTCAGCTTTTGCTACTCCTAGTGTTACCCACCAATCACTAATCAGATAGCGGTGCAATATCACTGCCAGTTGGTTAGCGACAGACTCGGTCTCCGCTCTGCCCCGTGTGCTCCCAACACGCCCCGCTGAATATCCCAATTTTAGATATTTACATAATTTACTGGGCTGTAAACCATGTAAATGCCTTTCGAATATCAGGTCCAATAAGATTTAGATATTAAAATAATATCCGAGATAGGCAGTAACAAAACTTCTTTGAAGTATTTCCTTAAAAGAATCTCAGTAGACAACATACAAATAAAAGAAAAATTTAGAAATCTCAAATGTTTACAATGTGCAACGTTTTGGGTGATCTCAGAATATTTTTAATAACACACTGTAGAATGGTCTTACCTCACGGATGCCCACACCATAATTTTCTTCATCAGTTAGGGACAAAGAGTTACTGGTGGGATTGTCATATTCGTCTCTTGGGATGATCTGAAGAGTGTGTTGCTGTCCACATATCAGCACAAGTGTAGAAAAATGACACACAATCTTGGTCTTGGAAGGAACAACCATTCCTGAAAAATAAAGTTAGACCAAGAACCCAAGGACACCTAAGAGAACTGCCCATAATATACAGAGACAGTCTATTAAAATGACAACTCTGGACAGGATACTGGGCTTGATGGACCTTGATCTGACCCAGTATGGCAATTTTTATGTTCTTATATTCTTTTATTCTAACAGTGGTCAATCCAGGTTTACAAGTACCTGGCAGGTTCCCAAAAACATACACAGGTTCCACAATGCTTGTCCAATGGGTAAGCAGTGGATTAGTGCTTTGTGAACTTTTCTTCCAGGAACTTGTCCAAACATCTGAAATCCATTACAATAACAATTTTTACTACATTCTCCGTAACGAATTCCAGAGTTTGATTATGTGACTTGTAGAATACGCACAAAGCACAAGAGAATACGCAGCCATCCAGGGACTCACTACCCTGGATGAAAGGACACATAAGGGAACTGCCCATAATACACAGAGACCTCTGGACTTGTAGAATACACCCAAAGCATGAGAGAATATGCAGCCATGCAGGGACACACTAACCTGGATGAAAGGTTTTGTAGTAGGGGCTGTAGGCCACATTAAGGCCACCAAGTTTGATGGTGATTTCATAGCGCCCTGCTCTGCGCACAGTGAACGCCACTTTGACCACATTGGAATTGAGTTCCTGAAGTACTTCCTGAGTCACTGGTACAGTCATCATTAGCTCAACATGAGAAACGC